>OY728152.1:1194048356-1195298356 GCA_963277665.1 Viscum album | reverse complement strand
AAAAAGAAACATTTTTTTAAAAATGTATATAAAAATGATTGACTCGTGTAAAAGAAATGAGTACAATAAATATCATACCATAAAAACATAATCCATTAATATAATGAATATAAACGATATCCTTAGATCTTACCCTATGTGAATCGTAACTATATCATCTGATTTCATACTAGATGGATAAGGATTTTGAAATATCACATGGAATAAAGGTTATGGAAAATAACCATTCTTTGAAATTTATATAAAATTTTCAAAATAAATTTCTTTGAAAATAACATTGAAAATAATGAGGTAAACATTAAAAAATCATTTAAAATATATCTTTTGGAAAATATAATTTCTTCATTGAAAAACTCTTTTTAAAACATAAAACATTTGGAATACTGTTTTTAATAAAAATAACCCACAACCTTAAAAAGGAATATTTGAAAATTATTTGAATAAATTTGAAACATAATTTATTTATTAAAAATAATTTCACTTTATAATGACCTTATGACATCATTTAAAAACATTTTTAAAACATTTCTTGAAAACGTGGTTTGTGAATAAAACAGATTTTAGACTAAACGGAGAAACAATGTTAGATTTTATTAAACACAATTCATGATCATATTATTTAAAAAATAGAATATAAATAGTACCATTTATTGAAGATATCATGAATTAAAAAATTGAAGAAAATTATGTATATTTTTTTATATATGGATCCAAATAATTTTTTAATGGATGAATAATCATGAATAATCTTGATAAATGATGATATTGAAGAAAAAAACTATTATAAACTTAGTAACATTAAATAATTACACCCCTGAATTAATAACTTTTTTTTAGAATAAAATAGAATTCAAAGGATGTGATTCATGGTATAACATCTCAATTATTAGTATGTACACCTCATCAAATAATATAGTGGTAAAACATGGCATGTGTCTCAATGAAGGAAAATTAAGGTAAAATTAATTATCTATTTTGGTAAATCATGAAAAATAAACCCCATGAAACATAGATCATATTATGGTTATGAAAATAACCATAAATTTAAGGATAATAATCTTAAAATATCTTAATGTGTAGTTTTTATGGCCCACAAATGAAATTAGTGGTGAATAAGGCACTAGTCTTGCAAATATAAAAGTGAGACTATAAATCCACTTACCACTTGAGTGAAATTTAATTATTATCCCAATAAAATAATAACATAAATTGAAAAGTTTAATATTAATAAATTTTTTAAAATCATGGTATAATATGTAATATGGAAATATATACCCCTTATAATAAGAATAAGTGGAAAATATATCCTATATCTCACAGAAATAAAAGTGAGATAAGAAATCACTTACCTTATGTCTTGAAATTCATCAAACACGAACAAAAACTTCTATAAATTAAGTATATTATTATTATAAATCTACCAGAGAAACATATTAGTATATATAATACCACATATGATTTTATTAAGACTATATATTATCCATTTCCTAAAAATTTCAAGTTAATGTTAAGTTTCAGGTAATAATTTATTCTTTATCTAGTTTGAATTATTATTCATTATCATCATACATAGATCGTGATTTACTTACATAAATAATTTAATCCATGATGTAAATATAATATATTTTCAGTATAAATTTATTTTTAATAGTATATAAAACAATGATATATGGAATCGAATACACTATTCATGGAGACGAAAGGTCGTGCGTACACATGAATGATATTTTAGTTTTCTTATCATATTGAAAGAATGAATTTAAAGGGAATGTTCATATTTATTATTAAAAAATTATAATTATTATGTCATCTATATAATATAATTTTAATAATCCAATCATAAATATATTCCATGTAATATTTCAATTAATCACATCCCTTTGAGGAGGTGGTAAACCACACGTCCACAGATGATGTTACTGTATTCTCATAATATGTAAAGCATGAATGTATGTGGTATTTAAAAATTAGATAAAAATAAAAAAATAATAAATATAATATTTATCATACAAAATTATTATTTAAATCATTATTCTTTACATTTAATGGTTGTAATGGAATATCGAATAACATCGGTTTGTAATGTGGTAATCTGACGTAGACTCAAATGATGATTGTGTATCCCAATTGATCAAAGTGTGTGTAGGTGTAGGAAAAAAAACATAACGACAATTAAATATAATTGGGATACTCATTATGTTATATAAAAATTGAATCAAAATAATTGACGGTTTCGATAAATGAATAAAATATAAGTGCATATTGAACGATGTTTCCTATTATTTGGGTAATAGATTTTGTTTTCCACCAAAGGGATGACATGGTTTGATTTTTTCCCAATGTGAAACTTACATGATTTGATTAAGAAGGTTAGGATATTTTTTTCAGGTTCTGGATGATAAATTGGGCTTTTTAGGTGTGAATAATTGATGGAATGGCGGTGGGTGAGTTCCCTTTTATATGGGAGAAAGAGTGGTTATCTTGTAAAATAAAAAATTTAAATACTATCCAGTGGTATACCTTATATAATGCTTGTCAAATAATGTTCCATTTTAGATAAAATAGATTATATGGTCTAAATGTTTCCCACAAATTACTTATGTACATGGTTCTAGGTTTCCCCCACCCCTAATTTAATTATTAGCCACTAAATAAACTCATTTTCATCATAATTGTTGTAATTAATTTTAATTACTTTGAATAATGGTTTTGGAAAAAAATAAATTTTCATATTAATATAAATTATAATTTATGATTCTTCCAAATATGTAATAAATTTTTTATAATTATATACTCATAAATGGAATAAATTAATTTAAAAATAATCCTGCACGTGGGTTGTAGCAATGAGTTTTAAATGTCAAAAATTTGAAAAGATTGATAAGTTTTTATATCCAATTTCATTGTGAAATTTATTGCAATGACGAAAAAAAGATTAATATATTTATTATTGATTAAAATATAATTTAAAACTAATAAAAATGATAATTAAACTATATAAATAATTTATAAGAAGATAAGTTATCAATTAAAATTCATTGTTTTTCACTACTCATCTAAAAATGAAACTACTCGTTAAAATACTAAAAAATCACCAAAAGTAATATTTGACATTCTTCTTTCAATGTTGAATTTTATTTTATCGAATAAATTTTATAATTTTTAAAAATAATTGAAAATGGGCGTACCATTACATGGGGGTAAAATAACCATTTGGGAAAAACATTTTTTTCTCAAAAATTAGATTTATTATTATAATATATGTATATACATTGGTATAGATATTATTGGATGAATGTCAAAAAGAAATTTAGAATTTATAATACCAAAATTTCATTATGATCTCTCACTAATAGTGATAAATTTAATTTTATAAGATAAACATCTTCTAAGAACATAAAAATAGTTTTTTAATAAGAACATATCCTTTATATTAAATTGGTTATCATTTTTCCTTTTCAATTTATTGATAATGATGAAGTAATTTTATAATCATTTATAAACCATTGTTTTATAATTTAAATAACATTATTAAATTCTTCCACTACAATGGATAAGTGAAATAGAAAATAATAATTTAATATTATTATTATAATTATCTTGAAGTTCAGTAAAACTCAGTCTTGCATGTAACACAAGCTATCAAAGGGACTTCAATTTGTATATACCAAATGAAAATAATAGTGTTTTGTGTTCTAAAATATAATCTAAGTGTTGCGTATAATTAAATATTAAAATTATGTTTCAGTTTTAAAAATCCAATTTTAGTGCCTTCATATAAGATTAGCTATATTATGTGTTGTACGAAATGAAACGTATTGAAAAATTTAAATTACATCAATGATTAATTCCAAATAATCATGGGTTGAGGCATATTCTAACCCATATTCATGATATCGATGATAGAAATTCGTAGATGACATCAGATATATATTCTAAAAAGGGGATGCAGCTCCTATGTCATATGGGTTGATGGAAAATAGATCCCAATGGATATTGGAATTAACGAGAAAACAAATTTTTATATTGGGACTACATGTCGAATGGGACACTATTTTCTTTTTAATGGGTTTCTGGAAGAATTTATGGATCACATGGAATGTTTACCGTATCACATGTCTTTTTACCCCTCTGTTATGAACCAGTGTGTACTTTAGAAACTACACAGAAATCAAGAAAAGTACTTGTCCATAGGTTTGTTGTGTACTAAAACACGAACAAGGCCTGGTGTACATGGACCTGGCCTACTATAAATGAGTTGGTACACAAGGAGGAAAAAGTACACATATGTGGCCAGTTTAACATGGGAACGTACTGAGTGATCTCCATACATCATTTATCCTTCCAAAAAAACTTCTTTTGAGATATTAACATTCCATGGGATGCATTACCACACTAGTAGACTTTTGGATTACTATGAACACCATGTACCGCTTGTTCATTTCATGTACCAACATTAATTGTGAACGTAGCTCTTTGTTTCCATAGTATGGACAATTCCTAGTTGATTGTGTTCCCATAGTCCTTTTCATAGAGGGAATTTTACATCATTAAATCCAGATCATAGAATTGTGATCCTCTCTAAGGGTTAAGTCATGGATAGTGTGTTGGTGACTCTTCTTGATACTGGAGTGAAATCCTATGTCATCTTTGTTCCCTAGTTTGGGTTATAAAATTATAGGTACATTTCCAATCAGGGTGTTGATCCTCTATCTATCAGGGAATACCAGTATGGTTTTGGCATAATTTTCATATGATCCCTAATGTAGTGTGTTTATTCTTATTGGGTTTGTGGTGTACCCCAGTGATTCTGGGTGTGAACATCATTATGTGTATCGGGTTCTTTTTAGACTAGTGCACATCATGGGTAGTTTTTAATGATATAGACCTAATTTTCAAGTGTCTCTGTTGATATCCTTTCTTGTGGAGTGTATTGTCCTATAATGAGCCTTTTTTGAGAATAATAATGTGGCTGTGAGTTAGTTTTGATCGTATGGCGGTGTATTTTCTTTCTTGATTTTATCTAGGATATATTTTTATACATTTAATTTTATAAATTTAATCTGCTGAATAAACATGGTGTTTCCTTTTTAGAGTTTCTAGGGTGTCCTAATAGGTATTTTTATACTCACACCTATGTCTAATTTTCTCACAGTGTCATGTCTTATTGAAAAGGTGACCCATTTGACAGTGTTCTAGGAGGACAGGGAGTAGGTAGAGTCTAGATAGAGCTTGTTAGTATCAGGTGTTTACTAGGATTGGGCATTTGACTATAGTATAACTCTGTTATCTTGATGGAAACTTTACTGTTTACCATTGTTCGTATATTTGGATCTTTTTGCTTTCAGTACTTTTATTTAGTACTCTATTATGGGATCTTAGATGTATGCATTAATTATATTTAGTTGTTTTACTATCCACCATTTTGTGCTCTAAGAGACGTGTTCATGCATACATGTACATTAGTCTATTGACTCCTATTTGTGGGATTTTACTTCTCAGCATTGGTCACCAACCCCTATTCTATTGGAGGAAGGCTTCGGTTAGTTACGAGTCTAACACTAGACGTTTAGGTCGTAGCAAGGAATGTGAAGCAGGTCCTGAGAGTCATGGGATATTGAGAGTGTCTATATAATTATATGATCTTTTTCTTGATGATATTAGAACAAATCATATTTTCTTTCCTCTAGTGGTTTGTGGATTTTATGATATTTTCTTTGATGATTTTTAGCACCACCTTCCTCTATAGATGTAGAGTTAAACATTAAACTTTTTATATGAGAAAACCCATTTAATATTCCTCTATATAAGATGGATCTTATAGATCATCCAAAATTGAAGAGGTAGTTGGGGGCCAATAATTAAAATTGGGTATAATTGAAAATACTCCTATATAGTATTTAGCAACTCATTTCCCAAATTTGGAGGATGGGGCCCTAATTATATTTGTGGATTAATGACATTTGAATCTATTTATGGTAAATAATTTTAACCACATATTCATATATTTAATCTATTGTTTTTTAGTTTAACAAACACAAGTGATATCTTTCATTCCAAGATGAATCAGGTTTTCCACCAATACATGGGTTCTTTAGTGGTTTTTTTATAGATAACATCTTAGTGTATTCTCATAATATACACTATCAAGTCAAATAACTGGACATTTTATTGGGTACACTAAGAGAGAATAACTTATATTCCACGCTCACAAAATTCCATTTCTTTATTGACGGATTTCACATAATAGGTCACATTATATCAAAGTCAAGGGTATCGTTGGATCTAGAGTATTCTATAATAGTTGCTTCCTATGAGAAAAACTATAATGTTTTTTATATATGAATATTCTTGGGTTTAGAAACATACTATCATTATTTTATTTATAAATCTTCACACCTTTCATCACCACATACTAGCCTGGCCATGGTGGGTGTTATGTTATCATGGTTCGATGCATGTGAGAGATCCATTCAAGTGTTGAATGGAAGGGTGACCCCAATGTCGATTTTCAGTTTTCCATGGCAGAGAAAGTATATAATTTCAATTTTGATGTATCAGGCCTGATGTTGGGAGCTATTTTGATGAAATGTGAGTGGGTTGCTGTATACAAGTATATAAAATTATTAAATTACTAGAATAAATACCCAACCCATGAACACAAGTTATCAATAGGGGTTCTTTCTTTATGTTTCTTGATATATTATCTAATGAGATATTATTATTTCATATAAATGGACCATAAAATCCATAGATTAATATTTTTTTATACTGAGTTTAAAATTTCTCACATTGAATATGGGCTGAATATATTCTATCTTTTGAAATTAAGCATTATTATATTACATTAACAAAAAAAATTTGTAGATTCTCTTTGATTAAAGCCTCAGACTCAAGTTTTCTACCAACCAACAGTGAATATATGCTAATGGATATTTTTTGGGATACATATGGATGTTTAGTAGTTTAACAAGAAGCCATATACAATAGATTTAATAGTAACCTCATCTGTACTCGAGTAATTAAAGAGGATGAAAATTTAGAATCATAAAGGTTTAGTATGATGGTAAAGTGTTATATGTAATGAATATCCAATTGGTCGACTTGTTGATGAGAAATATATACTAAATATTCATTGGTGTGATTGGGTACACACTGAAAAGTTAGAGGAATTGATACAAGAATATCATGTTTCTAATTGTGTAGTACATCCTTGACTCATTGAGATGTTTTTTTAATAACACCATAAGTACTGGTGGCCGATATTGAATATGGATATAGAATTTTTTTACTACGTGTTCCACATATTCGTTTATGAAGGAAAAACACCAATTCCATGTTGGTCTTTTACATTAATTACCCATTCATAAGTGGATATGGAAAGACGTCACAATGGATTTCAAGATGGGGTAACCAAATTCAACTCAAGGAAACAATATAGTATGGGTAATCATGGATAGGTTAACGAAGGTCACCCACATCATTTATATCAGGGAGACCTTATTAGTTGATGGACATTGGATGATATATTTCTAATATATTATACACATTCCTGGGGCTCTATGAAATATTACGAAATATAGGGACACTTGGATAACATCCCGATTTCCGCAAGGGTCATAAAAGGAACTCCATTCATAGGTAAATATAATTATAAAATCTGACCCATAGAATTATGTTTAGTATACGAATACTATACATTTAGTGTGGGACATGCATAGATAATATATCTTTGATTTGGGAGGTTTTTAAGAGAAACACACATCACTTACTCTATTCGATTATAATAACTATTTCAATGAGAGTATTATAATGGAAAAAAATTAGGCACTCTCTGGTGGTACTTGATGTTCTCTTATATATATGTTATAGGAGTGATAGGTAGTAGTTTTGGGACCCCATATCATTTAGGAGACATCGTAATAGGTATAACTGGTTAGCTAAATAATGTTTATGTCTCTGTATAAGAAGTTTTATGTCGATCAACAATGCTGACCCATGTTTTGTTGGTGGGAGATCAATTTTTTGTAGTTTTTTCACCTAGACTATATAATTGATATATTTGGAGGCAAGGTATGTTATCTCCATAGTTTATTATACCTTTTTATATCACATAGAGAGTTTTATCGATGTCCTATCGTAGAGGTAATAATCATTGTTATTCCCTTCTATACGTTTTGATTTATCTAAATGGATGTTCTTAAAGTGGACATTGATGTCTTGGGGGAATTTGGGCGTTGTTCGGGGCCTATCATTTTTATTTTAAATGAAGCAGGTTGAATTGTACACTTAGGGAACGGTTAATACTAACTATAAACCTCAATTGTGCATTCCTTAATTTTTGGATCATACAGAGCTTATCAATGGAACACAACCTGTATAGTAACTTCTAGAAATTTCCAATAATATTTTTTATTTATTTTAATTCATAAATTTTAAAAAATTACTATTAAATTTTTCTGTTTCATATAAAAAAAGGATATAAATATTTATCACCTATGAAATTCATTTAAAAATTTTATAAGGAATATAAAAAACTATCAACTAAAATGTTTTTTCAAAAGAGGTGTACATAGGTGTTGCGAAACCAATCTCATATTTAATATAAATGGTGGTCCAAAACATGACCGAATGGTGACATGGATGAAACAATTTATTTCTACCGTTGTGATTCCCCACTTCAGTATGAAATCCTTTGTGTGTGTGTGTGTGTGTGTGTATACATTTAATTTATTGTCTGTATAAGTAATATTTTAAAAAGGTTTTATTTGATAACAAAATTATTTTTACTAATTGTTTTATTCCCAAATAATATTATTAATAAAGTCATTATAATTTATTAGTCAAAAAATAATGATACATGTTTTTATTATCAAAATAGTTGTTGTACAATCATAAGAATGTTTATGTCCTTTGAAATATAAATTATCAATTATCATTCATTTTTTTATTTTACTTACAGTTCATCTGAATGTTTGTATTTTATATTAATCTGTGTATATATATTTTTAAATTAAAATACTCCTTCTAAATTGGTATGTAGATGATATCATAATAAATAATCAATAAATATTTATTTTATTCATTGAGAAAACAAAATTTATTATATGATCATATCATTTAAAATACCAGCTATTTCAACATGTTGATATGTATAAATACTTTTAAATTTCAAAAGAACATTATACATTATGCATAAATATGGAATAACACAACTATGAATAGTAAATGGATATATACATTTAGGAATATAATATTCACAACGAACAATCCATTTTATATAAATATACAAAGAGGAACGATCCTACTAATAATGATTTTAAAAAGGAATAAAAGAGTTATAAATACAATGGATGTTATCATAGGATATGTAAGGACTATTGTATGCAAAACAGTAAGTGAATTAGTGAGAATGAAGTATTTTTTATATAAGGGGAGATTTTTTTATAATAGTGGTCCAATATGGTTTATCTTCCTTATAGACATTAGTCAAAAATATATATATTCATTATTATTCTTGTTTATTTTGATGCAATTTAGTAACTAATATGATTATTTTATTTATATAACTACAATGGCATTACATGTGAATATAATTATATTCTAATAATAATTTTTCAGGTAAATTTAAGAGTTATAAATAAATATTATTTTCCTAAAATAATATAACAAAACACTTTTCAAATGATAATAAATCTTAACAAAGCCCTATGTAATTTTTATAGTGGTCAGAGTCATTAATTTAACATTAAATTTATAAATATAAATAAATAAGGTTATTTATTTATAAGATTAAATTATAGTATTCTTCAAATTATTTTTCTAGAATAAACTTTATTTTTGGACTCATCATATAAAAATTATCTTTTGGTTATTTTTTCTATTTTTTCTAAAAAAGGTGGTTTAATGGTAAAACGGTGATAGTTTTATTTTTATGAAATATTATAACTCATATGATAACTGTAGGATATGTTTATGATTTGAATTTTATTAATCCTAATTCTTGAAAAAAGTGTATTTAAGGAATTAAATAATACATAAGGTTCAACACTTACAAGTCGATTCATTGAATTTTGAAAACCATTATTTCACGTTTTCAGGAAAACTATATTTATGAGTTACAAATTTATAGAAATATTTAAATTTTCCCATATAATTAGTTGTATAAATTTAAATTAGTTAAATATGTTTAATTATAATCTAAAAGTTATTTAATATGTTCAAATTTATTTGTAGGTATAATTTTTTTTACCATGGTAAAAAAGTATTAACGTTGTATAGGAAAAATAATGTAAAATCATATAATTAAAAGGTAATGAAATAAGAAAAAAAATATGAAAAAAATAAATGGGTTTTGGAGTATTGAGAAATCCATAAATGTTTTTTGAATAATTACTATCAACCAAATACTTTGAAATTAATTCCACGCAAAAAATTTTAGATTTAAATACAAAGTAATCATCAATTAATCACTTCCACTCCTGAAATATAAATGACCACCTTTCCCTCTTCAATTTCCACATGAAATTCTTTGATCACAATTTCTCTATCCAGTTCCCCTTTCACAATTCTCACCATATTGGATCCTATGTTCTAATGAGTCCCCCTTTAGCTATAAAAATAATTATTTCTTGGTAAGGGTCCTTAATCCTCCACTTTTTTTTAAAGGTCATTGAATTTATTGTAATTTGATTTTTAATTCACATTTCATATACCAGTGTTTTTTTATTCCATTGTATTATATTCCACTTGATACATTTTATATTTGAGCCCATTTATTCCCTTTTAATTATTTCCTTTTTCCGTTAATTATAATACTTTTACAATTTTGTATCTATAAAACCATAGTAATATTTTGGTAATGTATAGAATAATTCTTTTTCAAAAAATACACCCTTATCTATATACTAAAAGTGGATGTGGATATGTAATTGATGTACATAGGGGTGACGACCATTAAAAATCATATTTATCTAGACTCGATAAGGAGATGGTGAATAAAAATGGGTCTTTCTACAGATGTGGATTGAAACTGTTGGGTGATTTTATTCGGCTAATTTACATTCACAACAAAAATATATTATATGTGATTCATTCATCATTTATCACGTATCCTACCATTGAAAATAAATGTAGTCAAAATACCTAGATATGTTTATTAATTCATTTAATTAGTCAGAAATAATAATGTATCATACAATTTTTTCATGTAGGAAAATCAAATAATTAATACAGCATTGAGGAATCATGTTTGGTATTTATATTGTTCATTCCATGAAATTTATTCCATGTAAACATTTCTTATGTGACGGAATATATTAGGAATGCAGCAACTTGTGTTCACAAGAAATATATATCCCCTTAGTGAAATGGTAGGTCTAACGAGACAATTATGACATAGTTATGGGAGAATCCTTAACCTGTATATAATATTTATAATAATATACGCTTTAATGTATTTTAAGGAATCTAGAATTATGAATTCCCATTAGACTATTATAATTTATTATTATCTTGGTATTTATTAGTTGTTACATTTTTTATGGAATTATTTGTCTTCTCAATTTCCAATGATATGGAATAAATCAATTTTTTAATTAAATCATCCTTTAACTATTATCAATTATTTATTATTGAAGAATTTATTTTTCATTATATTGTCAAAGGGTTAAATTATACTCTCAGTTTTATTTTCTATAGCATGAATCGATTTATTCATTTCTTCCATATTACCTATTTTTCATTCATTGTATACTACTACATTACTGAGAGTCTACGATGTCCCTTGGTATTACTTCCCATTGTCTACTAAGGAACCAAGAGGAGTACTATATATTAGAAAATGGATTTCAAAGAGAATATAAGTGTTTTACCTATTTGTGATGATTTATGTTTAGTTTTAATGTAATATAAAACTCATTTTATATTTCTAGTATTCTAAATATATTAAAATATTGGATCCCATATATTTTTATCTATGTACAATTTTAGCTAAATAGCCTAAATATATTCGGTAACAGATTCAGGGTCATATCATATGCGATTATGAAAAATATTTAATTAATTAAAGAGGCATTACCGATCATTTATGAATTGTTTTTCAAAAAAATGTAACAAAAGTATATGGGATGTGTTCTATGGAACAGCACCAAATGTAATGTTTGTGTGTCATTTATCTAACCATGTATATCAATTATGAATGTTGTGTGTACTTGGATAGTGTCTACTACAAAGTAGGTGCAAGGTTAGTAAAACCAAGCAACCAAACCATGTACCACATTAAAAATAATTACATAGATTTTTTACCTTACGTCAATTAAAATATATTCTCCCTTTACCCACCATTAAATGAAAATAATATCCCCATATATTAGGGATCTCATTTTCCCCTCTTATAGGATTTGATCAAACTCATCTATGATATCACTATTTAAAATTTCATATGTCACATTGGATTTTGAAATTATTTATATTATAATGATTAATTCATTTTATTGTT
Source organism: Viscum album (assembly GCA_963277665.1). Taxonomy (NCBI): domain Eukaryota; kingdom Viridiplantae; phylum Streptophyta; class Magnoliopsida; order Santalales; family Viscaceae; genus Viscum; species Viscum album. The sequence goes on along the minus strand of OY728152.1, from coordinate 1,195,285,857 downwards.
ATATTTTCATTCAAAGTTGATATATACATAAAACCTTATTTCCCATCTATTCAAGGAATTTTTTTAGTCTATTAATTTTATCTTGATCCACAAAAAATAATATGTTAATACTGGAAAAGGTGTCTACTGCCTTTTTTGTTAGTTTTATACGAATTTTCCCTAGATGGGATTATGTGTATAAATTGTGTCATTGTGCTGCATTATGGACCTTCAATTAATTAGTCCAAATATTAATATTTCATTAATTTATTTTACTCATATGGAAGTACATGATATGAGAACACTTTACATTGTTTAATGTTTTTGAACTCATCAAGAACCCCCCCCCCCCCCTTAGGGTGTGTTTTAATAATGACCATGGTAACCATTATCTACATGTAGTCAAAACAAACCTTAGGTGTGTTTGTTAAAATACTTGTAAAGAGTTTTAATAAAATGAATAAAATATAATAATATGTAGGTTATTTACCTCACATTTATACATGTCTCATATTTTCACATGTAAGTGAGATGAAAAAATAAATTAATTAAATTGTGAAATGAAATAGATGTTTCCCCATCCTTTCATAGTTTCTTATATATGAAATGATCCAATCGAATAAAATAAATTGATTAAAGGAATGGTTATTTTAATTTCCCCTTTATATTATTAAAGATATGATATATTACAATTATGTAAATGGATCACTATAAATGAATAGACTAACTTGAGTAAGACTTGGATTCTTGACCTTGAATAGGTTGGTCGAACTCAGAGGATGTCATCTGATTCGTTGATTTGAGTGCGATGGGGTAAACCATCCATAGACTCGATAAATTTCATAAATAGGTGAATGAATCATTATTAACCCAATGACTCAATTTTAAATCTTGGAATTTAAAATTCCATAGATAAAATCATTAGATTCATCTTTATGTAATCAGTCATAAATTGCTTTTGATTTTCTCCATGGGATCCAATCAAGTCTACACAAAGTCTACTATGTAAGATCTCCTTAGACTCAAAGATGATGCATTTGCAACAGGTTATTGGTTCCAAGACTACTAATGGTCTAATTATAGTTTATATTTGGATTGGAGTAATGAATGTGTAATTTACCTAGTTCACAATGACATACTATTTTTGCTCATTTATATACTGAGAACAAACACAATTTATATTGATGGACTAGATCATGATTGACATAATTTACTTTTATTGGTTCACTTCATTTATATATACAAATCCACATTATTAAATTTTATATTCATGTTATGGATTTATTTAAGAAACCACTAGGGTGTGGGCTATTGATTTTTAAAAGACCCTTTTTTGGGAAATTGTTCAGTACTCGGAAAAAACTACATCGATGTAGGTAGAGATAACAGGAATCACCCAGTCTTGGATGCATGATTTTATATTATGATAGGATATTGGTAGTAGAATACGGAGATAGTGATTTGGATTATCATGGATATATTTTCGTCCTTTTTTCATTTTTATAAATGTATTATATGTATGCAAGATTCCAGTTAGGCCTGTTCATTTTTTATATATACGCGAAATCTCCATATTGGATTCCACATATAACTTTAAATATTTATTATTATCTAGATTCTAATTTCTATTTCCTTGTCTTATTCTTCTATTGAGTTATATGATGTTCACCTCAATATATTATTTATATTTGTGCTCTATACTGATAAAAAGGGTATATTCTCCCCATTGTACCGTCATAGACCCTCGATCCTAGTCGGGGGCCTCTAGGAAATAGGGAGGCATGTTCATGGTCATATCTTCATCCACTTTCATTTACTTATGAGTGAAATTGGTCTAAAAACTCAAATTAAATTTTTATCAGAATTTGGAAAATTATAATGAGTTAATCAGTTTCATGAATGAATTTTTAATAAAGATACTGATGAATAACTCTATATCATCAAGGGACAATGAAAATGTGGAAATCTACTATATATTTAGATGGTTTTAAAAAATTTATATGGATTTTTAAGTTGTTCAATGAGATTCAGAATATAATTTATATCTATACCAATTTAAAAATCATGGATAATAATATTAAATATGAAGCTAAAAAAATATAACGATACGGAATCATGAATGATTAAACAATTGTGAAAAATGAAAAAAATTTAAACTAGTGAAGTAGATAAACAATGTTATAATGTTTCTTAAAACATAGGTATTGTTAATAACAAATAAATTCCATGATTTATTAATGATCATAATATATATTTTTTGATTCTTATATAATTTTATTTTTTAGTTGGGAAATAAATCATTTTATTCTAGTTGACATGTTTTCCATAAATTATATTGAATTATATACACACAAAATATTTAAATATTAGATTTTTAAATTGATAAAAAGAAATTAATTTTTGTATTCAAAATATCAAAAAATATCTTAAGGTGAGTTTTTATAATTTATTTCAAAAGATTTATTTTTGATTGAATATTTGTAAATATTAATTCTAAAAAATATTGCCTAGTATTTTCATGTAACTAAAAAGTACTATTTGGTATAATGTTTCTTATAAATAGATATATTTCACCATTGATGAAAAATAATTCATATAATTTCATAAGAATTATTATTATTATTTATTTTGATATAAAATCAATTTCAGGAATAATAATTATATTTTTTAAAAAATAATTTTCCATTTCATATTGAGAACATATATTCAAATTAAATTCTGTAATATCTACAATATGAATCTTGATAAATTGTTTTCATATTTTTAATATAGTGTATCAAATGTGGTAATTTTTTCAATATAATTTTTGTTCATATTAAAGAGTAACGATGGATAAACATTTTCACCCGGGTTATGGTTACACTAGTGGAAATATGTATTTCCATGTATGTTGTTTTTCATAATTTGGGGTCATTTATTTACTTATTTTTATAGAGGAGATGTTAAAAATAACTCTTCTAATGTCGTTTGTTAGAAAACATGCAACTAATTATCATTTGAAATATCGTTTAATTCCTCTTTCGACATCGGTTGAAAAAAACACTTATCCTAAAATGGGTTTTTAGCTTCTGTTTTTATAAATATGGGACACAAGAAAAACTATAGTATGGGATTCAAGGTCATATTATACATAAATCGAAGAAATTTTTTTCAGTGTTGTGAACCAGGACAGGTTCCCGCATAACCTAGAACATGGCCCAATTCATGGCATGGTCCAAAGGGAATTCCTGATCACCACAGGCTAGAAACTAATGTCTGGTTGTGAAAAATATGATTTGGTAATTATTTCACTCGTTTATATGTGCATAAATAACAAATAGTAATAAGCATCACAATGATAATTTACTAAATCCAAATAGTGAACCATAATTATCAGATTCATGTTTTATGAAATTCACTAAAAACGTAAATACTAAAATGGATGGGAAAAAAAGAAACCTAAAAATCTCCATGAAACATTAGGGGAATCACCCTCATCCAACCACCACCAAACTCTTAAAATAATGTAACACTAGAAATCGAATCCACCATCATCACCACAACACATTTTTTCCTTTACATGGATCATACGTAACAATGTATACATACACCAAATGATATATGTGGGGTGTTAGCTAAAGACTAATAGTATATAACCCAAAGGAAAATATTCTATTTTTTTACATAAGAAGAAAATTTAACATTCAAATTTTTATAAAAAATATGATTCAATTTGAAGTAAATATTTAAAATGATACTTTCTCCGAAATCACTTTTCAACGAAAATGATGTGTACAAATAAGATTTATTAAAATAGAAATATACCCTAGGCCTAATTTATACTAACAACCAGATCCAAATATCATAATAATCATGTCATAGGTGATCCTTATGGGTAAATCCTTATGTTTTACTAGCACTAGTGGGACCTTAGAAACCTCGTACCTTGGGTATCAAAATCCTACACAAAACTACTTATAGCATCCACATGTTCAAGAAATTAGAGAGGATCATATCCACTGGTAGAATAATTTCTGATAGAATGTCCTCATGCATGATCCAATAGAGGGTAATACATCCCATGGTCTTGTGGTATCCGATCATATCACATTTTTAGTTAGTGTTGCAATCGTAGATCCTACTTGATGAATGTTGGACCCAACCATTTTAGAATCAACTAACATTTTATTTATAGTTTTCCCTACTTGGTACCAGGGATTTCCTTTGTTATAAAATTTCATTTCAAATATCACATAAAACAACACTATCAAATATATGTTCCAGCCATCATAAGAACACAATTAAATCACTATTTTCTATAACAAACTTAATTATATGTACATTTTACACTACTTGTACATTTTATGAATTCCATTTTTGAAACAGAATAGTGATAAAACATGAACATTCCTAACAGATTCTATGGGAAATTTATTATTTATGAACATATTAATATCAAACCCATTTTCACAACATGGTTCACAATTTTGAGAAAAAATAATGGCATTCCACAAGGAAGACAATATTCAAAAAACACATTTCACTTGAAAACCCCTAATTTGAGTACATAATAACCATTAAATATCTTTGAAAAAAAAAATTTCACCATCAACATAAGGTGTAAAATATATTTTTGAAAATCCACAATAAATCATGTAATAATGATTAACACTTTACTTAATATATCCTTTTTTTTCACCACAAGTGCATCTCAACACTTTTTATGAAAATGATTCACACTATACAAATATTTCATAGAACAAATCTGAGCACTCGTGATAGCATATCAAAATTGTCAAATATTATAAAATAAAGGAACAACATACCTATTGGTTGAGAAATTATAGAAACTAGTGTGAAACCACAATCACACCACCAAAAACCCCTTACAAGGAAAGAATAAACCAAAACATCAATATCACCCCAAAAAATAGAATATCTAACCCTCCTTAAGCCAAACATCCCACTGGAAAATGATAACCCAAGAATGCTGGAGGTGGAACCCTAGAAAAAGGTATAAATAAAGAGTTAAAACACTTAATTGATGATTCCTTGAATAATATACATGAAAAACACCAATAAAATGATGATCCAGGAGAGGGAAGGATGGAATGAGAGGGGAACAGGCTATAAAAACCTAAATGGGGTGAAAATAGAGGCGACTTAGGGTTAATTTTGAAGTTTTCACAAAGTTAATTTGACAATTTTAATGACCTAGATTAGTAACATGATTTTACCACATTGCTTTCCAAATAAATAAACATCCTCATTCCCCTATCTACCTTGGAGGATCATGCTGAATGGTTATCCAGCACAATTTTACTAACAATTTTCCAACCATGCGGTTCTCCAAAATTCAAACTGACATTTGGCCACATGGTTTCCTAGGTATGAGCTCATGATTTCCCATAATTATGAGACAACCATGAACCACCTTCATTTTAAATCAATTTTTCCATTTTCACCAAAAACATAATGGGAAACCATGGGATATGTTTCAGAACAAAACAAATAAAATAAATAAATCAAATAAAAATTTCATGTGTCACAATTCGTCCCATCAGGAAATATTTCAATCCACAGAAATTCAACCCAAATCATGATTAGATAATTAAAATTGATATATTTTTCAACACAATACATCCACTCACAAGTCTCATTCCTAAAATTTCGATGTTTCCAAAGAACCCAGTCCAACGAAATAGATTTCCCACAAATCACATTATCCTAAGAATCTACAATAATTATTGGTCCTTAAAATATATACAAATTAGGATCCAATTACAAATCATCCTAATTATCCACAAGATACAGATCTGGGCTATACTTTTTCATCTGAGAAACATGGAAAAATCAGCAATAGATGTTTACTAATATATTAAAGGCTAACACTATGCCACCTTACTGACTCACTTGGTAATCCCAAAAGGTTGGAAATACTTTGGTGTTCGTTTTCCTTTCCTACACAAGGGATGATGACCCATGTGAGGTTCCACTTTAAAGAATTCCCAATCAACCAAAGTAAACTCCAAATCTCAACTCCTTTGATATTAATAAGATATATGACGACTCTGATCTATCAATAATTGTTACATTATTTACATGACTTTGTCAAGAAGTCTCTTATAGAAGGCTGAGCCCCAAGAGTGTGGTGTCACCTACCTCATCCCAACACAAGATAGATTGACACAACTGACCATAATGTTCCACATTAGGATATTTTGGAAATGAGGATTTGTAATTTGAGTTATATGAAAAATCAAACAATCCCAAAAGGAAATCCCATGATCTTATGATATCCAAAATGAATTCCCAAAGAAAGTCGTCCAAAATTTGATTCACACACTCAATCTGAAAATCTGTTTGATGATGGAATACTTTGACCAATTTGACCTATGATCCCATCATCTTACAAAGCCCTTCCCAAAACCATGACGTAAAATGGTGGTCCCTATTAGAGATAAATCTGATGGAACACCATGAAGCCTCAAATCCTCTTGAGCATACAACCGACCCAATTCATCCTCATTGGACATATAACTTATTTAAATGAAATGGGATGATTTGGTTAGATGAACAATCAATAATGACATGGAACTCCTCCCCCAACTAGTACAAGAAAGGACTATAATAAAATCCATGGCGTTCTTATCTAACATTAATATAGGAATCGGTATCGGGTGAAGCAAACCAGAGGGCTTTTTTTATCCTCTTTAACCAACTCACATGTATTACACTGAAAAAAAATTGAATTACTTCTTTCCAAACACCAGGGCACCAGAACTTTCAATGCCCATCATAATACATCTCGGTAGCACCTAGATGAAAATTAGAATGAGATAGGTGGTTATCCTGCAAAACAACCGTCGTAAATGATAACTACACCATGAAGTGACCCATGAAGCACAATACTACCTTATCTGACAACAAAAAATAAAAAAACTGTCTCCTATATATTTAAAGACATCATACACTACTAGTATGACACATAATCCTTCTTCTCTTGCCGAATCAACTCCAGAAGAGAAGGTGTTATCTGCCCACTAGAAAAGAGTGCACCTCCACTATTCTCATTAGTCTCCAAGAGAATCAAATAAAAAAGACCCATCAATGAACACTCATCACTAGAATTTCTCAATACTCTCACTTGATAATTTCTTCCCAAATCAACTACCATGACATTACCGTTAACTAGGGTATTAACTATATAAAATTTGAACCCCCTGAGGAACTCAACCAAATGATGTTCCCTTAAGTTCCTATATTTCATGGATAAAATGTATGAAAAGAATTTATGATCATAATTAACTACAAGCATCTCCTAAAAAAATAAAGATTCCATATCTTTAATTCCTGAATCACTGCCCCTAATTCTAGTTCATGGGTTGGGAATTTATTATCATGTGGTAAGAGTTGGCTTGATGCATAAGCCACCACATGTACATCCTATAACAACACACATTCAATACCCATACCAAAATCATAAAAAGACCACATAACCCTTTCTAAGCTCATAATAAATCTAAATAGCGGTTGTGGTCAATTTTAGATTAAGCCCAAAAAAGGACATTTCACACTCTAGACACCATAAAAAATTTACCAGTTTGTTGTTGTTTATCTTCATGGATGAAGTAAGATGAGTGAAATCTTTAACCAACCACATGTAATTTCCTACCATGCTTAAAAATATTTTATTCCCAAAAAAATTCAAAAGATTTTCCCACAAAACAACTACAATGATCATCTCGAGGTCCACCAAAACCCCTCAATCAACTATCACATGACCTAGAAACATCACCTCTTTAATCCAGATGGTGAACATAGAAAACCTATCATAGAGACGATAATCCATAATGGTTCCCAACATGTTTTGAAATTATTCTCATTCTCTTCCACAGATTCGGAATATGATAAGATTTCATCCAAAAATACCACTATAAAAGAATTAAAAAACTAATGGAACACCCAATTCATGATTTCTATGATGGCTGTTGGAGCATTTTGTAACCCTAAAATCATGGTCAAGTACTCTAAATGGTCTTACCAACATCCAAAGGCTATTTTTCGAACATCAACCTATGTAACTCTGACATGGTGATGATTAGAATAAATGCCAATCTTAAAAACTAACATGATCCTTTTAGTTGATCTAAAATATCATCATTCTAGATAAAAAGGATATTTTTTATTGAGTTTTACATTCATAAGCCTCTGGTAATTAATTAATGATGGGATAGCTCCATTATCTATCTTTGTAAATAGAGCTGAAGTAGCCTATGGAGAGGTACTTTGGTACTTGAATTCTTTGTCGATAACATTGTTCTCATTTTGGATTTCTCCTCTCCTGTCGATTCCCTATTAGGCTCTAGGGTTTCCCCTCCTCTTCAATTTGTGTACCTTCATTAATCCATCTCAGGGGTCCTTTGGATTCATCCTCCTCTTCCCTTGCAGTATTTCCTTTTACACTTCGGTGATGGATTCTTTTATGGTTTCTCCCAGATTCGATCTCTCGTCGGTCTCTTTCCCCAGAGTTCGTCGTTTCATTCTCACATAGGCTATTTGTGTGGATGTTTTACCTCCTCTGCTTCGCCATAATTATATTATCTTTTTTTATGGTGTTTTTGGTAGGTTCCATTTAGGGTTTACTTTTCTCTATTCGTTTCATGAGATTCGGCCCACATTATTCTGTTCTTCGGAGCCCTATGCCGCTCAAATCCCTGCTCTGACCTCACGTTCCACCAATCCTATCCCAGTCAGATTTGGGGCGGTGGTAACAAAAAAAGTTTTGGGATATAGGGTTTGGAGGCCGGTGGCTTTCCCTTCGCGTTCCGTGTCATATTTCTCCATCAAAATGGTTCTATTTCTCTTTCTCTTTGTGGATGGTTCTCATTGCGGATGGAGACTTTCTGTGGTGGCAACAACAAAAATAATAGAGTTGTTTTTTTGTCAACAGTTTTAAATTTGGTGTTTTAAGTTATCAGTGAAGTGATTTTGTGTCTCTTGTTTTTGGTATTTTACGTTCCTAGTTCTAGTGGCTGTTGTCGGTGTTTCCAAAACAGCGTTGTGACCGCTTGACGGCTGGAGATGGCGATGAACATGATGTTAGGAGGATTTCGTGCTTGAGTTGGTCGACAAAGGTGAAGTCAAAATCGAGGATGAGTTGATGGCAATGGAATTGTGATGGTGAAGATGATGTGTGGACATGACAAGACTCACAACGATGCAGGGATCCTCAGGCTTCTCAAGGGATTTTAAGTTCTTTCGTTGACATGATCTTCCAACGACATGGATTTGGAATTTTTATTGTTTTTTATTTTGAATTTTTTCGCTGAATTATGTATGATTTGATGATGTACGGATTCCCACTCTAGCCCTAATAGTGTTTTTAGTAAAATTTTAAAACTGATTTAGGGAATCCTTTTTATTCCAAATATTCCTGTTATCCCTTTAATTGCTTCATCATGGTGGGTTCCATATTGGATGATGGAATAGATATCAACTATGTTCTCAGTTCCAAATCAATGAATAAATCCACATACCATCCTAGAGGGGAACACAAAAAAATCCTCTAGAAAAAAGTCTTTGAACTCATCAACCACAAGAGGTAATACACCATTAAGAAACCCACTAACATCCTAATGTGTGAGTGATGACATCTAAAAAATGAGATTTCCCAACTCCATAAGTGTAGGTGTAGAACAACCTGACTGATGATCCTATTGTCCTTAAAAATCATAGTTACTTCTATCAGGTTCCATAAAACTCACTCACCTACTATAACAATCAATGTGTTCCTGAAAATGCACCCTCCAAAGCATAAAAATGATCACATTAAATAATTATGGAATCTTGGATATATGTACGAAACTAGCACCTCCATTCTTACCCTAATCACCCCTTCCTCTTCCTCAAATAAGGCCTTCCACTGCTGACTATTGAAACATCTCTAGAAAATCCATACTTTTTTTGCAGATATATTTTGATGATAATTGCTTAATCGACCACTTCAAAATAGGTTCCCATCTTTAAAAACAATACCTGACATCAGATCTCAAGACATAACCCCATCTTGAACTTCTTAGCCTTCATTCGATCATTAGAAATCATCTTAGGTGCACAATGATCTTTCTCTACAAAGCAGTGAGAATATTTTATGATTGTTCAATGTCCTCGGATAAGCTCAAAAAACATATGGGACATGGAAAATCCATAAATCATGGTAAAATTAAGATCATTTAATAAAACCTTAATGTCATAAAAAATAAACTTATCATGCATCAGTGATTACACCACTGATTCCCACTACATCCAACTCATACCTTCCAAAATAAACTAAAAAAAATTCAATTTAACCATCTTAGGAGTAAGAAGGAAATAGAACATCCTCTCTCTCTCTCCTATCAATACATTCCTATGATTCTTGAGGTTCCATGATACCTAGGAAAAATGTAGGACTAATCTTGAGGAACCCTAGAGCATTGTCCTTACCAGGACCTTGTTCGACTTCTCTAATTTGAGTAGGACTAGAGCCCACTCCTTATCCTTAACCCTAGACATCCTTAATAACAACTTCGATTAACCTGTGATCAATTAATCTGGGATAACTATTTCAAGCCTCTTCAAATGGTATCCCAAGAATTATCTAGGGAGGCATCTTTCTACATAAGAAATAACAACAAGGAAAATAGTCTACACAAATATCAACACACATTTTGAATATTTTAAACACTAACAAAAATTACTGACATACCAAAATTAAAAAAAAACCAAATTCATCACAAAATAATGCCAAAAAAATAAGTCACCCCGCCTAGTTTTTATATAAAATGTAAAAAGTGTATATCTCACCTAGAGGAGAAGTCAAATAAAATCACAACATCCTATAGAAACTTGATTCATGTCACAATGTATGTTATCTAATCACCTTACTCACATCCCAAACCGAAATCCCTAACATTCCTATCTTCAGTCTATCCATACTCATCCCAAATAACATGAACCAAAACATGTGTGACCTATTTAATACTATTTTTTATCAACCAAATCGATATTCCATCTACCATGACATGTGGCCCGGTACATGCCATGGACAGAAGTGTGTTATCATTCCCCTTGGGTAGTACACTAGTTCCTAAGTGTCTACAATATGATTTGGAAATGATTTCACCCATTTATATAATCATAAATATCCTATAAAAATATCCATCACAATGTAAAATTTCCAAATTCTAATGAGGAACAAATATTTTCAGATTCATGTATTATATCAATAACCAAAAAAGAAATACTTACACATAAGTTATACCACAAATCATTAGAAAAACCTTCATGAAACATGGTTGTAATCACCCTCATTCCACAACCACCAACACCTACAAAAAGTGGATCACTAGGAACTAGATCCATCATCATCACCACAAATTATCTTTCCATTACCTGGGTCAAACATAACAATGTCTACATACATCCAAAGGCATAGGAAAATCCTAATAGTATGACACCCAAAATAAAATATCAAATGTTGTAATATTACAAGACAATTAAACATGCAGATTTTTATAAAAACATTGAATCATTTTGATAAAAAATAGTTTGAAGGAGGATTTATTAGGAAACATTTTTCAATGAAAACCTCGTTTATAAATAGTATTTCATGAAATAAATATATATATATGAGGACTAATATATACTATCGGATAGCACTGCATCTCATATAAATAATTTAACAAGTGAGAACCATGTGTAAATATATATAATTAACTAGCTCCAGAAGGACTATATAACCTCGTACCAATATGATCAAAATCCTCTACTAAACAAACAACAAGATCCTCAAGCTTGAGCCATTATAAGGGAATGTATCCTACTGTTTATAGGACCAAAAATAGTGTTGCGACATGATCCACTAGATGACTATTTATCCCATGGTGTAGTGATCACCTAGGATATCACATGTTAAGATAGTGTATCAATCAAAAATCATAATAGATTAATCTATGTCTTATCCCCTTTCGAATCATCTACTGTACTAGTGCCTGTCTGCCAACATATATACTCAAAATTCCCTATATATTCAAATTTCCATTCACATATCATATAAACCAACACTTTAAAATCTACATTCCATTAATCATAATAACATAATGAAATAACCATATTCAATTACATAAACAATTTTATATACATTTAAAACTACTTTCCCAAATTGTGGAAGCCGTTTTTAAAACACAACAAAGAGAACATGTGTTCAAGAGTATCAAATTCGATGCAAAAAAATTTCATTATCACTTACACTTAAAAACCATTTTCAAAACATTATTCACAATTTCATGACATAATATAATTTCACAATAATGAAAACCACAATTCAACAAAATACATTATCCTTGAAAACCCAAATTCCAACGAATTTACAACATTATTTATATTTGAAAACACATTTCTGCCCATCAAGAGTAGGTATAAAAAATATTCATGGAACACCATAAAAAAGAAAGAAATAAATAAATCATCCTTCCTTTATAAAGGCCATTTTCATCAAAAGTGAGTCTCCATCCATTTTAAAAACATGTTTTTCCAACAACAAAATATTCCATACAACATGTATGATCACTCAAGAATTCATATCCAAATCCCCATTTAGTGGAAAATCATGGATGCACTTACCAATTACATGGAGACTTCCTAAAATTGGTATGAAACCACATCAGCACCACCACAAGACCCTAAAAAGGCCAAATTAAATGAAAAACATCAATAACTCCCCCGAAAACTCAATATAAATCCTTCTCTTGGTTAAAAACATGGATAGAAAATATGAACCAAAGAAAGGGGGAGTAAAAACCCTAGAGAAATTGATAAATAATGATAGAAAACACTTACATGATCATTCCTTGATGAATCCACACCCAAAACAGCTATAAAATGAAGACATAAGGGATACAAGGTAGGAAAGATATGTTCCTAGGCTGGATCATTCTGAATGGAGTGAAATGGTGGTGTTTTAGGGTTAAATATTAAGGGGGGATAAAGGTTATTTCTCAATTTTTAATTACCTAGTCATGTTGCACAGTTTTTCTTACAGGGTTTCCCAAATTGTGCAGAAACCATACACCCCACTGTACCTAAGTGGAACAAGCTACACAGTTACCATGAATGGTTTGGATGACCTTGGACCAACTGTGTGGTTCACCATTATCCAAAATGACATTTGACCGTACAATTTCAGAGGGATGCGGTAAAGGTTTCCCTTAATCTGGATCCAAATATGTGCCACATACTATTTAATATAAATTGTATAGTATATGGATGTGACAATTATAATAATTTTCTATTAAAACCAATACTGAATATCTACTGGTGAATCTTTTCCTCATTTTATAATAAACAATGGTAGAGAAGATAGGTTTTGGAAATATTTTCCAATATAAACTAATGTCAAAAACCCTTATTTGGCATCCATTTTTATTAACACCATCCCCTAATAAAAAAGATTAATGTTATTGTTTTTGGTTTCATTAAAAGATGACATAAAAATGATAATAAAAATGCATCCAATTCCATTTTTAATAAATTTAAATATTGAAATTTAAATATTTTTTTATAATATTTAATTTATATCATAGCATTTCACAAAACTAGTAAACCTATAAAAAAATCCAACAAATACAATAGAAGAAATAAATCATACTAGAATAAAAGTGAATCAGCATGGAATATATCTTTCCAAAATCATCCTTATTCTATCCACTCTCCAACCACTAACTATATAAACCATTACCACAACCGAAAAACCCAAAAAATCATCAGACATCCAATAAATTCAACTGTAATTCTATTCTCACAATTAAAAATAAATAAATAAATAAACAATGATAAAAATTAGTCATGGCTCAACATCTTTAATTTTTGACACCACTTCTCATTATAATATTCTATGACCAGAAAAAATAGGTTACTAAATACCAAACACATTTATTTAGGAGTTTTAGAAGATAAATAATATATGAAGTTAAGTTTTTTATAACTTATATATATGGTGTCTAATATGATATATGTTTATCCTAACTAAAGTGTCATACAGAATCATTAAAAATGATTTATTAAATTGTTAGGTAAATCTCATGAGAGGGTGAGATTAATTTTATCTCAAAAAAGGTATAGAATTAATTTGATGATGGAGCTAGAAAAAACCGCCATATGTTAGTTTTCAACACCACTTGTTAGAGAAAATAAAGACCATTTATTATTTAAAATGATGTTTTTTTTGTTATTTGGTTGGCTTACATAGGGAAATCAACACCTAGTGTTTTCATATAGTGTTGGAGTATATGTCGGATAATTTACTTTGGGAATAAACAAACATATGTTGGATATCACGATAGAGGAAAAAATGATGATATTGTCAAAACCATGTGTTAATTGTGATTAAATGTCATCTTTTACTGTATAACCTACAATAAGAATTTATTACCATGAGTTTAATAAAACCACCTTGTGTAAATGATACATAGAAAAAACATATAAAACATTCAAAAATAGACATAAAATAAAAACATTAAGAAAAAATTTATTATGTAATTACTCATTTTTTAAATGTAAATGAATAGATTAATGCTTATTAATTTAAAGGTTTGTATAGTGTGTATATTTTTTTATAAATCCATAACCATTTATAAAGTTGATACACATGTAAAAATAAACCTAATATACTAACATAAAAATGAAAAATATTCATTAAATACTCATTAATATAAATTTAATTAAAATTAACACACATAATAAATTAAATCAAAATCAAAATTATAAAATAGTTTACAAAAAAATTGTGAAGGTGTGTAAGTTTGGTATTTGTATAAGACTCTGTTTCACTACAAATATATAACAACATTTAATTTTATAATATTAAAAAATATTTCTATATAAAAAAATAATTAATATATTTAACCTTATCAAATTTTTTGATTTCCCTTGTTTTGATTATCTCATACATGAATCATAATACATAATAACCACATTCAAAACATCATTTCTGAGGATGAAAATAAAGCTATAAAACATTAAATTGAAAGTAAAACTCAATGTATAAATATATAACAAAAACTTACTATTTTAAAATATAATAAAATTTCGTTCACTTCCACATAACTGATTGGATTATGCTACTTTATTGAAAAAAAAATCATAGTCAAACTTTTTCCACGACAATAATTTTCATATATTAGCAAACTAACAAATCATGTATAAAAATTTAGAAATAAAAATAAAGAAATTATAAAAATTAATAAAACATACTTGTTTAATAAGGTTCTAATTTTCGTAGAAAAATTTCCTAATAACAAGAAAAAAATATATTGTACGTTCATTTGGGAAGAATACACCTAACATACAATAACCTCTACCATATTAAAATTTTATAGTTAATGAAATTAAAAAAAATTGATTCATAATTGTCTTAGTGTTCTTTCCCACCATGGAATGGTAAAAACCAATACCAGATTTCAATATTTGTTAATCTCTCAAATATATATTCAACTCTAGAAGAGGTATTCACATATTACAAAATTGTTGAAATGATTGATTGATCTATAATAACATAACCACAAGAGGTCTCATTTAAAATAAAAATATTATGTAGCTACCTTTCTAAATAAGTAATATTGTAATTCACAGGAAATCATGATTATTTTATGACATAAAAACCGAAACATAAATTTACATACATTGAAAAAACCTATAATAAAGGAATGCTGAGATTATAAATATTAATTAGATTTTAATATATTTTTTTATTCTCAATGAAAAGTCTCACCGACATGTATAAGATTTCATCAAAAAATCATATATATTATCCAATTAAAAAGAATGCCAAGTTAATTATTTTACCTCATCGTAATATTTAGATGTATCAAAAGGTATTGCTTATTAAACATCTTTTTGTTACTTTTTTAAATATTATTTTTATTGTATATAATCCTATATAAAATAAGTGATAGAAAACAATATAACATATTTTTAATCAACTGTAAATAATTTTGAAAAAAAAATAATGCATACATTATATGATTGATAACATAGAAGGCTATCTAGCCATAGTGAATAATGACACATGTAGTCTCAAACACTGGTAACTACCTCAATATGTAATGGAAGTAGATTATTTGGATAAATAATATCATTTGTTTATATTATTAACCAGACCTAACTACATAAAATGATGATTTACATAATCAAAAAAATATGTATGAATCATTATTCAACAGTAAGTTCATTAATATATCCATTATACAACTCATAGAATATGGATAGGTCCAAATGAGGAGGTGTAGTATCTTGGTATAATGGTTTGGTAGGTTGGATTTTCTAGGTTGCATGAGAAGGTACAGTTAGCTGTGTAGGCTGCATAGGATGCACAAGGAACTCATTTAGTGATTGTCCCATCAATTTTTCAAACATATCCTACAATGATGATTGAATTTGATCCCCCATGTAATTTTTTAGGGTTTTTATCAATACTTTTTAGGAATATATTACTATGTGTCTTGATTTCATACTTTTATTACCAAAACATTTCCTAATACTCACACCTACCTAAAATCCTCTTAGTCGGACGGGGTGTTTTGAATTCCCTAAAGTGGAATCTTGGAGGTCCATCAAAACCACAATGATAAATGTTCCCTATGTTTCTTTCTTTTGATGTTTATACTATAATTAAAACTTAAAAATGTATATTATTGTATATAATTTAAAAAAAATAATCATTTAAAATATAAATAAATTTCTTAAAATTCTGTCTACTACTTCCTTATATTTCTCTAAAAGAATCTATTAATTTTCATTTCTTCTCACCAAATTCTATTTTTCATACTATGTGAGGAGGCATATGGAAGACCAAAGTAGACCACTTCTGAACCTCTATTATTCTATTCTCTTAATAAATCAAATCTTTATTAAATCAATTTATCCTTTAATAAATGATACAATATATGTGATAGAGTACGAAAGTATATGTTCTATAAATGGATCTCTTGATGATATATCCTAAAGTCATGTTACATAAAAACATATTATTATGTAATCATGTATTAAATGAAAAAAAATTGAAATTAGAATAATTAGATTTCTATAAATGATTCATCCTGTCAAAAAGATACAAATTACTCCCATTAATCTTAATCTATGAACACATACTTGAGACATGGGTTTTCATTCTATAAATTATGAAAAATATAATTTTATTCTCAATTTGTTTTTCCAAATATATCTATCCAATCAACTTCAAAGATACGAATCCATTCATAATTTCAGTATTTTCTTCAAAAATTAATGTCATATTTAATGAAATAAATTTAATATTTTATCATGTGAAATATATAAAATTTTAAAAATGATATAAAAAGAAATTAATTGAGATATTTAATATTTAAAGTCACCCAAAGTATCATTTCATCCATCTTATTAAGGGAATCCTAGTCAGGATATAAAATTCTAATCCCAAAATGACTCTACATGGAAAAATAATTGATAAAATTCATTGCATTTGGACTTGTTGTCTTATTACATTCATCAAAAATAACATATAAACTTGGGTATCCATTTGAAATTGACATTTTTGTTAAATTTTTAATCCCATTTTTTCCAACTCTAGAAATAAATTTCTTTGCCGAAGATGGAAAAGACTCCAATGTAGTAGGTGCATCAGATGTCCGGAATTTATTTTTTGTAAATTATAATTTTTGATTTCATTAAATAAATTTATTAATAAATATATAACAATATGAAGAAACATATACCAATATAACTAGCCCTCTTCCTTTATTGGTGACATTGATATAGGTTAACGTATTGATATTAGGTATACCTATATATTATTTGAAAAGTGAATATCTCAAGACAATGATGACAAAAATATGTAAGAAAAAAATTGTGCAAAACATATATTAGTTCAGAAAAATTATAACGATGTCATGATTATTAATCAAAAAATATGAAAGTTGGACTAATATATAAAAATTGTAATCATAAAATGATATAATCCTTAATAAATTGAAATATCATATTTACAAAAAACTACTTTTACATTGGTAAATTTAACGAAAACATAATTGTGTACATTGGGTTTTCAATAAAAAAAATTAACCATATCGGCTGAAAATAATATTAAACAAAAGAAATATAATTAAACAATATATATATAATTATATATCCAATAATTAATAGAAAATTGTTCTTAAAAATCAAAATTAAATAAAATAAATAAAACATGAATATTGACAAGAACAATTCAGAGAGTACTTTCGAGTTTTGCTATATTCCTTCATTATGGTAATTTACTAAAAAATGAACCATGGATCCATTATTTTCATTATTATCATTATGAAATCACGCAATAGATTAATTACCCTAATATAAATACCTAACATCATAGTCATCCTAGTCATTCAAATGAATTACTTTCGTAGAATAAATGATAAACCAATGATCATTTGATAGAACATTGACATAAATATTTGCATTACATCTGTCTCTATAATATATGGTTCCTCATTTCTACAAAATATTTTTAAATCAATTAGTGTAAACTCATGATCACCATGTATCACACCACTATTATTTCCCACTAATATATAATTAAACACTATGTCTCAAAATTTATAATAATAAATATCCCATATATACTCATCCACATCAAAATATATCATTGACTTATATATTGGGTTTTATCATTTACACACCAAAAAATGCACTCCTTCAGCAATGACCCTGGCCACACTATTGTCAACTCTACTCTAATCACCCTAAAAATTTTGTGTAAAATTTGTGTATATTAATATCTGAACTAGACCATGTTATTACATCACGATACAGCCCCAATGAAAGAAAAATTCAATGATATTGATAGAGCAATATCTATGATTTATTTTTCTATAAACCATGAAACATATGCATTTTTATGATTAATTATCAACTATTTTTAATTTCTTTTTAGATATCTCACAATTGATTATGATATATGTGATGATATATATGGTCAAACATCACTTATTTTTTAAAATGTAAAAATATGACTACATCACTTCATCAGGTGAAATAAAATTTACCATTAAGCCAATAATCCCTCTTCCTTCAATATAAATTTCCATATATCGACATATAGGGTGACAAATGTGATCCAATTTATAAAAATAATCAGAACTAAACTCACTCAAATTTTTCGACACATGTTGTGGAAAAATAGATGCCTTCGGTCGATTAGTATTTTTAACAAATCCCTTCAATATTTTCCTATATCATTCAAATTAATACATAAATTATAAATTAAAGGGGCCACATATTCTAATCTCATAACCCCGATAAATTTCTAGATGGATCATTGTATCAAAAAACATAGGTAGGAAATATATTTTTAGTTGAAAAATATTACAAAAAGTTTTATTCTTGAAAACATATACAAATTTGGATCAGTTACATTACTACAGATGGATTTGAAAAAATTACGTAACCTAGTGTTAGTATTTACGATATGTGTAGGAAATATTCCATATAGTGCAATCATTAACAGTTGATACCTCAGTAGATGATAGTCATGATATTTCATACCTATTAATTTAAAATTCTTTATGGACACTAAATTATTCACAGTTTAAGAATATCCACTAGGTACATTAATACAATGAAAACACTAACAACAATTTATAACCCCAATCTTGTTTAAAATGTGATAATATGGAGGTAAATATGTTCTATTTCTTTTTATAGTGGGAGCTATCTCAAAATTTATTCCCATTTATATGAATTCTAATTATTCATTCAATCCATATTTTTTCATTCCTTTTATATTGAGGAAATTTCCAATGAAACTACCATATATTATTTTCTCAACATGCATAATATCAATGCTATGTTTTATATCATAAAATCAACAATAAGTTAGTTCCAAAAATATAGAGTGATTATTTGTAATATTATTTTCATTACCATAAATTCCTTTTATTTAATATGTGATATAAATATTTTAGACCCCATCATATTATTATTCAACAGAAAATGGTCTCGGTGGATGTTTATAAAGCTTTAATCTATTAAATTATTTTTACATTTTAGGATAAGGATGATCAATTCACAAAAATATTTTATTTTTCATGTATGTTGTGTTTCTTCCATTATATAGTTGATAATATAATGAATGTTCTTCACAAATTGGAGATGCATTATTTCTCATAACACTATATCCAACAAAAATTCCACATAAAGAAAAGTTATTTATAGTGAATATTATCATTGAATGAAAAAGAAAATACTCATTCTTATATGCATCAAAAACTGTAACACATGTCGGCCATAAAAAATTCAAATAATTAATATGTGGTGAATGATATGCATCAATATTTATTATAAGCTTTTCTCATCTACAAATCACCAAACATATCATAAATTTTTTTCATTCATATATATATAGGGAGATAAGTTGTGAACTACCAAAAAAACAGGCCTTGAAAAATGCTGGATACATGGTCTCCAATGTGGACTCATTTAATCTACGAACATTACCTTTCTATGATTTAAAACATGACATACAAAATCTCGAAATTATTTTTCAAATCTATTACATAATGTTGAATCATCCTGGTGACATTAGTTACCATAAGATGTGTGTTCATCAATATTCAATTTTAACCTTTTTCATCAATAGAATTTTCAAATAGATTACTAAAACATGGAAATTCTAGAAGATTAAATATTTATATATTGAGAGGATTGATTAACATTCCTATAAATTAATTAGAGTATAATTATTGGAATTATTTTAAGGAAATATTTGAAGGAGCCAAATTGTATTATTAGGAGGTTAGATTTAATTACTAGATAATGAATCACTATTGAATTTTTCATCTATCTTATATCATGATGTTCCTCATTTAAGAAGTTTGGGGAAATATTTATATTCCCTCTTATATATAAAACAATAATTGGGGAAATGATGTATCTTTTTATACCTCAATCCGTTGGGAATAATAATTTATTTTCCTCATAATTAGAATCTGGAAGCTCGTTGCCTTCTGGAAGCAGTTCTTTGAAAAGTTAATTAATGTTAGAGGAACAGTTACCACTCTAATCATTTCTTGGTTTCAAGTTTAAAAATCATAGAATAGCTGATAACACTTTATATTTAATAAAATATTAGAATAATATCTCTCATAATATATATATAATCATTTAATACTTGTTGTTTTATCAATGGTTTCAACACCAATACCATGATTTAATTCTCCAATATCATCATTTACCTCATTCAAAATATTTTCATCAACATTAGATGTAAAATTTTTCCTTAAATTTTCATGCTAGAATAAATGAGTATAATTATGGATTACAAAAAAACCCATTTGATAACATTTTTCCTAAAATAAGACTGTGAGACATTTTTCTGAAATTTTTTGTCATGCATTATTCATAAAACTAATCCCAAACACTTATTACCTGATCATTTTCTTTTTTAGTTTTTATAATATCCACCACCAAAAATGTTCACATAATATATATAGAACTAGTTTTAAGAGATTTTTTGGAAAAATAGTTTTCTATAATACCTATATATTTGGTTGATAGGGAACTGACATAAAAAATTCGACATTGAGGCTACTATTTCTACTAGTGTTAAAAGGGTACATGGGGGCATTAAACTGAGGAATTTGAGATAAAATATATTAAATACATGGATAAATGTTATTCAGTGATTGTATTCTACCCTTCACAATTCATTGAAATATAATTTTACAAAATTTGGTATTATTTTCATAATAAATATATTTATATTAATTTAATGTTTAATGTATTAATAATAGTGTCACCTCCATCACTTATAAGAGAGATGCTCCAGTACTCACATTCTCACACCTTTTCATCCACTTTTCCTATCCAATACCTACCCAAAATCAGTAAAATAAAATTCTTCCCATGTTTTATAGTTTTTTTTATTCTCAAAATACAAATCCCATAAGGCTGAACGAGTATATCCAATTAATATATTTGAGGATAAGGTATAATTAATAACCGGTCTGTTTGATGTTTTCTTCTTTTTGTACCTAAAAATATATTTCAGAACACCATATCAATATTAAATTAGTGTCTTATCTACACTTAAATTTCATTATGTTTCTGTTTCGACTCTTTTATTTCTCTTTTTCATCCTACATTAGATAGTAATATTACTAAAGCATATAGGTGGACTGGGACATCCAAAAAAATAACATATTTTATTTTCAATCACATCCTTTCATGGATGGTTATAAATATTAAATTAATTAATATAAAAAACTTGATTAAATTATAATGATTTTATAGGGTTTATATATTTCTACACCTTTACACATTTTTCATCGGATATTGATAGTGTCTCCTGTGCATATGTGAGGAATACCACCACAACAAAGAGATGCGATTAATTTTTAATTAACCCCATACATGGTAGGAAATAATAATGAATCTAATGAAAATATATTAAATTTATAAAAAAATTATTACTCTTTAAAATTAAAAAATAATATACCTTATTTCCTTTCTATTGTGTAGTAAAATCATAATTTCTCTCAGGTGTATGCATGAAATTCCACCTCCATGATACGTTTTATTTCATTTTTCATGTCCACCTAAAATAAATGGATATTAAAATGTATATAATTTATAAAAAAATTAATTGAAAATATTATTAAGATGATGGAACCATAATCCATTTGAACATAGTTAACATAGCGATACTATTTTGGCCTTATAAACCAAACATCCTCAAAATGGTCAACATGAGGTTAACCATTTTTGTAACTAAATAAGATATTTTAAATTGATATAATATGAATAATTATTAGTAAATGATGATTAAATATTTTTTACTAAATTATAAAAGTTATAAAATTTTAGTTCTCAAGATGTTTCAAATATAAAATAAATGATTCGGGACTCGGGTTAAGAGATTTTTTTTTCAAAAGTGTTATGTTAACGTTTTTCTTCAACACCCTTTTTATTCCATGTTAAGGTTATTTTAAATGAACCAATAATGTTATTAATTTTCATTGATATGATGTTAAGTATTTTTTTTATTTTTTAAATTCTTAATAAATTATTAAAATAAAATCTTATCAACATTTTCATTAGGGTTTATTTATTACTTTTTATAATGGAGAAAATATAATATTTTTGTATCATATACGACATTAAATCCATTTGAAAAATTAAAAGAAATTAATAATTATAAAAAAATTATTCAATATTCCATTTTAAATTTAAAATAAAATCATTCTATTCATTTTACATTAATTTATTATTTCCAAAAAAATCTCATGAAATGGAAAATTTTTATCATGTTCATGGGGTAATAAAAAAAGATATTGATTGTGGGATTAAATTCCAATAAAATTAGGTTTATGATTAAAATAAAATATATACATATTTCATGAATTATATAGTTCTTCTTCATTTAATAGGAAAAACTTTTGGGCATGATATTACTCTAATAATGAATGAGCCCGAAATAGCTCTCTAATGGATTGAGTATTGTGATGGAATTTACACGTGATAGTATGCTCCTAAGAGATATGGTAAAATTTGATTATTATAATTCCATTATAATTATTATTATAATGGTTAGTGTGTTGATAATTTCGTATTGAACCAACATGATGTTTAATCTATGATTTTAATATAAATCTGTTGATAACTAATGTAAGGAAAATGACCTTTTTTTTAAGAATATTTTTTAATGTAAATGATTGTTTTTCATGTAATGGTAACCCGGAGACTTCATATTTTCCATAAAAGCATTTTTTTATGGTTTCATTTTTATTATTACAGATTAAATGTTTTATGAATTCAATTGAGTAATTGTATTGTTTTCTAGGAGAAATAAATTGATATGTGACCTCAAATGTTTATTATTTTAATAATAACGTTTCTCATGGATTCTTAAACATTATAAATGGTCTAATGGTTTTATTTAATTTTATATCCATTATCAAACATTATTTACATCATAAATAATAAAATATTATCACATGTCTTAAGGGTTTTTAGAAATGCTATTAATGATAGAGACCCAATTATAAGAGTTACCTTGAGTGTAATATGTTTTTCATTAAAATGAAGTTGTTCATGGTGAAGATGTAGACTGTAGAGAAATTTAGACATTGTTATATATTTTTTATCATAATTATCTATGTTTAACAAAGGTTCTAGATACTATTTAGTTTATAATTGTTCTGTAATTGTATTGTGTTCTAGTAAATTTTGGGATGGAATTTGTGAAAGAAATTTAATGGTACTAATATGAATAAATCCTAGTGAAAAGAAAACAGTATGTATTCATCAATGAAACTTAAAGACATAAAAATTATGTTACCTCCTTGTGATATGTTTTGAATAAATAAATATGTGTATTGATTATAGTGATCGAGGTACTCTTAAATATATAATATTCAAGGAGACATGTTTTGTGACTAAAAAAATGTAAATGGTAATGGTTGAATGATAATGAAAAGTATCTAATGAAATTTTTTACTTGAAATGTCTTATGAAATTATTCTAATAATTTTCCTACAGTATATATTCATTGTTGGTATCACATAACATTGAAACGGAATGGGGCAGACAATTATCTTTATACTACTTAAGAAGAATAGGGGCACGCAAATTTATTGTTCATACGTATATTATTTCAGTTTCCAAATTTTACCAATTTTTTATACGATTTTGGATCCACAAAATATTTTATAATTTTAATTTTCGATGAAAAAATGAGAAAACAATTCTTTATATATAATTAAAAATCTTGTTAAAATATATAGGGGTTATATTAAGGGAAATAAGAATTTAAAATAACTCATGTTATCATATATTAAATGGTTTTTTTCTATAAAACTTGTTTTCTTTCCGATCAGAGTGTTTCTTGTTTTATTTGTGTATGAACTAGATTTAATTTTTTTATAGAGAAAAATAATTTAGTTATCATTATGTATTTATTTTGTATATGATAATTAATTCATTCATTTTATAAAATTTTAATTAGTGTAGAAATTGAAATAGAATGGAATTTAATGTTTGCTAGCACATATTACATTGTTGAAATTAATAATTTAAATTGTTGATTTTGAGATAGTAAATGAATATCTAGAAATAAAATAATGTTATTTCATATATTATTACTGATTAATTGGTTGAGATTAATGGGGAATTATTTTCTAATTCAAATATATTATCAAAACCTTCTTATCGAATGGATTCATTCGAGTTGTTATAATTTAAAATTCATTACAAGAATTTATTTATAATGGTTTCATTGACACTAGAAACTCACCATGGGGAGAACCTATTATATTCTTTTAAAATAAGGATTATTCCATGAGATTTTGCATTTATTTTTGAGTACTAAATAAAAAAACATAAAAAAACTATCATTTTCCCCATATCAATGACATATTTTTTAGCTCTATAGTGTGTAGTATTTATTTCATAGGGACACGTAGTCTACGTATCATCATCCAATAATGATGGAAGAGGGCATAAAGAAAATTGAATTTTAGACTACGTATAGTTGTTATGATTTTTTGTTATTTCTTATTGGTTAACAGACACACACACACACTATATTTATGGATCTAATTAATTGTGTGTTACATGATCGTTTAATAAGGAACAAACTCTAAAAATTAATAAGGGTTATGTTTGTGATATGTATAAATTTGTAAAAAGGAAACATCTTATTCAAAACCCCCCTTATAGGTAGTTCGATAATCATTTGGGAATTTAACTTTATTTAGAGGGAAGGATACATTATTAAGTACCAATAATGGATAATATTAATTCAGTAATTAGTAGTGGAATTCATAGATCTGATTGAAAAAATATTATGGTTGAAAAAGTAATATTAATTGGATATTTTATTAATGACATTATTTAATACACTATAAATTATGTTGATAATTATAATCATATATGTACTTTTATATATACATTTAAATAAAATATATTGTATGATATATATTGATAAATGTGAATTTTTTTAACAATATATTTGATTCGATAGACCTATTTTTATTGAATATTTTATAACAATTCACAACACTAAAAATAAAGTTGAAGAGTGGAAACAATCTATAAATTTCATATAGATTAATTTTTTTTAGATTAGTGGGATACTACATATAGTAAATTGAAAATATACATCAATTATTTATCCAAAAAAACATTGTGTACAAGAAAATAAGTTAAATTTACATGGATAAATTAATTTGTTGATTGTTTCCCAAAATTAAAAAAAAAATATTTTTTAATTATCCCATGTTGTCCTTTCGATCAATAAATAGGGACTTTTTTATTTAGATTGGTGATTCTTTGATTGTACTTGGTTATGTATTTATAAAAATTAAATGGTAATCATGACTGAATTTCATTAACTAAAAACCCAGGAGAATAATTTTTCTATACATGACCTTGATCGTTCTGCAGTAGTTTCTTCTTCAAAAATATAGGTGTGTAATCTATATGGGAGAAATGTGAAATATATAATAACAATAAATGGAAAATGTATATATTCACTCGAAAAGAGTTTAAAATGTTGATGGGAACATGGGTATAACAGATTAAGGATTATGATCTCATAATTCACAATCACCCATGTAAGGAAACAAATGGTGGGTAATGAATTGAGTTGAAAAGATAATTAATCATTAACATTTATATTTTTAGAACATGATCCTTTATTTATTTATTTTATAGTTATTTTCCATGATATTGTTTTTTCAAAAACTCCTTTCTTTAGGGCTCTGGTATCAACGTAGATATCATTTTTAGATAGAAATTTGATGTCTTTGAATGGAGATCATGAATTTTATGTTTGAGTAAAATTTTATAAATGGAAAATTTCATTAGTTTAGTATAGAAAAATAATGTGTTATCAGATTATGATGGAGGTTATGTGTTCTAGGGGATTCCTAGTTCAAGAAGGAATATTTATAGGAAGTTCACATATCTCCCTTTTTTACAATTGATTTGATTACTATGATATATTGTTGAAAAATGGAAATATTTTTTGTAGAAGAGTTTGAAAAACTATATAAAATATATTTTCATTTTATTAGTAGGTTAATGTTAAATAATAACAATATAATAATACTACTCACCCTTTTAAATTCCATAATGTTAATGGGAGAAAAAATCTAGGAATTTCATGGAGTTATTACCAAAGGAATATAGTGAAAATAATTAATTTTTTTTATTTTTCATCATTTTAATAAATATTTGAATTTTTGACTTTTCTATATACTATTAAATTTGATTAAATTTGAAAAAAATACCAACAAGGTGATATTTATGTTACGTAGAGTTCCCAAATCAATTTTATTCTATCATGATCACTTGTTTACATGAAATATTTGAAAGGGAATTCAAAATTCAAAAAACACTGAAATAAATTATAGTACTACTTTCTTTCCACAACCAGATGGAAAATAAGATTCTAAAATATAAATATTAGAGGATATTATTAATGAATTATAATTATATTATCAGGGAAGTTTGGATCATCATTTTTCATTACAATAAATTAATTTTAATGATAGTTTAAATTACTTTATCTAGATGGCACATTTTGAGGAATTATATGGAAAGAGATGTTGAATTATGGCATGTTGTGATAATGTTTGTGGAAGGAATTGACTAAGTCCAAAAGGGTAAGAATAGTTGAGAAGGCGAAGATGATTTATTCGTACATAAGCGATGTTCAAAATATGAATAATATATATGAAAAAAATGTATCAAATATATTTTGTTTGAATTTGGTGACCATATAATTCATAAAATATTCCCTTAGAATAGTGTAATTTTTTATGGCTTGAAAGTAAATTTCATAACACAGTTTATTATATCTTAATTGATTTTGGAAAAATTTCGATCTGTTAATTCTTCACCTCCAATTTCATTATATACAAATGATGTGTTTCATTTTTCTTTTCTTAGTATGTATTTAGCTGATGCATCTATGTTTTTTTCCTCAATGTGGAGTGTGGAATTATAATTGTTATTTTATATAAAATCTAGTTAATATTCGATAGTATAGA
Organism: Viscum album; assembly: GCA_963277665.1. Taxonomy (NCBI): domain Eukaryota; kingdom Viridiplantae; phylum Streptophyta; class Magnoliopsida; order Santalales; family Viscaceae; genus Viscum; species Viscum album. The sequence continues at coordinate 1,195,257,793 of OY728152.1, read as the reverse complement.
GAGTTGTTTTGATGGGATAATGTAACCAAATTGGATTTTTTTACGCAAACCCCATATGATAGAATAAGATGCATTGGAATCAATAAGAAATAACAGATAAAACATCAAAAACATGTAAAAGTAATGATTAAAATTTTAAGGAAAAAAATTATCAAATGGTGTAAAATTTTTAAAATCCATATAATAAAAATAACAAATAAATTTCATGTGTTATTAATTTTAATACAAATTTTCTTAGGGATTCAAATATATTATGTTTATTTTGTATGATTTAATTTCTGAAAAGAAATGGAATTATTTTAGATAAAATTGTTTCCATGAAATATATATTGTTATATAACAACTATATTTCTTATGTTTTGATTTTAAAATCGATAAAATGTATTTCAATTTTTTATTCTGATAATTGAAATTATCTTTGGGTAAATATTTAAAATTTCACAGAAAATATTTTTTCGAGTGGAAAATGGGAAATAATGATTTTTATAATACCTATAATTACATTTCTTGTAATTACAATGTTTCACATAACATTGGGTCAATTTTTTTATGTTTCATATTGCTGTAAAATCAATTTTCTGTGTGCAAATACTATTTTTCAAAATAAACTATTTGAATTTATGTACTTATAATTATATAAATGTATACCACATATACAATTTGAGTCCTAAAAATGGGATTTTGTTATTTGTAATAAGGATTCTCAATGATTATAATGTTTTAATGTTCATATTTAATGATAATGATTAGTTACCATTTTATAAAATTTTCACCCTGATAGTGGTTAAAAGGGTTCATGAGTGGTCAAAATTAGGTATAAAGAATCAAATATCTAAAAAATGAGTAAATTTTATTGGTTGAGTTTATTTATTCATTAAAAGGTATTGGATTGTAAATTTCATAAAATAGGGGGAACATTCATAAATAAAAAAATTATTAATAATGAATTGTTTTAAGTATTTTCCATGATGCCACTCCCATAACTTATAAAATGAACCCTAATCTCCTCACTTATTCACATTTTTGGGCAAAAAATATTGTCCAAGAATTCCCAATACCCTTACCAACTTTCTTCCCCATATATTATGTCTCATGTAATCAAAAAAATACCAATCCAAGATGGATTAATGTTTAATATAAAGGGATATATATGTGGAGGAAGTACAAATCATAACCTATATATTTAATGTTTATTTCTTCTACTGTAACTAAAAATTTTATTTATAACAGTTATAACACAATCTAATTTTTATCATATCTATATTTAAATTTTATAGTATTGATTTAAATACATTTTTCTATAAATTTCTTATCAAATAGTAAATGAAAACATCACATGTGTGTTTATGTGGACTACATCCTCCCCAATATGATGTGGTTCATTTTCTACCACCACCTCACAAGAGTAGTAATAAATTTAGAATTACAGAAAATATAAAATGTTTTTTAATTTTTTTTATTTTATAAATATGTTATATTAGTATACTTTTTACCCATTCCGTCTATTGTTAATTGACGACATTACCCACGTGTATGTGTGGAATACCACCTTCATAAAATGATATGAATTTGTATCCTTTATCACCTCACATAGATGGACATAAAGATGGAATTGATAAATAAATATAAAATTTATAGAATAATGTATAATCTTGATAAGTAATATTTTAAATACCTTATTTCATTTTTTTCAAATATAAAATTGAAAGGCCACTCAAGTGTACACAGTAAATACTGCCTCATGATAGAATGTAAATAATGTATCATTTCTTCAATACAAGGATGGTTATAAAAAATCATCTAATAAAGCTTTTGATTTTTTATGATCAAAATTCTAGATATAATAGTACCATGATCCCTTTATTCTTATTCAACATAGTGATTTCGTTTTAGATGAATGAACTGAACAACATAAATACCTCCAATGTAAAAATGACTATTTTAGTTACTTAATAAAACATGGAAATAAATTTAATAAAGTGTATAATAAAAATTTAATTTTAAATAATATTTTATTAGTCAAGTATAAAAAATAAATATTTTTATTAAAGAGAAGGTTATGCATAAAAATGAAACTATTTGAGACTCAAGGTAAGATACATTCTTTTAATAATATTATTTGGGAGTAATACTCCCAACTCATTTTCTCGAAAGATGAGGTTATTTTAAAATATTCATGTATGTTCATAATTATGATTCAATGGTTCATAATGGTAATTTTAAATTATTTTTTACCTTCGTTATATTGTTTTATGGAGAAAAAAGTTCAACATTTTATGTATCGGTTATTTATTATTATTTTTTCAAATGAGAAAAAATATTGTTTTAAAATATTATAATTTAATACCATTTCTTACCATTATTTTAATTATTATTTTTCAATATTCCTTCACATTTTTACATGGTTATATTTGAGTAAATGTTTCTCTCAATATTCATATAATTTAAAATTTATAAAATATTTTATTAGGTAACATGGACATTTTACCATCTTTATGAAACAATAAAAAATATTATTTCTTATTGTCTTGAATGATAATTCAAATATTTTTTTATTTATGTTAAACATATAAGTGTTTTATTCATGATATGGTTATTAAAAATTTTATTTTAATGTGGAGTGATATCGATATAGCTCTATTGATGTGAGATACAGATATAGATCCCCACTCTATTGGATAAAGCGATGGATTATATCAGGGACATGTCACTCCTATGATATATCTAAATTTTTTGTTAGGTGATTACACTATAAGGATACTTATATCTGATAATTTAATGATAATTTCTCAAGATACCTAAATGATAGTATTACAATTTTTTCTACAAGAATTTTTTTGTTTTGAAAAGGTAATCAAAATAGCGTTTTTTAGAAATTTTTTTGTTTTTTATAAAAATAATGGGACAGGATGGTTTTCTAGGGAAATGAAATAATGAGTATTATTTTTTTTCATGAATAACCGATGCTTATTTTTTAAAAATTTAGTATCTAATTTTAATTGTTCTATAAAATCTATTGAGCAATTACGTTATTTTTTGGAATAAAAAATTGAAATATAATATGAAATGTTTTTTTATGTAAAAGGAAAACAATATTATACATTTTTTACGATTAAAAATGGGCTAGAGGATTTAATTTTATTTATCTCGTATTCTGATCTTTGTTTTCCTCATCCAATATTTTTTTGGGACTTCACATTGCATGTGGTTGATTAAAAATGTAAATAATGTTAGAGTTATAGTTATGGGAGATACAGTGAATGAAGAAAGTTTGAATTTATAAATAATAATGTTTTGTGTGAAAAATGGACGCTATGTTGAAATTTCCATTTTTTTATATATATTTTATCATAATTCCATAAAACACAATTCCAAAGAAAACATTGAAAAATATAAAAGTGTAATTATTATTGTTGATAAATTAATAATGGGTGGAAATGGGGAAATATAGTTATAGAGATCAACCTTAAGAAACAAATTTAGTTAATTAAATCAAATATTTGCAACATGATGAGATTAAAAAAATAATAATCCAAATTATTTCATTTCATTACCAGATGAATTTTTATTTCATATTCGATAAAATTTTATATTGTTTAAAACAGAAACTCTACCTTAGTTTTTCCACATTCAAAGTTGAGAAAATATTATATGGTAAGACCTTTCAAAATAATTTTGTCAAACAATGTTCTTAAAAAAAGAATGGATAATTTAAAGAATATATCTTGAAACATGGAGAATTTCATCAATACTGTACTTTTTTGGAAAGCCCTTTGAATTATATATGTTTATAATCACACCATATTTTTCCCTTTATTTGAATAAAATTGTATATAAGTGCACTGAAACATTAAAATTGGGTAATTAATATAGATGAAGGGTAGAATGATATTTTTAATATTCACATTGGTAAATTGGTGTGACATACCCAAGATGGTAATATTAAATGGAAAAGTTTGGTACTTTAAAAAGAAATCAATGGGAAATTATAAGATACACTGAACAAGGTTTGTTGTTTATTCATGGGAGAATCAAAATTTGAGGGTACATATTATAATTAAAAAAATTCAATTGTCAAAATGGTTGAAATAAATAAAATATTCCTTGTGATTTGTTCTAAAATAAATATAAAATTGATTCAAATTGATATGAAGTCATTATTCTTAAATAATGGACTTGAGAGATATTTTTTTATTGAATAAACCAATGGTTTAATAATTGATAGTGATAGTTTTAGAGTTTTCATGATGAATATATACTTATATAGGAATACATAATAACCCCAATAATAGTATTGAATATTTTAAGAAATCTTTATCAGATTAAAATTCAATTTTTTCAGGGTAGGTAGAAATATATTTTTTAAGGGATATGACACAAACTCAAATATTATGATTTTATACATAAATTAAATTATTGTTACTAGAAAAAAGAGAAAATATGAATAATGTTTTTCCAAATTTTTTAAAATCCTTTTATATGTAATTTAATACAGATATTATATTCAATTTTCATTTGTAAATCAAAAACATATCATGTTATTACATTCCCTCACAAGAAAATTGTGTTTGATATTTTTATTTATTATTTAAATATATAGACTAATAGAGGTCTATAGTCATATAGAAATTTGCCCATACATTCCCTTGGATAAATTAAGAATGGTTCTAGATGAAATGGGGTTCTATATTATTATCATTATCCTAAATTACATGATATTTTTCATAACAATATTCATATTTTTAGTTCCTCTTTGTCCATGATTCTAATGAAATACTAGGGGTCATATTTTATATAAGTGGAATAGATATTTCTCTGTTTTAATGCGACTCCAGATTTTAGAATAATGTGTGATTAAGCTGTGTAGTATTTTGATTTCTTATATTATTATTAATTTCATTTAGTTGATTATTTTGATTTAAAAACATATTCTATAGATATATTATTTTTTTTAGTAATATGTGTTCTTCTGTACACAAAGAAAAAAAATTCAATTTCCTTTTGAAAAATTTAAGGGTAGTGAGTTTCGACATTTCATGCCATGGGGGTATTGATTTGGATGAAGTCAAAACATAGAGTCATGTGAGTGAACGTTTCAAGACCATTGATAATTGTGTGTGATAATAAAAGAAAAATAAACATGAAAAAGAATATTGTACAACCTTAATAGCCAAAACAAATTACAGTATCACATCATCAAATATAAAGGGTAATAATGGGATATGTCATTGAATTATGTTTTAAAAAAAAGTGGTGGATTTCTCAAAAATCATCTAAAAACGGATTCCATTAAAAAATATAACGTTTTATTAGAAGGGAACTATTTCCCAAAATCCATATATTTTTTCTAATTTATTTTCCCTTTTTTTAATTTCATTTATTTCAATTGAGAATAACAAAAAATGGAAATATTCACAATATGGGATATAATATTTTTTTGTACGTGATTATAAACGAGGAGAATTGAAGAGTTTATTCTTTTTATGGGAGGCAAGAGGTGTTTATATAAAAACATTTTACAATAACTCATGTTATAATTTTTTCTTTCCCCCAAAAATAGGGGGTTTGATTATACCCTATGTAAAGTCTAAATACCCTCTATGAAGTGAATTCAAAAAGGGGTTATTGTGAGTTGATCTAGAATGATATATATTAAATATAGAATTGTTCTATATATTTTTTGGATACAAAATTGTCAAATATAGACTTTTATCTATAAAGACCCATACTTTTAATACAAAAATATTAAATACTTTTAGTTTAATATTCAGTATATTTCACAAAAATGTGGCTAAAGACAATGATGATTTAGTTTCATTGGGGACTGGATACACAATTTTCTTATGTCATTAATGATATTTAAAATGACTCATAAAAATTTCCAATTTAGTACACTTCGTAGACATACCCTACCTAAAACATTCATGACAACGTAGGGGAAAATATAATAAATGGCGAGACAATAGCCTCATCAACGACAATCATGGTAAATAATAATCGATTATCATATAAGAGAATAAGATAAACATAAGGGTATGAGATCCTACATTCTATTTAAAACGTTCATACCAAATATATAATAAATTTTAAACATGATCTATGGAATAAAATATTATTAATTCAAAATAATTATATATTGGTGATGATAAGTCATCATAAATCAATCATAGACCACAAAATAATGTCATAAAACTATGGAACAATCATTTGTATCGAAACCATTTCATATGTCATAGTTAATTATTAAGTACATAATATAATATGCGACAGAGAATTAAAACTTATTTCCCATATCATAAAAAATTGTGAGCCCTTAATTTATTATCATAATGTGTCAAGAACATTGAAGGCATTTTTACAAAGTGAATCAATCACACCAAATTATTTTCCCTAGTGGATCAAGAACATTAAATTGATTCCCATAATTGTATAACAATATTTGAAAAAATATCCAATGAATTGTAGAACTATATAAATCATATAAAAGCCAACATATATATAAAACCATTCATATCTGTTCCAAAAGATTATAAAAATTTTATCTTATCATGATATTGTAACCCATGAAAAGAAAAAGTGTTTCACAATCATTTCAAAAATTCATCATAAAAACACTATAAAATAATCAAGTTTCATAAAAATATTGTCATTATAAAAATAAACAATTTTCCAAAAATAAGGAGGATGTTAGAATTGAATTATATCCCAAATTAAACATAATTAAAATCAAATTATGTTATCATAGATGATTATTATTTTAAAATATTTGCTAAAATATTTCCTGATGAAAACACTCTTTTAGGGTTCAAATTAAATATTTAACACCTAAAAACATCCTAAAATTTTAAATATAATTTTATTTAAGAATAAAATTTAAATATTTTATATTAATATTAAAATCATTGAGTTTTCTAGATAGTTGAAGAATCAATACATACAATATAAGTTAAAACAAAAAATATATTCTTCTACAGATTCTGTAAGGATGTAAAAAAGTACCTTCATCATAATATAATAAAAGGTAAATTTTTTAAAAAAAATTCAGAAATAATTGTACTGAAAAAGGAATTTAAACAATTATGTGAATATTAAAAATATTCTAGGAAACCTTTTTAGAGAACATGGATATATAATAAAAACTATTTTCAATCAAGGAGATAAATGTATTATGTTTTCCATAAAAACATTTCATGTCGTATGTAATTTTAGTGTATAAAATTGAAGTAAATAATGAATTATTTTGAAATAAATTGAATGTAATAAAAATTAAATAAACCTATAAGATAAGGACAATATAATTCACCCAATTCATATTCAAGAATTAATAATCTTGAATAGAAATATGATTTAAACATAAATCCAATACCTCAAGTCTTTTCATTCTTTATAATTTTTAGAACCAAATGAATAATAAATATAGATTTATTATAAATGTATTACCCGGACATACACATTTACATCATACAATTTAGGATTTACTTATGACCCCATATCACAATTTTATAATCAAATTGTTATTGAAATGACTATACTAGGTGATAACATCATTATTATTCATTCTTGTTTATATTTACAAGTCCTAATCATTGAACATTGATCATGGTTCCATTATATCCTAAATGATAATAATGATATAAATATCATATACATTAATTATATATATTTTTATTTTCATCCATGAAAGGTATATATATAAAAATTAAATACATTATTCATGGAGACGGTATGACATATGCACGCATGAACATTGGTTCAACTTTTCAATGGATGGAATGAAAGAATGGAAAATAATCATTCGCCAATATAGAATAATTATTATATCTTATAATATATATTTGTATTTATTAAATATATCAACATTATCATCTAGGAATTGCGGAGATGAAAAATGAATCACATGATTCCATGGAGGTTGTAGTCCCCACACATGCACAAAAAATGTTATCATGTTATAATAGTTTGGATGGTAAGAAGGTTGATATGATAATATCATTAAATAATAATATTTTTCTAAATATTATTAATTATTTATTAACCCATCATGAAAATAATCAATAAAATATGGTGATAAATAATTAATTGTGTCACTACATGGAAATGGAAGTCATACTCACATTCAACATAGACTTTCACTACCATTTTGGTGGGAATGATTGGGGGTAATGGTAGTTTTATAATAACAATAGAATTTAATTGTATTTAGTATAGAGAATTTATTATTTAATGATAAATACCATCTATTTATATTAGAAAATGTATACATTAAAAATAATGGGATAATTTATAGTGATTACCTCTTTTTTGAAAGATCTCGTTTAGATACACATTTAATGTTCCAAGGGGTGATTTTTGGGAAATTGGAACATATAAAATGTTTCTGATAATTTTTAGTAGATTATTATTTAGAATTTATTTGATCTACATGGATCAATGTGTGGAAATTAAGTGAATGTTGAGGTTTCCATTTATATGTGAGGTGAGGGAAACTCTTGAAAATTCTTTATATATTAAATTATAATAAAATAAATCTCTAGAAAAATGAATCCAAATGGACATTGACTAAAATAGATGGTATAATTGGTTTAAAACATCGTAAAAATTTATATTGGATTATGTGATATTTTAACTATTATCTATTGGTTTTACCACTTAGATATCATATCTTAAAATTAACCATGATAACATATTTTTCTCTCCAAATGGGAAATTATTCTAATATGGGGAAAATTGGACCATAATTATCCGAGGAATGATATTTTATAATATATATTATCCACCTTTTCCTATTTAAATATTTTTTTAAAAAAATTAATTTAATGATGTATTAGACTCCTAAAGTATCATAAATTTTATTTTCAAAATATTCATAAAATTTGACACTATAAACACTATAAAAAGATGTATATAAAATATAATAATTTAACACACTAATTATATATTATGCGCATTTATAAAATTCATGGAAACATAAATAACTAAATTTATATTAGTTATAATATTGTTTAAAATAATTTATTTTATTTATCAAATAATCTATGTAAAAATGGATGGTGTTCCATATGAATTTATATTATATATATAATCACTAAAAAATAGAAATAAATTACCATCATTAAAATAATTTCATTATTATCAAAATAACCTTAATGATTCATTTAGAAATTATGACACCCAATATTTTTTGAACTTTTTTTTTGAATAAATGAAATCACATTGATGGATTATGTTTCATGAAACTCCATGATATGCATTCACTACATCCAAAATCATCTTATCATATATCACATGGGACACTGAGTTTTAATGAAACAATGATATATTTTTAGTATAGTTATATAAACATGATGTTTATAACCTATCCATAAACAATGTAATTTGAATAGTAGTGACTAATTTTTAAATATTATCTATTATTATTTTAAATAATGAAATCATATTGATAATAAAATACAGAATTTTCAGTAATATCTATATTTTCATTGAAAATTCTATTTTCTCCAAAATGATTTTTTATGTGTTTTTTTATACAATATTAAATTAGTTTTTACAAAAAATTTAAATTATATTTTATAAAATAAATTTAGTTTTTGAAATCTAAATGTCAAAATTTACCTTATGGAGAATTTTATAGATTTTACTTAAATGTTTCATTTGTGCATGAATAGTGAAAATACTGCATTTTATTTAAAAACTACCTTTCTAATTAAATTATTTTTAACAGAAAAATAGATTTTAAGTATAATTTAATCTAATGTTATTTCAATCATAAATTTATTAATATAATTTATTTCAATGGGGTCATTTTCCCATTTAAATTAGATGTAAAACATTGTAAATTTTTAATCATATTTTTCTTCAAAAACGGTTGTCTCGACATATATCTGAGATTAATTTTGATTCAATTTTCTCCACTTATCTGAATATAATTTGGAAAAATGGGTTGCATATTCTTAATCAGAATAATTTTTAATTTCTAATACATTGAACATATTTCTTTTCAAAAAGAATGGTCAATTTTGTAGAAAAATAATTTCCACAATTAAGGTAAAAATGATATTAATGGGGATTCGACTAAAATAATAGGGGAAAAAGTTTTCATTTAAAGAGAAAAAAATATTTTCTAGAAATATTTCATTATAATCTTGTAGACGGTTAAATTTTTTGACATTATGACCTTATTTCATATGAATAATGTAGTCAAACTTATTGTTTTTAAAAAATAAAATTGTTGTCCTCTCCCCCACTTATAAAAGGCTAGACATTCTCCTCCCTTCCTTAAAACATCACAATTATTTTTTGGGAAATCCCTTCCTAAATCACCTCTCAACGTCACTACCCTCATCCAAAAATGTTCATTTTGGGTTGAAATACATCATATTTTGTAATTTATTACAAACATAAGGATGATACCCAAAGAATAGGTAACATTCATTAATGAACAATTTCATTTTATTTGTTCCACCAACACCATTAATTTGTTTTATATCATTGGTATATTACAATTTCTACAAAAACAATTTATTTTATTACACATTAATTCATGATTTATTACATAAAATAACACATAATACAACATGCATGATTGACATGTCTAGCGCCCATTGGGATTAGGTGTATAGCATAATATCATGAACATGGGATAAAATAACATAATTGAAAGCTTCCATATCATGCTTATAAAATTCGAGGGCATTTAAAAATATACAGAATATTTGGTGGACAAACAAAAGAAATGGGTGAGCTATAAGGACTACTAAAGGAATTAACATTTCATATTTTGTTACATGTTAGAAAATATACTTATCAATAGGGCACAAAATGGGTTTAAATCCTAATCATTAACAATGAGACATAATATAGCATAATAACCAAAACATGGGAAATGTGGCAACAACCTGAAACACTAAACCATAAACATATGCCAAGGATAACTATTAAGACATCATGGTGGAAAATTTACAATAAAGGAATCAGTTCCACTAACTATCCCAAATTGATGTTTCATGAGAATGAAAATTACTCAATTTGTTGGAACGATATATAATTATGGGTGCATCCATCACATTCATTTCAATTTCAAGTTAATGGATTCCCCATTGATCACAACACATGGATTTATTAATAAAAATATTTTATTCCATGATAGATTAGTATGGAATATATAAATAAATGTGATGATTAAAGGACTTATAAGTATATAAATATGAATACCATTTATAAAAATGGTCAAGGTATTCACTACAATAGGGTTTTGGCATTCAAAATCGAGTTGAAATTTCGACAGCAAAACAACATCACATAAAAACTAATTAAATGGGTTGATGAGAGATAAAGTGTACATTCATAATTTGTACATAAATTTTATATTAATGGGGATATGGAATAAGAAATCCAATCATAATGAAATGATGATAAAATAGACAAGGTAAAAAATACATGAATAAATTGGATAGTGGAAAAAGATCATTTAAATGAGTGCGTGTCTCCAAATTCTTAGGAGGGGTATAATGGGAGATTTGGGTTCCATGGTAGGACTATAGAGAGTATATGGAAGAGTATATATGTCATGCAATGAGTTTTAGTGAATAAAAATGGGATCTGTGATTGGTTTATATAGGAAAATATGGAAATTTCATTATTATTTGGGTTTTGGACTGTACATAAAAAATAACGAAAACTAATAATCATACATTGGTTTTTTTCCAATGGTTTCCCCAAAAATGACGTGTTTCTAATTAATTTATATGTCCTTGTGAAGAACCTAGTATAATATTTCCCTTTCTTATGGGTAGTTGAGTCATCCACTTAAAATAATTTTATTAAAACCATAAATTATATAATAATTTTTTAAGATATATACTGTAGTTATGAAATTGATAAAATAATTATTAAATCAAATTATTTTAAAGATTAATCATATTTATTGTCATGTATTCCCTTTATAGTTTTTATTACATCAGTTTTGGGTAATTATGAGGTCTTAACAAAGTATATTTATATGTTATTTAATGAAATAAAAAATTAACTATCTTAGAAAATTACAAACAAAATCACATTCCATAATATTGACTTTATAATTCTGAAATAATATTAATTTAATCTAAATAATTTTATAACCATGTGAATTTTTACATTTAAAATATTAATCGAATTTTATTGAGAAATAATAGGTTTTTAGATAATAAGAGTTTTTTATCCCTTATAAAAATTATATTTGAAATCAAAAAATATATATGATAATTTATGTTTAATAAATATTATTTATGATATTATTTTATTAAAATATTATTTTTTTCAAATCCCCATTAATTAATCGAAATCAATTCCTTAATTTAATATTAATATTATCCAAAAAATTATTATTAATATTTTGTTACATGTAAATAATATTCATTTATAATTAAACCAAAATAAGATGAATTTTTTTTCAGAATTATATAAAAAAATTGTTCATATACATAATGAAATGGTCTTGATGCAAATCCATTTAATAAATAAGAAAAATTCCCAAGAGTAAGGTCTGAGATGGAGTGACTTTCTTGGGGTGGTTCGGCGTACATTGTTTGGGATGTGATTTCGATGAGAATGAAATTCTATCGTATATGTTTTTTATAATTCTTATGTTATTGGATCTCAGCCAGGTATTGGTAACGGACAAAAAACAACAATTTTATCTCCCTTCGAACCACCAATAAATGGGATTCATTGGGTAGGATCTTACCAGTTGAGGCCATCACTTCTTTTTTTATGTCAATTGTATTTTTTAAAACGCTGTATTTATACTAATCATGTGATCCCTCATAAAAAACTATATTGTCAATGTTAATTTTACATAACATTATTTTAAATCCAATTATATATATTGGAGAAAAATATGTTAATTTGATTTTTAAAACCATATTATATAATAATACATTTTATTAAAGTAAATTTAAAATTTAATTTATAATTTTTTTGATCATTATAATCTTCCCCATTAGGAAATTTTTCCCTGGAAATTGTCATTACCCACAAAAAAAAGATGATGGTAACTTTGATTAACTACTTCCTCTAGTTCCCAAAATACTATTTCAAAATATTTTTTTAATCACATCACATTGACCATGTGGATTGTGTTATTTCGTAAAAAATTTTATTTACAATATAATATATTTATCGGTTTCTCCTCATATGAGATATCATTCTCCATTGGATCCACATATGGATTAAATACATATAAGTGGTCTGGTATGTAATATATTAATAGGGATATGTTGAATACATTAGGTATATTGGTTAGGTTAGGTGGGTGTGCATATCAATATTCCACTGCTCTAATGTAATCAAGATATAAAAGGGGATGATATATCTTAGACAAAGCTTTCCCTTATTCCCAAATTTCATCAATTTAATCCCAGGAGATTTGATGACGAATAACATTTCTCCAGTATCAAACTATAGGTCTCATTTCCTATTATTAGCATAGATCTTCTATCGACATTGATTAGCCTTTATGTGATTTTTAATGGTCATAACGTTTTCCTGCATTTCTTTAACTATTTCATGACCTGGAAGTTCTTGTTCCACAAATGAATCCCAACATGTATGTGTTATTCACCTCTTCCTATAAAGGGATTCATATAATAATATTTGGATGTTTGAGAGAAATTTTTTGTTGTATGAGAACTCTGACAGAGGTATAATTTTGTCCCATACTTCATTGATGTCTATAAAACATGCTCACAAGAAGTTTAACAATTTCTGAATAGTCCACTCAGATTGTACATAAGTTAGAGGGTGATCATCCATGATGAAGTCCAACATAGTGTTTAGATAATTTTGAAGAATTTTCAAAAACATGGAGGTGAATGTCAAATCTCTATCAAATATATTCAATATTTCTACAGCCTTTAGCGTTTTCAATTATCTGAAGTATATCTATGAATATTGGTTGAGTGATAAATACCCTCAAATCATATTAAAGTGAGATGTCATTGAAAGATGATCCCCAAAAACCAAAATTTCATTTTCTTCCAAGTATTTATTCATGATTTTGGTGCTAAATTACATGTTGATGTTTTCCCATTTCAATGTAGTCATGGGTAATAGCTGCACCATCCACTTATACGTATTCATTTCTGCTTTCACATGAGGACATACCTGGAAATATAATGTATATTCATCAATCTCATTCATCATATTGTCCCTCCAATAGTTCATTTAATGATCATGAAATTTCATTGTAATTCCTAGGTGAATGGATAAATTCAAAATACATGTATCATCCAATAGTTCTTTCCTTAACATAACATTTTACAGTACACATAATCATGACCAAAATCCCAGAACTCCTTTTTCATTCACACTGAACTCAATGGATTTTACTTTTCTCATAGTTCTCACTTTCATAATAATTCACACATCATTCCATTGATTATTTTTTATGTTTTCCAAATGAGATGATTGAGAAACCCTTTTTGAAAGGATTAAGGATGTCCCTTTCATTATGATTATCATTTCCATCCTATTTTAGTCTACGGAGATAGGATCCTTCTCAATTCTCATCAATGATAAAATTTATCGATCCTTTCAATGTAGAGAATATTCCAAAAATATTCTTTTCATATATAGTATTAAATTAAACATTGATAGTACATAGTCATATCCATCCTCCTACGTTGGTGCATTTTCATCTCTTTCTTTTTGAATATATACTTGAGTATTTTATGTTCCATATACATTTCACAATTCTCTATAAAGAGATAATTCCACCATATTTTTAATGTGAACATCATTGTAGCCAACTCTAGATCCTGTGTTTTGTAGTTCTATTAGTGAAATGTCATCTTTTTTGGTGTTTAGGTTATGAATTATTTGTTTTTTATTAACACATAGTCCAATACCTTCTTTGAAGCATAGTTGAATACTATGAAATGATGTCCACATATTGTTAGTGTGAGAATAGATTCCATGATAATCATCTTTTTCATCTCCTTAAATAAATCTTCACCTTCATCATTATAAGAAAATATTAATCCCTTCTATGTTAGGTTCATTCTAGGGTTTTACAGTCATGAGAAAATTCTCAAAATTCGAATATAGTACTCTTCGGATCCAATGAAACTACAGATATTTGTCACATATGTTGATTTATACCATCCATCAATTCCTCCTCCTTTTTAAGGGTCCATGTATATCACATTTATTGTGATTATATTTCCATTTAATGAGACTTACTTCAACCAGAAGTGACATGTTTTGTACTTTTCGTAAATCTTCTCTATTTGCAAGGTTGGTAGAATGGTGCTCATATGAAACTCAATATCCTCCATGGTCTTGGAGTATAGTATAATATCATCTATAAAGACTACCAAAAATATTCATAGGTAATAAATTAAGACTCTATTCATATAGTGCATGAATATTACTAATGAATTGGTGAGTCTAAATGGAATTTCTATGATCTCATAATTCTCATTCCTTATACGAAAATATTTCTTTAGGATATCCACCATCCCCACCATAATTCTGTAATATTCTAACCACAAAACCATCCTGAAGAATTATTGTGATCCATGTAGTTAATGTAACATTTCATCAATCCATGTTTTAGTATATTGTTTCATTATTGTGATGTTGCTGAGATCACGATAATCTATACAAATTCAAATTGACCCATTCGTCTCCATAATGAAGAGGTATGGGGAACCCCATGGAGAATCACATGGGTGTTAGAACCATTTATCTTGATTCTCCTATATTTGTTTCCTTAGCTCCTAATGTTCCACAATATCCATTCGTTATTGAGTCGTTGATGTTGAAAATTTCCCAGATGTAATCTCTATTGAAAATTCATCCTTGTGGCTAGAAGGAATACAAAGAAATTCCCCAAGAAACGCATCAGTGTATTACCACATAATAGGAATGTATTAAAAGAAGATTCTTTCCATATACACAGTCATTTTATTGAGATATTCTTTATTATATTGAAATAATATCCATTCTTGATATGTTCATTCAATATAAGATTCATCATCTTCCTTGCACTTTTATAGAATCAAGGGGATCGATTCACACTACTAAGAGAGATATTTTTTCGTGGTAATTTATGTTTTCAATATATAGGGAAAGACCATTCATAACAAAAATTGCATCAAATTTTACCCAAGGTAATATTAAAAGGTTCTCTAGGTAGTTCAACTGTCGTATTTTGATAGTGGAGGAGTTAAATACTGGGATGCAATAATTTCCTGAGTTGTTTTTTTCATCGATAGTACTATTTCTAAGAACTATTGTTCTGTTTAAATAGTTCATTGAAACTCTGATAATATGATGGAATGTGCATAACCAGAATGGAAAATTGTACTCTCTATTCATGAATGAATAACTTACATACCTATTAGAACATCACTATTGGTATCCACCTCAGCAGTTGTGATGGAAAAATATATCCCATTCTACATTAGAGGTTGTTGGTTTTCAGTGATAACCCTTGTGTTACTACATTTATTTGAAAAAATTTATGTTTCCAGGATGTTGAGGTAATAAAAAATTCATTTGGGGTTGAATGGAGGTTTCCATTCCTCCACCACATCATTGAATTTGTCTTATTGGTTATCACAAGACAAGTTCCCTTCCATCCTATAACTAAATCATTTCTTCACCCCCTTAGTCAATTTATGGGGTTCTTCATTACACTCCATCAATAAGTGGGATGTGGATTTTTTTAAACAATTATATTTCTCTATCAGACCACAATAATTAACATCCACTTTCCACTTCTTATCACCAAGATACCCTTGAGATTCGCTGAGATCCATTTAGACATTGGGTGAACATCAGAAAATTTCATTATATCTATCAATGTCTCATATCACTAGTTATTTTTATATACTATGTTTTAGACTCCCAAATAAGTGGCCAAACCTTCTTTTAGGATTAACAACAATGCCTAAGCATCATGTGCCGGTCTTTTAATGTTTTCCTCAGATGCCCTAAATGGTTGGTCATTTTTATACTTCAGGGAATGGAAACCCATTTCCATTTTAAGATGGATAGTGTAAGGATAATATTTATCAATTTTTTTCGAGAATTAAATCAAACTCATTTCTTTGATATCTTCTTCATGTTTCATATTATTGATCAATTTCCACCACTGATTAGATTATCCCTCCATTGGATAAATATTTAGTAGAAAATTCCCTTGTTAGGAATATTATATTATGGAGAATATATTCTAAGTGGATTTAATCCATTGTTCCATGATTAATGGGTCGGATAATCCATTAAAATTCTAGGGAATTTATCACATAAATCTATCAATTTATAGATGTTATTTCTGACGATATTTGTAAACTCCTCCTGGTCATGGATTCTATTCATAACCTGAGTCAGTTTTTGGGGTATCTTTACAATGTTCCTGATTCCTACTCCCATAGGGTTGGGAATCTCCTTGGGGAAGTCCTCACATTTCTCATCGCATTGATTGTTTACATAGTTAATCCTATTTATAGACATTTTATATAAAATAAGTAAAAATATGGATGGGTATTTCTAAACTAATAAAAAGAAAAACAGGAATTTATTGACATTAATATGGTATTATATAAGGTACATCAATTTATTTATCTATTTCTAGGATTCAATATATATAATCCACGATTTATTTCCTATCATATATTCTAATTAAATTTTTTTCCCTTAAAAATAGTTCATAATGACATTATGAATTTACCAATGAATATCCACTAGGAGTGTCAAAACAAATGAGAATTAATGTTCGTGGTCATGCACCATGTTACACAATGTCAGACCTGACACACCTTCTCAGATTTGTTACCCTTATCTACATTAGTGCCATAACTACATCCACTTGTAGTATATAGACAATTATGTATTGTATTGACAAACCAATTAATCAATAATTACAAAAATTTAGGGATGTTCTCTTACAATTACTCTAATCTGTATGGACTTCTCATGAGATTTATGAACCTAATAAAAAAAATTAATAAACTTTTCCTCTAATACAAACTATGAAAACCATGATCTTTATTACATAATAATTCATGATTTATTAAATAGTTGTACACATAATACAACCTGAATTACCAATAAGATTGTTGTATTTGGTAATTATGTACAAATAACAAAATCATAAACATGTAATGAAACAACATTATTTAAAACATAATTAAAATATTTATAAATGTCTAAGGATTTTAAAATTGAATGGAATAACCTGGGGACAATCAAAAGAATGAGGTGAGTTACAAAGACTCAAATGAAATAAACACAGAATAAGGTGATACATGATATAAAATAAGTCTATCAATGAGGCATAAAACTATTAGTATTCATAAACATGAACAATGTGACATGATATAGAAAGATAATCATAACTTGTGAAATGTGGCAACAACTTAAAACAAGTCATCATAAACACAAGTCAAGGAAAATTTCCAACACATCATGATTGAAAAATTACCACAAAGGAAAATGTTTCACAATCCTTATCAATATCAAGTCTCATGAGACTGAAATTACCCAATACATTAGAGTGGTATATAATTTTCGGTACACCCATCACATTCATTTAATTATCATGCTCATTTGTGCCACATAGAACAAATAAAATGGATTCATTCATCGTAATATTCTATTCCACAATCATGGAGTGTGGAATAAAAACATGTAAGTCCATAATAAAATAAGAATAAGTGTACCATGCTGAATACACATGATTTTATATCAGTATGGTATTCACTAGACAATTTTTTTGGCATGGAAAATCGCAGTGAAATGTTTCGCATAAAAAAGGCCCCACATAAAAATTAATCAAAATAGTTGATGAAAGAGAAAATGGATTATAATTATTTTTAGTTAAATTTTAATTTATGTGTTATATGTGGTGAAATTTCCCATCATAATTAAATTAATATGAGTGAAATAAGGAAAATACATTACCTGAATAAATAGGTAATGGAAAAAATTATTTACATGAGTGTATGAATCAAAATTCAGCAGGGGAGATTCATCAAACATTTGGGAACCTTGTTAAGATTATAGTGAGAGTAGTGGTGAATATAGATGTTATCCAAGGTGATTTAGTAGTATGAAATTATATCTTGAGTGGGTTTATATTGGAATAGATGGGGTTTCATTATTTTTTAGGTTTTGGACTTTACATAATAAAATAAAAAAACCAAAAACCATACCAGTATTTGCAAATTTTTTCATCCTAATGAAATCTTTATCACTATTTTATATGTTTGAGGGCCGAAGAAAATAAATTAATATGCTTTCTCATGTAGAGGTGATTCTTACACTTAATGAAATTGTATAAAACCAACAAATTTTTTTAATGGTTTTGGATGATTCATAAGGGTTTTATAAAATTAATAAAATAAACATAAAATCACATTATTTTAAAGTTAAACCATAAATTTTCTCTTGGATACCCATTATATTAATTTTTAAAACGTTTTTGAGTCATTATGATATCATTATTCATGAAGTGCATTTATACTATATTTAATTTTTTATCAAAAGATCGATTATCTCGGAAGATTTTGAAAAATTCACCATTTGATAAACTTTCAATTATTATTTGAAACATAATATTCAATTAATATAAACTATTTTCAAATTATGTGAATTTTTAATTTTATACTATTAATTTATATTTATTGAGAAATATTGTGTTTTTTGACAATAGTATTCTTTGGAAACCCTATAAAAATTTCATTTGACATCATAATACTTATATGTCCATTTATAATTTATAAATATTATTTAATGATAATATTTCATTAAAATATTATTTATTTCGAAAATGCACTAATTTATCATAATAAAATACTTTACTAAAATTGAAAATTACGATAAAAATACGATTTTGGTTTCATTATATCAAAATAAAAATTCATGTCTAAATGACCATAATACATTGAAAATATAATAATAATTATATAATAACTAATTTACATACTCATTATACTAGGGCTTTAATAGTTATCCTTTTAATACACCAGTAGCCACCCTAAGTGTAATGTGTGTGATGGTGAGACATTCATTGGGTGGTTTAATATACAAGGATTGTGTTCATTGGGTAAAAACTTACTAGTTGAGCGCATCACTTCAATTTTCATTATCAATTGGATTTGTTAAGACCCTTATATTTATACTAATAATGCGATCACAGTTCTATTTATATATTATTATTTTTAATGAAACTTGACGTTCATAAAAATCCAATTGGATATAATAAAACCAAATTATTTGATGTGTTTTCTATATTCATAATACCTAATAATACATTTAATTAAATCGCATGTGGACTTTCATTTTTACTAGTGAAGGTCATTAAAATCATAGTATCATACATATAATAATATTTTATTATGATAAGGTCATATCCTAAAATCATCTCCACTTCCATCAAATGGGTTATGAAATAATCAATCTTGTGTATAGCGGCATATCTTCTAGAGAGCTGATGTTGTTTGGTTTTCCATTAACTCTTATCAAGGAATTTATTAATGATGTTTTTACTGTTTATATATGATATATGTTTTTATTTATGATGTTATTATAATTATGGAATATTTATACCACATATAACTTCATGATTTACATTTTATGGTGATATGTTAAGGTTGTTTGTGTGTAATACGAATTACTAAATCCCGAAGCGATTTAATTCATTATTTCTATAAGTTGAATGTTCTGGGGAAGGTTTAATTGAAAATATGTTATATATATGAAAAAAATATGATTCTATAAATTTATTATATCATAAAAAATTTCTATTTTAATCCTAAATGAAAATGAATACAATTTCCATTCATACTAATTTCCTACAATCTCTGTGAATGGTGTATTTAATTTCTTATTTCTATCATTAAAATATTATTATAAATACATAAATTAAGATTATTTATGATATTTATATCATTTTTATCATTTTTAAACTGATTAAATCATGATTAAAGAAATAGAAAAAATATATATTGCAAATTGAAACATTTATGAAAACCAAAGTAGTTGTTACCAAAAATGTATCATTAACATGGAATCATTAATAAATTGATAATAAATGTTTGAATAATATAATATACTGTATAATACACCCATATATTTATATATATATATAGAATGGATTTATAATAAACTTATTTTTTTTATAAGTGATGTTTTTAGGAGTAAAAAAGAGTTCCAAACATAAGGTAAGGGATTTATGCCTCACTTCTTACTTTTGTCAGACATATGCTATATTCATGACTTCTTTCTTTTATGTGGGCTATATATGACAAATGAATGTTTTAAATAAAGCTTATAAAAAAATTAATTTCATTTACATATCTATTTTAGAATCTAAATTTCATGGGGTTCGTGGCTCAAAATCTAACAAATCAGAAATGAATTTTGGTCTAAATATTCCTTCTTTGAGATGAACATTATTTTCGACACCTATATTGCATTATAAGGTGTATATACATCCCCTATTACAAGAAATATAGTTATTTTTTTAATACTCATTATAATTTAGGTTTCATTTCACATTATTCTTGTATGGGGATTAGGATTCAATGTTACCAAAGTTTTAATGATTTCATGTTAAATTCTCATCATTTATCGAGATTGTTTGTTTTTATTTCACCAATAATGAAATATCATGTTATAACTAAAGATAATTCTCAAGAATTTTAATCTCCTATATTTAATGATGATATATTAATCAAAAGGTTTCATTTTCCCAATCTTTGGCACTTATTATAAATAAGGAAAAAAATTAATAAAATAGATCTTTATTTCAATCATTGGTAGAAAATCTATTTTCTTAAAAACCCATGTTTTCTAAAAGGTTTTAAATATTTTTGGGATATATTATGATAATTTTGGTGGAAAACTATTTGAAAATGTTTTATGTTTTAATTTTTTTAGATAATTTTCAATGAAAAATTTTTCTATTTCATTTTTCATTTTCATGGTTAATGATTTCAATGATTTGTGAATCATCCTTTATAAATTTTCAACTATTTTTTCATAAAAAAATATTTTCAAATTAATCTAGTTTCTAAAAAAAAATTTAAAGTGGAAATAGAATTTTCTTCCAAAAATATTTTAAATGATCTTTAAAAAATGTTTTCTATTTAAGATTCAATTCATTTGAGTTACCTATTCATTAATGAGGATATGATCCAAGAATCTTGTTGATATTCATTCAACAAACTATTTAGGTTTAGATAAAAAAAATTATGAAACAAACTTCTCATATATAGTCTAGAAATTAATTAAATTCTTATTAAACCCACTTATTTCCATATAATATTATAAGATGAAATGATTATAAAACCGATCTCATTCCCCCAGGTTATGATATGTTTATATTTTCGTGAAAACCATTTAATTTCATGGGTTATAAAATGAATAATGTTAAATATATCATAGAACACATATATATGATTTCATTACATTACGGTTGTGACCAATATCTACATCAAATACATTGGGTAAATATTTATGTCTCGTGAGTTAGATATGAAAGGAATTGGGGGAAACTAGCTTCCGTATGATAGGGCTGGAATGGAAAGTGAACTCAGTTCAATAATAGAGGGATAAAATGTGGAGTGAACCTGGATTAATAATATAATTTTTCCTCTATGATATTTATAGAAGTTAGGATTGGTTAGTATGTAAATAATATTCTATTATTAATTGTATGAAAAAAATTCATATCTTCTTCCAACATTATAATTTCATGGTTTAGATTCACTGTTTCTGTTATGATTCATGTCTTTTTTAAATACATTATCTAGGAAATGTATCACTATTTTGATCATTGATATGCCAGGTATGACTTTAAAATATTATGATAATGTTCTCATACCAATATTGTCATGTTATGAATATTTATCTCCCATTTTTACCCTTATTGAGAATCTGGTATCACCCTTTGTTATGCTTCCATTCACCAAGTTATGAATATAAGAATTTTGTATGATATGGATGAAAAGGTTGTAAAGTAATTATTAAGATAGTTGGAGATGAATTAGCTTACTTATGGACTTGTGTTTATGCTTCCAGGTTTCTAAAGGAACTAAACTATTAGATTTATCATGAGTTTATTTCTGTAATTCTATCTATATTCACAAACAATGATTTAATATAAATGTAGGAAAATACTAGGACATTAATGTTAGTATAAGAGTAATGTTTTAGTGAACATTCAAAAACTATGATATTAAAACCTTAATGAGATCCAAAATGAAAATTATAAGGATGATTAAAGGTATAGGATAATGTCATTCAATTTCGGTATCGTATAGAGTGATTTGGTTCCTATAAAAAATACATGTATGGTTAAAATAAGTGGACTTGCCACTATTACAGATGTACCTTGGGGTAACATCCCAGAAAACACCATATTGAGCAAGAATCGCTCTGGAACTGGAACATGAAAATGAGTCTTTCTTCACTCCCATTTTGATAGATCCCAGGGATATTCTTTACCAATTCACAACCTCATTAATATCCATCATAAAGGATTTAATTTTATTTTATTGAGGAATGGCCTATGATTATCCTTGGGTTTCATAAATTAAAAAAGAAGGTCCATGATTTATACATTTGATTAGTGTTTTTTTATGATTATATGGTCTTACACAATGATGATTGTTCATTACTCTATAATTAATATTTTTATTCAATGGATGGAAAGTAGAGGAAACTTGTTAATTTAGAGTATAATGGAAAATAAATTTATTCTAATCATGAGAATAAAAATATTATCAGATCGAGAATAATAATTCATGTTTCTATACTGGCAGAACTTCCTCTTGTAATGAATAATGTTGGACTTACCCCGAACAAAGGAGGGAATAAAATTTTGTATTGTCCATTATAGATCAATGTATACCATATTTCAATGGGATTGTTTTACAACAGTTCCAAAATAACGTGTTAGTCCTAGTTAAAATATACTTTCTGTTCTCCAGTGTAAGGATCATGAAAAATTCATTTTGTATGACCACCATTGGGTAGGTAAAGTATATCAATGGTAGAATGTTATGAAGAATACAAGGAAATTGGACGAAATTATCTCCATTGATTGGGATAAGTTAAAGAACTAATTTTTTATTATTAATTTCATTATATATTCATATTAATAAGGAGAAAGAGTTCCTTGAGCTATGGAAAATGTTTGTTGAATATGCTAGTACATATGAGAAAAATTTTACAAGACTCATAATAAATGGTTATGATATTATAATCCATCCTAAAATTTATTTAGATCGATTATTTAGTGTCTTATGACTATGTATATAGTGAGTGATATCCATAATATATATCAATAGCTATGGCGAGACTGTTTGATGTGATATCACAGTGGAAATAGTGTTTGGAGTTATTTATCAATATCATGGTTTTAAATGAAAAAAAGGTGGAGTTAAATAGAAAAGATAAGAGACATGGATATAATAATATTGGATTTCCATTATGCTATATGTGTGTGAAAAATCATGGATTAAATTATTTTAGGGGGGATTGTCTATTTTTTAAGTGTGGAAGGTATGTTCATTGGGAAATTGATTTCGGATGTGATGGGAAAAATTTAGATAATTATTTGAATAGATATAATATTATAGATAAATCACCTCCCAGACTATAGTGATTCCTATTTAATTTTAATGGGTATTTTTATAACCAGATCCAAAACATAAGGGTCAATGATGATGAACATTACAAGTAACCTATTATGCAGTTGGTTGAGGGAAATCTTATTTGATCTCTAGTCCCAATGATGGGCCAGATAACCATATAGTGAAAGGTAAAATTTTCAACAATTATATAACAGATAGTATCTTATTTTACTTTGGATATATCATTATTTCATATCTAATGAATTTTATAATGGTATTAATATTCCTCCAAAACTGTTAGATATGAAATTTTTATTAAAAACCTCTATTTGTATGATGATTACACCTCCATTCTTGTATTCCACTTTGGTTGATGTTGGTGGTAATGTTCGTCCAAATTATAATTTCAATCTTCCTATGGATATAATTTATTTTATCATAGGAATGGATTGAATTTATATGAATAAATACAACATCAATTTTTTTGGGAAGGGAAATTATATTTTATATTCCAAATCAACCTATGATCTTTTATCAGTGTGATGATAATATTGAACTTCTAATCGATATTACATCCATTTAATGGGATATAACTATAATTAAAAAGTTGTGCTTATCTCAAATGGTTGGGGATAAACATTACATCGATGATATGCCTATTCTTTGAGAATATATGGTTCTATTTCCATAAGAGTCTCCTTTACATCCGCCATACGTGATGTTGAGTTCTCAATATAACAAATAGATGATTCCATACCAATTTAAATGACCCATATTGATTTGTAGGAATTGATGAAGACACTCCACGAAAACCATGATTACAGATTCATTTTCCCATGTGTGTCACCATTGGGTACACCTATTCTATTTTTGAAAATGAAAAATGGATCAATGTGACTATATATTTATTATTGGGAACTACAAAAAATCAAACTTAAGGACAAGTATCATTCTCCCGGTATTGATGACTTGTTTGATCAATTGGGTCGAGATCAATACATTTCCAGGATTTACCATCATTCAAGATATCATCTATTATTGTTCAAGAAGGTGGTTATTCCCAATATATCATCTCATACAATGTATCAACACTATTAGTATATTACAATTCCTTCATTGTCACGCACCGACCTGTGTGATTATTTTATTTTATGATTTCATTGACTTTAAATTTTTTTCTAGGGTCCGAGGTAAGTCCTGGACAAAATTTCTGAGTCTTTGATAAAAAGCGCACATTTGGATTCAACATCGTTGGATGCACGTGTGGACCGCGACGTCGCGCGGCTTCTCCCATGAAACTGCGTGGCCCTTTCATTAATTTTATTATTATTAAAATGATATGAATTCGTTTTATTATTATCATTTCATTATTAGTGGTTACTATTGTTATTATTATTATTATTATTATTATTAATGTTTGACACAAATTTTTATTACATAAGTTTTATTTGTATTATTGTTATTAATGAGGTTTATAATAATGATTATTGATATTAAAAACATTACTAAATTTTTATTATTAAAGTTAGAATTATTGGGTTATTATTGGATGTATATTTATTATAGATTAGTGATTTGTTTATTTATTTATTCACTATTATTACTTTTCTTTTATTCTCATTTATGTTTCTTTTTTTCTTCTTTATTCTATTCTTTTTACCCCTATTTATTTTTCCTCTCCCACCACCATACTCCTCTCCCCTTCTCTCTCTTCCCATCGTGCGGAGCCCCCGTGTAACCCTACTTCCGCGCCGCCACCAGTCACCTTTCCTTCCCTTCTATCCCGCATGAGCTGACCGACCACCCTTTATCCTCTTCATGCACCGCTCAACCGCCTACTCTTCCCCCCGCATGCTCCCGGCTCTTCAGCGCCCCTCTGCCCTGCCTGCTCTCCCGGCCTCCGCACGCCCCAGCCACTCCCCAGGTCACCGCCCTCGCCTCACGCCCCGACTGACCTCGCCTCACCCTCATTCTACTGCCCTCTGTGCAAGACCCTAGATCCTCCCCTGCTTGCATCTCACTCCCTGCTCAATCCCACATCATCCTGCTCCCCTTCATCCTCTACGCACCAGCCACCCGATACCCACCATCCACCTTGCACGGGTCTAGGAGCCACCCTTCACATTTCAGCCTCCTAACCGCAACCTCCAATATGCCACACACATCCTGGCCTCCCTACCCTCCACCGACTATCCAGCCCGCTCCCTCCTTCCTCGATCCAACTCCCTCCTACTCATCGGCTGTTTCTGGAGGCCCTCTGGCTAGCATGACCCCTCCCCTTGTCGACACACCCTATTATTTCACCCCTCCATCCAGCGACCATTCCTACCAGCGCAAATCCTCCTACGCACTGCCTTGCCAGAGAGGTCCTTCTTCAGCAACCTCCCCTTCTTGGTATATATTTTTTATTTTCCTTTTTAATGTAAGTTTATTTCATAGCTAGTAGGTTCTTTGAGTTAATTTTTACTTTTTCTCAAACCTTATGTGTCATGGTACAATTTCGTGAGTTATCCATTATTTTGGATTCAATCATGGTTGTGTGGGGTTTAATTGAAATTCTAATGTGTGTAATTGAGGTGAAAACAGTGATTCGTTCCACTTTTTGGGCCTTCTTCATCGATTGAAGTGAGTTTCCCCTTTGTAAAAGCCTTCTTGATTTAGTATTCACTCGTTTCATGGGTTGCTCTTTGTCTGGGAAAATTAATTGGTGGTTTTATAGGTTATTAAATTATTCTATAAACTTTTAACTAGTTTAATAAATTTTATAGGTGGTGTGGATTTTCCTTTGGGAATATTTTGAGGCGTGCTTAACTTCAAAGTTAGACTTTTTGTTGACGGTTTTTAAAGCGGTGTGTGCATGGTTTCGAAATGGGTTTTTTTCATGCGGTGTATTTTTATTTTGTTATGAAATTAGCTTATTTAGCGGTGCAAGTGCAGCACATTTTGATACGGCGTGTTACAAGTGCGCATTAATTATAAAAAGTGGTTTTGAAATGTTTTTTGGTATGTAAAGCTGTGGTTTCTCTTTGAATTTGTTCAAGAAATTTTGAAGTGGTTTTGTAAATAGTGTCAATGGTGCGAGTGGTGTTTTCAAAATGTTTCGAGGTGGTTCTTTAACGCTATTTTCTATTTTGTGTTGTTTTATGTCTGTGTTTGTGTAATTTTAGTTATAGTGAATTTGTTGCAGTGTGTTTGTGAGGTAACCTAGCGATATTGTGGTCGTTGACGTGTGCATGTTTGTGCATCTGTGCGAGGCGCGACACGCCATTGCGTTTGGACTGCGAGCCGAGGTAGGTCCCCCACTACACTTACCTTTAGATTTAGAATTTATTAATTGCTTGATGTTTTATTTATTTTAATAAATTGGAAATAATATAATATAATTAAATTTTATATGATTTTTTGGTGCGAAAAGAGCAGTTAATTTTATACCGAACACATGAAACATTTTCTTGATGAGCGGACACCCAGTATTGAAAAAATTCCCTTTTGGACTTTAAACATAATTCATGGAATTTCAAATGTACTTATAGTTTTAAAGATATATGATTTCTTCTAAACAAGGGTTTTGAGCTTTCTCGAGAAATGAGGTTTTTCTTTAAAATTTGTGAAGGCCCGTTTGGAACGTTAATAAAATAAATTATTTTGGAAAACCCATTCAGGGGTGATCTTTAGCGTGTGTTGATTGCATGAGTTTTATGTGATGTTTTTGCATCGTGACTGATTGATTTACATTGTGGACGAACCCCTTTTTATTGTATGTGTTGACATGTGAACCTGGCATAGTGAGTGAATCTTCTCAGAATGATTGCTGCACTAGTTTAGAATACACACTGGATAGTGGCCCCATAGTAGGGGAATACTGAGTTATTGCTTCTATAGGGATTGTGCCCCTCGGGTAGGCCATGCAAGGCTATACCGTGTAGTAGTATGGGTGTTATGACGTCATCGAGTTAGGGCATGCCTTCATGATGAGTCACATGTATAGTTTGTTCTGGATTGTTCAAGATCTCTTATGTTCAACCCATGTTTCATTTTGTGTTTATTTGTGTGTGGTGCAAGATTGAGAAGTCTAGTTCAGTTTCTGGCTCGTGTGTGCTATTTTTCCCATTGCCCTTGGCATGTGTTGTGTGTTATGTGACATTTTCCTTTTTTGATAATAACTAGTGTTTGGTTTACTAATTGTTCTCAAAAATGATTTAAAAAGAAATGGACATGTTCCTTTCAAGTATTAGAAATTGTTCTTAAATTATAAAGGGCAATGGACTGATACTTGTTTAGAAATGAAATTGTGTAAAAACCCATATTTTTCACAATGTAGTTCAAACATGAAATTAATGAATTCTTTAGATAGTGGTATGTGCACTAAGAATAGAATTATTCGGGCCTACCTACTGAGTCTTAAAACTCACCCCTATAGTGTTTTCTATTTTTAGTTTTTGTTGCATGTTTGACTCGAGCTTGCTCACCGTGGGTGAGAGTTGGTTTTTGTTTGTTGGGCGACTCTCAAGATCACGGGGGGTTTTAGGCGTGGTCAGGTTAGTTTGTTATTGTTGGTCGTTCTTTCTTTTTATTTCATTTATTCACTTTGTGTTTTATTTTCCATCCACTTCTTTATTTATTTTATTGGGAGAAATCATTCCCTCTTTCTCTCTTTTGATGCCCTGCTGCTTGTCGCCAGCCCGGGAGGATCGAGAACGCCTCTCGAGCCATGTTGCGGGCCAGCTCGGAAGACCAGTTCAGGGTCGACCAGGGTTGGTTTGTGACAAAATGGTATCAAAGCGGGTCAGCTCTTAGCAACATCGCTTCTCAGAGAACCATCTGTTATTTGGGATGTCAAGGTAGATGGAGTAGGATTGTTGAAAATTGAGGGGTAGGTGCGAGAAGACCGTCGCGAACTCTTGCTCATTATAACCCTTGGGTTTCCATAGGAAGTCTGGTTTAATTTTTTTATTTGGGTTTTTATGGAAATGTTTTGTGATTGGGGTACGACAAATGGAGTTGGGCTAATAGTCCTAAGCCGCATGGCCTAGAAAGCCATGTGGAGAAGGGGCATGGTCCAAAAGGACTCTTCATGTCGGTGACATGATTGAAATATTGCCGCCAACCATATGGTCACGTTTCCCACTGACACTAGTTCCCTATTTTAGATTTTTTGGGTATGTTGTGATTTCTGAAAGTGGTTTGAATCGGAAAAAAGGGTTTTTGAAAAAAAAATGGTTGTTTGGAATGACATGTATAATTTGTGGATTGTTTTAAAAGAAATTGTATGAATTATTCTTTTTTTTTAAAATGAAGTTGCTTTGTTTTAGCATTGGTGTTCCGATGGGTGCTCACATGCATATTGGTATATTGGAAATATGGACATATTTTTAGTATGGCGAATGGATGACCGGGGTGGCACAGATACATGCATGTGAGTGAGACTCTAATGACTACCAATAGTGAGGGTTTAACCAACCAAGATCATCTTAAGTTAAATATGTTTTCAAAGATAAAAGTTTTGATGTTATGATAACTTTCTTTCTTGTGTTTTGAGCTTATCACCTATGAAGTGTTTGATTTTTATGTTTTTGTTCACTCATTGAGTTGACCTTGATTGGGTTTTCGACTTTTCATTATCTAACAGTTATCCCTTTGGAGCTTTAATGGGTGATCATAGTACGGTTGATCAGCTTAAGGATTTTATGCTTGAGTTTCAGAAGCTGGATCCACCTCAATTTTATGGTCAAGTGGGCTCTTCCGTAGGAGAGGAGTAGATGAGGAAGATTGAAAGGGACTTTAACCTCATTGAGTTTCTTGAGTCGTGGAAGGTCATGTTTGCAACTTTCATGCTTAAAGGTTTACCATGGATGTGGTGGAAGTCAGTGTCTCAGAATAAGCCCCGTCAAGAGCTTACATGGGAGTTTTTCAAGACTTTATTCGTTCGTCAGTATTACTCTGAAGAAGAAAGAGTGAGGAGGGGATGGAGATGTGTGTTCTGCAGCAGAGCAATAGATCCGTGGTGGAATATTTCCAATGCTTTGTGGAGCTAGTCCCTTATGATTCAGGGTATGTGACGAATGACCCTATGAAGGCTCGACGCTTCGATGTGGGTCTCCGCCCTAATCTACATTCGAAGGTGTTAGTGTCGAACCTGAATTCTTTTATCGATGTGGCGAGACAAGATTTTTATGTCGAGGTCGTGATGGCAGGACTGCTTGAAGTAGTTCTCCCCCGTTCAATCCCTATGAGTACTGGTGAAGATTCTCGAATGGAGATGAGTAATCAAATGAAAGTGGATGGAGAAGGTCATGGAATCAAGAGGCCTCGGGATCTTTCATTAACCTTTTCGGAGTGAGATATTTTTGTGTGTTATCAGTGTGGAAAGTGGGGTCACAAGAGGTCGTCAGGACCAAGTGCTCTGAATCCCTTCCAGGCATGTGGACGCCTGTGTCACTTGTGACGATTCTGTTAGGGCGTTGCTAGAAAGTGTCACAGAGGAAGTTCTCAGAAGTGATGTGTTGTTAGGTTTTTGTTTAAAATTTCTTATGTATCTTTCCTTCCAGTTTAAGGGACATCTTATCGTGGCCGTTTTATGGGTGTTGTTTTTGGTTTCAAATGTATGGGAATGTCATGTGTATTTTGATGAACTTCATTTTTCAATGTCAGCGTGGTTTTATTTTAAAATTTGGTCCTTTCCTTTGTCAGAACAAAAGATTTAATTTTATTATTGAGATTGTCAGAACCTGACTGGGAGGCAGGAGACACTTCATTCATCAGAGTTCCAACCAAAAGGCCTCGGAGTGAAGCCAGCGCGTAGTCAGGAACCCCCAGGTGAAATTTTAAGGGGTCTAGTTTAGGTTGTGCCTCTACTGTGTGGTGAGACAGTTTTGGTGTTGCTGTTCTGTTTTCTCTGTCGTTTTAATTTTTTTCCTATCGAAAAGTGTTTGATGGAATTATCCCTCGCGTAATGTCGGTAATTGTGCCTTTTGGGATGCAACTTTTTGATCAGTGACCTTGCGTAGTCCACCCATGTGAAGCGGTTGTGACTCTGGTTTGTGTCCATCCCGAAGTGAGGGGGGCATGAGTGGTTGTATGTCATGGTTTCAATTATGCAATTCTTGGCCCCTCCCTCCCTTCCTATGGGTTTAGGATTTATAGTTCATAAGGAGTTTTCGTTTAAGCCCTTATCCCTTTCGGATGATAGTGATTGGTTTGGATTTTTTTTGTGCTTCGTTTAGCATGAATAAAACCTGGTTCTGGTCTAAGTTGGACTTCTGGTTAGTTGCTTATAAGTCGGTTCCTTATGGTGGGGAGACCCACTGTGAGTCTCTTTGAGTTTTCTCTTAAGTCGTTATCGAATTATAATTGAGTTCTTATGGCGGGGAGCCCATATAGGCCTTCCCTCCGTTGTCGATTTACTTCGGAAAATGAGGTCCAGTCCTATTGGTAGTCGTTGTCATGTCCTTCGGATAAGAGGTTGGATGATGTTGTGTGGAACCCTTAGGTGTTGATCGATCGACTGGAGAGTGTGGTGACTTTCCGGTGGTAGAAAGTGTTATGGTGGGGAGAATTATTACACCATGACCTGTGTGTTTAATTTATTTTATGATTTCTTTGAATTTAAATTATTTTTCTGGGGTCCGACGTAAGTAGAGGACTAAATTTATACGTCTTTGATAAAATGTTCACATCTGGATTCAATATCGTTGGACGCACGGGTGGAGCGCGACGTCGCGCGGCTTCGCCCATGAAATTGCGTGGCCCTTTAATTAATTTTATTATTATTAAAATGATATGAATTCGTTTTATTATTATCATTTTATTAATAGTGTTTACTATTTTTATTATTAATATTATTATTATTAATGTTTGACACAAATTTTTATTACATAAGTTTTATTTGTATTATTGTTATTATTGAGGTTTATAATAATGATTATTGTTATTAATAATATTACTAAATTTTTATTATTACAATTAGAATTATTGAGGTTTTAATGGAGGTATATTTATTTTAGATTAATGCTTTGTTTATTTATTTATTCATTATTATAATTTTTCTTTTATTCTCATTTATGTTTCTTTTTTTTTCTTCTTTCGTCTATTCTTTTTCCCCCTCTTTATTTTTCCTCTCTTGCCACCATACTCCTCTCCCCTTCTCTCTCTTCACATCGTGAGGAGCCCCCCTATAACCCTACTTCTGCGCCGCCACCAGTCCCCTTTCCTTCCCTTAGATCCCGCATGACCCTACCGACCACCCTTTATCCTCTTCCTGCACACCTCGGACGCCTACTCTTCTCCCCTCCTACTCCCGGCTCTTCGGTGCCCCTCTGCCCTGCCTGCTCTCCCGGACTCCGCACGCACCAGACGCTCCCCATGTCACTGCCCTCGCCTCACACCCCGACTGACCTCACCTTGCCCTCATCCTGTTGCCCTCCATGCAAGACCCCGGATCCCCCATGCCTGCATCTCACTCCCTGCTCGAACCTGCATCATCCTGCTCCCCTTCATCCTCTGCGCACCAGCCGCCTGATGCCCTCCAGCCACCTTGCACAGGTCCAGCTTCCTCCCTTCATGTTTCTGCCTCCTACCAGCAACCTCCAGCATGCCACACCCATCCCGGCCTCCCTTCCCTACACCGTCCATCCAGCCTGCTCCATCCTTCCCTAGTCCAACTCCCTCCTGCTCTTCATTTGTTTCTTTGGCCCCTCCAGCTAGCATGACCCCTCCCCTTGCTGACACACCCAATTCTTCCACCCCTCCATCCAGTGACCATTCCTACCGGTGCAAATCCTCCTGCGCACTACCTTTCCATAGCAGTCCTTCTTCGGCAGCCTCCCCTTCTTGGTATATTTTTTTCTCTTCCTTTTTAATGTATGCTTATTTCTTGGTTAGTAGGATCTTTTTCGTAGATTTTTAGTTTTCCAAAAACCTTTTGTGTCGGGGTTTGTTTTCGAGAGTTATCCTTTATTTTGGTTTCAATCTTGGTTGTGTAGGGTTTAATTGAAATTCTAAAGTGTATAATTGAGGTGAAAACAGTGTTTCACGCCACATTCAGGGCCTTCTCCATCAATGAAATGAGTTTCCCCTTTGCACAAGTCTTCTTGATTTTGTATTCACACATTTCATGTCTTGCGCTTTGTCTGTGATAATTAATTGGTGGTTTCCAAGGTTATTAAATTATTATATAAACTTTTAACTAGTTTAATAAATTTTACAGGTGGTGTGGATTGTGCTTTGGGAATATTTTGATGCATTCTTGACTTCAAAGGTAGACTTTTTGTTGACAGTTTTTAAAGCGTTGTGTGCATGGTTTCGAAATGGGTTTTGTCATGCGGTGTATTTTTATTTTTTTATGCAATTAGTTTATTTAGTAGTGAACGTGCTGCACATTCTGATATGACGTGGTACGGGTGCGCGTTAATTATAAAAAGTGGTTTTGAAATTTTTTTGGGTATGTAAAGCTGTGGTTTCTCTTTGAATTTGTTCAATAAATTTTGAAGTGGTTTTGTAAATAGTGTCGATGGTGCGAGTGGTGTTTTGAAAATGTATCGAGGTGGTTATTTCACATTGTTTTCTATTTTGGGTTGTTTTAAGTCTGTGTTTTTGTAATTTTAGTTATTGTGCATTTGTTGCAGCACGTTTGCGAGGTAACCTAGCGATACTGTGGTCATTGACGTGGGCATGTTTGTGCGTCTGTGCGAGGCGCGATACGCCATTGCGTTTAGACTGTGAGCCGAGGTAGTTCCCCCACTGCACTTACATTTAGATATCGAATTTATTAATTTCATGATGTTTTATTAATTTTAATAAATTGGAAATAATATAATATAATTAAATTTTATATGATTATTTGGTTCGAAATGAGCAGTTTATTTTACCCCGAACCCTTGAAACATTTTCTGGACAAGCGAACATCCAGTATTGAATGAATTCCCATTTGGCCTTTAAACATAATTCACGTAATTTCAAATATACTTCTAGTTTTTAGATATATGATTTCTTCTAAACAATGGTTTTGAGCTTTCTCGAGAAATGAGGTTTTGCTTTAAAATTTTTGAAGGCCCGTTTGGCACTTTAATAAAATAAATTATTTTGGAAAACCCATTCAGAGGTGATCTTTGGTGTGAGTTTATTGCGTGAGTTGTATGTGAAGTTTTTGCATCATGACTGATTGATTTACATTGTGGACGCACACCTTTTTATTGTATGTGTTGACACAGGAACCTGACATAGTGAGTGAATCTTACGAGAATGATTATTGAACTAGTTTAGAATACACATTGGCCAGTGGCCCCATAGTAGGGGAATACTGAGTTATAGCTGATATGGGGATTGGGGCCCTCGGTTAGGCCATGAAGGGCTATACCGGGTAGTATTATGGGTGTTATGACGTCATCGAGTTAGGGCATGCCTTCAGGATGAGTCACATGTATAGTATATTCTACATTGTTCATGATCTCCTAGGTTCGACCCATGTTTCATTTAGTGTTTATTTGTGTGTGCCACACGATTGAGAAGTCTAGTTCGGTTGCTGTCTCATGTGTGCCATTTTTTCCATTGCCCTTGGTGTGTGTTGTTTGTTATGTACAGTTTTCATTTTTAGCTAATAACTAATGTTTGGTTTACTAATTGTTCTAAAAAAATTTTTAAAATTCAATGCACATGTTCCTTTCAAACATTAGAAATTGTTCTTAAATTATAAAGGGAAATGGACTGATACTTGTTTAGAAATGAAAGATTATAAAAACCCATATTTTGTACAATGTAGTTCAAACTTGAAATTAATGAATTCTTTAT
This sequence comes from Viscum album, assembly GCA_963277665.1. Taxonomy (NCBI): domain Eukaryota; kingdom Viridiplantae; phylum Streptophyta; class Magnoliopsida; order Santalales; family Viscaceae; genus Viscum; species Viscum album. Next base: position 1,195,222,385 of record OY728152.1, on the reverse strand, counting down.
TTAGTGGTATGTGCATTGGGAATAGAATTATTCGGGCCTACCTATTGAGTTTTAATACTCATGCCTATAGTGTTTTCCTATTTTTAGATTATGTTTCATGTTTGACTCGAGCTTGCTCTCCATGGGCGAGAGTTGGTTGTGGTTTGTTGGGAGACTCTCGAGATCGAGAGGGGTTTTAGTTGTGGTCAAGTTAGTTTGTTGTTGTTGGTCGTTCTTTCTTTTCGTTTCATTTATTCACTTTGTGTTTTATTTTCCTTCTGCTGCTTTATTTATTTTATTGGGAGAAATCCATCCCTCTTGCTCTCTTTTGATGCCCTGGTGCTTGTTGCCAGCCTGGGAGGATCGGGAACGCCTCTCGGGCCATGTCTCGGGCCGGCTCTGGGGACCGGTTCAGGGTCGACCCGGGTTGGTTTGTGACATTCATTCTAACTAATTCCCATTCTATCTCCATGGATTTTATTAATAGAGTATTTGTAGATTACCTTAATTACATATAGGTAGTCTTCATAAATGATATTGATAGATACTAAAAGGTTAGGGAATAGCATGAATATGACTTTCAAATCATACTAAAGGCACTAATGAAGAAAAACAATATAAAAAAACAACATGTTAGTTTTTCTAGAAAAATATTTAATTTTTGGATTATATAATCTTGATAGAGGGTATATCATTAGATCCATCATATAATGAGGCTACTGACTGTTGCCCATACCAATAATGATGACTGATAACCATATATTTCATGGTTTTAAAAGATATTATTTATTTTTAGTGGATAATTTTTCATTACCATATAATTATCTGAACATGTTAACTATGAAATGAGATAGATTCCCCCAGATAGAAGAATGCGAGTTAAATTTATTGGAACTGATCATAAGGTTTGTCACGAGACTTCTTCTTTCATTAACCTATATTGGAGAAGGGCTTGTAATCTATAGGGATGCATCAACGAAGTGATTGGGATGTGTTATTATACAAAATGAAATGGATATATCTTATTACTCAGGGCAACTACTAATTCATGATCAAAATTATGCAACTCGTGATTTGTAGTTAGCTATGGTAATTTTCCATTAAATATATACATTTTATATATTTATAGAAAAAACTGTGATATATGAACCTCTAAAAAAAATTTGATGTATATATTCACAAACTAGGAGTTCAACATGTTCTGAATATGTTTGTTAGATCTAGTTCATGATTATGAATTCTCAATATATTACCACCCTAAAAATGAAAATAAGTTGTATGGTGCTTTGAGTTGAAAGGATCGTGTTAGATTATCAGTTATAAAGATCACAAAAGATCCAATATTAATAAATTTTTAAAGGATTGATATGTAAATATTGATGGATGGAGAAAATAACATCTTTCTATTTTGATTGCTCACACACCTATATATGTGAATACAAAAGAGGTTAAAAGGAAAGATGTAGAGATAAAATAGGGTTAGAAATGTTCTTAACATTTCCCGTAGCCTTGAAATAATGATATGATTTATAAACCTTGTAAGCATTCCATTCATAATATATTGGAGAAAGGATTTTATAGAACAATCTCATACATCATCATTCTCTGTTCATCCGGGAGGTATCAATATGTATAGAGTTTTAGAGAAGCATCTGGTGGTACGATATGAAGATAGATATCATATAGTTTTTATGTAGGTTCTTGTTATACCAACAAGATTAGTTTGAAAGACATAAATCTAAGGGGATTTTGCATTCATTACCCTCACCAAAATGGAAATTGTGGAACATCAATATGGTTTATGTCAGTGGACACAAAAAAATTATAAACTGAATAATTATATATTGATTTTTGTCAAACACATTACATAATAAACACACTTCATAGTTATCATAGAATACTTCTCTCACAATCAGCTTCCTAGGATATACATTAAACAAAATGGAAGGTATCATAGAGTACCACATTTCATTGTATGTGACCGAGATCCATGGTTTACATCAACATTCTATTAGTGTCTTTATAATTCTCTTCATATAGAGTTAATTTTGAATACTGTGAATCCTCCCAAAATAGAAGGTTAGTCTATTAGAAAACTTCAAACCATATATAATATTATGAGATAATTTTCTTGGGATTTAAATGTTGTTTGGGTTCAACACCTTACTCTAGTTGTATTTTCATATAACAATATTATTCGCTCAAGCATTAAGATGCCTCATTATGAATCCCTCAATGGAATGAAAAGTAGATCTTTAATGTGATGAAATTTTGTTGGATAAGGAATGGTATTGGGACCTGAGATATGTAAATAAATAGTAGATAATCTTATGTCTATTCAACAGCACATCAAGGAAGCTCAAATTTTGTAGAAATGTTATGATGGTAATCATCTATGTAATCTATAATTTGAATATGGTTATAAGGATTTTATAAGAGTATATCCACGTAAGAAGGTTTTGAGATTCTAGATGAAAGGGAAACTAATCACTAGTTATATATGTCATTTGTAAATTCTTGAACTTATCGAGACTATAGCCACTCTCATGGAACATCTAACAATCCACAATCAAGTACGATATTTGTTCCAATTATATCTCCTGAAGAAGTACATACCTAACCCTTCATATGTACTAATCTCAAAGTTCATACCACTTGTGATATCTCTTTATTATAAGGAACAACCAATAAGGATTATGATTGTAAATATAATGAATTTTGAAAAAAGACCAATCACCTAGTCATTATTTTTGGGCTAAACCACCAGTTTGAAGATTCTATGTGGGAACATGAGGATAGTATGGGGAAAAATTATGTTAATTTTTTTGTATTAGAGTGATGAATTTTGAGTGAAAATTCATTAAAGGAGGGTTATAATACAACACCTTGAATTTTTTAGAAAATTTATTTAGAATAAATTAAATTTCATTGATGGATTTCATTTATCACTACAACACTTTAATAATGCACTACACATAACACGATCTTAGCTAGCATGAAACATGACATAGATTTTTAACAAAACAATGATATATTATTAATATTTCAATTTAAACATGAACATTATAACCAATCCATAAACAGATTATTGAGAATATTAATAACTAAATTTTAAAATATTATGTATAATTTATTTATATAATTAATATATATTTATAATAAATTAAGTGAATTTCAATAATGTGTTTATATATTTTGAAAATAGAATTTTATCAAAAAAATATTTTTATGTATTTTTTAGAAGAATAATATAAATAATTTTATTATATTTTAGAAATTAAATATTATAAGATAAAAATTATTTCTGATATAAGAATTTTAGAATTATCTTCGGTTGAATTTTTCGATTTTTCTGAAAAGTTTCAATTTTTTGATAAATAGGGCCAAAAATATTGATTTTTTTTTGGAAAAGTGCATTTTATTTTAATTAACATAAAATGTTAAACTATATTTTAATCTTAGATTAAAGTGAAATGACTACAATTATATATTTATTAATGTAGTTTTTTTATTGGATTCCTTTTCAAATTAAAATTGGATGTAAAACCATTATAAACTTCTGATCATTTTCAGCTCTAAAAACCCGCTTTCTCAACAAGTTTATGGGATTGAGATTAAATTAATTTTATTTATTTTAATAAAGGATTTTAAAAATTGGTTTCCATATTTTTAATAATATTAATTTATCATTTATGATAATTTCAACATAATGTTATACCAATAAAATTTGTAAATGTATAAAAAATTTATTAAAGTGGTTAATGTAAAAATGAGTTTACCATGGGGTTAAGATAAAATGATAAGGGTAAAATTTAGTGATAAATGTGTCAAAATAAAATATTCATGAAATACTTATACCTCAACATATTAAGGGTTATAATTTGATCCATTTTAGACAATTTTCCATGTGAAAACGTCGGACAAATAATCTTATTTAAAAATGTCATTTGTATCACCTCCCCCACCTACATAAGGACACCCCTCTCAACCCTTATTCACAATATCACAACTCATTAGTTCAACCATTATCTAGCCAAATAACCTCAAAATTTACCTCCCCTCATCCAATGATACTTATTTGGGAGTCATATCCATCCTCAATAGGATTTGTGGGCAATCTAATGGAGGATTGCAATAGAAGTGGTAATGTTCTTCAATGATAATTTTTTTTATTTGTTTCTCACACCAAATTAATTATTTTTATATTATTATTATATAATTACAAATATATATTGATGATTCAGAGAATTTTTATGATAAGTGAATTACCTATAATTCAGCTCCACTTCTGTTAAATGTGTTATGAAATCATGCTTAGTGTGTTTGTTAAACTATATTCTCATGAACATGTGTCTTTAGTTTTTCAATTAACACATCTCATGTCTGGTAATCAAGATTATTTTATTTTTAATATATTAAATATGTCATTTTATTGATTTAATTATGAATCACTATTTTTTGAATCAAAAAAACTGAAATCTTTTCAATTTTGTAGGAATTATATAACGTCGTTCGTGAGTACGACAGATAACCTTCTCTATAAATAATGTATCTAATTTTCCCATAATATCTATTATATATTTTTATAAATAAATCTATAATGAAAATATATTATATTTATATAATTTTTATCATTTTTTTATCATTAAATATGGATTGTGGTAATAGAAGATAATATATAACAATTCAAAATAATTACTAAAAAAGATGTTATTACACAAACTATAACATTAACATGGAATAGCTGATAGATATGTAATAAAAGGTCATAAGAAAATAATATATGTTAATATATATGTGAATATTATTCTGTAATATATATAATAAACGTATATTTATTATACATGATTTTTGAAAGATCACGACAAATGTCAAGACTTAATGTAAGGGATTTCCGTCTCTATTTTTACTTTTATGAGATATATGTTATTTTCAACAACTATTTCTTATTTGTGGGGTATATATTTCCCATAAATTTATATTTTGATTATTATCGTAAGATTTATTTTTATTTAAATTTACCTTTGATTATATATATTTTATGGGGCTTATGGTTCAAAATTCAACAAATCAGTAAGAGTCTTTTGTTTCAATTATCATCCTTTAAGAACAAAATTATGTTATGAAATGATATTCATTTACTAAATTTATATGAATCCCCTTTGATAGGTAATATCATAAATTAATTTACCCTAGAGATATTTTAAATTAAATTTTATTTTACTACATATTTGGTATTATGAACCAATGATACCAAACTGTTAATGATATTATGTTCAATCTCATCATTTAACAGGATTGTTTATGACTACGTATGAAATGATGTAATACCATGTCCTAACATACAATAATTATCATGAATTTTATTCTCCTTTTTTTATCTATGATATATTCATTTAATGGTAACATATTACTACTCATCAGTACCTATGATAATTAAAAAAAATATGAAAATATGACTTCACTTTTCCATACAGTCATAAAACTACATTCATCAAAAAATATTATTTCTAAAAATGTTATCATAAATATTTTAAAATGATATAATATGCTTTATATTGGTGTCATTTTTTTTCAAAGGTTTATATTTTTCAAAAAGTATATTAAAATATTTACAATCATAATTTGTTGTTTCAATTGTGATTTTCAATTAAAAGTATTTAAATGATTTTTTATTCTTCCATTATAATATTTCAATTTTATTATCTGAGAAAATAAATTTCAAATTTTTTATTGTTTACACAGGTTGTTTAATAGGGGAACTATAATTTTTCTAATGAATTGTTTTAAAATATCCTTCAAAATTATTATCCATCTTAGAAGAAATCTGTTGGTGATAATTATTCTTTACTGGGGATATGATCCAAGAATTCCATTCTTATTATTCTCTAAAGGGTTTATGTTTTGGTGGTACGATATTTATTAAACCTGTTTCTCTTCCAGGGGTTATAATATGATAAAACACCTTTGTAGCCCACTTCGTTATCTTGGTTAAGATAAATTGAGATGATTATCAAAATGTATCTTTCTTATAGGCTATTATATTCTTAAATGGTTATGATAACCATTTCATTTCATTGTTAATTTTTACACCATGATATTTTTTGAATTTCATTCAAATAAATTTTAATTCATAGATGGATTAATCATATGATAATCCAAGATATTATTTCATTATATGAATCCCTGATATTATCACATAGTAAACACTATACTATGTTTGGAATTTATTATATGAAATACCATGTTTATGTTTATTTAAATGGGACAACATGATTAGAATAGATTACACACAATATTCACTACTGGAGATTGGTCCATTTTTATGCGGTATTTTTGATGGGGTCCCATCGCAAATACCCTTTTGCAATAGGGCCCCATCACAAATTCTCTTTTTTGATCACTGATCTCAAAAAGAAATAATTTCTGATGCGATGAGGATTCATCGCAAATTGATTCCTCATGTTTTTTAAATACTTTTTAACTTTAGCCCATCACAAATGCTATTTGAGACAGGGTGGTGGACCCAACGCAAAAAGCCTTGCCATTTTTTTAAAACTTTTTTTTGATGGGCCATCACAAATACTATTTGCGATGGACCCCATTGTATAATGTGTAAAAAATTAAATAATAATTTGAAAAAAATAAAAAAAATAAAAATAATAATAGAATAATATTAATATTAATAAAATAATAATATTAATTTTCATAAAATAAAATAAATTATAAATGAAAAAAATATTTTTCAAATAATAATAATAAATATAATATTGATAATATTCTAATATTATTATTTTTTATTATTAATGAAATAATAATATTAAAAATAAAAATATATTTAAAAAATTATACAATATTGAAAACCATAATATTCCTGAAAAATATATAAAAATAATCAATGGAAAATAATAAAAAATATTAATTAATAAAATAATAATAAAAACAATTATAAAATTAAAAATTAAAAATGTAATATTCATAAAAAATATAAAAAATGCGCTGTTTTGAAATTTAGAGAGTTAATATTTCAAATAAATTACATTCAAATGTTTTATCATAACAAATAAATAAATCACTGAGGGGGAGAGTTGTCTAGAGGATATGGGGTTGGGAACTCCACCCTAATACCACGAGTCAAACATCACATGTACTCCAACTACTCCTACTCCTACTAATGTCTCCATCGAGACATCTCTTTATGAATATCCTATAACTACTAGTATTTTTTGTAGCCACTGACGTAGGAGCTCCTCCTACTTCTATCACTGCCATTGATTTATCTACTATGGTTATCTACATGTACTCTCTATAATATCACTCTGAACTCACAAATGCTCCTAATACTGTGTAGTTGAAGAGAATGAATCTCTACAAGCTCCTCCCAAGATGGATTCAGAAGTACCAACTGGGCCATAATAATCCACATACATCAATCGATAGTTGAGACCAACTAGTCAACATTCGTGAAGGCATACAGGGTCGCATGGATCCATGATGTCTCATCAAATTGGTGGGCCCTAGTCTATGAATCTTTCTCAGCCTAAATTTCAGTTTGTATTTGATACACCAAGGCATCATATGACTCAATCAATTGCAATTTAAAATTAAAATATTTAAGATATTATATGCAGGTAAATTTTCAACTCAAAAAGATAATATAATTACCACAATCTAACACTTGAGATAACCTCTAATCTCTCCCATGGTCGGATAACTATACATCTTCCCATAAACATCGAACTATATAATATCTGGTTTTTCTCCTACCTATATTAATATAAATTAAACTGTTTATAGTTAATGTTATATAATGTATTTAGTAAAAGTACATTCTATATTATCTCTATTTGTACAAAATGTACGACTACCAACTCGTTTTTTCACCTCCTATCTCCCCCAAATTCATCGACATATCAATTATATACTCTAAAAATGAACACCCAACCATTATGAACATAATCAACCACAAACATGAGATGAAATTTATTTTGGTAAGTGGGAATTACAAGACTCATCAAACTCAATCACTCATGATTTATCAATTGATTTCCATATCAAATTGTAAAAAAACGGCCTACAATGCTGATGAATAGTCCCCTTCCATGCCTTCTAGATAGTGTCAGACATTCTCTCATTAATGGAATATGATAAACCCTATAAATAATTATTAATATCATGTTATTAATTAATTTAATTTCATAAAAAATATTATTTATTTACATACCAGTCATTGATGGTTCATATAGTGATGCAAATCAATTAGAATCTGATCCCATGTGGCCCATGCTTTAGAAAAATAATTGTGTAATATAGTGGTCCCCTGTTTGGTGTCTATATGCATACATAATTTAAAAAAGAACAAATAATCAGACAATTGGTATATAAATAAATTATTTTAAAATACTGTAATACATAGGTAAATATACCTATGCACACATAGATATTATCTAAGATGTGGACATATATTGGGTATAGGTGTAGGAATAATCAATCATTAAAGACCACACCCCTTCTAAGTCCCCCCTAAACTGGAAATAGTTTGAGGGTCATATGATCCATCATCCAACTTATACAATGGTAGATCAGATTCTTGAAACAGATGATAAAGATCCTCATCCATCTGAAACCGGATATTATTGTCGTTAGAAAATAGTAGGATAAAGCTATTATATATAGATATATATTATATATTTTTACAACTAGTATTTAAAAGTTTCATTGTTTATCTTCATCCTCATCATTATATCTGAAGATGTCAATTTATTCATATTCCTCCTCAAAATCATTATTTTTCATATGAGTTTTAGTTTAATCATATTTTTTCATTTCAAATTAATTTATATCATCATTAACAACATCTTCATCATCAACCCTTAACTGTTTGGTGACATCATCGATATCTATGTCTCTTCATGAAAAATTTTTATTTGGGTCAGTCCCTTGAAAATTTTCAATTCCTTCTACATCTGTGGAACCACATTCAAATTTGAGTAAACTGATTTACTTGAGATTTAATTTTTATTACGCCTAATGAGACAATCACCGCTCTTGAGTAAGCCCAATATTTTAAATAATAAATTTTATTTGTCTGATTATACAATTAAAATTATTAATTTACTTTAATATGTATTTTATATTTAATATGAACGATTCCATGGGTTGGAAGAATGCCCAAGCCTCTCTCAGTATCCAACCACTAACATTTGAGGATTGTTTCTTAATGTTGTCCTAGATAACACAGTTCACTAATAGCTTCCAACATGTCGTAAAAGTCAACATCAATTTCTATTTGATGGTGTCCTCTCAAGAAAACACCGCTATTCATATTTTTTATTCCCCATATTCACAAGAATACAATTGAAAACCATTCACTACATATGCATTATACGATTTTTCCATTTTTACCGTGGGTTACTCTATACAGACAATCAATTATTAGTTTTGTCTGCATTTTAGATACCTAAATATTATTAAAATAATTATCAATATAGTAGGTACTAAATTTATATTATATGTTAAAAACATAAATAATTTCTGTTACCAAATTTTGAAACAAGTACGAAATGGTTTTTCCAATGTTCTTCAAGAGGAGTTGATGTAATTCTTGGATTTGTTTTTGAAAAGATAATCGTATAAGGTCGAATAAAATAAGAATAATTTACATTAAAAAGAATTATAGAACACGTGATGAAATAAATCATTATATAAATAGTTTAATTTCAGCACAGTTGAGAAGAAAATATGTATGAGCTCTGTGTGATTTATCATCTAAAAACAATCGTTTATGAACTTCACCATATCCAAGTTCATGATTATTCAAAAAATATAATTATTTCCCTATTTCATAACCAACCATTCCCTCATTATGGACTATACTGATATTTCATTAGGGATATTGGTATATAATTAATTTAGAGTAGAAAAAAGAAATTTTCTCTTGTAAATAAACGTCTGTAATTGAACCTTCAATGGATAGTTTTTTACTTTCTTTTCTCTTAAATTTATTCATACATAGCTCAAATGTGTACATCCATCAGAACTGTACCATCCACCAGATTTTTCATCATGTGTAAAATTTAATATCAAATGATCTATTGAGTTAAAAAAATCCAGTGAGAATATTTTTTTCAGTTTAAATAAAATTAAAAAACATCTTATTGCAGCATTCTTAATGCTTCATAGTCACTTGTCATTGCACAAAGGTCTCATAAAAAAATATGATATATCTAATAGAATATCCAAAATCCTATAATTTAAAAAACCACTTATTCTAAATGAAATAATTATTTCCACTATAACATGATAGTTATGTCTTTTTAATATAGTAATATGACCATTCACACAAATCTGCATAAATTGGAAGCATAACCATCTAGTAGTCTCATATATGTTGTCCAGTGACAAAATAATAATTGATAATTTTTAGAAACTATATAATCTGCTTTAGGCATCATTAAATTTTGTGATATGATATTTTCAAATAGTTCAAGTTATGTTTTAATGCAAATCTGTACAAGATCCAATCACACCTTTACATTATTTTTGTACTTACATGGTGTATAAAAAATAGTATGAAATAATGAATCAAAGAACTTCATCCCAATATGGATGACATCTAACATGTGATTTACCAACACACTATACTAATATGGATATTCCCAAAAACCGATATGTTTTATTTGATGAGGTTTCTTCCCAAAGACATCAATTTTATATTGGTTTATTGTTGGTCCAAATATGATGGGAAGTGTTGAAGAGACAATATATTTTAACTATGTACCATAGATTATTGTTGAAGGTACACATCATTCAGTCATGCCTTTTCTAATATGGTATTTTTTCCTCAAAACAAGATTATCAGTTGGAAGAAATATTCAATAATAGTCGAAAAATATGGTCGTTTTCTATTAACAATCGTAAATGTTTTTTTTTCTCTCGTACAATACGAACATGATTGTGGACAATGTGCACACTAGCTAGATAACATGAAATTTGCTGGTATGTTACTAATTGTCCAAATAAATGCATCTTTTAATATGAAATATTGTTTAATATTAATATCAAATGTACTGACACCATTACTTCACAATCAATTTAACTCATTAATCATTGGTTTCAGATAAACATCAATATTCTTTTTTTGATATCCTGGATTTAAGGATGTTAAAAAGATATATGGTTCCATTATCAACGTCAAAAAATGTAAAATTTACGGAGTTATAAAGATAAGACAACATGAATTTCGACTATTGTAATAACCAAATGAGTAGAAATAGTCAGTTTAATGGCTGAATAGAGTCATTCTGACATCTAATGAATAATATGGAGGCACTTTGTCTAAATGTTTCCATGAATCACCATCAAAGGGATGATATATGGACATACCGGTTGGAATGTTGGTTACGTACCAGGAAATCAATGTTGTTATGTTATGAGACATAAATAAACATTGTAATCTGAGTGTAAGGAGAACATATCTCAATTGATTAAAGTAATAAATTCATACATCCATTGTTCAGGCTCTTTATACCTCAAATTTCCACCTCTAGAACAACTATTCATGGACTCATTTTTACCATATTACAAGAGCAAATCATTTTAACAACAATGAATCTTATGATAAATTAGACTATGATTAAAAAGCAGCCACTTTCCAACATAGAAAGTTTTTGAATAAACATTTCATTAAGATAGGTGTGTCTTTGTAAAATATAATATGTGACAAAAACAACTATTTAACATTCCATATTCAAATATAATATCCAAAATTTTAGAAAATAAATCTAATTTTCTTATCATGCAACCAAGATATATGGAATCCTCAACATACCTCAATAACTAATAAAAGTGAGAAGGATCCATCTCTGGAGTTAAATTATTATCATCTTGAGTTTCAACATGTTCAAAATATGGACCTACCACATCAAGTACTAAAATATGAATCCATTCTAGATCTAGAACCAAATTAATAGTATTTTCTATGGAACTACATTCATCATGTTGATACCAAAATACATAATTTGGTTGAATACCAAAACAAAATAAATGACCCAAACAATGTAAAATGTTTTAAATGTACTAAGAGCACAAATTTTACAAGGAAAAATAATTTTCCATTCTGAAACTAATTCTACGTTTTATGATTCAAATGACAAGAAATCTTCAACAAACTCAATATATATATATATATAGTATTTACACCTAAACCATTTGGATTGTTCTGTTTATTTATCCAAGAACGATCATCTAATAATTATTGACGTTTATTTCCATGCACCATATTTCTCGAAAAAATATAAAATAATTATTTTTTTATATAATTTGATATAAGAAAAACAATATCCAAAAAGGACAAGATAATTAAATTCCATTTTCTATTAAATTGTAAGAATTTATCTTATTTCATTCTTATTTATAGTATTTTTCAAACATTTATAGTAATCTACAGTAACATAAAATAAATTATTATAATTATCACTAATTGTTAAAAATTATAGCTAATTTATACTAATAATTGTTAGTTACGAGTGGCATAATTTCCATTAGATTGGAATCAAATTTTTTCCTAATGACCCTTCTCTAATATCTCCAACTGAAATCATTACGAAAAATCTTCTTAGATGTCTGGATATCCATTTTTGTATGCATGAAGACGGAGAGCAGGGAGGCCTTTCCATACTACTCTTTATTCTCGTGCATACAAAATAGATATTTTTTTGTTTGAGGAGATTTTTTATAGTGATTTTAGTGGCAGATAGTGGAGATGATTTGTTGAAGAAATGAACATCATTTTCCTGACGACTCATCACCATGCAACATTCTCTGATAGAAATCAGTTAGAAAAATATGCTCTGACGTACACATATCTATTTTCATATGTATGAGAATGGAGAGAAGGAAGGCCTCACCATGCTGCTCTCTATTCTTGTGAATGTGAAAATAGACATATGTACATGAGAATAGATTTTTCATAGTGATTTTAGTGGTAGAAAATATATTTAAGATAATGTGTTAGGCAATAGGTATTCACCAATCCCATATAAATTGAGCCAATTTATTACAATTTTTAACAATTTATTACAATTTTATACAAATTATTGATAATTGTTTCCAATTTTTTCTAATTATTGCAAATTATTGCAAATTATTTCAAATTATTACAAATTATTTGAATTTATTACTAATTATTAGAAATTATTACTAATTATTAGAATTTGTTAATAATTATAATAGTTTATTATGTATTAGTACTACATATTAGAAATCATTACTAATTGTGACTAAATATTAGAAATTATTACTAATTATAAAAATTTATTACAAATATTTTCAATTTATTACATATTGATTAAATTAATTAAAAATTATTAGAATTTAATAAAAAAAATTATAAATTTTTATAAATTATTGTAATTGATTTCAATTTATTGTAATTTATTAGAAATTTTTATAATTCATTACAAACTAATATAACTAATTACTAATTATTAGAATTTCTTACTACTTATTTGAATTTTCTACTAATAATTAGAATAAAATACATATTAGATTAATTTATTACTAATTATTACTATTTATTAGAATTTATTACTAAATAAAACTAATTATAAGAATTTATTACCAAATAATAGAATTAATTACTAATTTTTACAAATTATTAGAATTTATGACTAATTATTACTAAAAATTAAAAATTATTACTATTTATTGCTAAATGTTGAAATTTATTACACTATTTTTAATTTATAACTAATTTTTACCATTTATTGCAAAATATTAGAATTTATTATAAAATAATAAAATTTATCAAAAATTATTAGAATTTATTAGTAATTATTAGAATTTATTACTTGTTATTATATTTTATTAAATATTATTAGAAATTATTACTAACTATTAGATTTTATTACTAATTATTATATTTTATTAATAATTATTAAAATTCATTATAAATTACTAAAATTTATTACTAATTATTAGAATTTATTACTAATTATTATAATTTATTACTAATTGTAAGAATTTATTATTAATTATTACAATGTGTTACTAATTATTACTAAATATTATAATTTTTAAGAAATTATCTATAATTATTATAATTTGTTTCTAAATATTAATAATTGTTGCAATTTATTAGAAATTGTCATAATTTATTAATAATTGTTAGAATTTATTACTAATTATTATAATTCAATAGTAATTGTTACAATTGATTAATAATTATTACAATTTATCACTAATTATTACAATTCATTTCTAATTAATTTAATTTATCAGAAATTATTACTAATTGTTACAATTTGTTACTAATTATTGCACTTTATTACTAATGTTTACAATTTGTTACTAATTATTACAATTTATTAGTAGTTATTTCAAATTTATTATTAATTACTATAATTTATTACTAAATATTAAAATTTATTAATAATTATTACAATTTTTTACTAATTCTTATAATTAATTATTAATTATTACTACTTGTTATAATTTAATAATATTTTTTACAATGTATTTCTAATAATTACCATTTATTACTAATTATTACCATTTTTTAAAACTTATTACCATATATTTCTAGTTATTATAATTTATTGATAATAATTATTAATTGTTTCAATTTATTACTAATAGATTCTATTTATTACAAATACTTACAATTTATTATTAATTATAAGTATTTATTACTAATTATTTGAATTTATAACAAATTATTTGATTTTATTACTAATAAATAGAATTTATTACTATTTAGAACTAATTATTCTTATTTATTATTATTTATTAAAATTTAAAACATATTATTATAATTTATTACAAATTGTTATTATTTAATTCCAATTATTAGTAATTTATAAAATTTATTACTAATTGTCTAAATGTATTTCTAATTATTATAATTTTTTACTTATAATCACAATTTATTACTAATTATTCAATTTTGTTACCAAATTTTCGAATTAATAACTAATTGTTACAATTTATTACTAATTGTTTCAATTTAATACAAATTGTGGTAATAATTTACAAATTTTTGTAATTTATTTCTAATTATAATATTTTATTACTAATTATTACAATTATTCGCTAATTATTACTTATTGTTGCAATTTATTGCGAATTTTAAAACTTTATTTCAAATTATTTCTATTTATTAAAAATTATTGAAATTTATTACTAATTATTGAAACTAACCAATAATTTTTTAAATTTATTAATAAATATTTCAATTTATTACTAGTTATTGCAATTTATTAAAATTTATTACAATTTATGACAATTTATTTCTAATTATTAAAATATATTAATAATTATCAAAATTTAATTCTAATTATTATAATTTAATACTAATTATTAAAATTTAATAATAATTTTTACTAATTAATAAAATAACGAATAATTAATACTATTTCGTAATAATCACATGTAATTATTCCTAATAATAAATACAAACAATGATAAATAAAACTGTCTAATTCTAATTTAATTTTAGAGCTTCTAATTAAAAATAATTATAACTAAAATAAAATTAAATGAATTAATTAAAAAAAGAACTAGATAAATTCCTTACAATTGAAGCTTACGAAGGATATAAGCTATGAATAATTATCTAAATTAAAATTTTAAACAATGAAGATTTTTTAGAGAAAATCTGCACTTGAGAGAGAGTAGTGGAGAATTGAGTGGAATGAGGAAAAATGCCTCGTGTGCCTTCTCACCCACAAAAAAAGGCCACCCCTCTCCTTCACTCTTCACACAACTGAACCCATTTGGATAAACCAATATTTACTAAAATAACTTCCCAAAATACCTCCCCTCATCCTATAATCCTTACATTGGGAACAAATTCATCCAATTAAGTCATTTTGTGCATCCCAAAAGAGATACCCAAAGAAGAGGTAAATATCATCAATGAATGTTTCTATTTTATTTCATCCCCAAACCCCTTCAGTTCATTTTATAACATGGTTATATAAAAATGAATGTATCCTAAATATAATAAGATGTTTTTGGTTATTTGTATGACTAAAAATCACACATTCTTCCATCAAGTTGTTTTTGAAATCATCATTTGTGTGTACAGAGGACTACCACCTCACGATTCAATGTCATTTAGTTTTCCATTACCACCTATCATGATTGAAAATAATGATGGAAGTAATATTCAATATATGATAATTATGATTTATTTATCCATTTTTAATTATTATATAACAAATACCTTCATGTTTTTGATTTTGGTGAATATGATAACTTCATTCACGCAGACAATGTACTACAGCCTCCTAAGGTGGTGTGGTTCATTCGCGCTACACATTGAATCTACTAAGGATAATATTATCTTTAATACATGATATATATGAAATAAAAATAAAATTTTAATTATAATATATATATATATGTCATTTAATTTTCATTAATTCAATATGATTAGAAAATGGAAATAGTTATCAGGTGTACGTACGACCTATCGTCTAACAAAATAATGTATTTAATTTCCCATTACTCTATTTTATGGATTAATATAAATAAATATATATGGAATATATATGAAAATAATATCTTTATTATCATTCTTGATTTGAGGAAATCATGATCTATGTAAGAGGTCCAAGAATATCAAGATAAAACATGTATGAAACACAAAGTGGTTATAACCTGAAACATAAATTTAGCACTAAATTTTATATGAATGTGTAATATAATGTCATAAGTAAATCATATATGGATTTATATATATGATTTTTTATATGATATATTTATAATAAACTCATAATTTTTATATAGGATGACCGAATGAGTATGTTGAGATTCAAAATTTAAGGTAAGGGGATTTTATATCTCTCTTTTATTTACACGAGACATATGTCGTATTCATCAGTCATTTATTTTGTGTTGTGTATATTCTTATATATTAAATTTTATATCATAAATTCTTTCTATTTAATGGCATTAAATTTATCGATTAATTATATAATATCATAGGTCTCATGATTTAAAAGTTACACAAGTAGTAATGGATTTTCATCCAACCTTTATTTCCCATAACAAACAAGCCATGTTCAACACATTTTTTTATGTGCGTGTTATTATGAAAATGGATACATTTTATTATTAATATTCTAATAATCATTCTGATTAAAATTTCCATTTTATGAAATCATTTTCTTGGGATTGAAGCATCAAAAGATAGCAAATCGGTAATGGACAATTGTCTCAATTTTTCTTCTTTGGAACTTATGTTATGATAATCCCCTATATTTTTTTTAATATATATATATATACAATTTTACATTTATTATCATTAAATTTTCATAACATAAAATATTTTGTTCTCCATATTATGTTATTCATTCGTTGATATTATGATTCAAGGTTAGCAAAGTGGTAATAATTATATGTTACAATCTCAATGTTTATAAGGATTGTACGTCATTATGCTTCCATTGATGAACTCCTATGATCTATCTCTCATCAATTACCAATAAGTTTCTTATCCTATATTTATTCAAGATATATTTATGAAATGGTAACATTTTCATAATCTTTTGTACTTAAGATAATTAAGAAAATATTTTTAAGAAAATCATACTTTATTTTCCACTTCGGTCGAAAAATTATTTTCTTCCAAAACCATGCATAGAAAAACAAATTTAAAATATCCTAATATTATACATTTATTTATATAATACAATTTTAGAGATGAGTTTCCATTTTACAAAATGGTTTTAAATGGAATATTCTTTTCGTTTTCTAATAATGACTCTTTAGACTTCTTCAAACAATGTGAAAGGAATATTTATTTTTATATATATATGTAATCTATGATATTATATATCAATATCACCACTCCATTAGATTATATTCCATTAAAATTTTTAAAATATATTTTCAAAATAGCTGTATTTGAAAAAATTATATTTAAAAAGTGTTTTATAGGATTTTCAAATATTCTAATTTTTTTCAAAGGTAATATTCAAAGAAAAGGTTTTCAAAATGTTTTATGATTAAAGGGTTTAAATAAATATATTAAAATATTAGTTTACAAGTTTTCAAATGTAGATTTCATTTAAAATTATTTTAATGATTTTACGGGTACCTTTATTTGCTTTCAAATCTATTTTAAAATAAAACGGATTTTAAAAAATTATAATTTAAATATCATTTCTCAAAGAAGATTGGATATATTCCTCAAGAAAATGTTTAAATTATTTTTAATGTTTACTTCATATTCTCAGCTAGTTTTATTCAGTGACAGGGATTTTGAAAATGTTTTAGGTCTTTATAAATAATTTTCATACAATGGTTTTTTCAATTAAGAAATACCACAATTAATGATTCAAAATACCTCTCCATTTAATCTGAAATAATTTCATATAGTGTATGAATTAATGGGTATATTATCCAAGTAATCCTTTATTATCCTTTCTTTTATTGGTTTCTGTTTAATATGACATGTTTTTATGAAACCCATTTCTCTCTGAAGAGTTACACCATGAAAAAATCTCTTATTAATCAAGCTTGTTTTCATGGGTTAATCTATAATTAAATTGATTTCAAACCTATCTCTTTTCCATAGCTTATGATATGATTGAAATTTTTGGATACCCATTTCATATCATCGGTTATGATATGGTGTTTATGAAACCCATCTTTTTTTGGGTATTTATAAGATTAATGTTTTATTATCCAGAGGAAATCATATGTATGATGTAATTATGTGATGGGTGAGAACTATATCTCCCTACAAATAATTAGATAAACATTTATATCTCATGATATAGACATGGATGGATTGGAAAATAAACCCAGTTTAGATATACATGGCCTGTATAGGGAGGGAACCTGGTACAATATGGGAATTTTTCTATTAAGATGATCTTGGGAGTACACCTTGAATACTAATATGGAATTTGGACTAATCCTTGACATTAAATATGGGGTTTGTATTGAACTAATTTCATTAAGATAAACTTCATAGTGACCCTCGAATACCATGGAAATAATTTTATATGAATTCATGTTTTCTACAATTCCATGTCTTATTCATATGATATGATCTTAGGGATTTTGATATTGATTCCCCTGAGATTCATGTCTTATGAATATAAAATATTTATGAAATGACTCATGATTATGATCTCTGGTATAGAGGGTTTGTTTTTTCAAATATTATTCAAATGTTCTCATTCCCTTATGTTCATTTATTTCTTACATATTTTCATTTTTATCCACACTGAGCATTTATGATCACCATTTATGATGTTTCCTTTCTGTATATTTTGAAGAAATGTTTTATGTTTGGTATTCTATTGATGTGAACTAAATGGGAATATTGTAATCTGATATTTTCACAATCTTTAAAAATGTTTGAAGACTATGATTCCATGTTTCTAGTGGAATTAAATTATTATAGTCTTTAGGATAGTAATTATATAATTTATTTAATATTCATCTAAAAATAGGTAATATCAATTTATGAGAAGCCATGGAATGTATAGTGTTATCAAATGAGCGGTTAGCTTACATTTAGAAACTTAGATGAGATATATTTAATGAGATCCATTGGAATATTTCCTAGGATATATCTATGGATATTCCTAAGGATAATTCTTAGGATGGGTCAATGTTTAGTAAAATGAAATGGAAATTTTGTAAAGGATTTAGATAGTGGTTTTGTTTAAAATCAATCCATTTTTATATGCTATTAGTTTATTTTTCTGTAGGAATGATCTACATTGGGGTAACAACACTTAAAACATAAAATTCACCAAGACTCGATTAGGAAATAGTGAAAGATAATGGTCTATCTTACAAACATTGTTTGGCCCCCTATAGGATATTATATTGAAATTAAAATACTCTTCTTGATCCATAATGAAGTATTTAGTTGACTATGACAATGAATAACATAGGATAAACACAATGTTTCATAGAATAAATTCAGTTTCATGACTTACTCATCATATAAGTGACTTTTCATGATTATGTGATGTTACACTATGATAACTATTTCTGACACTAAGATATTAGGTTTTAATAATTTATTGGAACCACTATGAACTCGATTAATATAGAGTTTGGTGGGAAATTTGATGATTTCTTGTCCAATGGGAAGATAATATGACTAATGTATATTGTGATTATTCTTGATCAATTTTCAAAAAACATGATAAAAAATGTATACTGTAACAAATTCCTAGACTGGGAAAAGAAGTGAGGGAATGTGTTTATTGAGAGTTTGGATGGTGGAGGCCATGGATGAAAGAATATTTAGTTTTCTATTTTCCAATATTGTGGGAAAATACACCCATGTGAATGTCTCAAAGGAATGGAAAGTTTTTTTTCTCTGTAAAAGGACCAAAAGAATGTGACTATTAAGAAAAAATGAAAATTTTGATTAATTTAATGGATGGGAATAATGGTCTCCCCATGTATCGTCAACTGTTGTCTTTCTTGAGTGTTGAATGTATGGGAAATATTCAAATTGGTGCCATATGTGGAAAACTGATGAAGAGAGTCTGCAAGGTGGTACGAGTTATGTTTTTATTACTGTTGATGAAGACACTATGAATAAAATATGAATGGGAAGTGTTATCGATGAAAATATATGGAAAAAATTTTAGCGGGAGAAAGATGATGTGAAATAATCAATGTTTTATGTATTTGGATTCAAGAATTACGAATTTTGGAATAATTAGGATTTTTCAGAATAATGTTTTTTGGAAAGGTTATGAAATAACATCTTAAGTGGAACTGATGAACTAGAAAAGTAATTTAATTGAAATTTTATAATATACATACAAAACATGAATAAGGGAATGTATCCCCTAATATGTTAATAATACTAGGGAAATTGTGTTTAGTTTGTATAAGGAGATATCTGATATGAAGAAAAAAAATTATACTACAGATTACCATTGAAATAGATTAATTTTTTCATGATAAAGTGGTTTATTCTAACAAGGATAGAGTTTATGACATTTTTTCATTTAGGAAATATATCCAAAAATATTTTCAATAAGAATGAATGAATTTTTTTCAAAAGGATTTATGGTAATTCAGGTTATTTCCATGTTTCAAGAGAATACATGATGAAGGCATTCACATTTTTTTGTATTGGATAACTAATAGCTACTTTATGGTATATGGGAGATCAATTTTAATTTTATTTGGATATGATTAGGGGACTCATTTTTAAAGTTATGTATTATCATCTTTAATAAGGGTTATATGGTTAACCATTTATGGAATGGTTTAGGAAAAATTTTGTGTGGTTGTAAAGATTAATTTTTTTCCTCACAATACGTGGATTTATGCCTATTGGATAACCTTTTCTAATAGTTTCTATTTGACGATAGCCCAAGATAGATGAATTAACATATCATCCGTTATAGATATGATGATATGTTAGTTCATTAGGAATGAAAAAATAGCATTCATTTCTTGTAGTAGAATTTGATGGGGAAATTTATCAAGTAATAACCAAAGTTTGGGATTGTGCATGTTATGTGGAATGAAATCAAGTAAGTATTGTAATGAGCTAGAATTCTATAAATAAATTTCCATTATTATAGTTATTTCATATATTATGAATCTTATAAAATCAATTAGTGAATATAATAATAACATTATGAGTGATTAATGAATGAAATAAGGTGTATTCTAGATATTATGGAACATATACCACTAAAATATCAACTTGACATTAACAAAATTAATATGAAATTAATAAATAGTAAACTAGACAAACGAATAGTAATCTCACCCAAGAAAATAAAAATAAAATATATTCATCTGATAAATAAAATTATGATATAATTCTATCATAGTATATGAAAATAAATATTCTAAAAAGTATTGTTTACATGTTGATATTTTAACAAGTCATAAATATCTAATTGAAATTTTATAATTTATAAAATTCTTAACATGAAAATGTATATTTTCTTGTCTAATGATTTGAAGAAAATGTCATGGGACATTAACTAATTTTTCTTATTGATATGAAAGAAGTAATAATTTTAGAATTTGTATTTTTAGAGTAAATGATGATTTTAATTAAAAATTAAATTTACCATATTTAGATAATTATTTTCAAAAAATGGACTTCAATTTTTAGTTCTACACTTGAAAAAAAAATTAGGGTGATTTTTTTTGGATTTATCTGTAATTCTTAAAGTATTGGTAAATAATAAAAAACAGTAATTTACGGTAAAAATACATTGCATATTAAATACAATATTCCTTTAGTCATGGATGATATAAGCATTATAAAATAAAACTCACTATAGTTATTTTAGTATATTTCGTGGTATTTCTCAAAATATTTAGTGTCTTGATAGAAAATTATAAACTAATGAATATAATAATAATAAAACACTACCCCCGTCCATTACAAATTCCTCACATTCTTTGCACACCTTCAATGATTTGGACCTTATCATATTTTTTCCAAATACTCTTATATATCCCCTCTCACACATCTAATATCCTTCGTTCATAATAATAGACCATAACAAATCATCGTAAGAGGTTCTCAATAAAGAGAATTCAAGAGGTAAAAATCATCTTTTGTTTCTGTTATTTTCCTTTCAATTTCATTTAATTCTGTATCCTTTACTCACCTCCCCAATATAAGGAGACATGATAACTAAATTATCATTTATATATCGTAATTATTTCATTTTATTGTATGATCCATCTTCAAACTCACTTCTCTCACCCTTCTATTTTTTAAATGAAAACATCATCTGTGATGTGTCAATTTACTAACATCAGAGATGCTGCATTTTCATTTTCCATTAATGACTTCAAGGATGGTCATAAAACCATTTTTACTATTACAAAAGATTTTTAAATATTTATTACATCCTATATAATATTCTGGATCCTTTATTTATAAATGATCATAATTAATAAAAAATGCATTATTTTTATGATTGAAATCTCAAAAAGATAATCTAAATTATTACCTCTAACGTCTTATACAATGAGTCTTCCTCACCCCAAATAACCAGATAACTTATATGACCATTTAATCTTCTCTATGTTTATTTATAACTTATAACAAAAATTAATTATATCTTTTCCCATTTTGCATGAACTTTTATACCCATATACAGGAAAACCAATTATGAATCCATTTTTATAAATTCAAAACATAGAAGTTGCATAAATTATTTTATAATTAATTCCCATTTTCAAAACAAAAAGTGTGTTTTTAATAAATAATAACTATCAAAATATTGATATGTGTTTATTTATAATTTATAAGTAAAATTATGTCCAATTACCAACATTGGATTATATGGTAAAAATATAATCTAGTTATACATCAAAACTAATTAAAAAGATAATATACCCATTTAAATTAATCATATGAGAAAATAGTTTTGACTTAAAATGTATTATTTTCAACTATTCTTTTAAAAACATATATTTATCAAACAAATACCAATAATTTACCAAAAATAAATTTTGATGTCATGATGCTAATAAATAAGTTTCTTTTTACAAATGGAATGTATAAATGTGACAAAAACTATATTTATAATGGGATCACCGATAAATGGCAGAAAACAAACCATTTAAAATTATTAGAGTATTTAATGCTTATAATTGGATTCCTTATTATTTTGAGCCAATAAATTTTATTTTATCAACAAAAAATCATTTAATAAACATTTTTAATCATAATATGTTTAGTTCTTTTCATTACTACCAATAAAATGTCCAGGCGTTAACTACCTTTTAAAATAACAATACCATTATATTATTTTTTGGAATAACTCAAAGATGTGTGCACCCTATGATTTCAAAGAAATTCGTTGTTTCATGTTGTGTATTCTATCAGAAAAATCATCCCCTTTATTGTAAAAATAATATCTTTTTCATAAATATTAGTATAAAATAAAAATTATTATTCTTTAAATATCTGGGTTGTTACAGTTACACTTTTGGTGGGTTTTCTCAATAGTGTTGTGGATCAATGGTGGTGATTAAACTAAAATACTTGGGAGGAACAATATATAGAACTGAAGGAATGGAGAACATTTGTAGAGAAATTCCCTGATAAATTCTACACTCTGGATCAATAAATGGAGATAAAGAGGAAGTTTCATATCTTAATACAAAATGAATAATAAATTATTTCAGATTATGATGACACTTTTATATGGTTATCTAGGTATGATATGGAATATAAATGCCCCATGGAGAGGAATATTGATCACTTTATTTTTGTGAATTTATCCAAATATCTGATGGGCCATCAGAATCCCATAAGATTTCATCATATAAGGATATTGTTTTATTTTCTATCAATATAGGGAAAGAAATATCAAAGTATTTGTGATTTTAAAGGAAAAAAAATAAGATTAAAATATAGAAAAATATTGATAAATGAAAAAAAAATAATGGTAGATTTTCCGGCATGTGATATTTGTTGAAAGGAATAACCATGTACTCGCTCAAATAGAAGGGTAGTTTCATATAGATGTGTTTAATGATTACACCATGTCTTTAAATGCATGGGAAAGAAAAAAACCAATGTGAAATTATTCCAGTATAAGGATATTGGGAACCATGAAAATGATCTCTCCAAGGCTCAAGAGATTATACCTCCGAAGAAGCTAAGGGATCAATGTTATGCACATGTATTTGAAAAAACCAATGTGGAATGATTAATTTATTTCTATGTTTAGATCAAATAAATATATTATAAATATATTTCATAAATTATATTATCATCACATGAATTAGGAAATACCTAAAGATCATGTTGTAGTACTATTTCATTATGTATTTGAGATCACATATTGAATATTAACGAGAAAATTGAATTAGTAGCTAGATCATTTTTTGAGAAAATGAATGGTCGAGGGAAATATAATCATAAATATCATCCTAATGTTGATTAATGATAATCGATAAGGTAAATTGGTTACTACAAAAAAACTTGTAAATTTTTAAAAAAATGGACCATAATCATTTAAAAAGGGTAACAATTTATGAAATGGTTTGTGTTGATCATCCGATTTGGTTTTAAATATCGTTGTATTACATTGTCCAATAATGCAAGATGTTCTATTTGATTAAGTAGAAATAGATCAAGGATTGAAAAAAGTATAATATTATTCTTATATAAAAGTATCAAGTAATTATATTTATTAATATTCAAATAGTGTGAAGGAATTCGTGAACATTTGGAGATGTGGTCTGGAAACAAATATTTTGTCATATTATCCTCATTTTTTATGATATAAATTAAAATTTTAAAAACCCTAGTTTTTTTGTTTTTTGTTATCAACATTTTGATAACCATATTCTCAATAATTATTAATTGATGAATGATAGTTATATTTTTCTTCCATGTCCATGTTTTTACTGACATTCACTTATTCTAAATCCTTGTTTTGTAGTGACCTTCACTTTTTTCTTATATATGTTATTAAGGAGATGTATCACTAACCCTATTTGTGATGTTCTTTTTTAAAAATAAGTTTCTTATGAAATATAAATCCCGTGATTTCTGAGATCATGTTTAAACTATTAGGATGAAATTTAATTAATTTAAGGAGAATGTAACACCCCAAAATTCCAAAGTCAGAACGTTGCATCTAATATCGTGTGTGACACACAACACCAACTGTTTAAGGAAAATAAATTCCTGAGAATTGTTAATTTTTTTCATATCTTATATAAACCCATCTTATATATTTTAATGCACAAAACACTGAGTTATCAGACGTTATATACAAGAATGCCTTTTTTGGATATTTTACATTACATGCAAGACCATGTTTTACCAAACAACAATATATTGTTAAAATATAGTTATTAAATATAATATAATATAGAAATTAAATTTTGGATTATGAATTGTATTATGTAGATTATGAAAATATATGGATTAAAAAATATATATTTAATTGAATTTGAAGTTAATTTATTATAAATGGAAATAAGAACCAATTGAATATAAAGGAAATGTCTTTATGCATAAAAGGTGTTTTAAACTAATTAATTAAATTAATTTATATTATTATATGATATAAATTAAATATATATTATATATTAGATCAAATATTTTATAAGTGTATCCAATAGGTTTGATAAGAGTAAAAAATTATAAATTTATTTTTATGCTTTAAATTTGTATTTTTCTAAAAATGTAATTTTATATCCTTTTAAAGGATGTCTTATTTTAATTAATATTTTTGAAATATATAAATATAATATTTAAAAATAAATTGAAAATTTTAATAGGGAACATAAAAATTATCTCTTGATTATTTTTTTTCTATTTTTCCTAGAAGTTTCATTTTTTTAATTAATAGTGAAAATGTTGAATTTTAATTCAAAACTCATTTAATGTCTCACCTTTTTTTATAGTTATATTTTATTTTAAATTTATTTAAAGTATAATTATAAATATTTTAAATAAATTTATACAATTTAGGCCATTTTAATCAATTTTAAACTAAAATTTGAAATGAAAACAGTTCCATCTTTTGAAATTTTTTACTTTAAAATCCCGCATTGTTGTCTTGTCAATGGGATTACCTTTAAATTAATTATTAAATATTCTATTATTGGAATTCACCCATTTTTTTATATATTTGGAATAATAAAAATTTATAATATATAATAAAGTCAACACTGTTTTTCACGCAAAATATTATTTATTAAACTAAAAATTGCTTTTAATAAATAATGTATAATTAAGATTAAAAAGAGACTAAACCATAAATATAAGGGAAAAACGACCATGAAAAATTTAAATATTTAATTTTATCAAAATAATTAGTCCTTATCTTCACTAGGATATAATTTGGATCATAATTGGATCAATATTTCATGGAAAAAATGTGGTTGAATTCCCTTTTAAAAAATATACACTACTGCCACTCCAGCTCCAATATAAGAACTCACTCCACAATCCCATTTATTAAAAACTCACAAGATTATTGTCTTGTAAAAAATATACCCAAATAAGATTCCGAAATACCTCCCATAAATATGTAATACTCATTTTTAAAATAAATCAAATAAAAAAATTGATTTTGTGAAGTCCAAAAGCCGTTAACCAAAAAAGAGGGAACATTTTTCAACAATCAATTTTATTTCACATACATCTCCAACCCTTAAAATATTTTTATATCATTATTAGATAAAAAAATAAGTATATTTAACATACTAATATGGCGTTTTTATAA
Organism: Viscum album; assembly: GCA_963277665.1. Lineage (NCBI taxonomy): Eukaryota > Viridiplantae > Streptophyta > Magnoliopsida > Santalales > Viscaceae > Viscum > Viscum album. The sequence goes on along the minus strand of OY728152.1, from coordinate 1,195,195,182 downwards.
TATTTTTACCAACTATTTCACACACACCAACCAAATAGGATACACAATAACTGTTAGTGTGTATGGAGGACTACCGCCAAATAAACTGATATCATCTGTTATTCCATTACAAATTTAATGGTTGAAATAATGATGTATTTATAGTTCCCATATAATATATATTATATTTATGATTTATTTATTCTTCATTAATTTTTATATATCACATACCTTAATTATTTTTGTTTTTTAGGAAATATGATAACATCATTTTTGGATGTGTTGACTATTGCCACCTCAAAGAAATATGATTCATTCCCACTATACATTGAATATATATATATATATTATGTTATTATGGGTAAAATTACATTGAACACACACAAAAACCACACGCACAGGATGAAAAGACAGTTCCTAGCCCCCTCTATGGGATAACACACCCATCAAGCCATATTTATTCATTATATGGAATGAATGACTAGTGGGTATGAAGCCCATAACATAGCCCAAGGGCACCCCAACTGGGCCGAATGACCAATGCAGCATCATTCCTGCATCATTCTACTTGAATGGAAATAAAATTTATGGTATTTTCATCTCACTTACTACAACTATGAGATAAATGTAATATTCACTACTTACTTATTTTGTTTGATATATCTACTACCCATTTTCATATATTATATCATTAATCCTTTTATATTCATAGTATTTAATGTTTTTCTTTTAATTATCTCATCCAAAGGGTTTTGTCTTCAAAATTAATAAGTGGTAATAAATATATTTAAAATATCACTTTCTTTTGTGATTGTTAACATTATCTCAAAAAAATTACATTCTGGTTATTATTTTCCATTGAACCTAATATTTGTTGGTAATATAAATATAATTTTATTATATATTTTTTTTTCCTAAATTGTATTCCATTTTTACATACATTATTTACATTGAACGTTATTGATTTATAAGAGGAATATTGATAAATATATATCCTTCAACCAATATGTATATCGAAAAACACTCCTCCTTTCTAAATTATAATCAATTATTTGATATTGGGGGAATGATTTAGAAATGAAAGACATGGATTGGGGGTTGGATATTGAAATCCCCTTTCATCATCAGTAGTTTCATGGAAAAATTTCAGTTGGAAAAAACCTTCACATATGTAATGAGTATGTTTAAAACAATCTTGTGAAAAGGTCTTGAATGTTTAGTTATATTTTCCCAAACCAATTCAAATTGTAGCCAATATGTTTTTAACCATCATTTTAAAGGTCTTGATGGTAAAGGATTCATGTTCCATAGAAAAAAGTTGTCAAATATTTAATCATTCCCCTCATTTTAGTTATTATTGTCCTAATGATTTTCACTGTGAAAACATTTGTGTATGTACTTCACACTTAGCTAATTGATTAAGTGGAATGTGTTTTCAGTTTTTTGAAATTTCATATTGTTTACTCGCTTCCTTCTCAATTATTTATTACATGGAATGTTTTCTTGGTTACATACAATTCTATATTGTCTATTCTCATTGATTCATTATTTGTTCAAATGTACTTACCCTTAATGAGAATTTTTGTTCACCCTTATTTCATTTCATTTCCCCAATTTGTTTGGAAAATATATTCTAGAGAGTTTCCAATGATTCTATTTATTAGATTTTTTTATTTATTATTTTTCATTTTCTAATTCCCCAGGTGATATGGTTATTATATATGTACTATGGTTTTCTAAAACTGCTAAAAATTATGCCATTTAGAATTTCATTCCTCGTAATCATGCCAATTTAATAAACTATGGAACACCGACCAGACTTTAAGGGTCGCATGACTACAAAAGTTTCTAATATATATATATATATATATATTATTTTTGGATATAATAAAAAAATGTCGAATATTTAATAGTGTTCAACCATAAATGCTTGTCATACACCATTCCAATAAAAATTAAACTGAGAACTTATTTTCATACATGCCCCCTAGTCCTTTTTTATTTTAATTTTCAATATTAGTGGAAACTTATAAATTTGAAATTTATGATCTCACAAAAAAAGATTGCAATTAAATTTTTTAATAAAATTAAATATTAGGACTATAATTATATATAAATATTAAATTAAATAATTTAATTTTTTATTAATATAAAATACTATTTTTATGGTTATTATTAGAATTAATTTTTCATTGTTATAATTATTTAACAATTTTTTCAACAAAAATCAATAAAACATTCAACAATAATAAATCTAAAAAACAATTGTACATAACATGAAAAAAAACAAATGACAATGAATTTTGGTTATGACTTCTCATCAACTATAATTCAAGCCAGTATGAATTTTTAATTTAAAATTATAATAATATAATTTCTATTTATATATATCATTATTTTTCATAGATTCTAGGTAAGAAAAATACATGTTCCAGACCATTATGAAGATGAAAAATTAAAATTATTACTTATTATATATTCCACATTCATTACCACCAAAATTAACAAGGGATTAGTGTATTATATTCCATGTTTAAATATAAAAAAAATATATTTAAATTATATATATTGTCATTCTAACCTAATATAGTCCATTTTAATTAATTTTATCATTAAAATCTATCATAGTTCAAAAAAATGATAATATATAATAATTGAATATAATTGACTAAGACAAAATATAACAAGAAATAATACTTCAAATTCAATTATTAATATGTTGATGTATGTAATGTATGTTTCCCAGATATAGAAATTAAATTTTGAACCATATATTGTAATTTATCCACTTATTAAATAAAAAAATATAACTAATACATCAATTACACTAATAAAAGATGTTCCAAAATTGGTTTTTTATTTTTGTAATTCTAAATCCTCACAATCTAAAAAAATTTCATAATTCATTCAATTTGTATTCCAATTTGAAATAATTCTGGAATAAAACAAGTAACATGACAATCTATAAAAATTTTAAATTGTTTCTAATGAAACATGTCCATTCAGATATACAAAAGCAACAAAACATGATAAAATGTAACAAAATTTTTCTTCGATAACATTATTTCTCATATGTATATATATTTGTATTATTATTGTGAAACCACACAAATAGTGTCTCATAAATAAGAAAAAAGGAAAAAAAATTATTAATAGCATCATTTATTATAAATAATAAAGTTTAAAAAAATGGATTTGTAAAAGGTATCATATATGAGGTTATGTGAGGAATACAATCATTCAAAAATTTTAAATGAAATGTTCATACTCGATGTTCATGGAATAAAATATTGAAAAAATAACATTTAATGATCTATATGAATTAACACAGTTGACTTCAATACTTTTAGAAGAAAAAACAAATTTCAAGTTTAATAAAATAAAACCAAAAAAACTTGAAAAATATTTACCTTAAATAATATTTAACTAACTCCAACTACAATTTATGTTTCTATTATTCTTTGGGTCAATAAGAATATTTTTATAAATAATATAACTTGTTTCTTATAAAATATAGGTTTTAAGTGTTCTTTAAAAATAATAAGAAAAACAAATCTTACATTTCAATGTATTGACATTTTATAAAAAAAATTATTCAATATTTAAGGAATGTTATGGTACATAATCATAAAAAATAAGAAAAAAACATCAATTTAATTTAATAAAATATTTATAAAGATGTATGATGATTTATATATAATGTGAAGGAATTTTTTTTTAAAAATATGCATATTTATTTTTTCAAATTATATATAAATTAATATTTATCTAAATTCATTGACATATTAATTCCATTGTCTATATATTTTACAATGAATTTCTGTCCATATATTTTCGGAATTGTTCATGGAATGGAAAACAAGGATATTATTTGTGTTATTGGGATTTTGAATGTTATTTAATTTTTTTATTTGGCTACAGGATAGAATAGTAAATTGGTGCCTTCCCTTCCCTGTAAGAATATTAATGTTTTTGCAATGATACATGAAGGAAAAGAGTCTATTATATTCACTTCGGTGGCCATGATGAACAAATATAACATACTTGTGGATCCATGAGATTAGATTCCTCCTAGTATCCAATAACCATGAAGCAGGAAGCTTATGAAGGGAGAGAAGGAATCAAGGGTGAATATGACAACCCATATTTTAATACAACTTAATTCCTTATTTTTTGCATAATGATACCATTAATAAAACCCTATAAGATCATGAGTCCGGGTTTCCCTATTTAATTATCTATATACCATAATAATTCTCATCGGATTATAATGAAGAAAAAACAATCTAGATAGAATGCCCCTATATTCTATTGATTCTTCTAAAACTGCCTGGGGAAAACATGAGAAATAAATTAGAAAAAAGAGAGCTATAATTCATTGTAAGGAAATTAATAAAGCATAGGATAACAAAATTTAGTACATGTGATACAAGATTTAAATAAAGGTTACATAAGAGGGTTCAAAATCAAAATCATCAACAAAGAGGAAATATATAACATGATAATATAAAGGTAACATAACAATGTGGAAACAATATAAAATACCACATTAAAAATATAATTCATGTATAAACTCCATGAAAACAAAACATAGTATTTTTAAGAAAATAACCCTCAGAAAACACATGCCATATAATGGGATATAATCATTAAAAATGAATTTAAGGGATATATAACTCCGGTCTCACTCATTACATTCATTTTATGTACATTTATAAGTGTTCGTCATAGATAATACAAAATAAAAAAGTCTTTCATAAATTTTGACCCCATGATAAATGAGTGAGGGTAAAATACATGTAAATTTACAATAAATTAATGATAGGTTATCCATGGTGAATTATTGTGTGTGGAAATAGAGATACGTATTCTCTACAAAATTGTTTGGAATAGAAAACCACTTGATAACTTGGGAAACATAATAGATGTACAAAAATGAATCTACAAGGGGTCAATGAGAGAGAAATTAATATTTAATTACTTTTGAATCATAAGTACATTAATAGGGATGTGTCAAAATAGGTCACAACATTAACAATTAGAATTAAAAATTCATGATACAATTTAGGTTCTTGTTTAAAAAGATGAAGGAGAGGATCCCTTTCCTTGAGAGTGCACTTCTAAAATCCTGAGAGGAGGTTATTGTCAGTTTTTGGGGAACCATGAGAGGGATCTATATAGGGAATGGTAGATTATATTCATTATCTAAATGATTTTAATAAAGATGAATGGGGTTTTGGGTGGATTTATATATCAAAATAGAGGATAATTCTTCATTTAATTCCAAAAAATAGGTTTTGGACTCTTTAAGATAATGTAATCAGTCCCACAAACCATTAAATTTTTCTTTCCATTAGTTTATACCAAAAATTATTTTCTACCATTATTTTATAATCCTAAGAACTTACCGTATTAAAATAATTCCCATGGTGACATGAAGGTGATCCCCATTTAAAATGAATTGATTTCAAAAACATAAAATATAATACATGTTTTGGTGTATTAAATAAATATTTATAAAAATAATCAAATGAGTTAAAAAATATTATTAAGGTAAAAAATAAATATGGTCCTGGAAATTCTTATTGAATTAATTAAAGCACTATTAAATTTTTTTGATTTCATAATAAAAATCATATAAATATACCATGTTTAATATTTAAAAAAAAATCACTATCTCTGAAAATTATAAACAATTAACCATTAGATAATTTCAATGTTATGAATTAAAAAATTATATTTAATTTATCAAAATAATTCTTTAAATATGATAATTTACAATTTTATATGAAAATTCCATATTTATTGAAAAAAAAATTGTACATTAAAGGTTTCATAACCTTTTAAAAATTACATTTCACTTACAGAATTTATATTACACAATATCTTAAAATAATATTTATAAATAATATTTTATTAAAATATTTTTTAATAAAAAATTATTAAATTCATCAAGAGAATGTCATAGTTGAGACTATTTATTTACATAAAATACAATTCTGGATTCATCATATCAAAATATAATATTATCAAACACATTATTTATTCATTTAAAAATTAAATATTAAAATGTGAAAACTAAAATAATTTAATTAATTAAATCAATCAAATCTGATACGTTCTAGATACATATCACATTACTAAAAAAGAGAATTCCTTCTAGGTATGGTGTTTGATGTGGAGATTTTATGGGTCAGAATGGAAAGAATTATTTGGACTATGCTCTATATGAGATTGAACTTATCTGGTCAATGGTTTCACTGAATCTTATAATTTTTAATTAGTGATTGGGAAAGCTCAAGAAAAAAATAACAGTTCTGTAATCTCCCTCAGAAGCTCTAATAAATTGGCTTTATACGGTATGATCCTTTGGGTCGAGCCGATCCTTCCTTTGTCTATGTCAAATGGATTTTATCATCACCCTTAATATACTAATATTAATATTCGTTGTACAATGTGTATATTACCAATGGTTATGATGATTAACAATATTTTAAATTTAAAATACCATAATATTGGATCAAAAAACCACATAAGTGGTTATTTTTTCTACATAGTCATTTCAAAATAAGTAATATACTCATTTTAAAATAATAATTAATTTATAAACCTTTGGGTGGTTACATTATTTTCCCCAAAAAAAACATCACCCATGGAATTTCTTTCATACCATAAATCTTTTGAGGGTACTATTGTTTGATCACCGCTTATAGTTCCCATGAAACATCTTCAAACCGGTGGATCTGAGAAAACACTTTGAACATGTGATTTTCCTTTTTTTGTGGAACTCTTTCTCAATTATCATAGTGTAGGACCCCGGGACACCATGAGAGTAGAGGGGTGAATCAGGGTGACAACTTTTTCTTTTAATGTGATCGATCTTGTGCCCATGTTGGTTGGAACTTGTTAAACTTGTTTGATAAATATGATCAGAAAGAAAACATTCACATGTAGAGATATGACACAACACTTTTTACTTAGTTTGCCACTAAGGGATATGTCCAAGGAGAATACGCCGATAGGTTGTCGGACATACCAAATTCCACTAAAAAATCACTATCTGTGGATTACCAAGGTTCGAGCACAGCCACTATGTCCCTGGCTCACTGCCTTTACAAAGGTTCTGGGATAGCTCACTGCGTCTCTCGGGTCACTCCAATTGACTACCCCTGGCTCACTGCCTTTAGTGAAGTCCCACTCAGTTTATAGACGTGAAGGTCTCTTCATTTTCACCATTGAATACATCCTCTATTGTATGTAGATTCTCTATTTATTTCCAACTTCCACCCGTAGACTAATCTCACTTTCCACCGAAGGTATCAGGCAATATTCTAGCTTTCGTGCAGCTCCAAAAAGACCGGCGTGCTTCAGCTACACCAGGAGTGCTTCTCAATGCCAGTGCACAAGATTCAAAGCCGGTACACATGTCCAAATCTGGTGCGCAAGTCCTCTTCAACCATTTTCGTGACTCTCACTTCGTTAACACCAATCTTGTGTGACTCAAACCCTTTTACCCAAAAACCAATGTCGGCGTGCATCTATCAACTGTCACGCTTCTTCAAATTATGGTGCGCAAGTTTCACCAAACCACCTATGTGATACCTCATTCGCCAACATCAATGTCGGGCGACGCACACCCTTTCTCACCCAAAACACCTTGGACGTGCAGCAATCAACTGCGCACAAATTCCACTTGCACGAGCCACCACCACTTGCACGACCACTACACCTGCGCGACGGGAGCTTTGATTTTCTCTAACTCTGAACTTCCTACCAAATGAGGAGGGGTAGACCTCTATTTATAAGCATTTTGATACCCTGCATGACGACGCACAAGCCTTCCCTCGGCGTGCATGTTTCGGCGTGAAAGTCTATGTCGTGCAAGTCACTTACGCGGCCAAACATAAAACTTGGGCTCCCTTCTTCCTTGCCCGTATTTTCATGTTCTAATATTAAAAAACAAAAGGCATGAAAGTATCCTCTCCTTCAAGTCAATGGAGTTCAAGTCTCTTTTTTAAAAACCACTTTTATTCATTTGTAGATTTTCAGGCCCAAAAATTTGGAAAACACTCGAAAACGGTGCCACCTTCAATACTGTTATCTTCTTGTTCTGTATGATCACTTTGCTGGAACACATTATGAACTTCCACTGAGGATTGAAAAAAAAACACAAACCGTACTCCAATTAATTCAAAGAGTGACCACGGTTCCAACAATCTCCCCCTTTGGGTTTTTTGGCAATTAGTAAATAAATTCAATAGAGCAGCATCCATCGGCAAACCAAAAATGCAAGAATCAACATAGCCAACACTCTAAGTCTATGTGAGAAATGATCAGTGTAGAAAACAAGAGAGGAAGATTTAATTGGGTTGTTGTCAAATATATTCCTTCCATTTTATTCCTTTCTATCCTATCACCGACACTTAATTTTCAATGTGTCACAAAAGCATTACATGCCTAAATTTATTCCTTTCACCCCATTGAAAATAAACCCAGAGACCGGTAATTGTTCATTTTTCATCTAAAAACACATTCCCCCTGGATAGTATATTCCCCAAAAACCTACATCGCATCCATAAACTGATTAAAAACAATTAACATAACTTCGGATTGGGGAATTTCGTAACCTCTTTATGCACTGGGAGGAGGCTGAACACCTTGGTTCGATCGATGCTTCTCAAACAAATCCGTTGATAGTGGATTGGTCAGGATATCAGCCACTTGATTATCAGTTCCCACATGATCCATTCTAATCACACTTTGATCAATGTTTTCTTTGATTAAGTGATACCTAATTTCAATATGCTTCGTATGAGAATGCTAAACAGGATTTTTTATAAGATCAATTGCATTATTTTTATCATAGAAAATCCCCATTTGATGTTTAACCTCATCACCATTTTTTTTTGTTGCTTAATCCATAACAGTTGAGTAAATGCCTTTGTGTCGGAGATATACTCAGCTTCAGAAGTACTAAGAGAATTACTTTCTTCTTTATTGCTCAACCAGCCAACACATTTATTCCCAATATGGAATGCACCACCACTAGGGGACTTTCTGTCCACAATATCTCCAACCCAGTTAGCATCAGAAAATGATGATAATTCATTGTCCCTTCCTGCAGGAATGTATAAGTCACAATTGTGAGTACCTTGAATATACCTCATGGTTTTTTTACTACTACCATATGTTCCTTCATTGGATTACTCTGAAAGCGGGCTGCAAGACATGTGGAAAAGACAATATATGATAGTGTCGATGTCAGGTAAAGTAGGATCCCAATGATCCTCCTGTACATGGTGGGATCTACCAAGGTCCCATCCTCATGCTTTCCAAGTTTAGTTCCAACTACAATCAGAGTTGACATTGGTTTAGAGTCTTGCATATTAAACTTCTTCAACAGATTTCTTGCATACATTTCCTAAAAAAATGAAAGTGTAATCCATATTTTGAATCACCAGCAGCCCCATGAAATATGTGAGCTCCCCAATCATAAACATTTCAAATTCTGATTTCTTGTGATTGGAAAATTCATCCACTGTCTTCTACCCGCTCTCTCCAAATATGATATCATCAACATATACTAGAACCATGAAATGATCTTTTGGAGACTTTTTCACATATAGATTGTGCTCTACTCCTCCTCTTTTGAATTCCAGCTTCTTGAGATACGATTCCAGTCGGGAATACCATGCTCGCGGTGCTTGCATTAAACCATATAGAGCTTTCCTCAGTTTGCATATTATTGTTTCATCTGTACCAAGAACAAAACCCACTGGTTGTTCAATGTAGACTTCTTCTTTGAGTACACCATTCAAGAATTCTTTCTTGAAATCCATTTGATATACTTTATATCCTCTTTAGAGTTCCTTGGAAAATAAAATCCTGATTGACTCCAGGATAGCCACTAGAGATATGGTTTCTTTGACATCAATGCCGTCAATCTAGGAGTATCCTATACATACCAGTCATTCCTTTTTTCTAATAACACTTCCATTCTCCTCAACCATTATCTTGAAGATCCATTTTTTATTAATCAGATTGTGACCTTGGGGTCTCTAGACAAGATCCCATGTCTACTTCTTCCCAATCTGATCTAACTCTTCTTTCATGTCTTTAACCCATGATTCATCCATTGAATCTACTTAAAATGAGGATGGCTCCACAACTGACAGAAATGCGTATTGTGGTTTATTCCTCATCCTCCATGTTTGAGTGGTTGCACATGTGTCCCCAATTATGTTTGACGGATCAATATCAGCTTTACTATTTCTCTTCTATGGATCAGTTGCATTCTCTCCAGCCATACTTTCTTCTTCAGATTCTTCTTTCTGAGTCCACATCATGATGTGACTGCTGAGTGTTTCGTACAGCTTCCTCTATTTCTATATTTTTATTTTCTCCACGTTCACTTTATTCCTCACTTTCTATCACATCAGCAAATGAATTCCTTGAAACATTTGTGTTTTTCTCTTCAATTATCTTAACATCACTACTTTCCACAATCCTTCTTAATTACTTGTTGAAATATTTGTAGGATTTTCTATTCATTGAGTATCAAAGGAAAATTCATTCATCTACATTGTCACCATACTTTCCTTGATTTCCTTCTTTATTCCTAATGAAGCATTTACTTCCAAAAACATGAAAGTATTTCAAAGAGGGTTTCCTTCCATGACACAATTCATATGGTGTCTTCCTCTCACCCATATAAAATCATGTTCAATTTTGAATATATATTGTAGCTTGAACAACCTCTTTCCAGTAATGTCGTGAAATACAACTCTCAATCAACATTGTTCATGCCATGTTGTTCACTTGTCGATTTCTTCATTCAACAACTCCATTTTTTGTGGAGTTCTTACAGAATCTACCTCATTTTGTATCCAATGCTTCTCTAGGTAATTTTCAAATTAAATGGACGTGTATTCCCATCCATTGTCAAATTGAAACACTTTTATTCTTCGTCCAGTATCATTCTCGGTGATTCTCCGAAATGTTTTCATGTAGTCATGCACTTGTCGTTTTCTATGAATGACCATTACACATGCCATTCTACTGTAATCATCTATGAAAATGATAATGTACCTTTCTCCATGAGTTTTGCCAATATTTATCGGCCTGCATACATCTGTATGAATTAGAACAACAAGATGGGATTCCATTTTATTCTTTGGCTGATATGAACTACAGAACAGCTTCCCGTGAATGCAAGCATCACATGACTTTTCATGCTCACGCTTCAAATTGTGAATTTCCATGACCATCATCAATTTTAATATTTTCTCCTTGTCTTGATGATTGATGTGTCTCGGTCTACGATTCCTCAAATTTTTTTCTTCTTCAACAGTCATGTAACAAACATTTTCATTACTATCAACCGGATACAAGTTCACTTCTGTTCTACATCCCTTCATAAGTGAATTGCTTGTATTTCCCTTGATAGTGAAACCTTCCTGATTAAAAGTAACTATAAGTCCAGAGTCACATAGTTGACTCACACTGAGTAGATTATGACGTAGGCCATCTATATAATGGACTTCAGTTTCTTTAGCTCTCCAATAGCTAATTCAGTACTTGACCCGCCTTTTATTTTCAGAGCTCTGTCATTACCAAATCGTACCTTACCATCAACCTTCATTTTGATATTCATTAACAGGCCATCATTAACTATCATATGAGATGGACAACCACTATCCAAAATCCAGGAACTATTTCTTTTTTTATCTTTGAGGGCCACCTCTCCAAGGTTGTATTTCTCAATTTTCTTCCTTTATTTCCATGAGACATTGGATTGAGTATAGAGAACTGATGGCCTTTCAATTATCTCATCTGTGTACCTAGGTTCTTCATGGTACTAATATTCTTTGAGAGGAGAAAACTTGTTTGAAAGAGCAAAAATGACATGCTGACTAGAATTGACTTATCTCGAACATCGGTATGAGGTTTCCATGTCCCTTATCTTCCTACAAATAACATCCTTATGACCAAAGTTATAACAATGAAAACAATATCCATAGAAATTTTTTCTTCTAATATAATTAGGATATACATTTGTTCTCCTTTGTTGAACTTTTATGTCTTGTCTATTAAATAGCTTCTTGCCTCTTCGCAATAAGACATGGTATGGCCCAAATATCCACAAAACTGACACTTCATGAGAGGAAATGTCTTCCCTCTTCTATTTTTCCCCATTCCTTCTTGTGTGGGATAATATTATGATGGATCCTTTTTCCATGAGGCTTGAGGATAATATTATTTTCTTATTTCAGATTTAATTAGGGGTTTCTGTTTCATCACTTCAAGAGACTTTCCCACATCACCCACATTCTACTTTCCTTTATTTTAGTCACCTTTATATGAAATATTTGACAATTCTACCTCATAGCCAATTCCACTATTTCCCATGCAGGTGGGTCTTTGATCATTTAAAATCTTTTCAACTCCATTAGGGCCACGTTTGTCTCTCACCAACAGCTCAGCATCAGAGAACCTTACAAACTGTATTTTATTCTTTTATTCATTTTAAATTGAATCTTTTTCAAGTTTACTCCTAATAGTAACAACATCTTCCTCAAGACGATCAGTAGTCTTGGATTTTTCCTCTAGTCTGGAGATAGGTCATTGATAACCTTTGCCTACTCTTCAATTCTCAGCTTCAGATCCACAACATCATCATTGCTTTCAATAATTTTAGACTGTACTATCACCAATTATTCCAGTTGTTCAATTATAGCATCAAGTTGATCAACATATTCAGTTGATTCTTCTAAAATTGATTTCCACTCATTGAAACACTTAAATTTAATCACGAGATTACTAACAGCATCCTTAAGTTACAACTCAGGATATGCACTAGTTTTTAACTAATTTTCTGCACCTGTATCTTCTGATTTTTCAATAGTGGCCATCATGGAAGCATGATTCCCAGTTTTAAATTCTGGTTCTTAATCATCACATAATTCATTATGATCTTCATCCTCTTCATAGAAAAACTCTTCTTCAGAAAATTCATTCTAGATTTGATGTCTCCGTTCTTGAAAAAACCTTTTCTGAGCCTTCTCAATGTTTTCAGAATCGTTATCATCATCATCGGTCTTTCTTAAGCACGGAGAAGCAATGTGCTGGACATTGCCACAACGAAAGAATGCTAGAGGTAACGTCCCTTTGAATTTCCCTTTTCCCTTCTGGAACTTCATGGAAATGAGATAAAGAATTTATTTTAACTCATTCTATTAACCACTACTATATTTTTAAATTTTGAGTATCTCCATGGATTTGAACACCCTTTCCTTTCTTATTTGTGTAGTGGAATCTTCTGGTTTGACTCTCATTTCATATGCCACTAGGCTGCTCAACAGATCATCCAATGAAAGCTTGGAAAGATATCTTTCCTCAAGGGATGACACCTTTTCATTGTATAGTGGTGGAAGTCTTCTTAATATTTTATATACAATGTCAACATCTTTGATTTCTTCACCTAGACCCCGAATTTCCCCAACCACTTCAGTAATTTGATTGAAGAAGAAGTTTTCATTCTCATCAGGATTCATCTTTAGATCATGAAACCTATTGTGGGGGACTTTTAGTTTCACCTCCTCCACATTGCTATCTCCTTCATAAATATTTTCAGGTTTGTCAGACATGGACTTTGTTGAGGTGCGACTCATTACCTTTAGATAGATCAGATCTGAATGGGCTACGGTGAGAGCATTCTACGCTTTAGCTTTAGCATCAAGAATTTTACTATCGGCATCCGTCATAGCCAGCCATGTTGAATCAGTAACATGAATACATTGGATAGTTTAAAAAAGTACTTCCATTCCAAGGAATAATAGATGAGATCTCATTATATTCTTCCAGATCTGAAAAATACTTCCATCGAAGAGAGGGACTCCCCAGACATTTACTGCATTATCCATGATGACAAAGGTCAAATTTCAACACCATCAAACTTTACCCTTTGATACCACTTGTAGGACCACGGGACACCCTGAGAGGGGTGTGGTGAATTGGGGTGACAACTTTTTCTTTTATTGTGATGGAACTTATTCCCATGTTGGTAAGAACATGTTAAACCTGTATGATTAATATGATCATAAATAAAACATTCACATGGGGAGAGATGACACAACACTTTTTACTTGGATCACCACTAAGGGCTACGTCCAAGGAACATATTCCGATAGGTTTTTGGTCGTACGAAATTCCACTAAAACTTAACTAGATGTGTATTACAACGGTTCAGGCACAGTCACTCTATCCCAGGCTCACTGCCATTGCAAGCATTCAGGGATAGCTCACTACGTCCCTCGGGTCACTCTCGTTGACTCCCCCTGTCTCACTGCCTTTGGTGAAGTCCCACTCAGTTTATAGACGTGAAGTTATCTTCATTTTCACTAATGAATACATCCTCTGTTGTATGTAGACGCTCTTTTGAAGTCCAACTTCCACCCATAAACTAATCTCACATTTCACCGAATGTATCAGGAAATATTTCGGGATTTGTGCAGCTCCAAAAAGACCAGAGTGCTTCGACTACACCTGGCACGCTCCTCCAAGTCCACGTGCAAGTTTCAAAGCCAGTGCGCAAGTCCAAATCCGGTGCTCTAGTCCAGCTCAACCACTTGTGTAACGGCCCAAAGTTTCATTAATGGAAATCCCTCTTGATCTAATTAAATATCTCTTTGTGTTTATATAAAATGTCAACATCATTGGTTTTATGTTAATAATTTTTACCATTACTAATATAGCCGTTGAACAGTGATCACATGATTAGTATAAATATAGGGATTTAACACATCCAATTTTACATAGAAAAAAGACGTGATGGCCTCGTCCAGTAGAATTGCTCCGTACGAAGCCCATTTGTTGGAGCTCGGAAAATAGGTGGCGTCTTTGGGGTTCTCCCTTGACCAAGACCAAGCTGAGCTTCATCTTATCAAGGTTGAATGTGACTGTCTACGGGAAAAGTGGAAGTTGATTGAAATTACCACTCGAGCGATGCTATCCGAGACACCCCAAGAGTCTGTCACCATCGCACACCTTACCCTTAGGTCTTATTCAACTATTTTAAGGGGTTATGTAAGAAATAAGTAGTACTCTGTTCATGTAAATTATTATTATTTTATATAATAATTAATATAATTTCTAGTCATTTTTGATACATTGTAAATAGTTTTTAAAGTAAAAATAGTGTTTTTAGTTATTATTTAACTAAGAATTATATTTTATTAAATTAAGGGATTTTTGAATTAAATACTATTTTAATAAAATATTATTATTATTATTAAATTAAGTTTTATTAAATATAAATGATCTTATAATTTTATGAATGCAGTTATAATTTTTATTATGTTTTGAAAGCCATTTATGTCCAAACATGTGAATTTTCGATAAATGTCGTTTTTTATTTTAAAAGTGAAAATTAACATATTTAGAAAATTATTTAGATAAAATAAATGTTATTTTTGGAATCAGGACGTCGAAATTATCCAACGGTGAATTTTTCATAATTTTCTGAGATAGTCAAATTTTTTAGTAAAAATTAAATACCGTTTAAATATATAATGTGTTTTATGACATCATAATGACCCAATAGTGATGTAATAAAATACTATAATCTTTATGTTCGGCCAATATATGTTTTAACATTAAAATAATGTAATTTTGGGTTTGTTTAACTTACTTTTCAAAGCATTAATGGACCCCTCATGACTTATTCAACACCTTGCCTTTTTAAATTAATTTCCATGGGAGTGTGACTCACCTCCACATAAGAAACCCTAATATTTTAAGAAGTTCGGACTTTTTAATTATCAAATATTTTATTCCTCTTCCCTTTTCGAAAAACCATGGGCAAAAACCATGGGATGGTTTGTGGTTTGGATTAATTTAATATAAGATGTCCCAAACCTAAATAATAAAGAATTCCCTCACCTTTCCTATATAAACCCACCCAAGCTCCCACTTCCTCCTCACTCAAAGCCTTTGGAGTTCGTCCAAACACTGCCCTACTCTCTCTAGAATCCTCCCAAGGTTCCCCAAGCTCCCAAGAAGCCTCTCACAAGTCTCTCTCTAGCCTTTGGAAGCACACCTCCAAGTAAGGGTTTTTTCTTCCTTTCTCATTTTTTGTCCAATTTTCATTAAGTTGTTTTGCCCTTTTAATTTCAATTATAAATGTTGGGGTCTGGTTTATTACCTCCCTCAAACTTCCCTCTTTATGTTTGAATGATGGGAGACCCCTTCTCTCTCATTGAATGCCTCCCATGTACACCCGTTACTATGCAGAAATTCCGAAAGGAACTTCTCTCTCCTCTTTTACATTGAATCAATACTTTTGTATCGTGAATCTAAATTCCATTACAATTGTTGGTACATGTATCTACATGACCTCCTTACTTTCCATTACATGTAAATATGATGAGGAACCCCTTTCTCTCTCATCAACCTTTTTTATGAATTCTTATGTCACACCGTTACGCTGCAGAAATCGCACCGATTTTCTAAGCCAATGCCATTGTGTATTGGATACCATGCCCATTTCTCCATAAAGGCTACCCACCTTTATGCATATTTACTTATTGATTAAAAAGTGTCATGTCTGAATTCCACATTCCTTTATCATGGAATAGATGGTTATGTTTTATGAATCCATGTTTTATGATCCATCTAGAACACTTATGCATGAAATGAAATGTTTAAGAAGGGTGTGCCCTTATAGCGCTCCAATGCATTGGGTAAAGTATAGTATCGTGATAAGTCATGTGCAATGAGTGTTTACTCATGATAATTCATGTGAAATGAGGGTTTACTCGTGTTTATGTGCAATGAGTATTTACCCATGCTTCATGTGCAATGAGCGTTGACTCATGCTAATTCCATGTTAAGTGTTGTTGCCACATTTCCATGTTATGATTATCATGCTTTATCATGCCTTTATGTTAATATTTCTTATATTCTCTATTGATATTCCAATTTTCTAACATGTATTTTACTCCTCATGTTATTCCATGTGTACTCCCTTACTGAGCTTTATAGCTCACCCTTTTCTTATGCATGTCCTCAGGTTATCCCATGCAATGCTAAGTACTAGGGAATGTAGTGGTCATGTAAAGGAAGTTTTCAATAAAGATGTTGTATTTCATGTTTTAGGTTTTTATGTAATGGTCCTAAGCCCCAAAGACACTAAACCTCTCAATATTCTTTGTTGTATCAAGTGATGTTCTATATAATAAATCATGTTTAAGTTTGTAATAAAAGCAGGGTTGTCATAATTGGTATCAGAGGATAGGTTTAGTTATTTTTGGGATTAGGAAACCCTTGTAAAGCCTTAGAGACTAGACTAAGTATAATAAAAAAATCCCTATGTTTTGGTAAGTACTGAGTAAGTGTATTATTAGAAAAATGCATCCCTGTCTAGATACGAGCAGGTAGAGGTGGCTTTGGAACAGATGTATCCTAGGGGTAAAACTAGAAAACACCACTTTGATCTAGACTCGAACAGGAACTGGTGCACGACAACAGGCCTTGCTTCACTCTTGGTTACGACACTCCCCGGGGATATGTCTTGATAAATTCACAATCTTACTATGAACCCTTATTAAGGGAAAAAAATTCCGCTAAGAATATATGTTAGAAAGTAGATCATGAAAATCCTAGATTGAAGCCTATAGACTCATGAGTTTAGGAAATGAAAGTTTATTTATAAGTCATCGACTTTTGTCTTTGGATTACTCTTTATGTGTTACCCATAACATTCCTTTTATTCTAGCCAATGGTCAGTAATAGGATGAATCGTGCTAACAATCGATGTGAAGACTAGTGTGATGACTGTACTAAGAAGATGCCCAATCCAATGGGAGCGGGAATCATAAACTTTTCATGCTTCTCTCTCAGCTAACTCAAGCATTGAATAGAAACTCAGGTCAAGAGTAATGTTAAACCCCCCCTAAGAAAGAACAAGTCTCTATCGAGAGCTTCATGAGACAAAGGCCTTTTTACTTTTAGTGGATCATCCGATCTCACTATCGCTGAACAATGGATGAACTCCATTGAAAAGATCTTCTCCATCCTTCAATGTTCGGAACAAGAGAAGGTTCTTCTGGCTGCCTATCATATGGAGGGTGAAGCTGATCAATGGTGGATGTTGATCAAAAATTCGAAACCTGAGGAGGAGATCGAGGCGTTGGAATGGAAGGATTTCCGGAAGATGTTTTTCGATAAATATTTTCCGCGCACCCTCCGGCTTAAGATGGAAAGGGACTTCCTTTCCCTCAAGAAAAAAGGTGAAGAATATGTTGGAGCTTACGAGGAAAACTTCACAAGGATTTCACGATACCCTTCCGGCTTTGTCTTTACCCCCGAATGCAAGGTCGAACGCTTCTTTGGTGGGCTGAAGCCTAGCTTGCAGAAAGCATTAGCAATCCGTGACTTCGACAGCTATGAAGAAATTTTCCAATGTTCCCTCAAGGTATAAATGGAGATCGGGGAATCACAGGGGTATCATGGGGACAAGAAGTGTAAGGTGGAATTCAATGCTGGTGGTCCGATGGATAAATCTGACGGTGGTAAGATGATCCAGCACCCCACTTTCCAAAAGTGCGGAAAGAAGCACCCTGGAAATTGCCTTAAGGGGACAAGAAAATACTTCATGTGCGGAAGATAAGGGCACCTAGCTATTAACTATCGGCAAGAAAGACCCACGGTTGCGACAGAGGAGAGGAATTCTCTGTTCGAACCTCAACGCGTTGTTCAATGAATCAAATGCAATGAACCGGGTCATTTTTCAAATCAGTGCCCTAATCCAAGGGTTTTCGGAGGCGACCAACAACCTCCAAGGTAGCAAGGAAGAGCTTTTTCCATCACTTATGTGGAAGTGAACTCCGACAATGAAGTGGCTACAGGTACGGTAGTTATTCATTCAAGAATAGAGAACATACTTTTTGATTCAGGTTCTACGCATTATTTTATATCTCAAATGTTTAGTAGAACAATCCCAGCACCACCACAACTCATGGAAGTAAAGATGTCGGTGAGTACGGAAAATGGGGAAATCATTGCATCCCAGGAATATAAGTCCTCCCCTATTATAATATGTGGATTAAATTTCCCGGAAAAGCTCGTCACACTCCTTCTGGTATAATATGATTCAATTCATGGCATGGATTGGCTTTCCTTATATAGAGCCAATATAAATTGTCAGGAGAGGGAAATCACACTCCATATGGAGAATCGACCCCCAATTCTTTACAAGTGTTAGGAGGAAGATGAATCTCTTTTAGCTCCATCATCTCAAGAATGGATATTACTGCCTTATAAGCACGCGTATCTGGCTCAGATGATTGAGTCCAAGGAAGAAACCATCCTTGAAGAAATGCCTATTGTGAGGGAATTCGCTGATGTGTTTCCCGAGGAACTGCCTGGTCTTCCTCCTATAAGAGATGTTGAGTTATCAATTGAACTTATACCTAGGCTGCTACCAAAATCCACGAATCCATATAGAATGGTTTTTGTTGAGCTTGAAGAGCTGAAGAAACAACTACATGAGAATCTGGATATAGGGTTTATACACCAGAGTGCTTCACTATGAGGTGCACCAGTCCTCTTCGTCAAGAAGAAGGATGGGTCAATGTGGCTCTGCATCGATTATCGTGAACTTAAAAAAATCATGACAAAGAACAAGTATCCTCTCCCAAGAATCGATGACTTGTTTTATCAGCAGCGTGGAGCACAATACTTCTCCAAGGTGGACTTGCGGTTGGGATATTATCAAGTAAGGGTGAAGAAGGAAGATGTCCCCAAGACTGCTTTTCGTACAAGATACGGGCACTATGAATTCATAGTAATTCCTTTCGGACTCACCAATGCTGCATCAATTTTCATGGACTTAATGAATAGAGTCTTTAGAGATTACCTATACATATTTGTGGTAGTCTTTATAGATGATATTCTAATAAACTCCAAAACCAAGGAGGATCATGAGAAGCATTTAAGAACTGTACTGGAGACTTTGTGAAAGGAGAAGATCTATGCAAAGTACAGCAAGTGTGAGTTCTTGTTGAAGGAAGCCTCATTCTTGGGCCATATCATCACAAGCAATGGGATATATGTGGATCCCTCCAAAACAGATGCAATTGAGGGATGGCCGAGGCCAACATCGGTAACGGATATCCATAGCTTCTTGGGGATAGCTAGATATTATCGACGATTTCTAAGAGATTTCTCACGATTGTCCATCCGGCATACCAAGTTTACTCGGAAGGGAGTAAAGTTTGCTTGGAGTGATGAATGAGAATAATTCATCAAGGAGTTGAAAAGGAGGCTTATCACTGCGCCCGTGCTCACTATACCCACAAGTGGGGAACTTTTTGTGGTATTCAGTGATGCTTCAAAGAAGGGCTTAGGCTGTGTGCGGATGCAGAATGATAAAGTGATATCCTACGCCTCAACATAGTTGAAAATCCATGAGCAAAACTATCCAACACATGAACTAGAGTTGGCGGCTGTGATCTTTGCCTTGAAAATCTGGTGGCATGATCTCTATGGAGAGAAATGTGAGATATATATTGACCACAAGAGTCTTAAATATATATTCATGCAGAAAGAGATTAATATGTGCCAAAGAAGATGGATAGAGCTCATCAAGGATTATGACTATTCAATACATTACCACCCTGGGAAAGCGAACAAGATGGCAGATGCCCTAAGTAGAAAGGATCCAGCAATTCTATCAATGATGAGAATTGAGAAGGATCCAATCTTCTTAAACTTGATGATGATGGACATGGGAACCATAGAGAAGGGAACATCATCAATCCTTTCACAAATTATTGCTCAACCATATCTTTTGGAAAGATTAAAGGATGCTCAAAAGGATGATCTGGGAATTCAGGAAAAAGTGGAAGCTATCAAAAGGGGAAATACTTAGAGTTTAATGTTAATAAAGAAGGAATTGTGCGGTTTGGGAAAAGATTATGTGTTCAATCAAGTCCAGAACTGAAGAAGGAACTTTTGGATTATGCACATAGTTCAAATTTCTCTATTCACCCAGGGAGCACAATGATGTATCGAGATCTCCGAGAAAAGTTTTGCTGGGATAATATGAAGAAGGAGATCGATGAATATACATCAAAGTTCCTGGTGTGTCAGAAAGTGAAGGCAGAGAGGCAGAAGTCTAAGGGGATGATGCAACCATTGCCCATACCAGAATGAAAATGGGAGAACATCACCATGGACTTTGTCACCGGACTTCCAAGGACATCCAAACGCAACAATGCAATCTGGGTTGTTGTGGATCATCTTACAAAGACTACACACTTCATTGCTATTCGGGAGGATTTATCATTGGATCAACTGGGATGGATATATATCAGGGAAGTGGTAAGGTTACATGGAGTACCACTATCTATTGTGTCTGACCGAGATCCAAGATTCACCTCTATGTTTTGGAAGAGTCTTCAACATGCTCTGAATACTGAACTGAACTTCAGTACAGCCTATCAATCTCAAATTGATGGCCAATCTGAGCGGACTATCCAAACACATGAGGATATTTTGAGTGCCTTCTCAATGGAATTCAAAGGAGGATGGGATCAACATCTTCCTCTTGTTGAGTTCTCTTATAATAACAGTTTCCACTCGAGCATCCAAATGGAACCATATGAAGCACTATATGGGAAAAGGTGTAGAACACTAGCATGTTTTGATGAGGTCGGTGAACGTAAGATACTTGGAGAAGAAATGGTCGAGGAAATGGTGGAGAAGGTGAAAACCATTCATCAGCATATCAAGGCAGCTCAGAGTTGACAGAAGAGTTATGCAGATAACCATCGACGAGAACTTGAGATTAATGTTGGAGACATGGTATTTCTACGCATATCTCCATGGAAGAAGGTCATGAGGAGCAACCCGTGAAGATCATAGATCGTAGAGAAAAAGTTCTACGAAATAAGACAATTCCCCTTGTCAAGGTATTGTGGAGAAATGAAAACTTTGAAGAAGTGACTTGGGAATCAGAGGATATGATGATGCTGAGTTACCCACATTTGTTTTAGTGTGGGAAGAGGCAAATTTCGAGGGTGAAATTTCTTAAGGGGGGAATATTGTAACGACCCAAAGTTTCATTAATGGAAATCCCTCTTGATCTAATTAAATGTCTCTTTATGTTTATATAAAATGTTAACTTCATTTGTTTTATGTTATGAATTTTTACCATTCCTAATATAGCCTTTGAACAGTGATCACATGATTAGTATAAATATAGGGATTTAACACATCCACTTTTACATAGACAAAAGAAGCGATGGCCTCGTCCAGTAGAATTGCTCTGTACGAAGCCCGTTTTTCGGATCTCAGAAAAGAGGTGGCGTCTTTGGGCTTCGCCCGTGACCAAGCCCAAGCTGAGCTTCATCTTGTCAAGCTCGAACGTGACTGTCTACGGGAAAATTGGAAGTTGATTGAAATTACCACTCGAGCGATGCTATCCGAGCCACCCCAAAAGTCTGTCACCATCGCACACCTTACCCTTAGGTCTTATGCAGCTGTTTTAAGGGGTTATGTAACAAATAAGTAGTACTATGTTCATGTACATTATTTTTTTTTATATAATAATGAATATAATTTCTAGTCATTTTTGATACATTGTAAATAGTTTTTAAAGTACAAATAGTGTTTTTAGTTATTATTTAACTAAGAAATATATTTTATTAAATTAATGGATTTTTGAATTAAATAATATTTTAATAAAATATTATTATTATTATTAAATTAATTTTAATTAAATATAAATGATCTTATAATTTTATGAATGCAATTAAAATTTTTATTAAGGTTTGAAAGCCATTTATGTCCAAACCTATGAATTTTCGATAAATGTCGCTTTTTATTTTAAAAGTGAAAATTAACATATTTATAAAATTATTTAGATAAAATAAATGTTATTTTTGGAATCATCACGTTGAAATTATCCAACGGTTAATTTTTCATTATTTTCTGAGACAGTCAAATTTTTGAGTAAAAATTAAATACCGTTTAAATATATAATGTGTTTTATGACATCATAATGGACCAACAGTGATGTAATAAAATACTATAATATTTATTTTCGGCCAATATATATTTTAACATTAAAATAATGTGATTTTAAGTTTGTTTAACTTACTTTTCAAAGCATTAATGGACCCCTGAAGACTTATTCAACACCATGCCTTTTTAAATTAATTTTCATGGGAGTGTGACTCACCTCCACATAAGCAACCCTAATATTTTAAGAATTTCGGAATTTAGACTTATAAAATACTCTTTTCCTCTTCCCTTTTCCAAAAAACATGGGCAAAAACCATGGGATGGTTTTTGGTTTGGATTAATTTAATATAAGGGGTCCCAAACGTAAATAATAAAGAATTCCCTCACCTTTCCTATATAAACCCGCCTAAGCTCCCACTTCCTCCTCACTCAAAGCCTTTGGAGTTCGTACAGACTCTTTCCTACTCTCTAGAATCCTCCCAAGGTGCCCCAAGCTCCCAATAATCCTCTCAAAAGCCTCTTTCTAGCCTTTGAAATCACACCTCCAAGTAAGGGTTTTTTCTTCCTTTCTCATTTTTGTCCAATTTTCTTTAAGTTGTTTTGCCCTTTTAATTTCAATTATAAATGTTGGGGTATGGTTTCACACCTCCCTCATAATGCCCTCTTTATGTTTGATTGATTGGAGACCCTTTCTCTCTCATTAAATTCCTCCCATGTACACCCGTTACTATGTCGAAATTCTGAAAGGAACTTCTCTCTCCTCTTTTACATTCAAGCAATACTTTTGTTTCATGAATCTAAATTCCATTACAAAATTTGGGAAATGTATCTATATGACCTACTTACTGTAAATTACATGTAAATATGATGAGGAACCCCTTTCTCTCTCATCAAACATTTTTATGAATTCTTATGTCACGCCATTACGCTGCCGAAATCGCACCGACTTTCTAAGCCAATGCCATTGTGTAGTGGATACCATGCCCATTTCTCCATCAAGGGTACCCACCTTTATGCACCTTTATATATTGATTAAAAAGTCTCATGTATGAATTCCAAATTCTTTTATCATGGAATAAATGGTTATGTTTTATGAATCCATGTTTTATGATCCATGTGGCACACTTATGCATGAAATAAAATGTTTAAGAAGGGTGTGCCCTTATAGAACTCCAATGCATTGGGTAAAGTATAGTATCATGATACGTCATGTGCAATGAGTGCTGACTCGTTATAATTCAAGTGCCAATAGGGTTTACTCATGCTTTATGTGCAATGAGGATTTACTCATGCTCCATGTGCAATGAGCCTTGGCTCATGCTAATTCCATGTTAAGTGTTGTTGCCACTTTTCCATGTTATGATTATCATGCTTTATCATGCCTTTATGTTCATGTTTCTTATATTCTCTATTGATATGTCTATTGTCTAACATGTATTGTAATCCTCATTTTATTCCATGTGTACTCCCTTACTGGGCTTTATAGCTCACCCTTTTCTATGCATGTCCTCAGGTTATCCCATGCAATGCTAATTACGAGGGAATGTAGTGGTCATGTAAAGGATGTTTTCAAAAAAGATGTTGTATTTCATGTTTTAAGTTATTATGTAATGGGCCTGAGCCCCAAAGACACTAAACCTCTCGATATTCTTTGTTGTATCAAGTGATTTTTTATGTAATAAATCATGTTTAAGTTTGTAATAAAAGCATGGTTGTCATAACCTGTGCGACTCTCACTTCTTCAACACCAAACATGCACAACTCACACCCTTTTACCCTCAAACCGATTTTTGCGCACAACAATTAACTGTCGCGCTTCTTCAAATTATGGCGTGCAAGTGTCACCAAGCCACCTACACAACACATCCTTCTCCAACATCAAACTTGGGAGATGAAACCCCTTTATCACCCAAAACACCTTGGACGTGCAGCAAACAACTGGCGCTCAACTTCTACTTGCACGACCCACCACCACTTGCGTGACCACTACACCTACACGAAGGGCACTCTGGTTTTCTCTATGTCTGAACTACATACCAAATGAGTAGGTTCCGACCTTTATTTATAGGCATTTTGATTCCTTGGGTGACGGTGCACAAGTATTCCCTCGGTGTGCATGTTTCAGCGCGCAAGTCTCTGCCACACAAGTCACTTGTGCAACCAAACATAAAACTTGGGTGCCCTTATTCCTTTGAAATATTTTCAGGTTTTGGTCTTGAAAAAGTAAAGGCATGCAAGTATACTGGAAAATGGTGCCACCTTCAATATTTTTATCTTCTTGTTCTGTATGATCACTTTTCTGGCACACATTCTGAACTTCCACTTAGGATTGGCAACAATCACAAACCATACTCTAATTTATGCATAGAGAGACCATGGTTCCAACACATAGATCTTCATTGGATTATGAATCTAAGAAATATCACTCTCTTTTGGTACCACATATGGATTTTGAATATGTGAGGGGTCTCATGTGTACATCCTCATGTGGGATATATGGAACACATCATGTACTTGTGATGGGTCAGATGAGTGTGATAGTCGATTGGCCATCTCTTTGATGAAATCCAGGATATCAATGTGGTTTATGCATCTTGGAGAAATAATTCCCTTATTCCAAAACCTCATGTGTTTCATTAATAGATAAATTTAAAGGAAACGTTTATCTCTAGCCAAAAACTATAGCTTCCATCAAGGATTATGTACATATCATCTATGATAAATTTTTTTGTATTTAAAATGAAACATAATTGTTTCAATATTATTTTTTATATATTTGATATGATCATATCCCATAAGATTTTTCTATCCAAAATCAACTCAATGTGTTATAGTGAACACCTATTCCAATACAATGATTCATACGGTTTCATTGGAATGCAATAAAATAAAATGTTGATATATGATAGCTCCACTAGGGGAAGGTTTTGGTCCCATAATTGTTATAAATACATTGAACAATATCATAACACATTATGAATAGTTTTAATTTTTATTTTCATCTAACCATATATTTCAAGGGGATAATTAGTCAAAAATATTAGTTCTTTATCTAATTATTGTTGAAGGATTCTCCAAAACCTCAAGTTAATCCACTGATATCGATCAGATACAATAGAGAGTGGAAATCCATATATTCTTACCAATTCCTTGATGTATATCTTGGTGAGATGGTCAATAAATAAATCTTCTTTGGTAGAAATGAAATGTTACCACTTTTTAAGGTGCTCAACTACCACCCAAATGTTCTTATTACCATTTGGTCTCCCATGGAGTCCTATGATGAAATCTAAGGTTATGTTTTCCCCATTCTTTACTTTAATGGGAAGTTGTTTCATTATAAATTTAGACATTTATTAGTCCAAGTTGTTTCTTTGGTATATCATGCATCCTGATATGAAGTTTCAAATCTACATATTTACGTTATACCACCTGAATTTTTTCATCAAATCTCTATGCATCTTAATGATTCCTCGAGGGATAGTGAATGATGAGTTATGTGAGTTTTCCACAATATCCCTCATAATTGTTGACTTTTATGGAAAATATATCTAGGATCCAATCATTAAAAATATATCGTAAAAAAATAAACAATGGAATATTTATTACCCAATTATATATAAAATAATTATCATTTTGGGAATCCACTATCCTATCAAGAATAAATGGATGAGTATTTATTTTATAAATATTTTTCTGAAGTACCCATTTTCCCAAATCCTTCATTTTTCTATATAATATAATTGAATCATTTGGAATCCTTATCATGTATAGGGTAATAAGATCATTTATTTTATGATAATATGCACATTTTTACATAAAAAATCATTTTTATGGATTAAAATATAATAATACTTTATCATCCCCCACTTTTATCTATACAAGTTAAACTCCTAGTTTTTCAATATACACCTGAGGGTTTTATGAACTTCTTATATGTCAGACAGTTCTATATAAAGATAATGTCTCTAAATCATCAACATGAACATCACTGATGCCATTTCCAAATAATTCCTTGGTTATTTTTTCCCATGGATCATTAATTGGAGGGAGAAATAGGTAATCACTTTGGAATCTTATATGAGTACACAATCTTGATGCATCTGGGATATATCACAATAAATCACAAATCCTTACATAGTGTGTGTAATTTCAGCACAGTTGTGGTTAATATATTCTTTTACAACTACTTAATTTTTTATAAAAATACATTAGTGAAAAAACTATTGAATCCATTTCGAATAAGGTTGGAAGTGGGGATGAAAATCATGAAATGTTTCCCCAAAATCAATGATACTAACCAACTAATCCATGGAAAATATGGATGGTTTAATAGATATTATATTTTGCCATTAGATTTCAACTTTTTTTGATAGATCCACATATATCCCTTTCATGATGATAACATACCCCAAGAATGTTACTTTCTCCAAAAAAAACTCATATTAACACTACATTTCAGAAAAAATTTCTATATGAAATGTCTTTAGAGTAGTATTACAACTCTACTCTTATTCCCCCTTACTTTTGGAGTAGATAAGAATATCATATAAAATTACCAAAACATATTTTTAATGTTCATCCCTAAAGACTCTATTCATTAGGTTCATAATGATTTGAAGATAATTAGTTAGAACATATAGAATCACTGTGAATTATTAGGGCTTCTTGATTTCCTGAAAATCATTCTTTGGGAAATCCCAACTCATAAAAATTAAAAAGAAATATCAAAAAAAAAGATCTGCCTTGCAGAACTGGTAGGATTCACATTTCAAATTGAAAATATCATCAATTAATTATAGGGGATTGTTATTACTTAATGTGATATTTTTGATCTCATAATAATGATTTCATGGGGGTATTGAATAACCATTCTTCTCAATTAAAAGGATTGGTGCACCCCAAGGTCAAGAACTTGGGAATATAACCCATTTTTCTAGATTCTCCAATAATTTTACCTTAACCTCCTCATTTTCAACAAAAACCACTTTATATAGAGACTAGGATATTGGAAATTATTAATGCACTTGAACAATTGAGAAAACAACCTCATGTTGAGGATGAAGACCAATAAATTATAATGTAAACCCATAAGTAAATTAACCAACCAATGGGATATAATAAATGATTTTTTTCAATAGTATTATAAATTTTATCTTGATATTCATTCTCATAAGAAATTAATATCAATTCTTGAGATTTTGGTACCAAGGATGATTCATCCCCCTCCCTTCAGTTGTATATATTTGGAGGGTTATTTGGGATTGTGAGGGTGATTTCTTGCACTCAATAATTTATTTTGGATCTATAAAGGGAAAGGAAATCATGTCCCAAAATAGAATCTATTTCCCCTATGTGATGCATCACAAAGATTTTTGGGAAACAAAATAGACATATATGGTAGGGGATGTGTTATTTATTTAGGATGAAACAACTTCCCCATTAGTTGTCATCACCGATTACTCGACTTCCATGTTTTGTTTTGGTGTTATAATAGTTAAACTCATCTTTCAAGATAAAAAGTAATGTTTAGAAATAGAATAAAACAGAATGTTTACCATCCTTTAATATATAATTATCATGAATGTCAACACCTGGATATCGGGATCCACATAAAAATCTATAATAAAATATGTTTACCCTTTCTCTATATGACATGAAGGTCATTTTCATCTATTATCATTGAAAACCATTGGATTAAGGAATTGATTTACAAAGTTTCGATGTTCCTTTTAGTTGAAATGTTTTATGACATAATGAGGGTTGGTTATTGAATTCATTTCATCCCTCACAATTTTGGGTTTCTCCCATTAGAAATGGATATCTAGGTCCCCTTTGTTCCCACGCCTAAATCATTTCCTATTCCCTTTTGGAAATTATTAGGATACTAACTCCCATATATTTTAAATGTTGGGTTTTGGATATTATTTACCCTATGATATTTCTATTTCTCACTACTATAATGAAATTCCATTAGAATTTTCTTATCTCCAGATGCATGAGACCCCTGAGATTCAATGATCTCCATTTAATCTTTGAGGGAAGACCAATAGATTTCATTGTTGTTTTCAATGTCTCAAAAGGATAAGACATTACTATACTCATCTTTAACTCACCAAATAAGTGGTAAAAATTATTTTTGGGATATTAAAAATTATTAAATTGTATTATGAATGACTTTTGAATTTTTCATTTATGAATTGATGGATTTTTCACCCCTTTCCCTAGGGTAATTGATGTCCCTCTACATTTTTATTTATAGAGTGAATAAAAAATGTTTTTAAGAGAACATTTTACATAAATCATTCAAATCTATCACCATTACCTACAACTCACGAATCATATTTTAAAAAAAAATCCACCATTGTTCAACATCTCTCTCTATATGATAAATAGTGACCCTGAACAAATATTTCTGAGAGAATTTAAGAATGGATAAGACCTTTTCAATAGATTTGATAAATTTTACTATGATTAATGGATTGGAAGAGACACTGAAAGTTTGAAAACAAATTCACATAAAATAGTCAATTGCAATATTATATATCTTAAAGGGATTTGGTTGTACCTTAGGATTAATGTTTTAATTCAAAACATTAATAAACTGAGAAAATATTTTTTTTTCCATGTTCTTGATTTCATCTCCCATGAGATTGTAGATCTCATTTGGTCCAGCATCACATTTCCCCTCACATTGGTTATTGGATAGAATTTTCTTATTTATATCTATTGACTAAATGTAAAGTGGAAATTAGGGATGGGTAATTTTAAACTATTAATCACATAAATGAAATACCTTGAACATTAAATGGATAACTCAAAAATGTAATATATTATTTTACCTATGTGTTTATATGTATCAATATATTTTATCCTTGATCTATTTCATAATATAAAATATAATGTGAATTTTCTTCCCCTAAAAATTGTTTATAATGTTTTTGATAACATACTAAAGTATAACCCTTGAGTGTAAAAAAAATATATGCAACTAGTCACATATTCTTGAACAACGTAATGATCAAGTACAGCTCAATATGTCCTTTTTAGGGTTAATTTCTATGTGAATGGAACATCGCCCTAATGTATCTAGAAATGGATTTAAATATTTGAAACCCCTTTTTGTAAAATTTACCAATATTTATGGGATTTTTTCTTTTTTATACTTATACATAAAATGATTACAATATTATTCTAGTCCTACTCGAACAAACTAGATGTTTCCAATAATAACAACTCTAACAACCCATATTTTAATACACTATTATTCATGATTTATTACAAAAAGATACACATAATAAAACACCAAAAAACTGTAAGGCCCATGGTATTTGTGTAATTTCCCAAATAAAAAAACAAATTCCAATGAATTATATGGATATAAATCTAATCATTATAGAATTCCCTTAGATTCCCTTGATTCGTCTAAAATAGCATGAGATAAACATTGGATGTAAATAAAAAAGTGGTGGGATAAAATTCCTTGTAAAAGAATAAAAAATGCATAGAATATGGTAATGAAGTACATGTGATAAAGAGGCCTGTAAAGGAAGTATTACAGGCATGAAAATAGTCTAATTTTACAATGAGTCATGATATAACCTAATAACAACAATGAAACAAAGGAATGTGGGAAAAAACATTACACATGACATAACAATCATTAATAAAAGAAAATCCTCCCAGAAAACATAACATTACATGCTTAGAATAACCAATCATACATGATACATGGAATATTATGAGATAGAAGTATTAACCAGTTCATTAGAGGGATGTATAATATATTTCCTTGATGCCACTTTCACATCACAGACATGCATAAGTGTTCCACATATAATAAAAAATAAATGTATGTAATTTATCAAATTTAATTTTATGATTAAGGATTTTTGTTCAAATAAAGTTTTATACCAAATAAAATAATGATATGTATAACTTTTTAAATACCCTTCAGTGAATTTAAAGATGAGTATCTACTATAAAATTCTTGGAATGGATAATCACTGGATAATTTTTGCAGCATAAAGAGTGTATATAATGGTTTACCAATTTAGTGAATGAGCGTGAAAGTGGTCATTAATTAATTGGTAATCATTAGGATGTATAAAAAAATATCGCAAATTGTAAAATTTGATATAAAATGGTCTAACCTAAGAAGGTACTTGAATAAAAAGGAGATGGATATGATCTCTTAACATGGATGTGTGATCGAAAAATCATGGTTTGATATTAATATGAAATTAGGAGAACCTTGGGAGGGATATAGAGATTGAATTGAAGCTTATAAATCATTATATAATAATTTGTAGTGAAGAGGGATCATATTTTGGGTGATTTTATATAGAAAAATACAGGATAATTCAATATCCCCCAAATCAATTTTTTCTTTTATTTAAATCCACTTTATGGAAATCTAAGAACAATATATATAATAATTACCAACAACAACAAACAACGACCCTCTAAAAACAACGTCAACCAAATATTCCAAGTTAAAAAAATTAAAATAGAACCAACTCATCGCTGCTCAAACCATCACCACACACCCTGTTCATATTTCAAAAAATAGATCCCCATCAATTCCTCGAGCCACCAACCATATAGCAAGATGAGACCATCATCAACCACTGTGTCACCACCATTAAGACAACATTTATTTAACCAACATAGAGCCACCATAAACTAAAATTATCATTTTCATTATCATTTACATACATCTTTGTAACCAATTGATCATTGTTACTATCACCTCTCGAAAACACCCACTAAAAATCACATCACAAGGATCCTTTAAGACCACCACAAAACTTCGCCTTAGAGAGAACAGTGGAAGATTGGATATAGAGTATAGAAAAAAATGGGCTTTTGTAGTAAGAAACAGTGTAAATACCATCTCTGTCTAGGAGTCCTAAAATTAGGGAATGCGATAAACAATAAATCACATGAACTAATCTGACATTGAAATTGAACTCCTTGAGTAGCCATGATGATGAAACCCTCATCCCTAGCACCAATCCACCGAAATTCCGGGGGACTCTATACGGAATCCACCAAAACCAACCTACATTGTGAGACAAGACTCCTCTAGGAAGTACGTACAAAAAATCCATTTCCACTGAAGAATACAATTTGAGGAAGAACATATTCAAACACCAACTTTTCAATGACCGCCTTCGCCGATTCCATCCACGACTCATCGCTAAATCTGAACTATGTTGAAACCACATCCAACATCATAGCATCAAAACAAAATTGAAACCCAAATAAAAATAAAACCCTAAATCACCAAGAGAAAGAAATAAATAGTGGGATTGGATCCCAAGGATGAATCTAGGAAGATGAGACCATGGGATGAAACCCTAGAATGCAACTTGTGGCTGAAACCCTAAAGGAAGAAATATGAAAGTGCTAAGAGGATCCTCAATTGCGAAACATTCTTCTAAACCCTTGATCATCCATCCAATCATGATCTGTACTAGATATAAGAGGTGGAAATCAAGGCCAAATCGTAGTAATGTTCCTGAGAAAATCCATCATGAATCCTAGGATGGAGAAACATAGATAAGAGAGCAATAGAACTGGATAAACCCTTGTAGGTAGGGGATAAAGGATGTGTGTCGAGAGTGCCAGGAGCATCGGGGGAATGCTAATCCATCTCTCGGATATAATTCTATATCAATTTCCAAAAAAAGGTTTCATACTCTATATCATAAATAATTTAAAACCAAAATCCTTTGAATAGTTTACCCCATTGATTAAACAAACATAGAGTGTCATTCTTATATTATAAGAAAACTATTTGATGAAATTAAAATAATTCCCTTAATGATGTGGAAGTGAGACATTTTTTTAATGAATTCATTTCTAGGGATTATAATATAATACAGGTTTCATATGTTTCATTATGATTTATTAATTTATTAAAATAAAATCAAAACATATTATTTTAATGTTGAAAAATACTTTTCGTAATAAAAATGCTTTATTTTATTTTTATTACATCACTTTTGTTCGTATATGATGTCATAAAAAATAATTTATAATAATAAACTAATTAATTTTTACGTAAAAAATATAGTGTCTCATTAAAATATAAAAAAATCACAATTGTGTAATTTTATTACGCTAATTTCAAAAATAATATTTATTTCATCAAAATAATTCTATAAATTGGTGAATTTACCATTTCAAATAAAAAATCCCCATTTATGGAAAATAATTTCTTTTGTATTGTAATTGTTTTATGAAGTTTACAAAAACTACATGTTACTTCATAAAATTATATTATCATTTATATTTTAATATTATTAAATAGAAATATTTTATTAAAATGTGATTTATTTTAAAAATTCCAAAAATCCCCAGAACTGTTTCAAGTTTGAATTTTGGGAAGATGGTTATAACATTCACTCAAATGATGATTCTTCATTTATTATAACATTTCTATTATTAAATACATTCATTGTAATATTATCTTCTTAGTTAATAATTTTTTGTTTGGTGATATTATCTATGGGTTCCATATTTACCCTAAATGATTATTTTTACATAATCCAATCATCTATCGAAAAAATTTTATATATAAGACACTATATATAAGTAAATAAATAAATAGAAAACTTAAACATTATATTGAAATAAATAAATATGTTTAGTAAAATAAGAATACTAAACAAATTCACAATGTTTGTACCATACAGAAGATATCTATATCTTTTATTCAAAATTAATCCCTTTCCTAATAACTCAATTCCCATGTGATAGTAAAACTGATATATAAAATCACAATAAATAATTCATAAAACCTAATATTATACTATTTATTTTAAAAAATTAATAATTTGATGTATAAAGTTAAAAAAAGTTGTATAAATTACTTCTAAAAAGAAATAAATTTGAATTAATGCATATTATTAAATAAAAGTGTCAAAATAATTTCACCAACTAAAAGTAATATACCACATGAATTTGAAGAACATCCCAACATTTTTTTATTATAAAATTCAATCATATGTAGTTTTTCGTAAAGGGAACTATTATATAGATTGATAGGGAGGAGTAGGGATCATTAATGCAATTTTTATAGAGAGTAGTGGATACACATGTTGTTGATAGATATAGATGATGTAGGTGAAGAACAGTGGGATACCAGATGGATTATAGTGAGAAGGGAAATATGACCTCGAAGGGAAACCAAAATAGGTTTGTGATGATTATAGATATTGTTGGGGGAGGGTGGATTATGAGTTTCATGAAGTGAAGGTTGTCCATAAGGGCGTTGTTTGGGGTCGATAAAATGGCAGAACTCAATGTATGTGGTTATACTATGAGTACTGTCTAACACGGGGTAAGTTATGGCTCTTGGGGATGGGGTTCGAGATAGGGTGTACTTCATAGAATATGAGATGTTTGGGAATGGGGTCTAGGGTTGCAGAGTGATTTTTTGGTGGACGGGGCAGAGGTGACTAAAATGAATAATAAGAAGCTATTGTTAAAAAATCTTGTTTGCTATTAGATCACTACTAGTGGTCAAAAAAGATAATATTCACATCCTTTAAATATATTATCCCATTTTAACCTCTATACGAACTAGTAGTGGTTGAAGAACTCATCAATCATATTAGTTTAAATATAATCACTGAATAGAATGATAAAAAATATTTTTTGGTGCAAGAAAATAATTTTCTGGGATACTATCTTCATGTTTTTGTTTCCATGCTTTATATTCTTTCCTACTAGTTATTATACATTACAGGATCCATTTTCCTGAACTAAAAATAGCATGTTGATCTATATATATCAATCATTGCATTTTTATTAGCATTAAGATGGATTCTAGTGTCTTGTTTATTATATGTCCATTATAATATCATAATACCATTATTTTTTATTTAATATATACATGGACAATGATTCAATTTTGATTCATTTACATGGCTTAGTCATATATAGTTATTCTTTTACCATAATAAATTACATCATTGATGGATATTTCATGCATATGATTTTTAATGATTCCATATGTAGTACTTGTCCTCATCGCTTAAAAATATATACCCTTGAATCAATAAATTTATTATTATCCAATAAAAATTTATAATTTTAAAATTTATGATGATATAATTTAAATAAAATTATAAAATTTAACAAAAAATACATACATGTAGATATATATATGTATTAAAATTTTGATTTTTAGAACTTATAAATAAAAAATTATGGTTATAAGAAAATGAAATTCGAATGAAAAATATAATATGAATATAGTTACTTAAAATTAAACTCACATACCATTTTCCCAGGAGGTAAAAATCAAAAATTGGAATCATAATCAATAACCAAGAAAGAGGATAAAATATTCCAATTTTTTTCAAGAATGATCTTTTCATGCATTCGGTATGAAATTAATTTTATTAATTTAATTTTCTCTTTAACACATTTTTATCAACATATACTTTCCTTCAATACATGATATATATCCCGGTATACTAGAAAAATAATTTTATCATTCTTCCCTAAATATATTGTATAGAAAAACTGTATTCTCATTATTAATGTATGAATGTAACATTATAGGATTTTCCCACTAAAATTATCCACTCATAAATAAAAATAATTTCATTAACAATTTGATACATTACTGGTTCACACTGTGGAAATGGGATGGTTGGAAAATGATAAGAAAATTCCTTTAATGGGGATTTTTCTCTTATGTATGACATATGATCATTATCAAACACAAGAAAATATAAACATAAAATATTTTTCCCTCTAAAACACCTTTTTGTATTTAAATAAAATAAAATTTGTCCCATAAAATAATATTCATCCACCACCATTTTATTTCAATGTATTTTTTATGTGTATACATTTTCTTTTTTTATATATACATTTGTTCAATTCCTATTTATTTAATACATTTTAGAGGGTTAAAATAAATGATAATAGTGGACATGAAATGAAATTTTCCGTATTTCCTAGGACTCACATATAATGAATTAATAAATTATTCACCGAACATCTAACGTTAGACTTAAAAACCATTCATCCCACACTTAACATGAAGATAATCATCTAAAACCTAAAGAGTAAGGCCTAAAAGGATATGTAGGGTCATAATTTTGATTAATTTATAGCATCATATATGAAATATATGGGATATAAATGGGGATATAATGATAATAATGTTCTCAATAGGAAATAATATCTTTAAAAAACATGACCCAATAATCATTCACAATAATTTTTATCTCAATTGTTTCTGAAAAACAATTAACCTATGCTTTATACCATTAAACACATTCAAACATTGTCTTAATAAAATTATTTTATTATTTTAAAAAAACGTCCAAAATAAATTAAATACATTTTAGGATAATAAAATATATATTATTTACAAACATAAAGAAAAAAAGAATCTATTATCGATTTAAAATCATGAAAAGTGTTTAATTAAGATTAATGAAAATAAAAACATGTCAACAATAATTTTAATCATTTTTTAAAAAAATGATCTAATTTTTCATGAAATATAAATTAATTTAAAATGTTTATGATATTCATTTAAAACTCAATAAACACACATAAAATAAAAATAAATGAATAAAATTCCATATGCTTTGTTATTTCATCCCTTACACTTATTTCATTCATTGTCTTTAATGACCATCAATTTTAATATTTCAGTTAAAAAAATTCAATAAAATAATTAAATAAAACCATTGAGGTATATAACTTGGATTCCTCAGAACAAATACTAATTTATGTACATAAAATGTTCTTTAGTTTCTCCATAAGATCTTTTCATCCATTAAAACATTTATTAAAATAAACAGTATAAAACATTTACATAAAAAATCACTTAAACTAAATAAAATAGAAACCAAGGAATGGGTTGACCTCCAAATAGGTATTCAATTTATAATATCTAAAACTAGATAGTCTCAATATCATCCCAATTCAGGTAGTGGATTTTACATTATTTAAATGGAACCGCAAAATTTTTGGGACACATTATTACTATCAAATCACTTAATATAATATAAGACATTTTCACCGTCGAAATTAGTAAAAAAACCTATCTATTTTTTTGTAATTCATGGAGGGTGTTTTGATACCAAAGTCCAATATATTATGCACATCAATTTGAGGTGATTTTAAGTTTATTAAAAGTTGAATATTTATTTTGTATGTGTAATATATTATAATCCATCTTGAACAACTGATTTATCATTTCAATAAATCATGGTACCATCATCCCTTATGAATTAGTGGGCCATGCATCTAGCTCCTCTATCTTCTATTTAGAATGAGAAACTACTCATAAGGATTAATTTTATTATTCCACATTTACAGTGAAAAAATGATTGTTTGTAAGACTAAAATATCAAAACCAATGTTTTTTTATTTCATTTTAGATAAAATAATATTAGAGGATTCCAATTTTCATCTATCTTACATTAACCCCTAATCATAAATTTATTATTCATATGAAAATGGATTTCAATAATATTTAAAATGGATGGGTATTGAAAAATCCTTTACTGCCTCCACATATTTCATTATGTCTTCATAAAATGAGGGAGGATTAATTTCATCTACTAATGGAATAATTAATTCCATTTTTTATAATTTCATGAAATTACTTGAAAAATGAAAAAATGAGTTATTTATAATTATATTCAAGGTTACTATTTTGATAAATATAATTCTTTCACATTAAAATTTATAAAAATATTTTCTTCTATTAATAATTAAAATTCTATTTTACTACTTTCTTATCATGAAAAAATATCCATTTCAGTCAAAGAACTAGCTGAGTTGAATGTAATAGATTAAATAATTTAAAGAATATACCTTCATGGAAAGAAAAATAAAGAATAAACAAAATAATGTGAAAAAAATACTCTTTAAAAGGAGGCTAAAAATTTTAAATATAATTTTCTTGATCTTATTTAGATAATATACAAAAACTCTAAAAGAATAAATCATAGTGAAACCTGGGGCTCTTTGGGTAGAAGGAACAAATGTAATCAACAAATCTT
The DNA here is from genome assembly GCA_963277665.1 of Viscum album. Taxonomy (NCBI): domain Eukaryota; kingdom Viridiplantae; phylum Streptophyta; class Magnoliopsida; order Santalales; family Viscaceae; genus Viscum; species Viscum album. The sequence continues at coordinate 1,195,157,131 of OY728152.1, read as the reverse complement.
TTTATTGTCTCTAATTTTTTACATTAAAAAATGTAACAATGAAAACCTAGAGTGGTTGAAAATTAATTAATTTATATAAAAAATAAATGTAATAATTGGAATAATGGTAAAAAAATTAATCTTATATTTTCTTGAAGTTAGTTCATATACTATTCTTCTTAAATATTTTTTTGTCTTTAAATATAACTCTATAAAAAGTATCATTATAATTTTTGTACCCTCTATATATTTCATTTTTAATTTCCAACACAATTATATTATGGTTGTGAATTTACTTTTACATTATTATATTTGAAGGAAAATTTAATCGCTCAATTTATTGGATGATTTCTATATAATTCATCCAAAAGTTACTTTAAGAGTTGAATTATCCATAGTAAAAAATCCCACAAAGATAAAACTATAACATATAAATGATGGGATATAAGTTGAAACAATAAGTATAATGTAGTGAAATAAGATTAAGCTGATTAAGTAAAGAAAGATAATATCCTAATCAATAATTTATCTACTCAATATAAAAATTAATATTTATAAAAAACCAAAAGATTCTTCAAAATTATATAAAATGTTTTACGTTTATTAACACTGTAGCTTATTAGTAATAATGACTTCTCCTTCAATGGATTTTAATATAAAAGGTGGAAATAATATATAGACTCTCTAAATAAAATCATTGAAAGTGAAAATTGAAAATAAAATTAATAATTGTGTATTTGAAAATTATTAATTATATATCATATTTATAAATTTTAAATAGACAATTTTAAATCTCAAATACTAGGGTAACTTACACATGAAATGTTTTCTTTATTGATTCATCCATGCAAGGGAGAATATTGGAGACATTATACTATTGAGATAATATTTGAATAGTCTTAATTCATATCTAAAGACTTAATATTTGGTACCACTATCTTCTCTCATTGGGATTAAACCCCAGAAGATTTTATTATTTCAAGATTACTTGATTTAGTTAGGCCTCCCACATAGGGAATCCTCATTTCTATAAGAAAAATGATTTTAAGCTGAATAGATCATATTATTTCTAAATAACCTCAATATATACTTAGTATTGTTTTAATTTTGATGTAATCTCTGATCTTGATTGTATATATATCATTCCATAAGAAATGTTTAATAATTTTTAGTGATGAGTTATTAATTTTTAGATTGGAATTTCTACCTTTTATGATAAGAATATATTTAATCCACTTTTATAACCATTATATCTGTTATTATCCAATCATTGGTCATTAAATAAATTTATATAGTTGATTAGTAATATAATATAAGATGATATTAGAATATTGTATTCTAGTGTAATGTCACATGTGAGAACATTATCTTGTCATAGGAATTTATTTCCCTTTTTCTCTTAAGTATGACTTCTGTCACATTCATTTTTAATGATGATTGAAATTCATATATAGATATATGGGTGTTTGGATATTTTTTCTACCCCCCCCCCCAACTAGTAGCCTATTTTTTTATTCTACTGATGAAAACTGATGCTACTTTTTAACTTGTATTGGAAGGTCGATTGCATCATAATATGAGTACTAGTGAATGGAAAATCATTCTAATTAGATAATATAATATGATATTTGTTTAATTTGGAACTAAACATGGAAAGAAGTATAGGGTTTGGATTAATCGATATACAGATTAATTTGACTGGGAAATGTGGGTTTGGTCCCCTACATTGATAGTTAAGGACAACCATGACATAGTTGAGATAATAATAGGATTTACATTTGGATGGAAACAGTGTTTGGAGGAATTACTACAAGGAAGATTCCTCTTATTTTTAATAGATAAGGAAGAACTGTTATGTCCCTCTTTATAATGACTCGGTGGTGCATGGGATGCTTTTCTTCAGTATGGAGCAATAAATTGAACTCATATCAGTATAGTATTTTGATGTTTACACTAATGTGTGTTGATATCTATTGTAAACCACCAATGATATTTCAATTATTTAGTCACATTTTTTATATTTCTGAATATATATAAAATATTTCCCAAAAGACTATGATCAGAGAAACTTTGGGGCTTGGATAAGTAGAACTAGTGAGATGATGAATTTGGAATGAACATTATCAAGACTCTATGGCTCAGTTCGTTTTTTAAAGATAAAAAAGTTTTTCATAAGAGGAATCCTTTGATTATTGTATAGAAATATTGTAAATATAGTCAATTTTGGATCACATTAATATATCACGATCTTCCATAAAGTATTTAGTGTTATTTGTATTCAATCATTTTTACAGATAGATTGTTTGAGTGAAATTTTTGTGATCCACTTGTGGATTGATATTTACTGAATATTAAATATGGAACGACAACCATAGATCCACAATAAAAATTTCTGTTAATTTATATAGGGTGGGTTCTAAATCAGGCTTTATATGTGAGTTTAATATCACTATATGTCAAGGATTAGTGAACTCATCCGCCCAACTATTGTAGCTGGTCCCAAATTACCTACTATACTTATAATTTTGATTATAAAAATACTCAAATACGTAATTAATAATATCATATAATATGATGATTATTATTCTATATAATTATTATGAGATAATTTACCTATAAGATTTTTCTAATTGAAATTTTATAATAGTTTTCCTCAATAAAAATACCATGTAAACTCTAGGAAATTATTTTTTTAACATTGGTATTTTGGTTATGATAATATCAACTAATAGAACATGGATTTTTTTTACCATCTGGTGTTGTAGGATTATTGTGAAGTAATCAGGATATGATTAAATAAAATATTAATAATCTTATTATTATAAAACAAAACTAACCAAAGGAATTTCCCAAAGTGTGTTTTATTGGTAACACACTTCTCAATCTCTAATGTTACTTTTTAATTTTTATTTTCTAGTTTTTAAAAGAAAGCTAGAAAAAAATTATTGGTTTTTGTTTGTTATAAATTAAAAAATAATGAAATTTTCAATAATAGTAAATAAGTGTTAGTGTAGAAAAGTGTGGGTCCAACATTTAGAAAACATGGTTAATTCATTATTTTATTTATTTCTCATGATATTTTTGTAATCAATTCAATTAAAATTTCATGGATTATTATCCTCAACATTATTTTTAAATCCTAAGTCGCCGTTAAAAAATTAAAAGGCAAAAAAAAACACATCTACTATAGGGTGAAGTTATATATATCTCGTGACCAATGATGATCCACAACCTTTCACCCATTTCCAATTGTACAATCCTCATTCCTTGATCCACAAAACACCAACCATATTTGGACCAAGAGAGTTGAAAATAAATGGATTGGTTTGAGTAGGAATGTAAATATGGAAATATCTAATAATTTAGATAAACATATCTATTATCCATAATGTATTCCACTACCTTCTCAAAATATAAAAGAAAACACAGTGAAATAAAAATAGATGATTCTTGATAACACTATCCAACCACCCCCTAAAACATACCCTCTTGTTTTTATTTTATCAAAAATTAGTTTAAAGTTCGTTCTTATAACATATCGGTAGATATAGAGAAAAAAATATACAAAAAAATAATCAACGAACACATATGAATTATAAAATAGATGCATCTCTCATCAAATGAGATCAAAAAATTTACAATTACAAAGAGTTTGACAAATAGTCATTTTTCACTCACATGGTGGGGGTTATTTTCTAGCACACCCCATATCATATTTATATAACTTCACCTATCCCATATAATTAAACCATATGTATTTTATTATAATATCCTTTTAGTTATTAGGAGTTGGTTTATTCAGTTTTGGGGGGTTCTTAGTAAAACTATATTCTTATAGGGGATTAAAAAATGAGTGGCAGTGGATTTGGAGTGGAGTAGTTGGATGCGATGTTCTTGGGTCAGCTTTAGGTTGGAGCCTTAGGCTAGTTTTTCCATTTGTGACATGGGAATGGTGTGGTCACCTGACTACAATATATAATTTTAGATGCATAATTTTGTTTCCACTAACATTTTTGGCATGGATACACTATTTATAGGTACTTATATGTATTTAGGAAAAGTCATATAGTGTGGAGAAGTTTTTTGTTCAGTAATTCTCTATGGATTATGTTTGGGTGGATATACAAATTTTTAGGTGGCTTCACCATGCAGAGTTTCCTGTGTCGTTACTCTATTTTGACAGTGTTGATATATAGTGTTGTGGTCTCAGCTACACTGTATTACCAAATCTTGAAATATAAGATATATAGTTTTGATCTCCTTTTAGTTAATGGAAACAACTTTATCATATATGTTATAGTGTTATTTGTTAAACCTCACCGTTTTGTGGGCCTCATTCATCATTCTTGTGTTATAGTTTTTTGGGTTGTTTCTGGTTTTATTAAAGTATAAACTACCTATCATAATGCAAACAACAACTGTAATTTTTTTATCCAACATAGTCTCTATAACCCTATCCTCCAAAGAGATATTTTTTATGGAATTGTAATCCCCTTTTGATAGGAATTTATCCCTCGACATGGTAGATCAATTATTAGTGGTTCCTCTCCATTCATAAGGTAGGATTCTCTAATAATTGTTTCTAGTTTATGAATTTCATGATTTTATTTTACAAGTCATTTGATTTGAGAAAAAATTACATTTTTTATCATGGTGTATTTTACAATAATATATGTTTTTAAAATATGGGTTCTATAAAAAAGGACTTTTCGGACTATGTACATCAATGAAATTACATAAAGTTGGTTTTAGTAAAAAAATATAAATTCAATAATTAATGTATTATTTCTAAACTATGGCCATTTTATTAAAATCGTGATCATAATATTCAATTGTTTTTTGAAAAAAAAGTATAATGGTAATGTTGTGTGCATCATGAAATGGAATTCTCACTTTAGTGTGTGTAATTCCACTAGTGGATATAGATTTCTATGGACTGGAAATGGGCTAGATATCAATTTCAATCAAGGGATTCAAATATTAGTTTATTTATATTTCTATGTGCATATTCCCATTTCCTAGATCCCAAATCATATATTTCTTATTTTAATAATTGTTTTACAAATAATAAAATATTTCATGGTAGATTTAACACTTTATTATCTTATATTGTATCAATTGGTGGTTTATCTTATGCTCTCACTCATTGATAAACATAATTTTCAAATTCCTCATCTTTATGAATATTATTTTCATTCTGAAAAACAATGTTTTTTTAAAAAATGGTTTCACTTTTTAAAAAATATTATAAACTTGAGCTTGTTTTAATGTTAGAGATAACATTTTTTTGTCATTAAACATTTTCTACATTCTTTTGATATATCATGTTGGGTGGTTTTCTCACACACTAATTTTCCTTTAGGATTGTTTGGATGTATTTATGTTAGACTCAGTTAACAGAAAAGTAATTATTTAGTTTATAATAATCTGTTAATGGTCATATTCTTCTTGGTGGGACAATTTACTGGTGATTGATGGTCGCATAATGTATCGATTATTTACTGTCTTGTTTAAATTTCAAATTTATCCCTTGGGACAAAACATTATCACCTCAAAGTGATTAATTATACTTAATATTTTACTATATTCATTCTTTTATGAAACATGGGAATTTTTTTGATTTGTTACACCTCACATTATGGAAGACCCGCTTGTGTGAATTATTAATTTGAAAATTCTAGGTTTATTAAATTAATATATCATAGGGTTTAACCAACGTATTGTGTTATTATAATTTATAATGTTGGTTAATTTTCTATTGTATACAACTGTTTGGACCATCAACAATCTTATAGTACGTGCAATATGGTTCCATACAAGATCATATTGGAGTCTAATCTCATGTTTATGTGGGTGATTAGGAGAATTTTTGTAATACAATGAATTGTTGTATTAGGTTATTTGAAAGAACTAGTAATGGGGTTTATATAAATGGACATGTTCCTTTAAAAGAATTCGTCATTTTTTTAGGTTCTAAAGTTTCTATAAAGTCTTTTTTATGGAATTGCGATGTATTCTGGATATAGGTCTTGTGATTTGGAAATTTTCCTTTATAATAATTTGTTATTGTCTTATATTAACTAGAACAATTATCCATAAATGACACTTTGTAATCCGAGTGATGAATCTATGTGACAAGTTTTAGGGTAATATACACTAGTGGACCTTTCGAAGGTGGAATTATTAATCTACAATATCCAAAATATAGTAATGAATGGTATTAGTTTTCATGTTTGAATGTTGAATCATGGATCATAATTTTCTAATAATAATACACATATCTTATATGATAATAGAAGGACCCCCAAAATCTGAAGAGTGTATTGATTAGATTGAATGGATCTTAATTTTTCTAAAAACACTAAGGGACTCTAATTTAAGACTTTCTACATGAATTCTTGATGGAATGAGAAGGAAATTTTTTTGGGATCTGACATTCTTGATAAGAAGCCCAAGTATCTCACATTGAGTTATTTAAATAAAATATTCACATATTAGATTCATCCTGAAATGGTGTGTGAGAAAGACCATGGAATTTTTAACCATAGAGAAAATAGATAATCCTTTTCTGGTTTACTCAAACTATTTTGCTGATATGACTGACCAAGATCCAAATCTTGTCAACTATGTCTACCTCAAGGAGAAGAGTATTTAGATGGGGTAAACATATGATATTCTATAGATGCAATTACTCTTATATATTCAAACATTTGTTTGGATGGTTGATAAATCATCCATTTATATGGTATTCATAGAAAGGAAATCCAATATAGGTGGTTATTTGGGTACTATTTCTATTATATAGGGAGTTCCTTTTTAACTAAATAGAAATTATAAAATGTTCAATTTAAATTAGGTCTAGTTTTATAGGATTTTTCAGGACATGATTAGGATTTTTATACTATAATTTAAGACTTTGTCATAATAATACTAATTTTATGTAATCATCATGAATATGTTACTTTTTTATCCACTCTAGTCATCAAAAACATTTTTGTTAATGGATGGACCATAGTTGTAAGGATGGATTCTCATTTAACAAGGAATTATAGGTTTATAATGTTACTTAAATTGGTATTATATTGTATACTCATTCCAAGGGGTATGTTAATTTGGTTAATAGATATCAGGGAGGAGGTGAGACAAAATGTATATATCTATCATATTTTTCATAACATGATTCTATGTTTGTAGCATCTACAGTGAGAGGTAACATATTTATTTCATCTCCTGTAGTGCTACGTTTATTTGATAAAGGGGATATTTTTTATTTTATAATATCATAGTTAGTTTATTTTTTTATTATGTGTTTTTAATTTATTAATTTAATATTAGATTATTCCATCTTTTGGTTAAGTGGTATGAACAAGGATTCAAATGTATCACGTGTCTTAGTAATGATAACCAATTTTTATGTGGTGTGGGACTTCTATCTTCTTGATATTTATTTACTTGATCGTATAATAATAATGGATTGGATGAAAATTTTTACTTCCATGATCAATTTTTTATCATCATTATGTTTTGTTTTCATCTCATTTTGTCTCTCTCCTATCATTTAGAGTGATAAGGATTCTCAATTGGGGTGGGAATATCTTGTTTTTCCAAATACTAGAATAGTTTTTTGACAATTATTGAAGATTTTACATGATTTTTATGGATCTTTTTATTTATTCATCTTCCTAAAGTGGTCAGATCGTATCCCAAGGTCCTTATAAATGAATTTTTCTACGTTACCTCTATAGAGACTTGAAATTTTTTTTACCTTCATCATATTATGATGCAATTTTCGTTGACATCTTATTGTATTGAAATATAATAACCAAGGTTGTTATAAATGGGCAATGGTGTATGGTTTGTTTTTTTTTCAAACCACATTGTGTTGATCAAGGAATTATCAAGTAATTTTGGTCTAACAATTAAGCCTGAAATCATTAATGACGGTGGCGTAGTTCCCCAGACCACATTCTTTTTGGTAATGGAAGGTTTTAAGAAAAGTAAATACACATAATGGGTTTCCCCGGAATATTTATCACTTCAATAATTTTGGAATTCATAATGGAGAATAGACATCCTTGTAGTGGGAATGGTTCATGGAACAAAAAACAATATGTGCACCACATAAGAGGAACGGTTCGTGGAGTGAAGGAGGTTTGTGGTATGGCCGGCATTTCATGGAAGATAAAGGGTTCGCGAGATGGGTTTTCATTCTTGAAAATGAGGTAGTGTATTGAGAAATTCATCAAGGGTGTTGTTTTTGGAACGGATGTAGTGATTTGTGTCATGTATTATAGAGAATAGTGGTACACGGACCGCATAGGGAAATAGTTCGCGAGAGTTTTACATTACAAAAAACACATTGTGTGGTATCAAAGATTCATTACATCTTTGTTTAGTGGATTAAATGGGATTATTTGGGAATGTGAGGAGCACTAATCTATTCATTAGAGAGAGTCTCTAACATTAAATAATCTGAGTGGAATTTGTCAAAATCTAGAAGAATTTCAGTGGAATACAACCTCATATTGAAATTAATTAAGAATATCGAATAAATTCAATGAAGTCCAAAACATGTCACAGAATAAAGTATGTTGATAAATAAGACCAGTTCTTATTATAGGATGTTTGTTTAGTACTTTACCATTATTTTATCTTCATGATATATTTTACAAATAATCAAGTAAGGTTTGAGTGGAACGAAAAATTATAGATATATTTTGAGGAACTAAATATAAGCTTACATTCATGTACAATTCGGACACTTCTATAACTCATTTGGGATTATGAAGATTTATACAGTGATTGGGTTTTATCATTATATAGTGGAAGAATGTAATTGATATTTCTCTCACTAGTTTCACCCTCATTAGTAAATCTACCCTACTCATGATGTTGATATGGAAGAAGTTATAAATTCACTCAAAACATGGTACCCCTATCTATTTGGGGTGTTTTGTGGTATATTTTCATTAATAGATCCTTTTGTATATGTTTACTCTAAGGAATCTGATCTTTTGATGGAGATTATAGGTTTAGTATCTTTGAACAATCTATATTCATATTTCCTATAATCATGGGAAAGGTAATGAGCTCAAAAATTATTTGAGAATGATATTACTAATTCTAGCAATCAAGGAATTAGTGTAGGGGTGGTCTTTGGTGTGTTTATTCACTATGATGAGTATGAGAGTGTAGGATGGTCGTGGGAATGTGTTATTGGATTATATGAAGGTTTATTCATATTTGATGTTCTGTTTCATCTTTAATAGCTAAATATAATATTTTCAAGTTTATAAGTAAAATCATAAATTGTTGAGTTAACTTGCGTGAGTATTCAGGGTCACCAATTGATTCTGTGTGTTTCTAGGGTAGGAATTTATGGATTTTTGACACTGGTATTGTTAGTTTGTGTACCCTGGGACTACCAAAATGTATCATGATTGGAAGTATCAGTATTAGAGGTTGGAGTTGATGTATTTAACTATATATTTTCTTGTTATGTTTCCTTGTCAAAGGGTTATGGAGCAACACTAGAGAAAATCTAGTTTTGTCGAAATCAGAAATCATTATGAAATTTAGATGACATTTCCATGGATTTAATCATTGGTTTATCAAGGACACCATGTGGGAAAGACACCATTTGGGTGATCACATAAAATATATTGAAATTTTATAATCTCCTTTATATTAATGAGATGATGAAAATGGATTAGTTCGTGCACTTGTAAATCGGAGTGGTTTTGAGACATTACAGGGTTCGTTCACTTGTAGTTTTTTATAGGGATTTATAGTTCACATCTAGGTTTCTAAATAGTTTTCAATATCCAATTAATTCCCATTTGAAATTAATCACCCCATATCACCCATAGTTAGATGGATGGACATAACTATATGTTGTGGCTTTTTTGGAATTTCTCTGAGCATGAGTGATTTATTTTAGTGGTTCTTGGTAAAATCATATACCTCTTGTAAAATTTTATAACAATAATATTTACTATGAATCTATTAAAATAGATCCCATTAAAAGATTATATGGGTGTTTATGTAGATCTATATTGTTTTGGGTTGATATGGGAGGGTACTCCTTGGTTTGAAAAGTCTGTTTCAATAAATGATGGAAAATTTACTAACGATCCTAAAGAGATTTGTCTTGTAATAGAGTAATCATAAATAATATGCAGACAATCAATGGTGTCAACTAGTGTTTATGGTTAGTGATTGGATTTTTCTTCTAGTTTCACCTCTATTGGGAAATCATCAGTTGGGTTAGAAGTGTATGTTGGCATCGAGGATTGTTGGTCCCTTTAAGATCATGGTATGACATTGAATGGTGTTATGTTGGTTTGACTTGTCATCTTATTTTGACATTGACAGACTACAGTTTTCATGTTTCCCAGATGAGGAGGTTTCAACCCCACACATTCCATGTTCTTTAAAGGGATGATATTAATTGTCATCTCTACACCCCCATGGTTGAGAAACTATTTCATATTATGGATCATCGCTATATGGTAATCTAGGGTCAAATAATTCCATTCGGATTTGTATTTTGGGAGTGTTGGTAGAATGAACACGAAATGTGGGAATGAGAATCATTTTTGATGAATCAATGGACTTATCTATTTACATATCTAGAATCATGATAACATTATAGGGATATAATTATGTCATAGCGAGGAGAATTGGGACACCCTCTAGGTTTTTGTAAACTCTCATTTTAGTTTTTAAGAGATAGTACTGCCTGTTCCATAAGATGTAAATGTAACCAAGAATTATACATGAGAATTCAGCAGTTATCAGAGCAACTATGGTGTGGATAATCTACTTGTTGCATGTAAGGTTCAATTAGAGTGTGGATACATGGTTTTGATCTTCCATTTAGGAAATAGCTTCATTTTGACAACATGACAACAATGTAAATTACGGGAGGAGGAATCTATGTTCCACATCCATTTTTGGAATGATTATTCCATGTAGAAATGTTGTAAAATATATAGTCTGATTGTTATGTAGGGGAGGATCAGATAGTTCTATAGTGCTCTATGGTGTTACTTTGGGTGGGTCTTCCAATTTCAGGGTTGTTGTGTCATGTGGAGTAGGCTTTTTTGTAGGTATCATTTTATTGCATGGGTCTATATTTTGGTGGTCATGGCTTCATGGTATCACCCTCTCTATAAATACATTATTTGTGTAATGGAACTTTCTATGGTTCTCAAATTCTCTTTCAACAGATAGTCTATGGTTTGGTCTATTACATTATGACGTATTCGGGGCCACATTTATCATTTATGAGTCGTGGTTCTAGTGACTGCATTAATGTCTATTTAAATTCAAAATTGAATATAAAATATTCAACCCCTCAATACCATTTTTGATTCTAAATTCATCATTTTAATCGAAATTACCTAAGAGATATTTTTTGATACCATAGAATCCCATTTTTGTTGACATTCAAGCTTGTACTTGTTTAATCAATTCTTCGTTGTTCCTCTCCATTCTTAAGAATTGTGTGTGTCTACAATGCTTTTAATTAAACAAAATTATTGATTTTCTTGTAAAATAACTTTGGATTCTGAAAAATAATAATTTGATATCAAGGTGGATTCTTTGATGAAATATTTTTTTATATGGTTTTTATTTTAAATGTATAACTTAACACTATCTTATTCGTTTAAATACCTAAAATGTGGTTTTGATTAAAATTGGATTTTTCAAGAACATAAATGGTAATGATTCATTGTGATAATTTATTATAAATGGTGACTATTTTTTTCAATTGGGGTTTAGAAAACTCGGCACGTTAGGAACCGTAGATACATTGATAAATATAATCTTCACATTACTATGTCTAATTCCACCAGAGGGTATTTATATCAACTGACTATGAAAGGACTCAATATTTTTTGGGTTCATGAGATATCTGACATAGTGTTTCTTTAAATGTCCTCGTGTATATTCCCATATGATAGAGTTTGAATATTTTCATTTATCATTTTTGTAATGTTTTACACATGATGAAATATTTCATGATTAACATTAAAAATTCTTATATAACGGTGTATCCAAGGATGGATTTGATTAATATGTCATGCTTTCATACACATACATATAGTATTTCATCATTGTGTGTTAATAGAAGGATTTTTAAAAAACCAAATGGTTTTTTATGAAATGGATTCACATTAAAATTTTCATTATAAAATTGGACTTTTTTTAAAGATAGAGATAATGTTTTCATTGAATAATAAATTCAATAAATTATTTGATGAAATCAAAATAGAGATTTCTATGTAATGGATTCAAATTTCCTTATATTATTTTGGATATTATATGGATTATTTTTTAGACTATGTGGTGAGGTGGTATTCTATTAGGAGGCCAAATGTTCTATAAATAATTGTTTGGAATCAATTAATTATATTAAATATACTAAAGATAATGAAAATGTAGTTTTTTCTAAAATAGTGGAAAAACTCAAAAATGTGGGGGAGATTAGAAATATGATTGAACCATTTAGTTTAGTACATGGTTCTCTTAACAGGAATTATATAATATTTTTTTGTGGGGTCCATTTTTGTAAAAAAATATTGTGTGTAAAAAAATAAAATAAATATTTTTTATTTTAATGGAATGATTTTTCCCATATGAGGTTATAGATTTTCCAGAATGTTTATCCACAATATATGGACACCAAGAGACCACTAGAATAGATTTTCCTTGTTGAGAAACATCAGATTAGGACAAGATCGTTGATCATTGTACTGAGGGAATTTTTTTATATCTTGAATGATGAAAGAAAATCCATCCATCATCAATTATTGAAAAATATATGAGGGGGAATGTATAATTAGGTTTTTTTCCATACCATTAAATAATTATTGATGAACGAAAATCAATTAAATAAATATGATTAATATATAAAATATCGATAAAATTAAATTTAAGTAATTGATTATGTGTTCATATTAATTATTTAAACTTGGGTTTTCTTCTTCTATGACCACAATTAAAGTCTGAATGAACAAACGACAAGGATATTTTAACAAGTTCTACAGCTTTTGGTTCCCCTTGTTATTCTCACATTCATCCTAGATGTTTCATTTGGCCCATGGTTTTATGAATTCACATTATTCATTCATTACTGATAATTTCATGGCACAATAAATTGATACATCATGTTTTTTCATGATCGATGGTGTGGTAGAGTTGTAAAGATGTAAGTAGGTCATCATGAGTGGAAATAACAAATTTTTGGTTCCTTCTCATCCTAGTTTATTAATATGGTGACAGTTTTTTCTTGACAGATTGGTTTTCAGGAATATTGGAACTCAAATTCCAACTATGATGATTGAAAGGCTTGACTGACCTCTGATTTATAGGTTTGGTAATGATGGAGTCTTTGTCAATGCGACGGACGATGCTGAAGATATCACATTCGACCTGTAAAATCATGATAAACACAATGATTGTTTTGGGATAACATATCATCTACGTACATCTCAATGGTTTCCAAGGTTCCAAAATGTTATTATTCATCGCACATCCTTTGAATTCTGTCACACAACATGTGACCCCTATGTGATGTCTCAATCGGTAATTTATAAAATACATTTTCTTAGGAAAAATTACACATCCAGAGTAACATTATATACTTAGTTATGGCCTTGGCCAGGTCTACATGGATATGAACACCTATAATTGGGTTTGTATATGTGTATAACCATTTATACAGACAAGCCTAACAACACATAGGTATGTGTATAGTGATCTCAACACGTCGTTTTTCATTCCTACGTATAGTGTATTTTGAGATTTGAATGCCATGTGAAGTTTGACCACATAGGAAGACTTGGGGATAGAGGGGAACATCTTTTAAAAATAATAAAGGTTATCTAAACCCTTCAAGAGTGTTTGTAGCTATTAATTTCATTAGTTTGGATAAGCCATGGTTGAGTGTTTTCCCTTGGTATATTTCCTTGGGGAATTACATCCACATCATTGGATTTTTCTCACCTCTAAAGGCTAAGTCTTAGATAGTGTTTTAGTTTCCCTCCGTGCGACTGATGTTTGACCCTTTATAATTTATGTCCCTTTGAGTGGTTTGTGGAATTTGGGGGATGTCCCTAACCAATTCATGTCATTAGGGTCTGTGGTATCGTTGGTATATGATCTTATGTGTAACAGATTATTCCCGATTGGGTTCATGGTGACCCACTTCAATTCTGAGGATGACCCCTTTCTAATTAATAGGGTATTTTTTCCAATGATTTTTCTTGGGTAGGGCCCAATGATCTAGACCTTCTCATCTAGTTTGTTCAAAGATAGCATGGCTACTAGATTAGGTACTCCTAGAATAATCATTGCTTCACACAACATTATATAAATTGTAGTTGGATAAATCAAACGTGTGTAATGTTGTATTTCCTTAGTATATCTATGTGTTTCTACTATAAATTTTTTTATATCATTCATTAACATTTATATTTGTGGTCATTAATTTTTTGGTATTTTTGGGTGTCCTAGTGGCCATTTTCGTACTCACCCCCGCATGAGATATTTCCACATGTATCATGATTTATGAAGAAGAAAAACCCTTTGATGATGTCCTAATAGGACATGGATAAATTAGATAAAACACGGATCAGGTCATGCCAAGGTGTTTACAGGTATTTAGAATTTGACTTTAGGGTTCACTCAAGGAGCAGGTTGTACAAAGTACAATATTTTTATGGGTTTTTAATTTTCCCCATTTTCACCATTCATTACGAGACATATAGAATCAATTATGGGATATTAGATATATGAATTCATTTTTTCAATTGTTTTTATTTTAACTATGATTTTGTCTTGTAGATGTGTGCATGTGTAAGAGTTCATTTGGATAATGTCAAACTTTTGGGGGATATGTCTACTCCACATTGGTCTCTTTCCCCTGACCTTTTGGAGGAGGGATTTTTGAAGTCCTGGGGTAGACCTCTCTGAATTGGGTTGTGAAAGAGTGGAAACATAATATTTAGTTCTACATTAGGACAAGAGTTGGTGATATTGGTTTGGGGAAACTGTGTTCAGTGTTTGGAGTTCTGATTCCAGGATACAGACTCTAATGATAGAGTGATGGTTGATGTATCCTTACACCAGAACTCTGATCACATTACTTTTAACATGGTGCCTTTTAAAATTGGTTGTAGGGAAAATTTTGTGTTCATGTATCATATTGTATTAGGTTCCATATTCATTAATCACCTTAGATATACTCTTTTTACCATTGATCATCTTGTATAATTTTAGGATGACTCAACCCAGGATACCATCCAAGATTCCACTGAGTGATAATGAGGATGATTCTGAATGTGAAAAGGCGTCATTATATCATATGTACTAGAGATAGAACCTCATAGAGTTTTACCATCTATACCACCAGCAATTGAGAAGGATCTCACATTAACAGTACCAGTTGGGGAAGTAAGTAGGTTGAGTGTGTTCCATTAGTTTAATAGTGTGTAACCTCGCATGTTATAGGATGATCCAGGCCCCCATGTGGCTGAGGACTAACTAGAGGTAGCCACTCAAATTTTATTCCTTTTTGGGATGAATACATGTCAGATGGTGGTCCCTGAATATTGTCTTCTTTAGTGCTCTACAGTGTGATGGTGGATCATAGTTACTCATTCACAATAGTAGACAACTCCCTCCTGGTCAAATATTGAACATCTATTTAAGGAGGGGTTCTACATGACCACATTGTAATAGATACACATATAAGAGATTCTATATCTATATTAGGGTAGTTTTGAAATGAATAATTATTCAGTGAGGTTTATTGATCAATCTTGTTAATCTATGGATATGGTACGAGATCGGTTCTTCGATATTGGTCCTCTGAGCGGGGCTTACATCTAGACATCTGAGGTTATGTGGTATCCCTTTGGATTCCCACCTATGCTGGGGTGCTTGAGTGTTCCTTGTTTTTTAAAATTATTATAGAAGATAATGCATTGATGTTTAGTGATAGTAGTGGGAACCCAATAGAAAAGACGTTGGTAGACAACATCTGATGGCATTCACAGATAATAGAGTGTGATAGTGGCATTAGGAGGAAATCCCATGACAAAGGGTTAGTGGTTTAGGGCTCTCAGTGTAAATCTACTCAACTAAGGGAGTGGAGGTGATTCTCTAATGATGTTTGTGGAAACATGACATGGGGTTATCTAACATTGTCATACTGGTGGTCTTTAGACGGTCAAGGGAAATATAAGTCAAAGAGAGAGGTAGGATTATGATGTTTTTTAGGGATTGGGATGTGGTAGTGGGGCCAACATTACAACATTAGGAGGTCAATGGTTTGAACTATTTCAACCACCACCCCCAGGTGGTCCATGCTAGGCTTAGGTAGTTGACGGATAGTGAAGAGAATAGATATAGGCCACAGAGTCCTATAACACTGAGGGTACATGGATGACATAAGGTGTAATCTATATCTTTAATACTTTAGCATTAGTATTGATGGAAAAATGTTGAAGTCATTCCTTCCCTACCAACTCTCTTTTTAAAAATATACATATATGGGATGATACATTTTCTCTACCCTTACAGTTTGAGTCCTCGATAATAGGTCACATAGTGATTGTGTACTTATATATAATGTGATATTATACACTTAGATGTAAGTGTTTTGTGTGGTATTTCATTATAGTAGTAATAAAGTATTACGATCTCAGCATAGCTATGCACTGGTTATCCATATTTCTTACCCATAATGATTATTTTAGGTGTAGTATATTGTGGGGATGTTGGGAAAGAATATGATAAAACATTGTGGTGGAAAAGGGAACCTTAGTAGAGCAATTAAAGCCTAGTCATAGAAGATTGTAACAGATTTATTACCATTTGGTTAGAATGAATCTTTGATATGTGGATGATTTGGGATATCAGTTTAATAAAGTGTTAGAGGAGTATGAGGACATCATTAATGAAGAATTATTGGGTTTACCTCCCTTAGGAGTGATAGAATTATTCAATAAATTGCATCCTAAAAAAGAAACTGGTATCTTCACCGGTGTATCAGATGGCCCTCTGATACATACAAGTATTGAGGGTAAATTTTGAGGTCATTCCTTAGAAGGGATGTGTATGATCTAGAATTTCTTCATGGGAATCCCCATTGATATTCTCTATGAAGACAGAATGAATATTGAAGTTATCTGTGGATTATCGGAGTTGAATCAGGTGACTATAATGATTATGTATCAATAACAAAATATTAAAACTGTATTTGACCAGTTGAGAGGGGAACAATGGTTCTTGGTGATTTTCTGCATATCAGGCTATCACCATATATGATTACGGGTTGAGGATATATTGGACACTATATTCAAAAGTCACTATTGTCACTATGAGTACTTCTTGATTCCATTTATCATGAAGAACACACCAACAGTATTCATGGGACTCATGAATGGGATATTTCATCTGTTAAAGACTTGTTCCTAGTGATCTTCGTCAATGAAATCCTATTATATTTGGTGACTAATGAGGAGAACATGAGACACTTGAGGATGGTCATGGACACACTACAAGAGAAAAAATGTTATGTGAAACTATAGATGTGTTGGTTTTGGATTCGATAGGTCAACTTTATAGGGAATGTCATCTCAGAAGAAGGAGTAGCGATGAACAAAAAGATGGTTGTGGCATTTCTGGCATGGTAAACACCCAAGAGTGTTACTGATGTTTAAAGTGTCCTTGGGTTGGAAGGGTAATATAGGATGGGTTTTACTAGATTACTATAGAGTGGTATCGCCCCTAAAAGCCTTCACCCACAAGGGTAAACATTTCCTTGGGATGAAATTATTCCAAGTGAGGACCGGTGGTAGAGGTTAGAGGGAACTCCCATATCGAGATTCATAGAGGAGGGTGTCGAGTATGTAGTTTTCTGTGATTCATCATGGTCCAAACATAGTTGTGTTATGATATAGATTAAGGAATTTATTTAATATGTTTCAAGAAATTTTAGACTACATGGGAAAAAAATACATGACCCATGATCGTTTTTAAGATGATTATTCTTCTCACTATCGATGTATTCACAGTACCTAATGGGTGAGAAGATTATCACTTACTCTAACCAAAAGAGTATAAAGTATATCTTCTTATAGATGGATTTTAATTTGAGTCAAAGGAGATGGTAAGAGGTCCTCCAAGACTATGACTTCATGATTTTTCACAATCCTATAAAGGGGAATCTAGTGGAAGAAAATCTTAGCATGAAATCATGTTCTCAATTATTGGCCCAGGAGTCCTAGGGGTTATCTTAGTTGAAATTTTCCAATGTGGGAAAGGATGGAGCATCATACCCTCAGTTCATGGTTGTTATCTAGCATCTTTAATTGTGTGTCTGGTATACTCAGGGGGAGATTCCGATTGTACGAATTTACCTTATCATATATCTATTGGACGTGATCATGGTGGGTATATGGAAGTTGGGAAGCACTCCATCCTTTTCAGAGGATGGAAAATGCTACCTTCGATGTTTAAGGAGGAGGTTCGAATGTCCCATGTTTTTTTCAAATATATTTTAATCATTTTTTGATACTTTTTATTTCACGCAACACTGAATATTGATTCTGTTATTTGAATGAACCAAGTTATTCATGATATGTATGATACACCGTGTTTAGATTTTATTATT
Source organism: Viscum album (assembly GCA_963277665.1). Classification (NCBI taxonomy): domain Eukaryota; kingdom Viridiplantae; phylum Streptophyta; class Magnoliopsida; order Santalales; family Viscaceae; genus Viscum; species Viscum album. Next base: position 1,195,138,464 of record OY728152.1, on the reverse strand, counting down.
TTATACCCAAATATATGTTTGTTCTTCAAGAATTGACAACTTTTCTTGATCTATACACAACACTGACTTAGGTTAGGCAACAAGAAACACTATCTTTTCATGTGTTACATGCAACATAGAGTTTCACAAAACATCAATTTTTTAAATTATTTAAATATGATAATTATAAAGCTGTCATTAAATTTAGTGATATTAATAGAAATAACGAGAGTTTAAAAATTATTTAATATGGTGATATTTAAAAAAAACATCTTCTGGTAATGTCTATAAATGATTAAAAATACAATTTCTCAAAATAAATAATATTTTGTTCTTCTATGAACAAAAATAAATTTAATTTTAGAAAATTTATCAAATTTAATTTGATAAAATATGAATAATTTTCGAGTTTATATGTTTTTAATTACCTTAGGGTGAATTTTTTTTATTTTTATGAGAAATTTATTTTTTGATGAGTAGTTAAAAATTACTGATTTTTAATTCAAAAATTATATTTTAATATAATTTATTTATATAGATAATCTATATTTTAAGTTTTTTTTAAAATAAAAATATATAAATTATATATCTATTAATCCAATTTATTTCATTTTAATCATATTTATAATGAATTTAGGGGTAAAATCTTAAAGAACTTTTGAACATTCTCACATTAAAAATATGCTTTCTAAAAACTTCTATGAGATAGGAATTGTTATTATTTTCATTAATTTTATGAATTAAATTTAGGAAAATTATGATACTAGGTTATAATCACTCTAATTTTTATATCCTAATAATATAAAATTAATTTCTTAACAAAATTAATAATAAAAGTTATTAAAAATAACCACAACGATTAAGGTAAAATTAAGATTAACAAGAGACTAAGCCTTAATATTTAGGACCCTAATGACCTATCCACTTTTCAAAAACTCATTGTACGAACATATTTGGGATAAATAAAATCCATAATTTATTTTTCTTGTACTTTTATTAATTTTTTATGTAAAAACATTTGTACACCTAAATTATTTTAAAAAATTCCAAGTGCATGCTATGCCTCCCCTCTAAAAGGTCGTTCTCCCTCCCCCAAATTCACACCTCTCAAGAAACATATATTTAGAAAATATTTACATAATTGACATATAAAAATCCCACCTTCCTCCTTGAATCCTACATTTAGGTATAAATCCATCCAATTAATCCTTTTGGATAAAAAAACAAAAGAAGTTTATCAAAGGAGAGGTTATATCCTTCCTAAAGAACCATTGTTTTGTTTTCATTCTCCACCACCTCAATTATACTTAATCAATTGAAACATAATAGAATGGTATCCTTAGTATAATGAGATTATTTTCTTTTATGGTTTTGACCTACACTTATGCTCACATCCATCTAATGGTTAATTAACTTACTGTTATTCTGTATGGAAAACGGTTGCCCCACAAAATAATATTGTTCATTTTACCTCTACCACTTCTCATGGTGGTAATTATTATGGAAAATTAATTTGAATTTTATATTCATTATATTTATGATGTATATATATTTATTTATTTGTTATATAATTCCTTCCATCATGCATTCACTTTTGTGTAAATACGCTAATTTCGATTGGGGAAGCGTGGACTACTGCCTCCTCTTGGAAATGTGACACATTCACACACTAAACAGAATGTAATGAAAATTGGTTTAGGGGAGTTGTATTAGATTTATTAAATAATAATTATAATATAATTTTAATTTATATAGACATATATATATTTACTTTACTTACTTTCTACAAATATTATAATGAAAAAAGGAAACTATGTTCATGCATACATACAACCTACCATCTCCATGAATAGTGTCCTCTATTTCATATTTCTATATATAATATATATTCTTATAAATAAATATATTCGGAATATAAATTATATTTATATCATGGTTTAAATTTGGGAAATAATTATTTAACAATGAGGTCCAAAAAAATTAAAAATTATTCCACATCTGAAAAATCAAAGTGGATATTACACAAAGGGAAACCCTAACTTGAAATTGTTAATTAGTAGGCAATATGATGTCATAATGAAACAATATATGGTATTATACATAACTATATTAATTCTTAATATATGTATAATAATCATATACTTATTAAACAGGAGGTTTGTATGAGTAGGAAGAGAGATAATACATATAGTAAAATAATTGCATCCCACATTATTTTTGTGAGATTCATGAATTATTCAACAATAATTTGATTTGTGTGGTGTGTATACAACCCATGGATGTATTTATTGATTATTATAAAAAAATTTATGGGTATTTACATATCCATTTTATGATATTTCATTCATTGGGATTACGTCTCAAAAGTTACCAAATTGGTAAAGTAATTTTGTCTTAATATATTCATTATTTGAGAGACATGGAATATTATAAATCTATCTTTTTACAGGTGGTATATATACTGCCTTTCAAATTTTATATCATGAATATAGTTATTTTTATGATTTTTTTACATTCATTTAATGTTATTCATTCTATTTTTTATGATTCAATGTTATGAAATTGTTAATGGTTTATAGATACAATCTCACCATTTATCGTGATTGTTGATAGTTAAGCTCCCATTGATGAAATCTTATGGTCCACCTCTCAAGAACTAACATCTGTCTTCATAACCTCTATTTATTCATGTTTTATAAATATAATGGTACTATTATCAACACATTGGTACAAAATATCATAATTAAATTGTTTTCAATAATGGGCGACTTTTCCTATCTCTTCGATTATAAATTTTTATTCATTCAAATCCTCCTTTTATAAAAAAATAAAAAAAAAATTAGGAATATTTTATAAGTATCAAGGAGAAAATTTTCAAATTTCTTACAAGATTATTTTATATTTTTTATGGAATTTTATTCCAAATTTTTAAAATCCTCTTTTATATGTTTTCATGGAAAAATAATTTCAAAATCTTTTAATGCTTATTTTATACATTTTTATAAAAAAATGTTTGCAAGATAATTTCAATATTAAATTATAAAATTTAAAATTATTCTCAATTGAAATGTTTTTAAAATGTTTTTATGTTTTAGTATAAAGTTAAAAAACATGAAATAATATTTGTGATAACAAATTTTTTTCAACAATATTTCAAAAATATTTTCCATCTAAGAAGAGATCCATTGATGTTAATCATGACGATATGGGATATGATCCAACAATTTTGTTTATATTATTTATGGAATGGATTTTGTTTTGATGTGATGATGATTAAGACACCCATTTCTCATTCAGTAAATGTATTTTTATGAAATACATTTCTCTTTCATGGGTCTTACATTTATGAAAATAGTTTATCTTTAACGGGATCTATGTTTATGAAATTGTTTTCACTTTCATAGGTTTTATGTTTTTTAAATATTTTTTTCATTCATTGGTACTATGTTTATGAGAATAATTTCTATTTCATGGGTTATATGTCTTTGAAACCCATCTATTTTCATGGGTTATTCTTTGAGGAAATGATTATGTAACATGTCTCTTTTCTAAAGGATTGAATTAGATTAAATATTTATGATACCCCTTTCATTTTATAGGGTATGTTTTGATTAATGATTATATTCTCATGGAATATATATATATATGATTTTGTAATTAGATAAGTGGGACTAATATCTCCCTCCAATGCATTAGGTAAGGATTAATATTTCATTAAATATATTATGATGGTCTTTGGAGTGATTTATGACTACTATGGTGGCTATGAGAGTGATTCATGACTACAAAGATGGTATTTGAGTGAACAATGAATACCAAAATGGACATGGGAGTAAACAATGACTATAATGATGGTTATATGAGTAAAAAATGACTACAATGATGTAATAGAGAGTGAACTCATACAACTTCATTGGCCATGATAGGGATCCATGAAAACCTAGATGGTTATGGGTGTGGACAATGATTATCACAATGTAATCGGGAGTGAAACCATACTACTATGATATACATGGATGTGATTCTTTAACTAATATGTAAATCATTGTCATATGGTCTTTTTTTTAAAAAATTACACCTCTTATTCCTATTTAATGATTTCTTGGCTTTTGATGTTTATTTTATATTGACTCATGTATTATTAACGGCCACGATTTATTCCACTATTTGTTTTTATGATCTTATGATATGAATTGAATGATTTTCTAATGATATGATCACATTATCATACCCCTTTTTTATGTTTATGCTTACTTGTCTATCTTTATTACACTTACTGGGCATCTAAGATCACCCCATTTTAGGATTCCTTCCCTCGGTTATGAAGATATGTATTATTTTTTATGTGTATAAGATGGGTTCTAGTCATGAAGAAACTATTATGAGAAAATGTATCCAACTTATGAACTATTGTTTATGTTCCCATGTTCATAAATTCACTTGACGAATATGGCATTTGGACGTCTGGTTGTACAATGTTTTAAGTATTTTGAAATGTTTTTTTAATTTTTTTTTAAGATTGGTTATTTATATTTCGTATAAGAGAAAAGGTTGACATTCCCTTTTTAATCTAGGATGAGAATACATTAGTGACATCCCTAGGAAAATGACTAAGGATAGGTCTATGAATGGGGAAAAGTAGAGGAAAATGTCATGGAAACATGTTAAAGGACAGAGTGTGTGGTTTCCTAGAAATACATCCATTTTAAGAAACAACAAGTGGATGTGGATCTGGTACAGATGTACATACACTAGTGGAAAAAACCTTTAACACGTCGGCATTTTTCACATTTGTTCTATATAACCAACGTGATATATCGATTAGGATCCATTTTTTACGTCAGTTATCTTATAACTGATGTCAAATATACGGAGAGTAGATTTTTGATGTCGTTTTTTGTACAACCGACATGAAAATCAAATATAGAGCGCTTTATCACGTCGGTTATTATATAACTGACCAGATAAATTAAATCTACATGCTTCACCATGTCGGTTATAAAAAACCAACGTGATAATGCTAATCTCAGAAATTTATCGCTTCGGTATAAAGCGACTTAAATCACATCGGTTATTTTATAAACGATGTGATAAAAAAATTTATACATCGGGTATTAAATAATAGACTTTATAAAAAATATTTTAACACATCAATTATTAAATAACTGATGCGATAAATATTTTAAATGATTTATCGCACAACGTATTCAATCATTCTGATTTCTTCGATCGAGCGACCAGCAACTCATCTCTCTCACGCAGAAAGGATACAAACGATTCTTCGAATTCATGCCCTCAATCCACCTTTTTTCAACATCATTCGTCATATTTATTATCATCAGATCTATCAGTTCAACTCACAACAGTCAAGAAAGCCTCACACGACTCCTTTTCAGTTTTTATTTTCTGCGATGCCCTAAACTAATTTTTTGAGATGTTATTTTTCGTTGTTCTTGCAATCATGGTATGTTTCATAGTGTTCATCTATACCGTGATAAATTATTATTTGGTAAAATAAATATATGGAAGTGATATCATGGATGTTTACAATTTATTTGTGTTCTATCATGTGTGGGCGCGCGTACAGGGGTTTCCAAGGGGGTGGGAGGTTGTGCAAGTGGGTGGGGGTGACCAGGGGGTTGGGTAGTCTTTCCATTGGGGTGGGGTTTTCCAGGGGGTGTCAAAGGGGTGGGGATGCCTTCCAGGGGGTGCGGGGGATATCCATGGGGTGTAGGGGATGTCAAATGGGGTGGGGGTGTTGTCCATGTGGTGCGAGGGCTGTCCAAGGTGGGTGGAGGATGTCCAGAGAGTTCAGGGGGTTGTACAGAGGGTTGTGGGTGTGTAAGGTGTCCATGGAGGTGGGGGTGCAGTCTAGGGGAGTGGAGGGTCCATGGGGGTGGGGGTGTCTCAGGTGTTGGGTGGTTATCCTTGGGGGTGGGTGGGTTGGGGCATGTCTGGAGGGTTTAGGGGGTTGTCCAGGGGGTTTTCCATAGGGTTGGGGGTGTCCAGGGGGGTGTACAAGGGGATAGGGGGTGGGGTGGTGTCCAGGAGGGGTGGGGGATGTTCAGAGGGGTGGGGGATGTCCATGGGGGTGGTGGATTCCTAGGGGTGTCCAAGGGGGTGGGGGTGGTGTCCAAGGGGGTGGGGTATAAGTGTCAGTTGGGATTGACTATTTCATCGTGGTTTGTGAGATTATGACATGATGATTGTATTGTATCATGGACATTAGGCTATAATTTATTAGTATTGTTTAATTTATGGTGGTTCCATCATGGTTGTCAGTGTTGTGCTATGATGTAGCCAGGATTTCATCCAAATTGAATAGTGGGGACATTTTCGGATATTTAAGGAGCTTACGGTTTCCACTATGATTTTTAGGGATTCAAGAATTATGAAAATATGAGGGGTGTTCCAATATGATTCTATTTGGATATATATATTTTAACTAATCATTCACTATGAGAAAATTAAGGGTTATGGGGGAGACCATGTCATGGTTTTCAAATATGTAGTTATCCTGACCCCATTGTTCCATGATGATTGGCTTTACACTGTGATTTTCTCCATCCAAATTTTTATTTTAAATTTGATTTGATTCTTCAGGATACTAAAATTTCTCCAATTTTCTATCAACCAGTGGAGGCCCCATTGTTTTCTTTGATTCCTTATAATTCCCTCTACTATGGTGTTTGGTTCTTTCCTTCTATTGAATTTTTATTTCCTTAAAAAAGTTACTTATTCCATGTTCTTCTTCCTTTCTTCTTTGTTTATTTTTTTCTTCATCGTCCACTTCTTCTTCTCCTTCATTCCATCTATTATTAGGGATGTTTTATAATTTTTAAATTGATGGTTTTATAATAATTGATGTGTTCAAGGGTTATTAGGAGGGGAGGGGTGTCTAAGGGGGTGGGGGTTGTTTAGAGGGGTGGGCGGCAGTCCAGGGGTGGGGGATGTCCAGAGGGGTGGGGGCTATCCAAGGGGGTGGTGGTTTCCAAGGGGGTGTCCAAGGTGTTCGGGGTGGTGTCCAAGGGGGTGGGGGTGTCCAGGGGGTTGGGGGTGTCCAAGGGGTAGCGGTGGGGTGGTGTCCTCGAGGGGTTGGGGTGTACGGGTGGGGGCTGTCTAGAGGGGTGGAGGCTGTCCAGGGGTTGGGTGGGTGTCCAGAGGGGTGGGTGCTATCCAATGGGGTGGTGGTGTCCAGGCGGTGTCTAGGGGGTGGGGTGGTGTCCAGGGGGTGGGGGTTTTCCAAGGGGGTGGTGGTGTCTAGGGGTGTCCAAGGGGGTGGGTGGTGTCCTAGGAGGTTGGGGCGGTGTCTAAGGGATGGGGGTGTTGTCCAAGGTGGTAGGGGTGTCCAGGGGTGGGAGTGTTTTCCATGGGGGTGGGGGTGGTGTCCAGGGGGTGGGGGTTATCCCGAGGGGTGGGGGGCTATCTAGAAGTTTCAAATTGTTAGGATCTGTGTAATTTTCAATAATTAATGTATACATATTTTAATATTTATACTTCATATTTCATTTTTATGTAATTGTGAATTTGGTATCTAATTTTACTAGGATGTATTCTTTGTGAACCATTAGAATAAAGGACCCAAGATGAATTTAAAGTAGTTATATCTAACAATATATTTTTTTTAAATAATTTTCAATCATATTTTTTAAAATACACATAAATTTGTTTTATATTTCTAAATTGTTTTACATTCAAATAAAGATATTTTTCATATAAAAATATATTTCTCTTATCTTAAAAATATTTATATTTTTGATTTTTGATATAGTTAACAATGAGTCGATGTTGGATTACGGAACATTGACTGAGCAATGAATCTGAGGAAGGTGTTGATGCCTTTTTAGAATTTTCTAAATGAAATGTTCCAAGTAGTGACAGTTTTTTCTGTCTATCCTGAAAATTTGGGAATATGATGAAGTTTAAAAGTATAGAGGTAAAAGATCATATGATTTTTCATGGTTTTAATCCAAGGTACATCCCTTTTATTTGGCATGGTGAAACTGGATGGAATTTCAGATCTATTGATGATGATGATTCATAAGATGGTAACTCCGAAGGAATAGAAGAAATGATTCACGATATTTCAGCAGAACCAATTGAGATAGAACTGGCAATTGAAAATCTTTAAGGTGATGCTAAAAACCATTGTATCCTCGTTGTACAGATTTTACTATTTTTTTTGCTGTGTTAAGATTGATTAACCAGAAGGTGAATCATGGATGTAGTGACAGCAGTTTCACAGAGCTGATGCAATTGATTAAAGTCATTCTTCCAAAAGATAAAGATCTTCTAGATTCAAATTATAATTCCAAGAAAATATTATGCCTGAAGGGATTGGGATTCAAGATAATACATGCCTATTCAAATAGATGTATGATATATAGGAAGGAATATAAATTTCTATCAGAATGTCCTAAATGTTGGACATCACGGTATAAGGTGAAAGAAAAATCACAGGCTGATATAGACACTACAAAGATCCCTTAAAAGGTATATTGGTATCTTCCTATAATTCATCGTTTCAAACATTTATTTGATAATTGAAATGATTCAAATAGGTTAAGATGGCATGATGATGAGTGGATATGTGATGGAAAAATATGGCATCTAGAAGATTTTCCATAGTGGAAGAAAATTTATGAGCAGCATCCTACATCTGGAAATGAAATTATAAATCATAGACTAGGGTTGTGCACATATGGAATGAAACCACACTGAACCCTCAGTATCACAAATAGTTCGTGGCCTTTTTTATTTGTAATTTGAAAACTCTATACTAATGTTTGTATAAAGCAAAAATATATCATGTTATGTATAATGATCTTAGGTCCAACGCAACCTGTCAATGATATTGATTTTTTCTTTTCACCATTGATTGATGATATGAAACTTTTATGGGAGTATGGTATTAGGTTGTATGATTCTTATAAAATGGAATATTTTCAACTGTATGCAGTGCTTATGTTCACTATAAAGGACATCCCAACATATGGAAATTTGTCTGAATCCAGTGTTCAAGGGAATAAAGCATGTACAATTTGTGAACAACAGACGTCATATTGTCAATTTCATCAGGGGAGGAAAACAATGTACACGGGTCATCAAAAGTTTTTTCCTATGGATCACTCTTATAGAAGAATAAAAATGGCATTGAATGGCATAAAATAATTTTATATTTCTCTGAAACATGTATCCCCTGATATGTATTTTGAGAGGGTGTAAAACCTTGATGTGACATTGAGAGAGTCATTGAAATCTGGTAATGATAGGAATATTTGAAAGAAAAGGTCAATATTTTTTAAGCTACCATATTTGAGATATGATGAAGCTAAACATAATATTGATGTCATGCACATGGAGAAGAATATCTTTGATATTTTGATTTGAACATTGTTATATATTAGTGGAATGAAAAAAAGATGGGTTGAATGCACGATTAGACTTACTATCAATGGGAATACATTTGGAGTTAGCTCCAACTCCTAATGAAAGATGGAGATTTCTTCCGCCGAATTATCGTACATTATCCAAGTGGGAGAAAATGGCTTTTTTCAGTTTCTTAATGATATGAATGTGCCTTAAGGTTATTCTTCAAATATAAATTTTTTTGTCTCATTGAAGGACTTGATGTTGATAGGTATGAAATCTCATTATTGTCACGTCATGATGAAATAACTTCTACCAGTTGCATTTGTAGAATATTTCTCATCCGTGTCAAAAAGACTATAATTAAGTTGTGTTATTTTTTCAATTCAATTTGTAATAAGGTGATTGATGTGAATGCTTTGAAAATTTTGGAAAATGATACAATTTGAATACATTGTAAATTGGAAATTTATTTTCCTACAACATTTTTTGAAATAATGGTGCATTTAATGATTCATCTGGTTCATGAAATAATGCTTTCTGGACCTATATATCTTCCTTGGATGTATCCTTTGTAATGGTATATTAAAATATTGAAGGGGTATGTTAAGAATCCATATCAACTTCAATCTTGGATTATTAAAAAGGGTATTTATGAGGAGGTTGTAGAGTTTTGTATGAGCTACTTGGCTGTGCCGCAACACAGAGGTTTCCCTCCATCTCTCCATGAATGAGTCAGTAATGAGGGACAGGGGATTCTTGGCTTGATAGTCAACTCGCTGTTACCTGAACATATGAAGAAGGAAGAATTATACATCTTGAATAACATAGCTGATGCTCAACCGTATATCACATTTTCTATTAATGTGTTAAAAAAATTTCATACAGAGAATAATTAAATGTGTCTTTTGAATGAGAACAAAAAAACATTTTTTCATGTTTTAAAAAATCCTTTCTTGGTAGATCAGATGTATCAGAGACATTAAAATGGGTAGTGGGCAGTCCATGTTTAAATGTGATAAAATGATCCAGTTATGACATTAATTTATATACATTTCATAAGAAAGATCAGGACAACTGAAGTGCAGTTTCGAAAAGTGGTGTATTGGTGTTTGCAGAAGAAATTCATTTTTTGTGTGTTAAAGACAAAAAGCCAATTTCTACGTCAAGTTCATATTATGGAGTGATTGAAGAAATATGGGAGATTGATTACTTTAAAATTAATGTTCCTATTTTTTCCTGTAAATTGTTTATCGGTAACAACAATATCAGATATGATGAATTTGGAATGAAAGTTGTTAATATGAATAGATTGGAAGATACGGCTGATTCTTTTATAATGTAAACACATGAAAAAAAACATATTTCTATGTAGTAGATCCATCAGATATGCAGTGGGATGTTTCTTTACAAGGGAAAAAACAATATGTTTGTGAGGATGTACTTATTGAAGAAGCTGATTTATGTGAGACCCCTACTTCCATGGAAATATTCACAGAATATAATGATTATCATTTTGAATACATGGTTTGTTCAATAAGGAACGATCACGATGAAGAAAATTGGGAAAACAATCCATTTGTACATTCCTAAAATTACTGGTAACATTTGATTATTTCTTGTTTACAATTATTATTTTCATAAAATGTTAGATATTGAATGTTTTCTCTTTATTAAAACATATATTAATACAAATAATTATAAGTTTTTGTTTGTTTTTATTTTTTTTAGTTTACTTTATCAGGTTTACCATTACAAAAATTATATATCTGTTATTTTTGTTCAATGAAAATTACTTTACCATGTTTACCAGGTTTACCAGGTTTACCATGTTTTCCATGTTTACCATGTTTACCATCTTTACCATCATTAACATCTTTGCCATTGTTTATCATTCTTACCATATTAACCATGTTTACTATTAATTAACTTAGTACAATTTTCTATTTTCTATTTATATTAGTATTGTACTATTTGAATTTGTATATTTGTAAACTGATGTTTGTTTTTTTGATTTGAAGGATAATGACATATAAATCAGTTGATAAACCACATGATTCTATATACGAGGATATTAGTCATACCTCTGGGGAGGAACATTCAAATTCTCCTCTAGATGTTCCCCAATCATCCCCATATGCCCCCATTATGACAATGAGTTCAAGTGATGGTAAAAGTGGGTGCACACGTTTACCAAAATTAGCACTTGCCCGTACGTAGGATCCAAAGATACTCATTGAGTTTTATGAGGATGAAATTCCTAGAGGTCCAAATGAAAAATCTTTTAATAGTTTTCTATCAACTCAGGTTAAGAGAAAAGTAATCATTTTGTATGATTACTGTGGAATTGTGGACAAAGCGATAATCTCACAGTTGTGGGAGATGATTTTGGTAAGATATTTTGCTATTGTTTTCCTATTATTTAAATGGTTCTAGTATATATAAAATGTTTAAACTCTTCTTTATCAGATGAAATTGATTATTCCTGACACTGGAGGAGTCAGGAATAAATTGTTATCGATGGATGCCAGGAGATGGATCAATTTCAAATCTACCCACTCATCTGATTTCATTTTTGATCATATGAGTCATGAAAATACATGTCATATATATCCATTCATATATGAAGAAACATGGAGATAGTTTGTTGAAAGTAGAAGAAATGATTCATTTTTGGGAAGGGAAATGTAACATTTTATAAGATTTATTATATAAATGATCTAATTAATGTTTTGTTAATTATTTCTTATTCCTAATTTACAGAAAACAATTAAATCTCAGTAGGAGATCAAATCTAAAAATATATACCCTCATAGTTTATCTCAGGGAGTGTATACATTATTAGAATAAAAAATGATGGTGGAAAAATTACAAAAACTAAGAGTTGGTTCTTCAAGCTCTGGAGAGGTGGCCCCTCCATCCCCTCCATCTAGACAAGAAAAATTGAAGAGATCTCAGCTGCGAAAAAAAGAGTAATATTATTCGGATGATTTGAGAATCGTAGCTGATAGGATTTTAAGATATCTATTTTATTTATTTAAGTTAACTATTTTCTTCATATAATTTCAATCATTACATAAATGTTAAATTAATTAATACAAGAGTCTCTTAAGGATCGGAGCTCACAAAGGGTATTTACACCTATTGGGAGACAAGATATTTTATCTGCAGCATTGGGAAAGCCCGATCATCCGGGCCATGTAGGAGGATATACGGCTGGTTTATTGGTAAGAAAAGTGTTACCAAATTCTTCAACACATTACATTGAGGTTGTTTATACAAAAATATAATCCATGGTGGCTGAAGTTTATAATATTAATGAGACAATGGAGGAACATATTAGAGAATCGGTACAATCTATGTTTGCAGACAATGAAAGGCAATTTCATACTGCAGCTCCCACTCCTCCACCTCCCCTTACAGACCCCATTATTTATCCTCCACCTCTACCAATAGCTCCCACTCCCCCACCTCATCCTACAGACCCCTTTTATTATCCTACTCCTCTGCCACAGCTTCCTACTTATTGCGAGTTGTATGTTTATGATCCTCAAAATCATATAGATACATATGGGTTGGTATATTGTATAGGAGATATAGTTCATTATCAACAATTAGAGGTATAGAATCATAAGTTCACTGCAGAAGATATTATAAATAGATCAGATTGAGTACCATTACCAACAGATGAGGTGACGACAGTTGGACATAGTATCATCCATTTTTTAATTTGGACATCCAGACATTTGCGACTCATTAACATAGAGGTATGTATGTTATATCTTCTATTTTATTTTTTTATTAATGTTGTTTTATCATTTGAAAACGAATATATTTTTCTATTAATTTTTACAGGAATACTTAAAAGGTAAATAAATACTATATAGAAAACTACAAAGACAAATGGCTATGACATCAGATACAGATTCTAGTAGTCTGGACAGAGTGTAAAGATATTCAAAAAATCTGGCGGTTCATTATGAGTATCCATTGGAAGCTCATCTTTTTGGATGTGTAATAAATGTGGGGATTGTGAAAACTGATATCATGGGGCATGTTACTGGAGATAAGTTTGGCATCAACGTGGTGAAATTTTTTTCCATGTAAGTATTAAAACCTTTTCCCGATGTTTTATTTATTAAAAATGTATACTTATGTATGTTTTGTATTAGTTATAATCATAACATTTGTGAGAAGAATGACTAGACATATGTATATGGATTCATGGACCTGCATTTGAGTTCCCCTGAAGCACGTGCATTGGATGAGGAACAAAGAATGATTTATATTTCATAAAGACTTGAACATAATATAGTCACACAATGTTGGATGATGCCTTTTTGTGAGAGGTATGAAACACATTTCTCTCAAAGAGTTCATTATATTTTAACATAAAAAACCACTAACCATAAATTTTTAATTATGAGTGATCATTGGATGTTGGGGATTTTTTTACCCATGGGAGAAAACACTTTTTTGGATATGCTCTTTCCCTGGCGATATGAGGGAATGTTTTAAGAAAATGTTGGAAAAGTAAGTCTCAATTTCTCATTAGTTTTATATATTATATTGAATTTTAAATTTATCCCATTTGTATTATTTTCTAACTATGTATGGGTCTACTTTTGAAAAAACACAAAGAAAAAGAGAGCATAGATCAAATATATAAATGTAAAGTTAAATATCAATTTATAATTTTTAATTATTGATTTATTAAATAAAAATAATACTTTGAATTTACACTCATTCAAAAAAAAATTGTCATGAACAAAAAGGCGTCATCGAATGCGGATATTATATGTTAAGATTAATGTATGAAACAATAACAACTAGTACAGTTGTGAACTTTGACTGGTAATATTTCCTTTTAAACTTTTCCATAATACATCATTTGATTTCTTCATTATACACGTTAACTACTATCCTTTTAATTTGTAGCAATTTGATGACCCTCGACCCTATATTGCTCATGACATCATACACTTACATGTAGAATGGTCATATTTTTTTACTGGTTTGATTGAGTTTTAGTTGTTTGTAGTGTAAAATGTAATTTTGAATATTTCTATTGTAATTGTGTATTTGGTAGTCGGTTAGGTATGATTAATTTTTTTAAGATGACATTGTATGTTTTGAGTGAAATATATGTGAAAGTTTAATTTTTCTATACTTCTTGTTATGGTCTACTTGTCATTGTTTTTCTAATATGGATTCTGGTCTGGAGGGAGGGGTTCTAAGGGTGTGGGGATGTCTAGTGGGGTGGGGGCATCTAGGGGTGTGGGAGGGTTGTCCAGTGGGGTGGGGGTGTCTTGGGTGCCCATGAGAGTGGGGGGGCAGTCCAGTGGGTGGGAGCATTTCTAGGAGGGTGGGAGGGCTGTCTAGGGGAGTGGGGGCTGTCCAGATGGTGTCCAGGGGTGTGGGGGTGTCCTGTGGGGTGAGGGGGGATTTCTAGGGGTGTGGGAGGGTTGTCCAGTGGGGTGGGGTGTCCAGGGTATCTATGGGGATGAAAGGAAGTCTAGGGGGTGGGAGAGGAGGGGACACCATTCCTCTGGTGGCTGAATGTCACTGGAAGTTACTCATCACTCTCACATGCGAATCTTGAGCACTCAAAATGTTTCACCAATTCATTCTTCCCCTGTAAACATCATTCATTCTATCATAATGATTCTAGTATAACTAGTGGTAAACACCTTCATGTGTGAATATAATACCTAGATCATGGAGGTGGAAATATCCAGGATCTTGCGGGAGTAGATATGATGCTCCCAAGGTTGCCCATGAGATGCATGAAATGACGTATACAAAAATCCGACCGGTGGGAAGAGGGTTCCAGTTCAGTTGGTGGAGGGAGAAGAGGAGAAGATGAATGCGATGATCCGAAATATACCCAACAAGTACATTTAAGAGAATTTTAAGGTTCCCAAATTATATGCTTGAACAAATATTGATTTGTTTGTGTGTTTTTTGACTCCTCCATGCAATGTTGGTCCTAGAAAATAACTAGAATATCCCATCTGTCACAAAAAATCCCACAAACAGACCTATATTTGTTCAATCAGATAATTTTGTAAACAAAACAGTCACATACATGTACTTGTTGGGTATATTTCAGATCATCGTGGTCGTCTTCTTCACATCCCCCTCCACAAACTAAACTATTTCCCTCTTTCCACCATTGGGGTTTTTGTTAATGTCATTTCAGGTGTCTCATGGGAAGCCTTGGGAGCATCATTTCTAGTCCCTCAAGATCCTGGAGATTTCCACCACCATGATCCAGGTATTTGAGTAACACATGAAGTTGTTTCCACCCTGGTTATACTGGAATCAAAGGGATAGAATGAATGATGTTTATTGGGGAAGAAATAATTGGTGAAACATTTTGAGAGCTCAGTCTTCGCATGTGAGAGTGATGAGTACCTTTCAGCAGCGTTCATCCCCCTGAGGGATGACGGCAACTCTTCTCCCAACACCAGTTTCCCAGGGGCTATCCAGGGGGTGGGGGCAGTCTAGGGGTGTGGGGGTGTCCAAGGGTGTGGTGGGGGTTGTCTATTGGGGTTGGGGGTTCTGGTCTAGTGTTGGTTAGGTTTTGGTATGTTTTTGTTGTGGGGGTGTCCAGTGAGGTGGGGGTGTCCAGTTGTGTGGTGGGGGGAGTCTAGTGGCGTGAGAGGCTGGAAGGGTGTCCATGAGGGTTTTAGGGATGTCCAGGCGAGTGGGGGTGTCCATGGGTGTGGGGGGAAGTCCAGTGCGGGGGGGGGGGGGGATAGGGTTGTGGGGGGGTAGTCCAGGGGAGTGTTGTCCAATCGGGTGGGGGTGTCCAGGAGGGTGGGGGTTGTCCAGGGGTGTGGGGGGGCTGTCTCGGGGGGTGGGGGCAGTCCTGGCTGTGGGAGGGTGTCCTAGGGTGTCATGGGGGATGTCTAGTGGGTTGGGGTGGAGGATTCTGGTGTTTTTGGTCAGGTTGTGGTATTTTTTTGGTCTAGGGGTTTCCAGTGAGGTAGGGGTGTCCAACGGTGTTTTGGGGGCTGTCTAGTGGGGTGGAAGGGTGGGAGGGTGTCGAAAAGGGTGGGAGGCATGTCCAGGCGAGTGGGGGGATGTTCAGGGGGTGTCCAGGGGTGTAGGGGTAGTCCAATGGGGGGGACTAGGGGTGTGGGAGGTCTTTCCAGGGGAGTGTTGCCTAGTGGGGTGGGAGATGTCCAGGAGGTTGGGGGTTTCTAGGGGTGTGGGAGGACTATTCATCAAGGGGGCGAGGGTTTTTCCAATAGGATGGGGGGTTTTACAGGGTTTGGGGGAAGTCCAGAGGTGTGGGGGTGTCTGCGGGTGTGGTGGGGGTAGTCTAGAGGGGGGCGGGGGGGTCTTGGTCTGGTTTTGGTCAGGTTTTGGTCAGGTTTTGGCCTTTTGGTATGGGGGTGTCCAGTGAGGTGGGGGTGTCCAGGGTTGTGGTGGGGGATATCCAATGTGGTGGTAGGGTTGTCCAGGCAAGTGGGGGGATGTCCAGGGGAATGGGGGTCATTCCAGTGGGGTGGGGGGTTTATAGGGTGTGTGAGGCTTGTCCAGGGGAGTGTTTTTCAGTGGGGTGGGGGTGTCCAGGAGGGGGGGTTTAGAGGTGTGGGAGTGTTGTCCATGGATTTGGGAGTGCTATCTAGGGGGTGTCTAGGAGAGGAGAGGGTGTTTTCCAGGGGTGTGGGGGGCTGTCCCGGGGGTGGGGGCAGTCCAGGGGTGTGGGGGTGTCCAGGGGTGTGGTGGGGGCTGTCCCGGGGGTGGGGGTGTCCAGGAGGGTGGGGGAGTTTTAGGGGGTGGGGTGTTTTCCTGGGGGTGGGGCAGTTTAGTGGTGTTGGGGTGTCCATGGGTGTTTTGTGGGTTTTCCATTGGGTTGGGGGTGGGTTTATAGTGGTGTGGGAGGACTATCCAGGGGTGTGGGAGTGCTGTCCAGGGGGTGGGGTGTCCAAGAGGGTGGGTGAGTTGTCCAGGGGTGTGGGGGGATGTCCACAGGGTGGGGTGGGGGGGACTTCTAGGGGGTGTGGGGGTGTCCAAGAGGGTGGGGGTTGTACATGGGTGTGGGGGTGCGGTCTAGGTGTGGGGGGTTTTCCAGGTGTGTGGGGGGGTTGAGGGGTGTGGTGGGGGCTGTACAGTGGTAGTGGTGGGGGGGGGGGGGGGTTCTAGTCGGTTTTGGGATATTTTGGACTGGGGGTGTCCTATGGGGTGGGTGTCCAGGGGTGTAGTGGGGGTTGTATAGTGGGGGGGGTTATGGTCTGTTTTTGGTCGGGTATTGGTCTGTTTTTGGAATGATTTTGGTCTTTTTTAGGTATGTTTTTGGTCTGCTTCAGTTCTTTTGGCAGGGCATAACAGTGCTTGGTAGGTGGTGGGGGCTGTCTAGGGGGGTTCTTGTCTGTTTTGGTCAATTTTTCATAAATTTTCATAGTGTTTTATGTATTTTTCCTGGGCATAGCAGTGGTTGATCATTTTTATTGACAAAAAAAATTAGTTTTTTTACATCATTTATTTCATAATCGACTTAAAAATGCATTGGGATTAGTTTTAATGTCAGTTATTTGGAAACTGATGTAATAAATTCAATGGAAATGGTTTTTACGTCGATTTTTACAAAACCAATGTGATAAATTTAAATGGATAGTTTTTTACGTTGGTTATAAAATATCTGACGTCGTAGATATGTTTTCACATCGGTTATTCTATAACCAACGTTGGAAACTGCTTGGCAGACAGATTTATCACGTCAGTTATAAAAAAACTGACATGATAAATGCTTTGGAGGAGTGATTTATGACACCGTTTATATAATAACTCATGTGAAAGGGTATATAAATCTTCGGTTATTAAATAACTGACGTAATAAAACACAACTCTGAAGCATTTTCCACGTCGGGTTTTTATCAACCAACGTGATAAACTCTTTGGATTTGTTATTTTTTTACGTCGGTTGTAAAATAACCGACTTAAAAAAGGATTATAACATCTCCTGTAATAACGTTGGCCAAAATCCTACGTAAAAAATACAAAATTACAGCCATAAAAAACGTTTTCTACACTAGTGATAGAAGTAAAATCTCTAACATGGTGTGTCATGTTGGACTCAGTGTAGCCCAGTACATGACAAAAGGCCTTTCTAGACACCTAGTTTGACACTGCAATGGTATATGATTTTGGATTTCCAAAACTATTCAGATACCTTCAAAAAAGTATTTAAAAATATTTTCGAAATTAAAAATGTAGTATAAACCAAAGGAGTCATAGATTAAGAAAGGTATCATAAATTAGATATTATATTGGTGGTTTTTTAAGATTATGTGGTTCCTCGGTAGGATTATTATTTCTTAGTAAATTATTTTTTCTATTATTCAATGTTGGTAACTATAAGAAAATAGGTTAACAATGAATCTTTTGAACAATATTTTGATGATTATCCCAATGGGATAGTCACTAGAGTAATAGATGTTATGATCGAGACTTGTCAGTTTTAAAATAACGTGATCAATAATGTGTACCATAACCAACGCTCAATCTCACCAAGGATATGAAGGAAGTAGTTGGATTAGATTTTGGGTAATGTAGACCATCGAGGATAGAATATTCAGTTCCATTTGTATCAATAATGTGGAAAGAATCTCCAAATGGAATGTCATAGAGGAACAAGAAGATGTATTGGATGTGGAAAAGAAGGACATAATGTGACTAACTAACATGGAATAATGAAGTGTTTTCTAAAATAAATTGATGAGAATAATGGTCTCCTTGACGAATGATAAATGGTAGAATTATTTAAGTAAGAAATAAATGGTCATTATTCAAAATGATTTCCTAAGGGGAAAGACCCCAAATTTAATGGGAAAGGTGTTCCTTGTAATGTTTATATTTCTGAT
This sequence comes from Viscum album, assembly GCA_963277665.1. Lineage (NCBI taxonomy): Eukaryota > Viridiplantae > Streptophyta > Magnoliopsida > Santalales > Viscaceae > Viscum > Viscum album. Next base: position 1,195,119,241 of record OY728152.1, on the reverse strand, counting down.
GCAAATGAAACTATATACAAAATGTGAAAGGAAATAGGTAATAAGTGATAGGATGAGGTATCCTTCTTATGGATTATGGATAAAGTGTAGTAATAAATTTTTCAATGTATTTGGATTCAAAAATTCTGTTATATGAATGGTGAAATATACATGGATTTTCATGTTTATGTTTTTTGATAAGGATTTAAAAGATTATGTTCAATGTTTCTGATGGAATTGAAAAGTAATTTAATTACAAGGTTATATTTTACTAATGGAAGAAAACCTTTAATATTTACCCTATGTTTAGATAATGTTGTTTAGATAAGGATATATTATATATGAATAACTAAATTGGATGGTATTCATTACCATAGAACTGATAATGGATTTGTTGAAAATGTAGTCAATTAATGATGTTTATAACATATTTTAGTTAGAGAATATATATACTAATCATTTGAATAAAAAAGAATGTGTGTTTTCAAAAATTATTAACGGTAAATCATGTAATTACAATATTTTATATGAGTATACAATGTGTGAATTCACATGATTCGAATGTGACACACTAGAGATTTTTAGTTATATATGTCAGATAGATGGTAAGACGATTATAAGACCTTATTTCAAATGTTTTAGAGTTTTATAATGCAGATGGGTTATATAGGTAAGCATTTACATAATTTTTATGTTAAACTTCAAATGATGTTTATGAAGTTATAGTATTATCACACCACATGTGGATTTATGCATATTGGATAACCTCATCTTAAAAAATTGTGTTGATGGAAAAAAAGATATATGGGATGACTTACTATGGATCTCATGATCTGTTAGTTCATTTTGAATGAGAAATCCACCTTCCCTTTTGGAGAATGAGGTGAAGTTAAAATTGGTCATGAAATGTCCATAGGGTGGGATTTTACTTATATATGTGATTAAATTCAATTATTTATAACCTCTCTTTAAAATAATTCAACTCTAAGGAAAGAATCAAGAAAAACAAAATTGTGGTCCAAGTTCCTTCTTTTATGATGAATCAAATGGTCCCATAGATCAGCATAATTTTATGGCTTTATGATTGTTAAATTTCTCCACACCAAATTCTCTATCACTCTACTCCATAACATGATTTTTAGATTTATATTCCATGTCCATGTTTTCACTTCCAACCTATGTTCTTCAATGTGTAATATTAGTTATGTGTTACTTGGGGTAACCATTATGTTTATAATGTTTCCTTTTTAAGAAAAGTTTAGTATTCATTTTTATGATGTGTATTTGTTTCAATGGGACATTCTTGTATTAAACCATTGATAAACTAGAATAATTTCAAGGGAGAAATTCATTTTATGAGAGGTAGGATGTAACTCCCTATGTGTTTTGAAATATTTTTTCTCTATTTAATTTGATCTTGATTTGATATTTTTCATTTCTTGCAAAACTGAATATTGCATATGTTATATTAAAAAACCATGTTATTAATTCTATGTAAGAAATACCATGATAGTATTTATTTATATGATACCATAGGATATTATTCTATCACATCAAACATCATCTTTTCGTGTGTTACATGCTGCGCCAACTTGGCAAACACTACACTCAATACTATGTTGGCCTCTATTATACGCTACACTGAGTTTCAATGAAACAATATTTTACATTTATAATTATTTAAAAATTATAAAAATAACATATCCATTAAATATAGTAATATAAATTGTAATAACTACCGTTAAAATATTATTTATAATAGTGATAATGAATAATATAATTTTTCGTAATGTTTTAAAAGATTGAATATATTGTTTTCTAAAATGAACTTCTATTTTTTCATTATATAAACAATAATAAAATAAATTTTATAAATATTTAAAAACACAATTTTATAAACTAAAAATAATTATTAAATTAAGAATTTTGTAGTTAGGTTTGGGAGATTTTTTTTTGATTTTTCTAAAAAACATCATTTTTTGATGAATAGAGAAAATACATATTTTTAATTAAAAAATTATTTTCCATCTTAATTATCTATATATTTAAATTATATTTTACTTTGGTATTAAATTCATAATAGTTCAATTGTAAATCGATCAATCCAATTTATGTAATTTGAATTGTCTTTATGCTGAATTTTGATATAGATGCTTAATGATGTTTTGAATATTTTCACATTAAAACCACACTTCCTCACCATGCTTGTAAGAATAGAATTAAACATAATTTTTCTTTATAATATAATTTAATTATGGAAAGCATAAATAATCTAGTCTAATACATAATATATTTATACTCTCATAATATCAACTTAATGTTTTTACATAAATATTAGAGAGTGCGATTAAAACTAATCAGAGTTATCAATGTTAAATTAATACTAACAAGGGACTAAAACATAAGCTTATAAATCCAAATGACCAGTATACTTATCCAAAACCAATTTTATATCAATATTATGTCTATAAACCATCCATTATTTACTATTTTTGGTTTTTAATGAATTTTGGTTGGATAAAACATGGGTACAACGTACATGTTTTAAAAAATTCAAAATTTGTCTTTTCCCTCCCAAATAAAAGGCCACCACATATCCACCTTCATCATGCCTCTCATGTCACTTATTCATGGAGAATATCTGACCAATTAATTTCCAAAAAATCCCTCCCTCTCTCTTTTATGCTTACTTATGGGTATATTCCCATCCAATAAACCCATTTTGTTGAAAACCAAAAGGAGTTAACCAAAGTAGAGGTAACATCCTTCCTAAAGCTCCACTGTTTTATTTTCATTGCCCACTTCATTAATTATTCGTATTTCATTAAAACAATATCCTTTGTATCCTTAATATATTTAAATGTTTTAATTTTTTATCAACTTTCACTAACATACACATCAATCTAATGGTTAACTATGTTATCATTCTTCTGCACGGCAAATAACCGCCTCATGAAAAGAGGTTGTTCATTGTAACTTTTCCACCTCTCATTGAAAGGAATTATAATGGAAAAAATATCTTAATATTATATTTATAATTTATTTATACTTATTTATTATATTACATAAATCGTACATTCGTTATTTCCGTTTTTTAATATGTTAATTTTGTTTGTGGAGGCATGGACAACCGCCTACTCCATGTGATGTAATTCAATCACACACTTCACTGAATGTATTAAGGATGTATTTAGTGAATATATATTATATATATAACAAAATAATTCTTATTTAATGATATTATATATATATATATATATCCTTTACTTTCTTTCTTTCATTATTACAATGAAAAATATAAAAAATATTAATGTGTACGTATAGCCTACCGTCTCCATGAACGGTGTATTCCATTTCATATATATACACTATATATTATATTAAATAAATTTATATTGAATATAAATTTAATTTATTTCATTTTTTACATTATTGATATCATTATATAAGTATAAGGACCAAAAATATAACATATTCAGACACATGAAAACAAATAGATAGGATATTGCCCGAAGCGAAAACATAACTTGGAATCTTTCATATGTGGGCAATATAAAGTCTTAACCAAAAAAATATTTTATTATAAAAAATTATATGGTTATTGAAAATATTTATATTAATATTATATTTATTAAATAAGTGTTTTGTTTGAGTATGTATATAGTCAAGGAAAAATGTAGCATAATTTTATATCAGTTGTTATTTTTGTGAGATTCATGCCTTATTAACCACTAATTTATTTTCTGTGGTGTATATAAAGAATATAGTTGTATTGAATTATTCATGTACTTAAATTTATGGGTATTTAAATTTTTATCTTATGGTATATATTTGATGGGGTTTAGTTTCAAAAGATACAATATCGGTAAAGTAATTTTGTCTCAATTTTCCTTCTATAAGACAAATGGCATGTCATTCACATATACTTTCCCATGAGGTGGATATACTATATTTTTTATGTTATATAATTAATCGGCTTTATTTATAGATATTTTAACCTTTATTTAATTTTATTCTTTTGATTTTAATATTATCCATTGTTACCAAATTGGTAATGGTTTACAACTACAATATCACTATTTATCAATATTGTTTATGATTATGATCCCTTTGGTGAGATATTATAACCCCTCTCTCATGAAATCTCATAAAATTTATTAATCACTAGTGGTTTATGTTATTTTCAATTAAAGGTACCATTTTCCACTCTTCATTACACAATATAAAAATGAATGTGTTCTTAAGAAACTGTGACTTTAACTCCCTCTTCGTTCAATAGTTTGTGTTCTTTCAAAACTATGTTTTCAAACATGTTTTTCAAAAAAAACAGCATTTTTTATATGGTTTCAATGAAAATGTCCATTGAATTCAAAATTCAATATTCTTTTATATGTTTTCAAGGAAATCATTTTTCAAAATGTTTTCAAGATTCAATTATAATGTTTCGATGAAAAAGATTTTCAAAATATTTTTTAGCTTCTATTATAAGTAATCAATGAAAAAGGTTTACAAAATTATTTCATGATTTATTTCATATTATAAAAAAACTATGAATTTTTTTTTCAAATGTTGTACGTTTTAACAGAATATTTTTATAAAATAAAGGATACTTTCCTCATGAAATATTTTTAAAATATTTCAAAATTATTTTTTATATAAGATGACATCCGTTGATGTTAATCATTCACTTGTGGGAATTAATCCAAAGGTTCCACTCATATTTTTTGGTGAGTGGTATATGTTTTGAGGGAATGATTCTTATGCCACCTTTTCTCTTACAAGGGTTAAATGTTTGTGAAATCTGTTTATCCTTTATATGTTTTATGTTTATGAGATCTGTTTCTCTTTAATAGGATCTTTGTCTATCAAATATATTTTTATTTCATAGGTTCAATGTTTTTGAAATTCTTTTCCATTTCATGGGTTATCTGTTAATGAAACATGTTTCTATTTCATAGGTTTTTTGTCTATGAAAACCATTTCTTCTCCTTGGTAATTATTTAAGGAATGATTATGAAACATGTCTCTTTTATACAGGTTAGGATAAGATTATATATATATGATATCAATTTCATTCCATGGACTATGTCATGATTAATTTTTATGACCCTATGGATTATGTATGTTTGATTTCATTATTAGGTGGGTGGGACCTATATCTCCCTCCATGCATTGGGTACTGATTTATATCTCAAGAGATAGACTACAATGGTATTGTGGGTGAATATATGATTAATAAAATGGTCATGTAGTGAACCATACCTACCATGTTGGTTATGTGAGTGAACCATGACTACTTATATGGTTATTCGAGTGAACCATGACTACATTGAAGTTTTAGGGAGTCAACTCATACTAATACTATGGACATGGGAGTGAACCAGGACTAACAAGATCACTATAGGAGCGAAACATGACTACCAAGATAGTATGGGGATTGATCCAAAACTACTAATATTTCCTTGGAATAAATGACTCAACTATTATTTAAATGATTTTTATATTCTAATGTGTGTTTCATAATTCCATGCCTTATTCATATGTTATGAATTAATGGTTTATATTATTTATTTACTTATAATTAATGTCTTATAAACTACCAATATTTATTCCATGATTCACATTTATGATCTTATGATATGAATGGTATGATCTTATATTGTTATGATCATGTTCTCATACCCCTATGCTAATGTTTAATCATACATGAGTCACATTTTTTCCCTTACTGAGTATCTGAGATAACCCCTTTTTATGATTCTTTCCACATGTTATGAACATATGTATTGTGTATGATCTATTTAAGAATTGTTCTAATCAAGATGAACCTAGGCCGAGCTAATTTATCTCAATTACATATCAGTGATTATGGTTCCATGTTTCAAAATGCACAAGACTAATATGGTCACTAAGAATCTATTTTTTAAATGTTTTAATTATTAAAAAACAATTATCTGATATATATGTATCTTTAGAGTTTTTTTGTTGTAGAGGTGAAGAAGGAGTTTCATACATCCCATTTTATGGTACATCCAGGCATGGAAAAGAATTTTTGTGACCATTAATGATAGTTTTAGTGGCTAGGAATAAATAAGGGAGTTGTAGAGTTTATCCCTAGCTGCCTCACTTGTCAGTAGATGAAGGTAGAGCACTAGGTTCTAGTGGGTTTGGATCAACCCCATGAGCTGGAAGAGTGGGTGTGGGATTTGATATCCATGGAATTAATGATTGAATTACCATATACGTCCATAGGACATGATTAAATCTTGCTTGTCATGGAATGATTAACCATGTCATCCAAATTTATATCTATCTGAGAGAAGAGTTCAGTTGAGTGATTGGGATTGTTATATGAGCAGGAGATAACCTCACTTCATTTGTTTCCTATGATGATTATCTCTGACTATGATTATCGCTTCACATATCAGTTATGGAGTGTATCGATGGAGGCCTTTGTAACTCAGTTATGCTTGAGCTTATCATTTCACCCCTAGACTAATTTCCACATAAAGGAGAAATGATTTATGATATGGAAGAAATTTTGTGGTCTTTCATGATGGGATTCATCAATAGTTGGTGGGATCACCTACCCATGGTAGATTTTGTGTACGTAATCATCTATCATTCCACCCTTTTTATGTCACCATTCTAGACACTGCACAGACAACCCAAATAGGTCACCACATTGTTGGACTGATCCTGGTGATACATCCCTCATGGTTACAGAGTAGGTGAATGCTATTATTTAGAAGCATCATATAATCCAAAAGTATATTAGGAATTCCCAAAGCCTCCATGAGTCTTTTGTGGGATGACAACAAAGACCTATGTAGTTTAAGAGGGAGAAAATGTGTTCCTAAAGGTCTAACCTCAACGTGGATTGTATAGATTTTTCCTTGAAGGAAGGTTATCATCCAGATTCAATGGTCCCTTAGAAATGATGTGAATTATTGGCGAGTTGTATTACCAGTTAGCTCTCCTATTCGTAATTTTACTGGTTACACGACGTCTTGCATGTGTTATAACTAAGTGGTACGTGAACGACCCATCACAAGTTATCAACTAGTGAGAGATGTTCATAGATGATGGAGGTACCTTTTCTGAGTACCTGATGGATATCGATGATCGGTTGGATGGGATATTTCATGTGTGATAAATTCCCCATTTACAAGGTTGGTGGTAGCTCAATAATATTTAACAAGGAACCTTAGAGAAGGAGACCCAAATGAAATACAATTACCTACATCTTTTTAGTATTTTTTTTATCTTTTCAAATTTATATGCCCTTTATTGTGGATAAATAAATGACTTATATTTTTTGTGGATTTTTTAATATTATATGGATTATTTTATATACCAAATGTTGATATGACATGTGATTCTAAGGACTAATGTTACTAAAAAATAAGTGTAAAGTAGATTAAATATATTTAATAGAATATCAGAATAATTTTCATAAAAAGGTATAATTCATCCTAAATGGGGGCCCATATCAGAGATCTATGGAAACTATTGGGTTCAGGACATGAGATTTACCCTAGGACTGACATAATCATTTCGGTGTGAGATTTTTGTGAAAGCATAATCACGGGAATAATTAAATAACATAGATATATATATATATATATTATTTTGATGCAGATATTTTTTTCTCATATAGCTATATGGTAATAGGTTTTTTAGGGTTGGTTGTTAATCGTTAGATACCCAAAGACCACATGAGGAGATTTTTCCTGGAAAAAAATGAACATTTAGACCAATTTTTTGATTGTTCCGCCAATGATGTTTGTGGTTCTCATCAATGATGGAAACACAACCATTCTACATAAACGATAGATTAAAACTATCAGTATGATGTTTTTTAATTTGTTTAAAATCTCATTCTATAATCCTAGATAAACATGAATCAATTCCATGAATAGTATTGATAAACTATTTTTTTGTATAATTAATTTAACTGAAGGGTTTATTTTGATCATTTTTATTTATTATTATTCATTTTTTTCTTCTATAACTAAAAATCATGTCTAAATGAACAAAGGTTGAAGTTTGTTCCTCATTTTTATAGTCCTTGGTCCACCCCTCATTCTTCACACATCCATCAATGAGGATTCTTTTGGAACGTGGTTCTGGGAATTCCCAATATTATATCATTGCAAAAACATTCCTTAGTGAAATGAATAAATACCATGGGTTTGATTCATGGTCGATGATGGGGATGAGGTTAAATGAATTAAGTGGGTTATCTAGAGTGAAACATTTGGTTATTTGGTTCGCGTTCATCCATGTTTTTTGGTTCTGTGATAATTTTTTCTCAACGGATAATTTTTTCAGGAGATTTGAACCTAGATTGCACCTGATGTTGATGGAAAGAACTGCTGAACTATAATATAAATTGTCTGGAATGGATGGTGGTTTTGGTGATGTTTCATATGATGCAGATGATTTTCTAGTAGATTTAAAAAGTCCCAAGCAACATCTAGTGTATTTTTGGATTACACGTCAAGTGGGGCCTTCATTGCGGTGACTAGGGTTTTCACTTGAAGTTAAGGATCATACAGAATGTAACCTCTGTCACATGGTGTGTGAAGCCTCTATGATATATCAATATGTAATTAGAAATTCAAAAGGGCATGGTTAGAATAAAATGGAAAAAGGAAACCCCGGTACTTGGACACAAACATGGCCACGTGTACACAAACATGGACTCATATTCAAGGGTTGGTACATGGGCAAGCCAAAATACATACACCTGGCCAACGACACATGAGAAGGTCTTATTTTATCTATACACACTATGTATCCTTTAAACACTATATATATTCATGTATTTACATTTTATCAGAGGACTTACCATGTCAGAATACTTGGGTATAGTTGGGCATCCCATGTACCACTACAACACAATGTTTTTCACTTCAAGTGCTTTTATAGCTCTTTGTTTACTTTTTTTTGTACCATTAATGATTGAGTGAGTTCCCTTATTCCATTATTTCGAGGAAATAATGTGACATTACATCCACATCATAGGATTATGCTCCCCTCTAGTGGTAGATTTTCAAATTGAATTTTAGTGTCCCTCCATGAGACTGGAGTGATATCATTTATCATGTTTGTTCCCTTGCAATGGTTTTTGGAATCAGTGAAAACTCCATGATAAGTGCATTGATCTTCCATATAAAATTCCATATCAGTTGGGTTTTTGGTAACATTTTCGTATGATTCTCTCCGTAGTGGGTTGATCTATGTTAGGTTCGTAGTGTCCCCCACTAATCAGGGTTTCACCCATTACTATGTATTAGGGTATTATTAGAATAAGGGTCATTCATGGGTATTCCCAAATTATATAGAACTATTTTTCATGTTTCTTCGGTGTTATCATGGTTCATGGAATGAGTTCTCTAAGAATGGGCATTTCTTTAAGCCGAATCATATCGATGGTAGTTGGTAATGAATGCCTGGAGGAGTGGTGTCTTTATAGAGTATAACTTTGTGTTTTTTATACCTTGATTGCTATCAATTGTAAAAATATTACTATAATTGGTGCTCTAGGTTTAGAGTTTTCTGTGTGTCTTAGGGGAAATTTTTATACTCACCCCTGCATGGGATTTCCCCACACGTGTCACGTCTTATGCAAATTATGACCCCTTAACGGTGTCCATGGAGGATATTGAGGGTAGACTATTGCTAGAGCATGAAGATGGATGTGTTTATAGAGAAATTCCATTAGAATTAAATCCTCACCATTGTAAAATATTTCACTATTTTCATATTTTGGTTATTCTTGCATTTGGTCTCTTTTTCTTCTTTTAGTACATTACTGTCCTAGTCATTTTTTGAGATCATTGATGTAGGCTTGCACTGCTTTCTATTTTTTCGAATTTTCACATTGTATGGACTTGGATATATGTACCTATGTATGGGTAAATTATTCTAAAGCCTCATATTTTTGGGATATGCATACTCACCATTTCACACAAACTCATGGTCTATTAGAGGTATGTTTGGGGTAGTCACAAGTCAATCCTCGGTGGGTCGGGCCATAAAATTTTCTCAGACCATAATTTTTCCATTGGGTGTTTTTATTTGTGGAATTGTATAACTAAATTAAATGGAAGGGTGTATTATAGTTCACTAGTATATGATTATTATTATTTTATTTATCATGGGATTGTCTGTTGGTGATAGATGGTTACTTGGATTTCATCTTATGCTTTGTCATATTTTAATTATATGTTTATCCCTTTGGGTTTGATGATTTTTATCTCATTGATATATAATCTTATCCTAACTATACTATGATTTTTCATTTGAGATACATGATAATTTCCTAGATTTATTTTACCTTTCTTTATGGAGGATTCTATTTGTTGACATGACTAGTTGACAGGTGATGGTTTGTTACACCTCCCTAAAAAATTAGAAAATGTAAAAAGTCTCTATCAATTTTTTTTGTAATCTAATTCAATAATCATTTTAGGTTATTCAGAGGTGTAGTTAATCATTCCACCATGGATGTATTGTATTAATAATGACAAACATGGGATTTTTTTCTATGTATTTTTCATAATAGAGAAATGGGAGAGGATGATGCTAATGTTGGCCAATGTGTTTTTATTGAATTCCATCTTGCACCTGATATTTTGGGATTCAATAGACATCTACCATACAATGTGGGTATGGTTATGGACTGATAGAGTGGATTGAAACCAATTCTGAGCGTTTCTTTATAAACTTATTCATGTTGGAGGTCATTTTTTCCCTAAAAAGGTGGAGTAATGGGGCATAGATTTGGGAATATATGAACTACGGTTGTTAAATTATTAGAGGGTTAGAATTCATGTATATTTTATTGCATACTAATGTTTTGATCTTTCATAGTGACTAATTGATAGAGAGAGTACATGATGGCTGATCTAAATGGATAAAATATTATTTTTACATTGGCGTGATGGGAGCTTTGTGTATAGTGGAGTATGTGAAGTGTGTATAAAATAGGTTCTAAAAAATATCTAGTACATGGATATAGTGGCCTTTAATTAGGGAAATAATAGTGTTGGAAGTAATTCATGTTATTGGATTTTGGTTTCCTAGTTTAGGGCACTCATTGAGAATCATATTTTTATCACCATAAAATCATGAAACTAGTGAATTGGGAATGAATGATGCCTATTTATCTACAAATTTTGTTTGTAAAACATAAAAAACTTATTAAATGAACTATATTATCACATAATATTTTATGTAATGTTGTATAAGGACATAAAATATAATAGTATTTATAAAAAAATGTCATTAAAATAGCTTATTATCATATCATGTGGAACATATCGTGTAGAAGGGTCATCTTGTGTGGTAGATATGACTAGATACATGCAATGATTATGCTACTGGGTTTTAGTTAGATATGGGAGATATTTCAGGATGTCTAATAGTGAGGAGAAGTTATATGAAAATATAGAGACCCAATATAAACATGGATTTATTTTACATCCTGTTCTAGATTTGAAAAATTAAAATTCAAAAATAATAATATCCCATGTACTGAATGTTTTAGGGTATTTAGATATTTTCTATATAATAAGAATATTTTAGAAAACTCATAATTTTCCCTCCTTAAAAGAACCATTCTAGGACATTTTCTATTAATCTCATTAGTATGACAAAACCACCTAACATGGGTAATGAAAACATAAGAATGTTGGAGATTAAATTCTCATTAAGGGGTGACTAAAAATTTTACATTGGTTTTTTTCATATTAATAACTGAAAAACATAATCAACTTATGAATATCATAATTATAAGAGAGACAACTATTAAACATAAATGAGCTTCAGTGTATGTGGAATAAAATATATAAATGAACAAAATATCCAAATTGAAACATATTAGTTATAACATGTCTTGAAATAATTTATCAAAAACCATGAATCAGTAAAATAAAGGATCATAATGAATAATATCCAATTACTATGTCTCAAACATTATTATAGGGAATCATTCCCTTATTACCTCTCCATTAGTTCCCACGTTTATGAGCTTCTAAAATGTACTCAAAAATAAATATTTGATGAGATAGAAACATATAAATAATGATTTTTTTATTGATCTGTAAACCCACCTATCATTCATACATACATAAAGGTAATACATGATAATTATTCACTTTTCACATCATAAATAACACACTGAAATATTATGGGTTTCATAAAACATCATAATATAAAATCATTTAATTTTTATAAAGAAAACATGGAAATAAAATCTATTTAATAAAAAATCCAAATGTAAATCATTCAATTTTCATAAAGAACAAAATGTAATTAAATTGGATTCATAAAAAATTTTAATGGTTTCAAATAAAACAATAAAATAAATTGTTTCATACTAAAAACATGATCACAATAAATAATAACATGGTTAATGAAAATATAGGATAAAATATTATATATAATTCCATTAGAGATAAATAATTTGAATATGTTGAGAACTAAATCATGGAAATATCATTTTGAAAATATTTTTGTTTTTTATTATAAAAGTAATAGTTATGAGTCTCTTTTAAAAAAGTCTACTTTCGTTATTTTGTGAAGAAAAATAAGTGAAAATAAAACCACTAATAAATATATATTTGGATAAAAACACATTTTCCCTGTAAATAAGTGTATAAAATTATTTAAAATGGAATATGTAGTTACCATATGGAAAAGGAAATAAAAAATAAATCATATAGATATATGGATGATGTTCCAATTAAAATGTCCCTTACATTTACTATTGATTTCCAAAGTAGAGATCTATCCTCCTATATCATGAAGGAAAGAATATTAGTTTCCTATTTCAGGACCTTATTCAATTAAATTCACATTTATAAACATCATTAATAACAATTATATTCATGTATTTGATAGTTAATATATTTTTTCTTCGACAAGTGTTAATAATATTCAAAAAAATCACTTGGTTTTGAGAAGTAGTTTTGATCATTCTTTTTCTCACAATGTCAATTGTATCTAAACCATTAACGGTTATATAATTGATTTTTTACAAATATATTTTTATATAATTCCATATCAACATCTTTTTAGTCTTTTTTATGAAGATTTAAATAGAAATGAACTACTTTCAAGCAATTTAATGAGATCGATAGATTAAATTATAATATTCATTACATTTTTATCAATACATAACAATATTCATGAAATATTTTGTATATAAATTTCATAAATAGTGGTCTAATATAAAATAAAACCATGCATGAATTAAGTAGTTATAAATGAAATGCATCATTCCATGCAGGGTTTTGTCCACATGCATGCATGATTAATCATCACAATTCTATCTAAATTTAAAAATGGATACTATAGGGTAATTATAATTTTACTATCATATATTTTGTGTTCCCAATATTAAAAATCCTTAAATACAAATATATTACCATCCATGTGTGTAGGTTATGTAAAACGAACTACATCGCTTCATAGAGGGGGTAATATATAGGACAACAAGATCCATGGTATTTTGTTGCAAATGTGGATGAAAGGATTGCATTGTAATTGAAAAATTAATATAATGAAATTAAATTATACTATGGATTATTATTTATTAACATTAATATATTTATATATAATTTAGGAAGGGTTAGTTTAAATGAAAATATTAAGATATCCAATACATAGGTTTTAAGCATGATTATTCACTTGCAAAAACCCTTGCAAATGAATACCTTATGAAAAAAGGAGAAAAAAATAATATAGACATGAGATGGTGTTAAAGAAGGAGAAATTTCCAAAAAGATAAATATTTTCAAGGAGGGTGAGTATTTGGGTAGAGGAATTTCAACCTCATTATAAGTGATTAAAATGATATTTTATAAAGAAAACATTAATTTTTTTATATTATAAATTTATTATAAAATCATTATTTCGCATAAAATGGAAATATTGAAAGAAATAAGTGGTTTTGGGATGAAACCCACATAAAAATAATTTTGGAGAAACAAATCAGTGTTTTAGGGAATTTTAATGAACCGAATTTACCGATGCATTTCCTTTGTGAAAAAATACTGTTTAGGGTGTTTTGGGAGGCAATAGTGGGTCCTTTCATGAGTTTTCTAGTTTTCTAGTTTTTCCAATTTTTCCATCGTTACCACATGGAATCAGTATCGGCATGTCTGTGTGTCGACATATTAGTGCATCGTTGAGTCAGGAGCATCAGTGTTAGTGAGTCGAGAGCATCGGTAGGTCAAGGCATTGGTAGGTCAGTGCATTGGAAGGTCAGCGCACCAGTAGGTTAGTATGTCGGTAGGCCAATGTGTCGGAATGTCAGGGGATTGGTATGTTGAGGAGTTGGTAGGTTTTTGTTCCAGTGGCACAGAATTAGTAGGTTTCATTGGTATTTCACCCATAGGTGTGTCCACATTGGTGCCTAACCCATCACTTACTCACCCATCGGTGACCCACCCATCAGTGACTCATTTAACTTTCCCAATTTTCCCAATTTTCCAGTTTCACCCCTCTTAAATCTTATTTTATATAATCCATGTTTAATGTATTCTTTTAGCATTGTTCAAGGAGTTTCAATGTATATTAAGTATATCGTTAATCTCCTAACATGTATGGGGATTTGGGATACTGAAACCCTGTGATCTTGAAAAAGATCCCACATTAATGTTTTTTTGAAACCGTTCTATTTTTAACGTTTTAATTGGCTCATAAAATCAAGGATATCCATTTCCCAGTATGTTATTTGTTCCATCATGGTGTTCCTAGAGTCTTCCACCCTAGACGAGTCATGCAGCTATTCTAGATATCCTCTTGCTCAGCTTTCTTAGAGTTCGATGTTGCTCGTGTGATCCCCTGTTATATATGCATAGAAGAATTTTGGTCACCTTTTGTTTCAATTAGAGATTTATTCTATCTATTGTAATTTTTCACAATTCTAGCCTTCGTAAAACCATGTTCATTTGTGGTATTTTTGTGTACATGGGTGATGCTTTATAATTGTTGTCGTTTCCCCATTAATAAGTTGGTTGAATACAATTCTAACTAAACATGTATACATGATTAAATGAATTGGATTCCCTAGGTTGAAAACTCGTGTATGATCACCACTATTGTTTAGGTGGATTAAAGATTAGTGCGACCAAATATTAATATATATACATCTCTTTGATATGTGTGGATGCATGATGGGTTTTGTTGGGTTTTGTGTGAGTTGTGTGGTGTTGCTGTTGGGGGGATGGTTATGGGTACATGGGTGGGAAACAGAGTGGGATCTATGTGAAGTGTGTGGGAAATTTTACAGTGGGGTTGTGGTTAAAATTATAGTAACAATGGGATTTGTGTGTGGGGTGGTACATGTGGTGTGTTGGTATCCTAGTTTGAGAGACTGGCTGTTTATGGAAGTGATGGACTTGTAAGAAGCCAAACATCCATTGTTTATGTTGTGGTCGCTAGACGATGTTGGGAAGTAGGATTGCTATGCAGATATGAACACTTAATGTATTTGGACTAAATTAGGGAATTTTTTGGGAAAAGTGGCTGTAGGTTTGATTTGTGAGAGAAGGATTGTGCATTATAACTATGAAGTATGATAGTTGTTAGTGGTTGAAAAAGGGTCTGCAGTAGGACTAAAAATCACGTTTTGATTGTTGTTTTGATATGGTTGTTGTCTGTAGTTTATTGGTAGTGCTAAAATAAATTAAAGCGAACACCCAGATTAATAAATAGGAAGATGCTATATAAAAAGGGGTTGGAGTTATTCTTTGGAAGTGGCTATTGTGTGGTAATGCATATAGGGGTAGCAGAAAATGTGGTTCTGTATGATTTTTTCGTTTGTTTTGGGGACCGGTAGGTTTGGTTGAGTTTTTGATTACCTATATATATAAATTTTAGTTCCTTGTGTTATTTATATTCACCCCACACTTGATGGGAACTATGTGCAGAAAACCTCCATTTCATGGGGGAGGGAGTCTTTACCCACATCTTCGTGGTAGGATGGATGGATGGTTACTGACATTCTTTCATGCACCCTCTTCCGGGTTCTTAATGCTCAAAATATCTGGGAAGGATATAATGGCTTGAGGATTACCATAATCCTAGATCCTTCAGGCATGTTTGATGTAGATGAGATTCCTAGATGTCTGTGTGCAAGGGTTTCTTTACTAAGTGTCTTCAGGGTGAGGCCAGGTGTCTTCAAGTGAGAGAGGTGGTTATAGTGGAACATGTTTCTATGGGTGGGATTGTCTGTGGTTTGAGACCCAACTGTGTGCGGGCATATATTGGCATTGGTATTATGTATGGGAAGAGTAGAATAATAAAGAAGTTATCCATTAGGAATGACCAGTTAATAAGTTGGAAAGTGGTGTGGGGTACCCAATTGTCAGTGGTTTATACTACTACTTCAGTTGATGATCATTATTTGGTGAGTGTCACATGGTGAGGTTAGGCTTGTTAGTACTCCATGGTATGTTCATTAAGGATCTATTGTTTTCTCATAGGGACATTAGTATTCTCCCCCACTTGTGCACATCTAGCTTTAGATTCCCTATTGAGCATACTCTTATGTTCCCCCTACATATATAAACTACTTACAAGTTTCCAGGTGGAATTTAAAGACCATTTTGAACTATACTATCTTAGGAGTTTGAATTAGTTGTTGTTTATTCTTAGTCTGTTTTTAATTTGGAATGTTATTTGTATTTTTTGTGTACATTCTATAGGACTTACTTTTGAACATGAATGTGGGATTGGATTTTGGTTTACATTTACTTGTAGTATTAGGATTTTCTTGGGATTTACAATCTTATATCAAAATAGTGTTTTAAAAAGTGTAATGCCTTCCATATTGTGTGATATGTTATACCCTTGGTTAGAGACTCCACTCGAGGGCCTGTTGAAGGTGGCGCTCGTGGTCATTATCTATCCTTCATCTTCAGGAAGGGCATTGCACTCTGTTTTCACTTCAATTATTTTGAGGAAGGTGGGTCGGGAAATAATGGAATCAAATGAGAGTTTAATAGATATGATAGTGATTTGAGTTAGTCAAAGTGAGTATTTCATTGGATGGTATGGAAATGGTGTTAGGATATCTTGGTGCGTGAGATAGTCCAAGGAATACCAGAAAGGACATGACATTTTAGGGCCCCCATGATCTGATGTATCATGTTTTGACCTACCGAACGACCAAGTGAGGCTACACCGAATGCATGGTATAGACCCATGGAAAGGTACATTCATAATGATGGCCTGTGTTCTTGTGTGTCTTGGCTGTTTTAAAATGTTTAAATAAATGACGAGTTGAAAATAATTTAATAGATTATTCCACAGTACCTGAGATTATTAGATCCTTGTTTATTTTTTATCTATGGAACCCATACTTCATCCACATGTTGTACAAGATGTTGAGTCCTATAAGATTGACATGGTTGATTAGAGGTGGGATGATCGAGAGTAAGAAGATGACCAGTGGAAGAAGTTGCTTCGTGCCTTCCAGTTGAAGACTATGGGGAAGTATGAGGGTAGTGTATCAGACATTGAGTCAGAGAGTTGGCTTGAGGATCTAGTGGTCTCTTTCAGCTTGATCTAGTATCCGATATTTTACTAGGTTCCTCTATAGGTGATCCAGATGAGAGGTGCATTGAGTTTGAACTAGATTCTTTACCTTATGGACATGAAGGATTTTGATGTCATATGGGAGAACTTTAAGAAATAGTTCGGGGTGGAATTTTTTTTTCAGAAGAAGGCCGACCGGAGGAAGGACATACTCTCCCTCCATCAACAGAGTACGTCGGTAAGGGAACTAGGGATCATGTTCAAGGATCTCTTACACTTCTCAATTTATCTCCTTCAGATGAGGAGACCCAGTAGAGATTATTATTCGAGGCACTTCAACTATCTCTTCAGTATGTCATCACTCCCTTTACTATACCAACATACATAGTGGTTTAGAAGAAGGCTGAGGTAGTGAAAAAAATACACTCCCTATGAGGTGTCTCGTGAGAGGGGAGCTAGCCAAGTTCATCGAAGTGGAAGGTCATCAGAAAAATGTCTCTGGCACTAGGGACTTCTAGGTTTTAGCTAGCAGAATGTAGGCCTCAGTATTTATAATTCTAATATCTTGGTATTATGCCTTTTCCTACTGTCCTGGGAATGAGGTTCATTGTTTATGGAGGTCATGGACATATTAAAAATCCATGCCCGATTAAAGAATTGTATAGTGGGGGTGGGTAGGTTCAGCGCCCACCTCAGGTACATCAATTTCTATTCAAGACATTCCAACAGTAGGGGCATTAAGATCCCACTCCACTGATGGTAGATGGTGTTGGGGGAGGAAAAACATAGGCTGCTCTATAGGGAAGTTGAAATGGTCATGATAAAGAGGTAGTAAATTGTAGAGGGGTAAGGAATCTAGGTGTGGGGCGTTACAGGCTGTCGAGGGAGTGATTTCAATGGGGGTAAAGGTTGTTTGAGGTATGATTGGTCTTTATAGTACTCGTGTGTGTGCTTTGTTTGATTCAGGAGCTTCTAGTCCTTTGATTCACTAATTATAGCCCGTTCTCTAGGACTAGATGTAGAGATACTTCCCATTCCCCTAGTGCTGAGTATGCCAGTTGGAGTTTTTCCCAATTTGTGTGATGTTTTTTAGGGATGTAGACTGATGTTAGGGTTGCATCCTTCCATTCGGGACCTTCTTATACAATAGATGCATCCATATGATGTCATCCAAGGCATCTTTGGGTTGTTTCCTATGCAGTCCACTATTGACTTCTTCTTGAGGAGATTCATGTTCTCAGATATGGGTGCTAGTGAGTAGATGTTGTTGGGGAGTGGAGTTTTCAAGTGGGTGGTTGATGTGTGGATCCTTTTCTCACATTAGCATGAAATCTCATAGTTGGATTAGTGGGTATAGAGATGGTGGAAGTTATGGGTTGTGTCATAGAGTTCCCATATGACTCCCAAGAGAAGGTCATGACTATATCCCCTCGGCATGACGTTGAGTTAGAAAAAACACATGAGACTCAGTGCTCATCCAATTTCGATGGATCCCTATCGGATGGTGGCTTCTATGTTGCGGGAGTTATGATTTCAGGTTGACGACTAGAAGAAGAAGTGTTTTATCGGTCTGAGTGTGTCATTGTGGGGTGCTCCAGTATTGTTAAAAAAGAATGCAGACAATATTCTAAGACTGTGCATAGACTACTTGATGATGAATCATATGAAGATCAAGAACCTTTAACCTCCCCTGAGTATCTATGACCGTTTTGACCAGTTAAATGTATAAGGTTGGTTCTCTATGATCGATTTGTTGTCTGGATCTCACAAGATGAGTGTGGAGGAGGGTGACATCCAGAAAAATTGTTTCAGAAGCATGTATAGGAACTTCAAGGTCTTGTTCATTCCTATTGGAGTTATGAATGCACCTATTATTTTCATAAGGAATATAGACTCTGTTTTCTGTGAGTTCCTAGTTTGGTCCGTTATCATGTTCATTGAAGACATCCTGATATACTCAAGGTCAAAGAAGGAGTACACCAAGAAATTGAAGTCTATATTAGAGGTCTCCAGGCACCACCAGCTCTATGGGTTGTTGTCTATGTGCAAGTTATAAGCATGAGAGGATCACATCCATGGAAACAAGGTGTCTCAACAAGGGATAAAATTTGACCGGTCAAAGGATGAAGTGGTTATTTCCTGGGTAGCTGCAAAGAATATGGTGTAGGTTTGTATGTTATGAGGTATAGAAGGCTATTACTAGAGGTTAATACCAGAATTATATCTAGTTTCGGCTCCATTGATAGCTTTTTCCAAAAAAGACTAGACCGTCGTGTGGAGAGAGTAGATTTAGGTATTCATTGTCTACCTAAACGAAAAGTTATTCATTTCTATTGTATTAAGGTTTCCAAAGGAAGGGGTGATGTTCGAGGTGTATAATGAAGCTTCGGGACTCGGCTTGCGATGTGTATTGATGTAGTGGCGATGAGTAATCTCTTATGGGTCAAAGATGTTATGTCCTCATGAACGTAACTATGTCACCCATGAACTGGATCTTGTAGTGTTCATGTTTGTTCTCATGTTGTCGTGGAATTTCCACATTGGGGAGTGCTTTTTAGTCTTCACAGATCACAATATATTGATGTATATCTTTATCCAATGAGACCTAAACATGCGGTTGTGAAGGTTGATGGAGTTTCTCTAGCACAATTACATTAAGTTATCTTAAACCATAGGAAAAGGGAATGTGGTGGAAAATTCCATAAGTATGATGATGTAGAAATTGGTGCTCTAGGAATCCACAGATGCTTGGAAGGAAATGGAGGATTTTTCCTCTTTCTCTCTAGAAGTGAAAGTGGATGGCGAAGGGGGTGTATTTTTTATATAGAAGTGTATTATTCCCTAGTTAGGCTAGTGGAGGATTCTCATGTGGGATCCTTGAAGACTGAAGTGATGGGTGATCACGCTGCCCAAGGTGATGCTTCAATGGGATGGTCAGAAGATAGTCAGAGTCATATCTTATTTTGTGGGAAGTTTTTATTCCTAGTAACAATGCACAAGGATGTTATCCATGATTTCTATAGCTCACCCCTTCTAGTTCATCCAGGAGTCTCTATGATATATTGAGGCTTGAGGGTATAGTTTTGGTCTCTAGGGGTGAAGCAGTCAGTAGATATGTTTATGGCTAGGTGCCCAGTGTGTCAGTAGGTGAATGTCGATCACCATTTTCTTTGTGCTCAGTTTCAGCCCATAAATGTTCCCGAGTGAAAGTTTGATGACATATTTATGGTATATTTCATATTATTACCAAGTTACCCTCGAGGATGCAATTATCTTTGGGTAGTAGTGGACCTGTTTATGAAGTCATCTCTCTTCTTGGAGATCAAGGAGTTGAGTGTAGTGGAAGCCATAGAACGGATGTATGTGGATGAGGTGGTGTAGATGCATGGAGTTCCAAGATCCATTTTCATTGATCAGGATACATGTTTTACCTCACAATAATGGTGGGGATTACAACATGATTTTGGATCCCAGCTACACCTGAGAACTACATTCCACCCTCATACATATGGGCCGATAGAGAGGATCATCCAGAGATTGGAGGACATGCTGCAGACATGTTTTTTGGACATTGGAGGATCATGGGTATGAAATATACCCCTAGTTGATATTTTCTACCATAATAGCTAACACTCTATCATTGGAATGACATAATTTGAGGTTTTGTATGGATGTTTGTGTATCTTACCATTATGTTGGACTGATGTTGGGGATCTAGCCCTTCTACGCACTAAGGTAGTGCCGAGCACGAAGAAGAAGGATCATCATGTTCATGAGAGGATGAAGGAAGTGCATGACTGAGAGGAGTAATATACCGATCATAAGGGTATACATTGGTGTTCATGGTTGGGGATCTTGTTTTCATGATGGTTTCCACTTGACGTTTGTTTCATGGGTTTGGCAGAGGGTGAAAGCTTTCTTTTATGTTTATCTGATCTTTCGAGGTGTCGAGATGAGTTGGAAAAGTGGAATATTAGATATCATTTCAACCATGTTTGGAGCGTATCTATGATTTATTCCATGTTTCTCAGTCCCATCAGTATCTACACTATGACTCTCAAATCCTTTAATGTGGAGAGTTGGATATCCAAGGACGACACAACGTTCTTTGAATGACCAGTAAGAATCAGGGATTTTATGGATAAGGTTATTCATGGATGGATCATTCCTTTGTTTCATGTGCACTATAGGAATGGTGGAATCAAGGAGAGTACATGGGAGTAGGAGGCACATATGTGTACCTAGTACCCCGAGTTGTTCTATGTTTTTCCATTTGTGTTTTTCTTTGTGCATTTCCTATGATGTAATTCTTGATCGTATTTATTATCAAATAAGTTGTTTTTTTTTCTCTGAATATGTGTGAAAATTACAGAATGTGGGGAGGGGAGTAAATATTCCCTAATCAAGATGTATTAATGCATATGCGATTAAACCTATGCGGGTGAGTCAATATTGCCCAAATTTGATAGTATCTTGACATGAAGGAAGGATATCTCTTATCCATGTGTCTGGATGGTGTGACTTTGGTGATTTTGTTGTTGTTTAGGGTAGTGGGGGCCTTATTGTTTCTAATTTTGTTAAGGAGATATATGAAAAGGTTTTTTTCTTATATTTAAGGGTTTTCACTCCATCATTAATATAACACAAGGTTGTTCGCTCATACGAGGTCTCTTAATGGGAGATTTTTCAGTTGTATATTATTCTAGGTTAGTTCTGAATTCTCAAAGATGGGAAAGGATTGAGAGGAATCTAATGTAATGCCCTAGATTCCATATGTTCATTCCTTTGTGAAATAACTAGTGTTTAGGGTCTTCTGGGAGGCAATGGCAACTCATTTTAGGAGTTTATTATTTTTACATTTTTTTCCAGTTCCTCGATTAGTTACTCTGGGTTTTAGAATTGGCATTCTAGTGCATTATCATGCAAGTGTGCCAGCATGTTAGTGTGTTGGAATGTCAGTTCATTAACATGTCAATGCATTTTCATGTCAGTGAATCGGTGAGTCATGAGGGTCGGTGTCAGTGTGTCGAGGTCATCGGTAGGTCAGGGCTTTAGTAGGCCAGGGCATCAGTAGGTCATAGAGTCAGTAGGTCTGGGCATTGGTAGGCAAGAGCATTGGAAGTTCAGGGCATCAATAGGTCGAGGACTCGGTAGATAATCACGTCTGTGGATCCGTATAAGTAGGTCACATCGGTATCTCACCCATCGTTGACTCACCCATTGGTAACTCATTTGCAGTTTTCCCAGTTTTTCATAGTTTCCCAGATTCGAACCTCTTATGTATTATTTGACAAAAGGTGAGTTTAAATCCCTATTTGTGCATTTTTATGGGGTTTTCAAATAATATTATGCAAATCTTTAATATCATAACATTCCGAGGGATTTGAGATACTGAAACCGTGTGATCTTGACCACAATCCCACTTTAATGTATTTTGAAACCATTATTCCATTAATATAGGATCTGGCTCACAAATGCCAGGATATCCCCTTACCAGTATGTATTTTATTCAATATCAGTGTTCCTAGAGTATTCCTCCCAATAAGAGTTGTCCTCCTGTTCTAGATCCCCTCCTTCGTAGCTTTTATGGAGCTTCGTGCTGCTGGTGTGATCCCTTATTCTTGATGAAAAGAGGAGTTTTGGTCCCTAGTTATTTCAAGTAGGTATTTCTTCTTTCTCTTTTTAATTTTGAATCATGATGGGCGGGTGTACTATCAATTAATTATGAAGAAAAATTGAATACTTTTCTAAACTAAAAATAAACGAAGTGATGTGAGTATGATCAAAAGTTAATGGGATCAATGAAATAACAGGCTGAGAGTGGTTTGATGTTGATTTCTTGAATTATTTGTTATCCTTTTTGATAATGTGACTAGTTATGGTGGTAATTACTTCTATAAATCATGGTCATTGGTGGTTTTTTCTGTACAGGGGTGAGGCTTTAAAGATGTTGTTATTCCCTCATAAACAGTTGCTGTGAATTCTAATTTGACTAATCACATATACCTGATTAAATTAAATGGATCCCCAGGATGAAAAACATCGTATGATCACCCCTATATATCAAGTATATTAAAGAACTATGTCACCAAATATGAATATATATACATCCTATTGATAGTTGTGTCTAGGTGTTGTCTTCTGCTGGGTTTTGTGCAAGTTGTGTGGTGATTCTATTGGGGGAACGATTATAGGTACAGTAGTGGGAAAGGGATTTGGTTCTATCAAAAGGGTGTGGGACATTGTGATGTGGGGATGTGGTTAAATTGGTAGTTACTACGGTATTCATGTGTGGAGATGTATTGGTGTTATGTTGGTTTCTTATTTTTAGAGACAATATGATTGCAGAATGGTTGGACTTGTAGGCAGTGGAACTCCCATTGTTTGTGTTGAGGTCATGTAGTGACGTTTGATAGTATGAAAATAGTGTGGATAAGAACTCATTTTATAGTGGGACTACATCAGTGAATATCTTGGGGAGTATGGTTTATGGATGGGTCATGATAGAAATATTCTGTAGAATAAAATTGATGTATGATTATTGGTGGTGGTCGAACGAGGGTGTGCGGTGGGACTGAAAATCCAGTTTTGTTTTTAAAATTGATATTTTTAAGGTTTCTAGTTTTTAGGTAGTAATTAAATAAATTAAAATGATCCCCTTGATAAAAAAAATGGAATGTGGATAAAAAAAGTGATTGGGGTTATGATCTGGCAGTGGAAATTGTGTGTTTTTGCATATAGGGGTTGCAGAAAATGTGGTTCTATATGAGTTGTTTGTTTTTTATTAGGACTCATAGGTTGGGGTGAGTCCTTGATTACCTATATTTATAAATTGAAGTTCATTGTGTTTTCTATAACCACCCTACCATTCTTGAGAAACACATTTCGAACGCCTCCATTTCATAAGGGATGGTGTATTTCCCAACATCTTAGTGTGGCGATGGATGGCTGATTACTGAATTTATTCATCACACCATCTTTTGGCTAATTACTCATTGATCATATTCAGGCATGGAGTAATATCTTTATGACAACCATAGTCCCAAATCCATCTGGAAGGTTTTTTTGGATGATAGGCCTAGGTGGCTGCGTGATAAGATTGCATTCCCAATTGTCTTCCGGATAATGCCCAGGAGTCTTTTGGTGAGAGGTGTGGTTGTGGTGGCCTAGGTGTCTGAAGGTGGGATTGTATGACATTTCAAGACCCGGTGTGTGTGGGAAGGCAGTGTAAGTGGGACTGTATGTGGTAAGAGTAGTTCCATCATGACGTTAAATGTTAGGAATGAGCCTTTTACCAGTGGGAACGTGTCATAGTGTACCCAAATGTTGATGTGTTATGCCACTACATTACTTGACTGGCATTATTTGGTGAGTGTGGCTTGGTGAGGATGGGATGGTTAGTACTCATTGGTAGGTACTTCGAGGTTATACTTGTTTCTCATAGGGACATTATTATGTTCCCCCACATGTTCATGGGTAGCTTTGGTCTCCATACTAAGTATAATTGTGTGTTCACCCTATGTATTTAAACCGATTCCATGTTTCTTGGAGGACTTTGAGGACTTTTATGCACCATACTAGCTTAGTCATTGGGATACGTTTTTATTTTATCTTAGTCTATTATCCTTTGGGTACTTGTTTTTGGTACTTATTTTTGTTCTTTGTTATCTTCTTTATTATTGAACATGCATGTCAGAATGGACCTTTTATTTTCATTTACTTCTATCATTTAGAGTTCCTTGGGATTTACCATCTTATCTCCTAATCTTGATTTATAAATGTTAATACCTTCCATATTATGTGAAATTTTATACCCTTGGTTCTAGTCCTTACTTAGGGGCCTATTGAAGGTGGTACTTGGGGTCATTATCTATCCTTCAACAAGAGTAAGGAAGGACATGGAACATTACTATCCATTCCCTCATCTTGAGGAAGGTGGGTCATGACATGATTTTTCCTTTTAAATTTCAAAATTTATCCAAGTTTACTTTTCAATTGGTAATACATTTTATTCATAGTAATTAATTGCAATAAATGAATATGGTTATAAAAAATTTCTATTTTTTTTCAAAATTTTATATATTCAAATCATATTACAAAATATATTTTTAACGGGATTGATATTTTAATTTTAAAATAAACCCACATAATATGTAAAAAGTATTTATGAAAAAGTGTGACTTAATGATTAAATTATTATTTAAAAGATAATATTACTATAGATATTAATCTTATGAAAATTCTGGGGTTTTTTAAATTAAATAAAATTTTGGTGGATATAAAAGATATCCAAGAAACTAAACTCACCATCAAAACACATAATTTGTAGAAAAGAATGAGAATAATTTTTATAAAAGTAACATTTTAATTTTATTCAAAAAAATGATATACATTGGATTTATAAACTCAATGAATATATTAAAATATATAACATTATTCCTTAAATATTTATTTTATTACTAAAAATGTTTTACATACTTCAATGATATTCTTACATATTGATAAAATCATAAAAATCACATTTTTCGCAAAAAGAGTTTTTTTTCTGAAAAAATATATTTTCGAAAAAATATGTTTATTTTTATGAGATGGATTAAAATATTAATTTAATTTTATAATATTTCTATTCTAAAACATTTGTATTTATTTTTAAAATATAATCAAATTAAATAAATTAAAATAATTTTCTCAAAAAAAAATTCCCAAACATTAAATAATTATGACTATTTATCTTCTAGTTTTAATAAATTTTACAATTTTACAATTTTTTTATTTATTAAATAATTTGAAATATTTTATTTGAAATATATTATAAATTTTTTTCATTTGTTTTAGAGTATAACACATGATGTAAACCAAAACATCAGTTTCACTTGCTCTATAAATTTGGATGGTTACAGGTGGGATTGATGAAATGTATCTGGCTCCCTAACATCGAGTTAGCTCATGATCTAGGGTAGGTTCATATCAAATAAAGTGGAATATTAGGACCCCAATAGTGATAATGGGTGTGAGTGTGATGTTTAAATTATAATGGAGGATATATATTTACAACTCATGATAAATTATCTACATCATGGTGTGTTATGTGAGAGGAGGTGTTGCACTGCTTCATATTAAGGATAGAGGAGGTATACTTATTTTTAAGGTATATTGTAAATTCAAATGATATGACTAAATTATCATGATAATTCTTAGGATGATGTCTTATATATATAATACACAGAAATGTTATGACGGGGTTGATAAAAGTCATAAGACATCTCCTTTTTCACTGGAATGTTCCGTTAAATACATAATTTCCCTCGAGGAGAATTTAAACACAGATTACAGTCATATAAAAAATGAAAACAAATTTAAGTAAATATATAATTATATATATAATATAATCACTAAATCTAAAAAATTAATACTTTTTAATGAAACAAATAATCAATCACTTATTAAAGGGGATTTAGGGATCTCATGTTCCAAGAACTCAACCCCCAAAATCATCCACAAAACAACCAATGTGTTTTAATTCTAGTTTGAGTGAGGTTTCATTTATTTATTATTCTAATAAAATTTATTATATATCTATATTGGTCTATGGGTAAGGATAACAATCCAAATCCCACTAATATTTTGATTTTTATGTTTTTTAATTACATGGAAAAAAATCCAAAAAAAAGTTATTTTTTCAAATTTTGAAAAATATTTCAATTAATATTGAACAAGATATAGGTTAAAAATAATTGAAGTTTTTCAAAATGCATGTAGATGGTTCCTATATTATTCTATAATTATTTTTTTGTTATCTTATGTGTTTTAAATGGGCAGGTGGGGCTGTATGTGTGAAATATCTATGATTTTAATAGACATTCTATTGTTCCTAGGAAATATTAGAGGGTAGTATCATGTGGGAAATAATGTAGGTAGGGATTTTAGTTAATCAAAAGTATAATTTCAGATTCTAAAGATGATTTGTAATAATGATACTAGAAATTGTAAATTTTAGCATGATTTGGTGGTTAAAATGAGTTTGTTAAAATGTATTGGGTGTTGATTGTGTTTTTGTGTGGGATGTAGATATCTAGAAGTGGGGTGTCATGGTTCAAGAGGATAAATATAATGGTATTGAGAATTATCATATTTGGTAGATTTGGTTTCATGGTGGTCATAGAGTTATTCCTGAGGTGCAACATATGATGTTGATAATTCTACTCACAAAGAGTTTTCTATGGATTCGTTGGGGTTTTTATCAAAATGGTGTAGGAACCATGAGGTTTTATTACTGACTCACTATATACAAAGGCATCTGTAGAATAAAAAACATATGGGATGGCTTTGAACACTTGTATAAAGTGCATGCTCACCATATAATTCCATGATTGATGGTAGTTGATTCCATCATATAGAGGCTGAGGCATGCCTCTTCTGTTGGCGACATAGGGGTGGGACTTAGAATAATTTGTGTCACTAAGGCTTGGAATTTTTGGGATTCTAATATTGGAATTATAATTCATGTGGATATCTATGGGACTCTTGTTATGTCCATTATATGTATTTTTGGGGAAGTGACATGACTCAAAATGGTTATCTAGATATTGTTAGCTTATCAATATATGTGATAAATGATTGGTTAGTAGGCCGAGGACACTTTTTCAATGATATAAAATTGATATATCTTTCAACAATAATATATTTTGAACATGTTAGTGGCCCCCACATATTGATTAAAAATGGTGGTGATATATATTTTTTGAGATGTATGTTATTGTTTATATATAATTTTTTATACAGTTATATATATTAGGATATTTTCAAGTCACGCCATTGGTGGTTTCCAATATATTTCAAACTCACACCTCACACGGGCCCCTCATGATATGTGCAGAAAATCATGGTTATTTCTATGTATAAGGATAATGTTTTTACAACGTTAACCTGTTCTATAACGAAATAAATATGGTGTACAATGTTACACCATTATTCAATAGGAATTATGTTTTCTGAATATATTAATATTCATTTATGGATTTCATTGCACGATACACCAAGTTATGCTTAATTTATTATCAACACTAATTTAAGCTTGGTTCATGGTAAGCACTACTTTTATCTTGTGGTACATGAAATGTTTAGTATAGATATTTTTTATACACATTTATTTTTTTTTATTGGGTATGACAAAACACCAGGCTAAGCTTGCATTACACACAACACTAAGCTTCAAAAAACCATGTTATATTATTAAAATATTTTTAAATTTATCATCTATACATTAGAATTGCAAGTATGAAATGGATTAACTAAATTAGAAAATATTGTTTATAAATTTCTAAATAAGGAATTCTTTTTTCACTAATTAATTAAAAATGAAGGTAAGAACTGTATGAAAATAAATAAATTCATTTTATAATAATCTATTTTTCAGAACAAAAATTTTTATTATCTCAATGAACTAAAGAAAATATTTTTATGAATGATTTGCCTTAAATTTATTTTTAACACTCTTACTTTTTTTCAATACATTATAGAAGAATATATCCAAATTAATGCATAAAAAGCATTTAAAAAAAGGCAATTTTACAAACTTTTAATTTGTAGCACAATATATAATTAATTATCTAAACTATTCTAAATTATATTTGAAAAAATAAAATTTATTTTTGAAATATTAATTTTACAATTTTCTTATGGTGAATTTTTTGTATTTTTATGAAACAAAATCATTTTTTGGTGAATAGGGAATAATATAGAATTTTAATTGAAACCCATATTTTTTTCAAATTAATATGATATTAAAATTATATATTACTATACTTTTAATGTTAAATGAGATCCTTGATAGAAATATTAATTTAATGTTTTTCATTTGAATAAATATAATTATAAATTGGATAAAAAACTATGTAATATTTTTATAATTTTAACGTTAAAACCATAAATTCTTATCATGTCTCTGAGATTAAATTTAAAATAATATTATCCACTAGAGTGCGTTGAATTTAGAAAAATATATTCTATATTTTTCATCATTATAAAATATAAAATCTAATAAGGTCAAATTATTTTTTTTATAAAATTATTAGTGAATATTGTTGAAATTAATTGAAGTGATTAAGGTAAAAATTTGTATAAATAGCGGATAAAATTTGAATATTAGTTGTGTAAGTGACATGACACATGTCCAACATCAATTTTATGAAAATATTTTGACCGTAACCACTATTTTATTGATTTTTTTGCATAATTCATGATTTGATTTATATAAAACGAGGGTTCACCTAACATTCTTTTCAAAAGTAAAAATGGTGTCATCTCTTCCACTTATGAAAGGCCATAACATCTTCCCATATCCTCACATAATAAAACCAAATATTTCAAAAAAGAAAAACATAAATAACTTTTAGAATTTACAAATATCAAATTATATGCCTTATTTTGTGGATAAGTCCAACCAAGGATGACATTTGGTACAATCTAATAAGAGAAACCTGAAGAAGAGCTAACATTCATTAATGAACTTTTTTGTTTTATTTCTTCCTTAAACCCATTCAATTTTTCATATAAATAATATATTAAAAATTCAATATATTAAATATATGGCGAAGTTCTTATTTTAAGGGTATTACTATCTAACACAAACACATCCATCAAATTAGTGATGAAGTCATCGCCCATATGTACGGCAGAGTACCTCTTTGAGAGATGATGTCATTATTTCTTCCCTTAACACCTATAAAGATTTATTGTAGTGGTGGAAATAATATTAATATATTATTTTTATTATTTTTATGATGTTATATTTTTTTTAAATTTTTCAATCATATCTAACTTCTGAATTTCCATTTTGTGGGAATACGATATCATATTTCATGTGTACGAGAGAGTACAATATCATGAAGTGATGTGGTTCATTCACGCATTACATGGAATTTATTAAAGTTGGGTTTAATAGAGATATTATTCATATATAACATAATAATTTTATAAAAATAATAATTGTTATGTCCACTATGTCGAATATCCAGAGAGTTGGGGTGAATCGCGGTATGAGAGATTAAAATTTCTTACCCTTCAGATCTTGTCTCTTTATTAATAAAAAATTACTTCTCTATAGTTCTCATTGAAAAGTTTTAAAAAAATATAAAATCATTCATGTAACATGGAAATTTTTAATTTGTTCACCCACACTAGGATACATCTGAGGAGAATAGAACGATGGTGTGTTTATGTAAAAAATTAAATAAGTCTCACTCTTAATAATGAGTAAAATATTCATGAAAGATCTTCTATACCTAGGCTCACTACCCTTATAATGATTTGGTTCTAATCAATAAATTCCCATGGGTCACTCCCTATGCCTCTTTGTCTAGTTCACTGCCGGTGGAAGGGGTCTCTGTCTTCTTCTTCCTTTGCTCACTTCTCTTGGAAAGGAACCTAGTCACAGTTTATATACATGTAGTTTAAACACATTTTATGGAAAATTAGGCACCTTCATATGCATGAATACCACATCATAAACTGTAGGTATATTCTATGTTGAAGTTACTTTTTCACATGTATATTAAGACATCCTTCCCGAGTACTGTTAGTTACTAGAAAATTATTTCACAAACTGATTTGATGATTATGAAATCATTCGTGAGTCTTATGTGAACCACCTACTCCTCCCACGTAATTTTTATAGGGTATGGTATGTGGAACACATCATCCACACACCGATATCACATTTGCGAACCGCACTTCATTTGCGGACTCCTCTTCCTTCAATGCCTCGTACCACCTCCATGTACTGACTTTACCAACCCCTCCCTGAACCACCATCTATCCAAAAATTGTTCCCTATTTTCAAAATGTCTTCTCTAACCTCATGTGTACCAAAACTTTTTCCTTCACGTACCATGTCATTTTTTGGATACAGTGTCACGATCCATCCTTAGGACCCGTGTCGTGACTACCCCAAACACGCCTTCCATTGTCCAGGGGCCAGAGACTAGAACCAAAGGTGTAAATCCATAAGCTAGGAAGGCATTCCCTTTATAAAAAGTAAACACACACAATCATAGTACACAACTGGGAGAAAATCCCCCAGCAAAACTATATACAAATGAAGTGTTGGAAGGTAGAAGGGGCCGAAAATACAAGCCCAATAGTAATGTACAGCTACAACTAAAAGAATGTACAACTAATGAAAAGTAAAACATATACTGGGTCATCCTCCGGGGTTCCTACCTGAAGTGTAGGTACAAATGGCCTCCTCAGCACTGTCATTCGTCCGTCTCCTCCATGTACCACTACGCCGAGTGGTCCACCTCGGGGTACTATCCAGTCCTGCTACTCTCTACCTCAGTCAGTAATATCCGTTGTCTGTGTCCAACATAATGAGGTGCGGGCATAGCCCGTGCATGGGTGAGTATAATGATACTCAGTAGGGACCCCAAGACCATCAAGGTCTCACTAAGTACAAAAAGGAAAAACCAAAAAGTATGAAATCAACGAATACCATTACTTAGGTATATTCCCATACATATACCTATGTTATCTTGTAACCCATATCAATCATGAGGAAAACTCAAAAGTCATTGACTCAGCTCAATACCATGATTTCATTCTAGGGGTGGTAACATGTATCACACCCAGACAAACTAATGAAACATCGGCTGCTGGTGTACTCGTTTTCATTAGAGTACTGTGGGCATGTCGCGTCACACAGAGGCGCTTCCCACATTATTGGAATTCTGTGGTACTCCACTTGTCGAGTACCGTGGGTCCGCTGTGTCACACAGAGGTTCTCCCCACTATGGGTCTGCCACATCACACAGAGGAACTCCCCCTCGTAACCTACTGAGGTATTCCTCCTGTCGAGTTCCATGGGTCTTCCGCGTCACATATAACCACTCCCCACTGTGTGTCATCTGTGTCATACAGAGGCGCTCACCACTGGGCTAGTTGAAACACTCTGAGTCGAAAGGTTAGTAGTCATTAGGTATCATCCAACTACTAGGTATTCATACTATACTAGCTCTTCCACATGAGGATCCTCTCCACAAGCTACTGGTCGATACTAAAACTATCATAATGTCCCATTTAGAAGTATCCCAAAGGTCTGCCTCATCATAGGGGTTTCAACGCAACAGACGGTGTGTCAATCAGACTCTCGGTCTGTGAGTTATTGACGTTTCCCTCCCGAGGGCCTGGTTGGATTTTAGGTTCAATCTAACCAGAACGTACCCCACTGGGTCAAAACCTCACGTTTGTATTCCAAAAGAACCTTCTCACTCCATGATTTCCATCGCCACCGACATTTCTTCGATCAGACACTCGTATCCCAAGTTACGGGCGAAAAGGTGTAAAAGGCCACCAAGATCGTGATTGTAAGGGGAAGAAAGAGGTTGTCAATGTTGAATTCTACAATTGTAGAGAAAGGGGGAATTATTCAAATGAATGTCTTAAGCATCAGAGGAACATCCCTTAGAAACGGCCAAGGGATCAAGGCCAAGCTTATGTTATCACTACTGCTGAGGTTGAAGCTCCGAAAGATGTATTGGCAGGTAATTTAATGGTTTCCTCAAGTTTGTCAAATGCTTTATTTGATTCTGGATCATTTCATTGTTTCATATCTTCCCAGTTTTCTAATAAAATTAGTTATTTCCAATTTGATTTAACAAGGGAGTTGTCAGTCAAAACTCCTAAGGGAAGTATCATTGAAACAAAGTTTTGTGAATCGGTCCCCATTAGGGCATATAAATGTTCTTTATCTGTTGATCTCATCATCATACCCATGATTTAATTTGATATAATCCTCAGTATCGATTGGATTTTGGACCATGATGAAAAAATTTATTGTAAGAAGAAGGAGTTTACTACCCTCGACCATGGAAAACGACATGGTAAGGGTTAATTTTACAATCTCTTCATTATCCGAGGTTGCTTATATGTAATTATCTACTGGGACCTCAATATCATCCACATACATGTTTCCTAAAAAGTTATTTCATAACTTTATTACTATTTTATAGACTACGGGTTAAAGTCATTTACACCATTGTTTGACTTTTTATAATATGTTTATAAAATAATCTTTCTATCATTTTCCAAACAAGGTCCTCTATAACCTTTTCAACAAAATTAAGGTAAGAATGTTTTTTTTAACATATACGGTGGGTGTGGCTATTTTCTACCATTATAATATTGTCAAATCCTTCCTTACATTTTTATAAGTATATTTTCAAAATAAATTTTTTCATAAATGATATCAAAATAGAAAGAGATATTTCTCTAAAAAAGGTTTTTATTTCATCTATGTTAATATCCTTTGATTGATTTTAAGATTATTTGAAGTTGATTTATTATGATACAAAACATCCATATTGTATTGATTGTTTTGTGATATGTTTGACTATGGATGTGTTATTTTCACACCATTCATGGTTTATAGATAAAGTATTGACATTTCGTATGCTAGTTTATATACAAATTTTTATGTAATTTTTAGACCTTTTCATATGAGGAATGCATTGGACATAGTAAGTGATGGGTGGATCCCGCAATAGCTCCTCGATGCATCGGTATGTCTCATGAGACAAACTAGTGTCCTCGCACAAGGCCTTGACAAAATCTAATTTGTAGTCTTGGAACAAGGCCTTGAAATTGTGGTTATGAAAGTCTGGAATTATGCATTCCATCATTATGAAAGCGGCTATTGATATTGCATGTGATTATTTGACTATTAGAATATCCATGTGAGTAAGTAAATGGAATTATTTTGATTTATATTTTCCATATTATGATGAAGTTTATGTTGAAAAGGATTTTGTTTTAGTTTTATACATTACCTTAAATGTTTATGCTTATTTATGAAAGTTTCCACTATATTGTTATCCATAATGAGCATCTGAGATCACCCATTTCTATGTTTTATTTTTCCCAGGATGCGGAGAAATATATTATTATTGACCTGCCTGGATAGTCCATGGGATCTCAGTGTTGTCTATGGAAACAATTTTGTTGTAGTTTTCCATTTTATGATGTAATGTAACTCTTATGAATGTATCTAGTACTTCCAGGGCAACTAAACTAATCGTTCGAGACATGATCTTCTTTAATCAAGTCAATATTGTGTAATAATGAACCGACTCTGGGTATGTAAAGACCCGCAAATTTCAAGGAAATTTTTTTTCTTAATTTTCTTTGGAATTTTACAAGAGCGCAGCTTCAGACGGCACCTGATTCCGAGGCCCGGTGTGCCCGGAATCAATTTCCGAAGTTTGGATCGGGTACGTTCAGTGAACGGACGAGCGGGTTTTTCTATCTTTTGAACCGGTGCCCGGAATCAAATTCTGAGGGCACCGATGAAATCGCAGCGCCGGTATTTGCTTAGAAACGCCTCTTCCGGAGTTGCGTTTGCTCAGACGTGGTTTTTAAATTTTGCGGCTTTAAGTCAGAAATAAAATAAAGTTTGTGCGACAACTTTATTCTATTTCACTTAAGCTGCTTGGAAGCCACTTGAAGCCACTTAAAGACGGCTTGAACTGAGTTGAACTGGATAGGATGCTATCCGGAAATATCCTACCCCCTTGGTAGGATATTTGTGATGTGGGGCCCGCACGAGCCCCGCCGTTTCTTTCGCTAAGTAACGCACCCGCGAAAACCCGTCAAGTAACTGAAAAGTCAACCGACGCATTTTCTTTAATTCTTAACAGACCATTTAATTGGGCGGTTTATTTCGTGAATTAAATGGGTTGTTTCATTCGTTGAATTAATTCAACGAATTTAATGGGTCGTTACTTACGCGTTTCCGTTCGTTGGCAAAATAATAAAATAAGACCAACTCATTCATTTGGAGGATTACTCGTTGTGCGAGATTCTCTGGGCCTCCACCTTCCCCGCGAAGAACGCGAAGAACGCGAAGAACGCGAAGAACGCCGGCGACCGGAATTCGACGACGCACACCGAGATCTGCGACGTCGACGAGCTTTACCCGCGACGTTCTTCGGCGACGCCTCTTCTTCCGCGGCCGATCCTCGTTCGGCAACTAAGGTGAGAATCGGATCGTTTAAATTCTCCCTTTTTAAATTTCATAGCAACGTATTTAATTAATTAAATCCGTTTGTTCTTGATCCGGAGATTGGCGACGCGACGCCGGATACCGCGACGACGCGACGATCCCCCTTCTTCCGCGACGAGCAATCTCGCGACGATCCCTCGTTCGGCAACGACAGCTGCGAGGTAAGGGTTGATTTGAAATATTTTTCCTTTCCCGTGATTTTATTTCTTTTAAAATAAGGAACCGATTACGGAACAATTTTAAATTTATTTAAAATTGTTGATTGGTCGTTTCTTGTTTCTCCCGTTGTTTATGACTAACGCGGAGGGTGCGGGTCTAACGAACAAGACCCGACAACCCTCCGCCGATCTTCCTTTTTGTGCGGATTTGGCGGGCGACGGAAAAAGCACGAAGCAAGGGCCATTTTTTGATTCCGCAGTGAAGGACGCGTCCCGGGAGGAACAATGGCGCAGACGGGAGGCAAAACGGGCCACCGGAGCAACTCCGGCGGCCCGCGGAAGGCGGCGGCGGCGGCGCCCGGCGCGCCGCCGGAGGAGTCCGCCGCGGCCGAGCCGCGGCGGCGGCGACCCGCCGGACCGCATCCGCGGTCCGGCCATCCAGCACGCGGCCCGCGCGGGCCGCGTTTCTCCAAAGCCGCGGGTTTGACCCGCGGCGGCTCACACGGCCGCTCGGCCGAGGCCGAGCCGGCCGGTCCGGTCGGCCGGGCCGCGCCCAGGCCGGACCGGACCCGGCCTAGCCGGGTCGGGCCGGGTCGGGCCGACCCGGTTCGGGCCGACCCGGTTCGGCCGACCCAGGGGGGGTTTCGGGCCGGGCCGCCCCGGGCCCAGAACCCCCGTTTCGGGCCCTCTTCGGTCTTTCGCCCATATCTTGGGCCTGGGACCTCCGATTGACGAACCGTCAGTGGCTACGCGATCCTTGGATCGAGACGGTCGTTTCGGTTTATTACACTCAAGGTTTCGGAAGACTTTGGGTTCGGCCGGGTTGGTTCGTACACGAAACCAACCGGGCCCTCGGAGCGGAAACGCTCATAACTTGAGCTACGGACGTCCGATCGACGTACCGTCAGCTGTGGTAGTTTCCTCTAAGTGAGACGGAACTTTTGGCATACTCTGCCCGAGGATCGGATACAGGCGGAGTACGGTCGGGTTGGTTTTGCCCTAAAAACCAACCGGGCCCCTGGGACGAAAATGCCAATAATTCTCAGACCGGGCGTCCGATTGACGCGCCGTCTGTTGCGTTGAGATCCTGTTGTCGATACGGAACTTGTGGATACATCGACTTCGGACTACGTGTCAGTTGATGTATCAGCCTCTCGGCTCGTGGAGCGGACCCTCCTAAACGAGCTCGCTATGTGCGGGAACCCTAGTGCTGGCTGTGGCTTCGACAACAGAGCAGAGATCCTTCGTGGACTGCGGCGACGACTGTGCAAGAGATCCTCAATGGACTGCGTCGACTACTGCACTCAGCGATCCTACGTGGAACAGTGCTACCGAACCTGTGTGAGCTGAATCTTCTTTTTACCTTGAGCGGTGGAGCGCTTGGGTGTAGCGGCGGACCCGTGGTACTTGACAGTGGTGGTGCGCTTGGATGCAGCAGCAGACCCTTGGCGGTGGAGCGCTTGGTTGTAGCGGCGGACCCGCGATACTCTACGGAGTGTGTGCGCTTGGTTGTAGCGACAGACCCGCGACGGTGGAGACGTGCGTGCGGAGTACGGAGACCGTGTAGATGACTGAGACCTGACGACTGCTTGACCGACTCGACTTGGAGTGAGTCGACTAGCCCAGTGGACGGAGCGCCCAGTAGTTGGCAGCAGACCCACGGCGGACGGAGCGCCTGGTAGTTGGTGGCAAACCCGCGGTACTCGACAGGAGGAGTACCTCAGTAGGCTATCTGGGTGAGCGCCCGGTATTTGGCAGCAGACCCTCAGCGGACGGAGCGCCCGGTAGTTGGCAGCAGACCCGCGGTACTCGACAGGAGGAGTACTTCAGCAGTCTTAGGTTAGTGAGCAGTACCTCGGAGTCGTGACAGGACCACTGTACACTTCAGAGATGGGGCTCTTCAACATTTACGGTTTCGATAATGAAAATCCTGGTTGAGCTGAATCTTATGTTACTCTCCTTTGTGGATTGTGTTGAACTATCCTATGTGGATTTACTGTTTACTCTCCTTGTGGATTTGAGTCTTGCTTTCCTTTGTGGATTGAGTTGTTCTTGAGCTCGTGAGCAGAGCTAGAAGTGGGGACTTAGGTATATGTATGGGCATATACCTAAGTCGAGTCAGATGTTACTTCGTGATTGCATCTTTCTTTTGTGCTATATCCTTTGTGGATTTCGGGAGACCTTCGGGGGTCTCGGGGTCCTTACTGAGTAGTTTGTACTCACCCCTGCACGGGCTATGCCCGCACCTTGTTGTGTTGGTTGCAGACGACGGACAGCGCTGATCACGGTTGGGGCGTGGAGCAGGACGGTACCTGGAGGTGGACCACTGGGCGGGACGTGCTCAGAGCGGACGTGGGACCCGAGGAGCCTGGAGGCTATCTGTACCCACCCTTCAGGTGGGATTGCCAATGGACGACACGAGGCCGCCGTCTTTTCTTCAGTTGCTGTACTTTACTTTTCAGTTGTACTTTACAGTTGGGCTTGTATTTCCGGCCCCCTTTACTTTTCTGCACTTTACTTTCCGCTTGCTGACTCTGTGTGGTTGTTACTTATAAAGGCAATGCCTTCCCTGTTTACTGGGATTTTACGCCTTGGTGCTAGTCGCCAGCCCCTGGCCTATGGAAGGCGGGCTTGGGGTAGTCACGGCACGGGCCCCGAGGACGGGTCGTGACAGGGTAACTAGGTTCAGGGCATTACAGAGAAGACATACTACATATTTATGAAATGAAATAAGAGCTCCCACATTTTTCATATGTCACAAGTGTCACAATTAATCCATTATAAAACCTCATAAGTGTAATGGTAGAAATATGTCCATAAAATAGTTTTTAGATAATTTTATAGGTCATTTTAATCTTCATATTTTTAGTTTAATACTTATTAAATCCATGTTTACCTAGCCGTGGTAATTATGTTTTACTACATTCGGTATGAATTTTGGTTAAAAATTAATTTGAACTTATTATAAATTATAAATTTCAATTATTCCATTTATGGAATCAAATTTTCATTATTTCATTCATAGATGTGTCAAAATTTAATTTTAAATTAATCTTGTATGCATGATGATAAAGCGAGTTTCTGAAAGATCAAAAGTATGAAATGTTTTTATATAAAAATTAAATATGAAACTGATTAAATTGAAATAATTTAGATTAATTGATATAAAATTTAACATATTTTAATTTAAAACAAATACAAAATATAATTTAACATTATAAATAATTTAAACGGGAAGTCAGTTTTCAATTAAATTTCAGTATTTTTCACTGTTCATAAAAAAATAAATCTTTTAAGAGAAATCCCAAAACCTCGCCTTAATATAATATTTGCATTAATATTTCAAAAC
Organism: Viscum album; assembly: GCA_963277665.1. Taxonomy (NCBI): domain Eukaryota; kingdom Viridiplantae; phylum Streptophyta; class Magnoliopsida; order Santalales; family Viscaceae; genus Viscum; species Viscum album. Next base: position 1,195,080,144 of record OY728152.1, on the reverse strand, counting down.
ATAGGGTTATTTTATAAAATTTATTTTCATAACTTTTCAAAAAAAATAATTCTATTTTAAGTGGAGAAAAGGCGATAAAACTGTTATTTAGAAAAAAAATTGTTTTAAATGTAAAATTGTATTTATTACTTTTTATTTTATAGAAAAAATATAAGATGAATGTTAAAAATTTGATTCAAAATTTAATATATACATTTCATTAAAATCATTAACCAAATTTTATTTCTTTTAATTTATTGATATAAAACACATTTGTGTGCATCAAAATTGTTTTTAGGGAACAATTTCATTTTTATTTCAAAAGTGTTTTATTTTCATTTATAATTAATTTTTCTCCCAAAAAATTATTTTATATACATTTGTAAACCAAATTCTCATAATTTAGTTAATATTATTCATAACCATCATTTGAATATCTAGGTGACACCTATCAAATTAAATAAAAATATTTTAATAATATGTTGGATTTAATTTAAACTCAATTTTGCATGTAATGCAATCTATGATCGATGTTTCATGTAACGTAAGAAAAAATAAATGTTGCATATAACTCAAGATAAACTTAGTATTCCATGTAATGAAACATATTGAAAAAATAATTTATTTGAAAAAATAATATCTCAAAAAATATCAGGTTTTTAACACTATACACCATAAAATGAATTTACCCATTAAAATTAATCATTTTGGTATCCACAAATGAGGATAATTATTCATCATTAAATCCTTATTTTTTCATATATCTCCCTCAACCAGGTGGTTTTTTCATAAAACATTGATCATAGGAGTAGTATTGTCTCGTAGAACATTCTATATGCAATCCAGAATCTTTACGAGTCATTACTCATAAAAAATATCATGCTCTCACAGTATGAGCTCTGAGGTTAGTACATGTGATAGATCAGGTATGTAATTTACCAGGAGTGATACATGTAACACATCATGAACCTAGAGTGGTTCATTGGTAGTTGTAAACTATAAGCTACTACCCTAATATGATTAAGCATTTTAATGGGACTGATATACATTGGGATATGTTTTCCCTCCATTATATAATAGAGAAATTCATAGAAAGACCTTCTCAGTAACTTCAAATTTTATATCATTTATATGATTATCATCATAACATATCTTTCAACATTTTATAGTCCTTACATATTATTGAATTAATTTTTCCTTCTCTTACATCAAATCCGCTTGTTCAGTTATCAATAGATTTCTTTCTACAACATCATTCTAGTACACCAGAGTTATTCAATTCCTTAAATAAAGGTCTTCACAAAGAGCCATCTAAATTAACAATTTAATAATATCATTGAAATCAAAATCAACTTGAGGAAGGTTTTTAACCCAACCACATTTGAAATCCATGGGAAATATCTTTTAGTATCCATTAATCATATATCCACATGTTGTAAATTCATTCCTCCTAAAATAATTTTTTCACTATATATAATACTAAAGGGGTTTACTTCCATAAATTTATCTTAAAATATCCTCCATCCTGATGAAATCCCACCACATAAAACCTCTAAAGGGTGTATCAATAACTTTGACAATATGATGAGTGTTAAACTCATAACCCCATAATGGTATCTATAACTATTAATTTAATCATACCTAAAGACATATGTACTTAGAAAATATATTTCAATATTCATTACTTAAATAATCTATTATCCTATGCAAAAAAAATCCATTGGAATATTAGGTTCTTCCTTGTGCCTATAGAATATCAAATTTGATTTTATTATTCCATAATCCATGTACAGGGAGATAATCATATGAAAATCCACTAAATTATGAACAATATTATTTTCATAGGGATCATTCATTTAAAATAAACATGAAATTCCCATTTAAGGAGGGTAGGTTATGTTTTCCATAATTATCATGATTCACTTCATCCATTATGATTTCATAATCATTCCATTTTTGCTTTTTCTTCAGAGGTTCTTGGGGCTTACCATCTATATTAGCCCCTAGATTGGGGCATTGATTCAAAAAATTCCAAAAGTTTATGCACTTGAAACACCGAAGTGTGGGTGGTGCTTTCTGTTTAGATCTATGTCCAGACATTTCACTAACTGGAATTTTTACATCAATTTTAAAATCTTATTTTTGATGTCCTAGATTCCCACACTTGAAGCACATTCTATTTCCTTTTATGAACTCACCTAAGTGTTACCGTACATAGTTTGGGAAAGTAAGAGTTTATATGTTTTTCTTCTCTCCATGTGACATATAATTTCATTTTCCTTGGAACCCCATTTCTTTTTTCTTATCACCATCACCAAGAGGGTTTCCATATTCAATTTCCACATTTAGTGCCCATAAAATTATTTCATTATAGCATCCAAAGTCCCTTATGGATAACTCCCTTCAGATATTTGATTTCTAACCACTAAAGAATATTTAAAATTTAATTTTACGCTGAATTATAATACTTGAAGAGTACCTTGAATGTTTTTTAAATTATTATTCATAAGAACAATTAGAATAATAATATGTCTGGCTACGTTCTAGGAATTCTTTGTCTATTTTTTTATGAATAATTCAAGGTAAATAATTATATAAAAATAATAATTTAAACTCATCTAACGTAATGTAGTCAATTTCATCTCATTTCCTAGAATTCGTAAAAATATTCCACTACTGATCTACGTCACCTTCAAGATGGTATACATGTGGAGTGACTTTTTTATGCTCTGAACATTAGAGAATGAAAATACATTTTCAGTGGTTCTAATACATTTCTCATAAACAAGATTATTAGCCGAACCACTATAATATGGTGAGTGTTTCCTTATGAAGGTCTCAACCAAACATTGTTCCCACCTTTTCTCGTTTTTATGTCCACCATAACTCATAGCTTGAGAAATTTTTCTATCAATAATTGTGGGGTTTTCATTCCATATCGCATAAAATTCTGTTTCTTCGGAGTAAAATCATTTCGTTTTCCACTGTATTCCTCATTAACATGGTTAATTCAGGTTCTATCTATTTAACAAGAACACAAACCATAGTGTGATAAATTTTAATCATAATGGAAAAACACAAAGTCTAAAAAAATAATTTAATATGTCTAAATAAAAACAACTTATTTTTAATATATAAACCATATGTTTATCATATTTAATTCTTATTCATCATCTATTTAAATAATTTAGTGTTTGTGAATTTCTAAACCGTATCCCTCAGGAGTTTCAAACTAGGTTTGAAATGGTGCCTATTTTTATGGACTAGTTCCCAATCGAGTCTAGATAAATAGGGTTTTTTCCAGGCTGTTACCCCTAGGTACATATGTTCCAGATCCACATCCACTTATAGAATCCTAAGAGTGAATTCATTTCTTAGAAACCACTCAATAAACCCTTTAAACAAATTCTCGTATATTTAGACTTATACATAGATAAATACCAAGAAATATCCTTTGAAATATCCCTAGGGATCCCACTAAAGATTTTTTATCCTAGTTCCCAACGTTTAACTAAACCTTTACTTTGATATCAACTATAGGGATATAGTATCCTCTTATATGGATATTATATATTTTTAGATGAATATTCTTCACATTTCAGAAAAACAAGCTTGAAGAGAGTAATAGTTTAGTTCCATTGCAAATAATGAACACAATCTTCTAATCTGGGGAAATATATTCAATATTTGCAAAAAAATATATTCCCATTTATTAGTCTTCATAGTCATACCCTACAAAAGACTTTTCTTCACAACCTGAGGAGGGGAAACCTAATAAAGGGTGATATGAGATGCCTAGAAAGGGTAAAAATAAGATATACAAATCTATGATCATATGAAAGAATAAGATAAGAATAATGGTATGTGATAATGAATAAAACATACAAAGCTGATACCCAACCTTTAATAGATCATAAAAACGAGTCATGACATAAATATTGGCGGTTTATAAGACATGAATCATAGGGATCAATGAACGTGATCCATGAGAGCATAAAATTGTTTCAAGACATATATTTTTGGAATAAAATTCTTATTACATCATTCTCAACATATATAAATACAAATAGGTTCACTCAATAAGTTATGTATATGAAATTAGGCCCTCACATAAAGTGATGGACGTGAAAGTAGGTCCATACATAACATTATAGACATGAAAGCTAGTTTCATGAGAAAAAATTAATATTTAATCTGATTTAGAAATAACATTGTGAAAAAATAATAATTTTCACAAATAACATTATAGAAATGAAAGATCGGTCCATGCATAATATCATAGCAATCAAGGTTCTCTCCCAATACCATCATAGTAGAAAATACTCATTACTAATTCAGGTTCACTCTCCATTCTAGGCATATCTATCTCATGATATATAATTATTTTACTAGTGCATGGGATGTAGATATAGGACCAACCAATATTTTTTTATAATGTAATCATTTTCTTTGGTTATATCATATCCACCATCACATAATGAAAATCAGAAATATGTCTTCCAGAAGATCATAAAACAACAATCATATGATAATCCATGAAATGAAATTTGTTTCAAAAAAATACATCATAACATAACTACTGAATGATAAAAAGGTTTCATAATCATTTCATCATTTCATCAAAATTATAATCTATGAAAAAAGATGCATATTTCATAAGAATTTTATCAGGGTATAACCCATGGAAAATAAACAAGTTTCAAAAAAATCATTTCACCATAAGTTTAAACCATTCAGAAAAATAATATGAATTATATCCATTGATCATATCCTTATTAAATCAAAAGTAACCTCAAAGAATTTCATTTTAAATGGAAAATAATTTTGAATGACTTATTGGGAAATTTGTAGTGGAAAATGGCTTCTCTTTGAAAATAAAATTTTAAGACATAAAACATTTTAAAAATATTTTTTTTTGAAAATATCCTTGAAAACTAGAAAATAACACTTTAAAAATTAATTTAAAATATTTCTTCATTAAAATATGATTTCCACATGGAAAATGTTTTTTAAAACTCAAAAAAAATTCAAAATCCTTCTCACTTTGAAATCCTTTATTTAAAATCTGAATTTACTAAATTTTAATGGATTAATTTTATTTGAAAATAACTTTGAAAACATGTAATGGTATCTTGAAATTATTTTTAGGTCCTGAAATATGGAAATAATATTCATTCTATGCATTTTAAAAACAAATATTCATTTCACATTTTCGATAAAAGTAAAATGATCATTTCTCGGAAAATGACATGATGGTTCATTTCAATTTTTTTTAAAATTAAAACATGGGTAAAATTTAATTTTAATAATCAAAATATAGTAATAAATCATTTTTCAAAAAAAATTTAGAAATCAAGTATTTTGGAAGAAAATAGATTTCCGATTGAAGAGAACAATAATGTCGGATTTTCTTAAAAACATTTTATTTTTTATATTATGTACCAAAGAGTGGAAAAATGATAACATTACATGAAGATATCAGGAATAACTATAGGATAATAAAAATAATGATAATTATTGAGTGTTTGATTATCTGGTTTCAATATTAGATACTTAATCATAAATAATCTTTTTAAACGATGAGAATGTAACATAAAACCTTTACCACTTTTATAAAATTAAATCATATCCCCATGAAGAAATAACACAAAATGAATATTAAAATATCACCAGGATGAATAAATTTAATATATTACATAAAAAATTTGATTTATATACATATTTTAATAAATATAGATGATTAACATAATGCACCTCTCAAAGAAGTAAAATTCTGATAAAAACCTCGTACCAAATTGGTAACAACTGAAATTTAAACCCCTAGAATGATAGATCCTAAAATGGTTATATAAATACTAATAATGGTATATTGAAGCATCATAAAAAATTCATGGAAATTATATAGACCATATAAAATAAAAATGTGTTTAATGTGTAATTATTCTCATATAAATAAAAAGTGAGACGAAAATCCCTTACTCTAAGTCTAGAATTCTGTCGTACTCATTCAAACCTCATCTTCTTCAGGTATCCTCCTTTGGTTTGAACCAAAATTATTACCTGGATAGATTAATTTCCAAAATAAGGAATCTTGAATGAGGGGAGGGAATTTGGGAAGTTATTGGATAAGGCTTGGCTAAACCCAGTAGGTTGGAATCCATGAAGAAGATAGAATTGGGGGTGACCTTTTATAAGTGGGCGAGATGAAAAACTTTTTATTTTTGAAAATAAATGTGTTATAATACATTTTTCACTATTCGAAATGGTCCCAATTAATCCATTATATAACCTTAAAGGTTTAATGGTCTAAATATGGGCATCCAATAGTTTTTATACATGTTTATAAGTCATTTTTACCATTATCTCTTTAGTTTAACTTCCTGGTAAACCTATTTTTTTTCTTAACCATGACAATTAACTTTTTATATATTCACTCTTCATTTTGGAAAAAAATTAATTTGAGCTTATTAGATATTATAAATTTTTATTATTACAATTATATAATACATTTCCCAGAATTCCATTCAAAGAAAAGGAAAATTTTAATTTAAAATTAATCCCATAGATATGATGAGAAAGTTGATTTTTAAAGAGAAAACGTTCAAAAGTATGAATTGTTTTATGTAAAAATTAAATATGAAATTAATTAAAATGACCAAAATGAGATTAATTTGTATAAAATTGGAATAATTTTACTTTTAAACTAATTTAAAATAATATATATCATTATATATAATTTAAAGAAACATACAGTTTTCAATTATAAATCTATATATTACACTATTCATCAATAAATTAATCTTTTCATAAAAATACTAAAAATTGACCCTATGATAGTTTTAAAATTACGATTTAATAAATTAATTTTATTTTATGAAATTAATTTTCTAAAATTTTCAAAAATTAGATTTACTCTATGTGTGCAAAAGGCAGATAAAGATGTTTTTTGGAAAAATTAAATTTTTAGGATTAAAATTGGATTTATTCTTATTTATTACTAGAAAACATATAATATGAATATTAAATTTTTTATTGAATATATTGTATATAAATTTTATTAAAACCGTTAAGAAAAAGTGATTAAGTTAATTTATTTATATAAAACACACTTGTGTGCATAAAAAGAATTTTTTTTAGAAAGATTTCATTATTTTAAAAAGGGTTTTATTTTCACATATAATTCTTTAGTCACCAAAGAATTTATTTTGTATACACATGTAAACCATATTTTCAAAATTTATTTAATATTCTTCATGACCACCATTCCAATGGCTAGGTGAAATCTATCATATTTCATAATTATATTTTGATAATATTTCATGTTTTATTTAAACTAAGTGTTTAACATAATGAAAACTAAACTTAGTGTTTCATGTAATTCAAGAAAAACTCATTGTTTCATGTGACTTAAGATAAACATAGTCATCCGTGTAAAGAAAAATATAAAAATGATTAAATTAATATGAAAAGTAAATATTTCATTAACTCTCGGGTTGTTACATGGGGAAAAAAATAATATAACCCCTCATACGTCAGTTTATCTCATGAGACTGACTATTTTGGGTATTTTTTTCATTCCTACCCATTGATTTTTTAGTTCTTGGAATGAGGCCCCAAAATTTTGAATTAATTGTCTTCCATAATATATTCCATTATAAATAATTCTTTTTATTGTCCATATAATCACTCATGTTCTTATGTAATGCATGGATATATTTTATGGTCATGATATTATTTATTTAGTGTTATTTAATTATTATCTGTTTCTATTTTATTATCTATGACTTATTAACAACAAGACATATTTTTTTAAATGATACCCCTTATTGAGGATTTAATCTCACTCCTCTAATTATTTATCATTTTACTCAAGGTACCTATAAGTGTAATAAAAATGTTTTTAATGGTATACTAAGAGGGGTCATAATTTAGCCATTAATTAAGAATTTGTCACATTTAGAATGTTTTTTGTGGAAAAATTACTCTTTGAAGAAAGAGTTGGTATTGTTATGTAATATATTTTCCTAATTATATTTAGCTATATACATAAAAAGGTGTTTGTAAGATCACATCCTTCATGTGAGGGATATTTGGGATTGAATTAAGGGTCGTGCTTAAGTGAGTTGTTGTTTATGAGATTTAGGTAGGTGGTCTAAAAGTTATATCCCATAGTTTTCATGTTTATTCATGTGTATGTGGTTGTGATTTTATTCCATTGGGATTCACATTTAATTCCTTAGTAGGAAATTATAAATTGGATGTATTAATGCTGTGTTGGACCTGTTTCTGACGCTTTTACGCCGGGGCGTGCACACGCTCGTCTGTCACGCATGGAAGGATGCGCGGCTCGTGGCCTCGCATTCCCTCTTTCCAAAGGCGGGCGGCATCCTTTCCTTATTCAGGGACGTCTTCTCCTTGATCGAAACCGGGATGATGGGATGTTGGTTCTTCCTTCTGTGGATTCCTCCTCGGAGCTCTTCACCTAGTCTGGGCTTCCCTCATAGATTTAATACGAGTTCGTCAAGCTCATTCCTAGTGCTATATCTGCATGGACACCAGTTAATTACGTTGCTTCCATCGAGACACTCCAAGGGGTCTTGTCGGGGTAGCAACCTTCGGTGAGGAGAACGGTCATGTTGGGGTGTTGTTGGCATGTCTTGATGCTGGGGATTGGCATGTCTGTCTTCTGTCCCTAATCACAGGGCTTCTTAAGGGCACGGAAGCCCGAGGCATCCCACATCGAACGTGGGGAATTGTGTATCATATGAGGTTTTCATCATCTTCCCATGTTTAAAACGAGGTATGCCGCGAGTTTAACATCTTGAGGAGATGGATCGGACTAATCAAAACACTGAGAGTGTATCGGATTGAAGGAACCCCTAGGGGGAACACTGATGTTGGGGTCAGCACGTGGGCGGCTTCCCGGATACCATGGAGTGGAATGGGGTGGCATGATCTCACCGGGATGTGGTGGCCCGGGTAAGGATCAGGATGGATGATGGGGCGATGGTCTTGATCCTCGTGGAGGCTTCCTACGTATCCCCATGGTAGGGAATCAAAGTCTGCGTAGTTCAGTGATATGGTGGGACACCTGAAAAGGCGACCCGTGAGAATGGACGCATGGTTTGGAGCCTGGAGGAAGTGAGATCTCCGGGCTAGGGCATGAGCTTCCCAAGGCACATGGGCTTGAGGGGGAAGTCAGGATGAGACGTGGGTGTGAGGAATGGGGCTTATGCTCTGAGACAGCCCAAGAGGGGGAATACAGTTTAACGTCATGCGGGACTAGATACAGTTTAACGTCATGCGGGACGAGGGCATACAGTTTAACATCATGCGGGATGAGAGATCTGGGGCTTACGCTCTAAGGAGCCCCTGAGTGGATATGGGGCTTACGCTCTGAGGTGGCCCATGGTGGATATGGGGCTTAAGATCTGATGGGGCCCATGGTGGATATGGGGCTTACGCTCTAAGGTGGTACATGGTGGATATGGGGCTTACGCTCTAAGGCGGCCCATGGTGACTGGGGAACCGACGTGGAGATTTCGAAACGACCGGGTGGTGGGCTTGAACCTCGTGGAGGCTTCCTACGTACCTTGCGTTAGCACAGATCTAAGTCCACATAGTTCGGTGGTATGGGGCTTACGCTCTGAGGCAGCCCATGGTGGATGTCATGGTCGATGCGCGCTCTAAGCCCACGTGAGTCATGCTCGGTGTGAGAAACAAGAGGCAGCAGGGACCAGACGATCACGTCGCGAAGGGTGCATCCGTGAGAAGCGGAATGGGGCTTACGCATGGAGCGGCCCAAAGAGGAAACAGGGGCTTACGCGTGGTTAGCGGCCCTGGGTGTCAGGGATTACTCTAGAGTGGAGGCCCGTGGTGCGACAAAGCGCAGTGGGAAAGGGACTTCACTGGCCTGGGAAGGGGGGATGTATAGAGGTGCATGGGTGAAACCTTCCATAAGAGAGGCTAGGGGCTTACGCTCTGAGGCAGCCCTTCCCCCTGGACAAACGCCTCTCCGACAAGGAGGATCTCATTCCATGCGAGGAAGAGTCCATTCCTGTGGAGACGAGTGGGCATAATGAATGTCCAAGATGGGGGTACCCTGCGTGCAAAGAACGGGGTCGGACCACAGTTTAACGTCATGTGTTAAGGACGAGGTGCTTAGCAGTTTAACGTCCTGCAGCTTGGACGAGGCAGGTTACCTCCACACCCCTAGGGAATACATGCCCAATGCCCTCTATGCCTTGTGGGAGGGAAGGCATAGGAAAGGCCGTAGTGAAGGGGGGTCGTAGGGCGAACCATTGAGGGGTCCACGTTAGCGTGGCTATGAGAAGAAGCAATAGTCGTTAGCGTGCCTATGCGGAGAAGCATAAGGCAAAGTAACGCAACAGGAAACACCGCCCAAGGGACCTTAAGGATACTTAGTATGAGCCTGGAAGGCCGTACAAGAAAACAACGCATGGCACGCAAGCCCGGAAGGGAAGACATCAGGTGCCAGCGTGGAAAGGTAGCCAAGGGGCTTCAAGGTAAAGGGGTCCTGGGTGTTGCGCGCAAAAGGATGGTTTTCACACAAAACACCGAGATGGCGCGCAATAGGGCCAGAGGATTGTGCGGATAGGTGATTGCGCGCAATTTATTGCGCACGTAGGAGGGGATTGCGCGCATGGGACAACGATCCCGCGAAAGGGAAGTACCCGGAGGAGGAGGCAAATTGGAGTTGCGCACAAAGGAGAACCTCGGGGCAAGGTTGCGTGAAAATGGGGATTACCTGGAAGTCATATTGCGCGCAGGGGGATTTGAATTGCGTGCACGGGAGCCGATCCGAATTTCTCAACCCTCAAACCGTCTGGGGTCGCCTTCTATTTATAGGCACCAGCCGGCGCGGAATCCAGGCGACGCGCGAAAGTTTCCGCGACGGGAACCGTCGGCGCGCAAAGCTTCACCGCGCGGAACCGGGGCGCACAACATTGTGTGCACCAGCGGCTCGATTACACGAATCCCGGGAATGCTTCATGCGCACATCTTGATTTTGCGCAAGCCCTCCTTTATTTCACGCACCACTTCCCGGGCCTCCAGATCGGGCATCGGATTCTGAATATGACTTCGATTTGCCATTTGGAAGCTTCCTCTAGGAGTTACTAACTTTTTTTCAGCGTCTAAAAATGCCCCCCCTCGGAATTGGATCGGCGAGAGGTCGCAACGGTCGGATTCCGAGGGAAACGCCGAAATGCCGGAGCAGGGCCAGTCCAAGGCGTTGAGCGCGCAAACAACCCACGCGGCGCGCAAAATGACGGATCAGCACGGAATTTACTCTCCACGCGGCGCGGAACCCTGACCTCGCCTATAAAAAGGGGCGCTGGGTCCCAAATCCATACCCTAGATTTTCCGCGTGATAGGCTTATAGCTCTCGTGCGCGAAATTGTTCCCGCTGCTGCGCATAAAAAATGCTCTGGCAGCGTGGAATTCCTTCTGAATTTTTGTTGTCCTTGCACGCCTACTCGGGATATTTCGTGCTTAGTGCGCTGATTGTGCGCTCAACTCCTGGATTTCGCACCGACACTTTAGATTTCGCGCAGCACTCTTCGATTCTGCGCACTACATCCCAGTTTCGTGCAACTCCCGAAATATTTGAGATGGCCGCAAACCGAGTTGATGAGAGGGAATCCGCCACTCGTAGTACCAAAATGGCGGTGAACGAGGAGTTTTATGGAGCCCAGCTGATCGTTTCCAAAAACCTGACCTTGTTCAATCTGCTGAATCCAGCCTAGAAGACGTATCCACTGTCTGACAACCTCCCACTCTAAAATTTTGGTATTCTGGAGGAGGTGCCCCTGCCGGACTTCAAGGTGGACACACCGCGGTCATGGGAGACCCGGGAGGATGAGATTACTCGCTACAACATCACCAACAATGGTCGTCCTGCCAGGGAAACCATACATATGGACGTATATGTCCTGAACCCAGGGACCAGGACCATTACTGGGGACGAGCCTGTCACAGATAATTCTTCGGCCCTCTACGCGAGCACGCTCCGTCAGAGCGTCACGGATGAAACGAAGGGCTGGCTGAAGGATTGGGACCTGCGTTCTGGGGGTAACTTCACTAGATAATGGGCATGGGCATTCTGGTTTCTCCATACATGCGACCAGTTCGGGGATGAACTGCGGTATATTTGCATGTTCGAGGTGGTATGGACGTCGCAGTTCCACATCCACCGTCAACCTGAGCTCAGGATGGAGCTATTCACCTGGTGGTCTCTTGACACCAATACTTTCCACCTTCATCATGGGAAAGTCAGCATTAGTCTCTGGGACGTTCACTGCATCGGGGATATCCCACTGGAGGGATACCAATACGACGAGTTCATTCCACCAAAGAACACCAGGGAAGACAGGTCACGGATGCCCATGCTAACGTGGCACCTACTGTAGCCGGCCAAAGAGAAGCTGGTGGTCAAGGACTTCCTGAAGTACATTGCCTACAAGGGATGGTTCATCCTGTTCCATGAGAAGGATCCGGCCGTCAAGATTCCAGGACGGGGTAAACAGTGCCCAACTGGGGCTCAGAGGAGTAGGGATGGGTCATACTGGAGGACCCTGGAGGCGGGGAAACACCAATCAATAGGCTATCGTGTCATCGAGGCCCGGGACCCAAATGTTCGGTATGCCGGGTTCATGGTCGCCATCCTGAGCGGGTGGATCCTGCCGGTGCGGGACGCGAGGATGGGCGTCCTTCCAGCAACACTGGTGATGGCGGACACCATGGCCGCCAACAAATGGTTCGACGTGGGCGTCCCCGTACTTCCCAAGCTGTATGCCATCTTGGGACGCATCTCACGATGTGGGTCGCCTCAGAGAGTATGTGGCCCCTTCCAGATCTTCCATGGCTCGGTGGCGGCTCACCTCGGTGGGTACACTTTCCCAAATGTCATCCATCCTCCGAGAAATGGCCTGCGACCATCCTTTCTGAACATCACAGGGGTGGAGCCGATGACGCTCAATGAGGAGGGTGTGAGAATCCGCATCGGCAACCAAAACAACTTCCACTTCAGCCTGTTCCCCACCCCGGTCAGCCAGATGGTGGAAAATGGGAAAGGCTCACTGGAACAGCAGGAATATTTCCAAAGCATTCGAGGCAGGGTACTAGTGGCTCGGATCGACGAGAAGGTGATCTGCAAGCCTTACGTGCCATCCCGATTCTCCAGGCAGTTCGGGTGCCTCCAACGAATGCCAAAGAAGGTATTCACGGACATCTGGAAGGAGAATAATCTCTGCATTCTATGCCAAATGTGGTTGATGTTTACCACTTTCAGATCTAGGGATGTCATTACTCTTCCACCCACCGGGGTTAATGCTGGCCTGGCAACCGAGTATGTCGAACACTGGACCATCGCGTAACCTGAGGGGATTTTATGCAAGCGAGTCCATAAATTCGAGGTTACTCGCACGGACACCGGGCGACGGGGGAGAAGGAATGGGGCTGCCGGAAGAGGGGAACCAGGGGTGTGTCAGGCAGCGAGTCCTGCGCAGGCCAGGACATCAGCAGCGGGGACATCACGCAGCGCCGCCGTGACCTCGTTGCCCGTGGGGGGGGGTCACATGAGGCGGTCAGGGAACTGCCAGGGAAGTAGCTAAGATACCTGCTCGAACCTTCCCAATATGAAATTTTCCCGGCACTGTGGTTGGCCTGGATGACCCAGCAGCAATCGTTGAGCGTTGAAGTTGTCTGGCAGAAGATCATGCAAAACGGGATCCAGCTGCCAGAGGTCAGGCTCGTTCAAGTAACCGACCAGGTAAATTTCCATCGGTGGCATGCTTATCTGACGGCCATGGATACATACGTGCACCAAAGGGGTCAACGTGCAGAGCAATCTTTCCTAGTGAAAGTGATGCTCGGCCAGGAGCATGATCCGGAAGTGATGTCGCCAGGAGAAGGTGATAGCGACGAGGAGTCGGAGGGGGAGGAGGAGACCGGAGAAGAAGAAGGCGAAGGAGAAGATGAAGAAAAAGGAGAACCCGAAGATGAGGGGTCGCAAGGGGTGACCTACCAAGGGAGTCTCAGAGAGAACCACAAGTTTATCAGTTCTGATCTCGACATAACCGAGATACTCGAGGTTTGTCTCTATCTTCATTCATTTTCCTTCTTCATCCATTCTCCTTTCCAATTTCCAAACCGTCTATCTGCCTCACTCAGGAGCGGATGAGTGTTGGATGGGCATCCCCACCAGAGGAGGGAGGAGAGGCACCGGTAGGACATGATGGGGATCCGACACCCATCATTGAATTGACAACCGCAGAGGGGTCTCCCATCATGGCGGCTCCTGCAGCGGCCGGAACAATAGAGACCGACGCTCTGGACTCTTGTAAGTCTCACGATTCACTACTGGTGCTTTTTATCAAAAGATCCCAACTAATCAGTGTACGCCTTGCGTAGTGATCTCAACATTGGAGGCTAGTCAGGCTGCGGAGCCCGGGCCGTCCGTGAGCGGATTAGTGGCGGACATACCCCCTCATTCAGAACATGCTACCTACACTTAGTCAACCCAAGAAGTTGGTGAGCAGGGGGCAGCGGGCATTAGCGGCGCTATTCTTGAGGCGAGTATCGAGGCTACCGGATGCATCATTGCTGCTTGGGCGAGAGAGGAAGGTCGCCCGGACGTCGAGGATCCTATTCCTCACGAAGACATCCCTGAGGCAGATCCTGCTACCGATCTGCTGGCTGCCTTCCCTATATATCGTCCCGATGAACCTGAGGAGGTAGATGACTCGGACTCAGAGGCATCCGAGGAGAGCCGGATGACACGGTGCAAAGGGTGGAAGTGTATCCGACACTTTCTCAAACATCCCCAGTCGAATTGGCTGAGGCGGATGGGATCACTCCAGACCTGGCTACGCTTCTTGTGCACTGGAGGGGCTGATGCTCAGCGCCTTCATCTGACGGTCCGTGATTACATGGCCGAGAAGATACGCATGAGCCGCCGGCGCACCGTAGTTACCCAGTGTCGGGAAAGATCGTCGAGCGCCCGAGCATTGCTGAGGGCGGAGCAGGAGGTCTGGCACCTCGAAGGGTAGGCGGAAAATAAGGAGGCCTTCATTGCAACATGCTCTAAGCTTGTGGAGCAACTGACGGCCCAGCTGGCTGACGCGCATGAACAAATGATGGAGGCGAGTCACCAGATGACCGTACTTCGAACCGAGCGGGCGCAGACACAAGCTACGATTGGCGAGCTGCGCTCTGCAGCGGCTGATGAGGAGAGAGTCTTTGAGGAGCGAGAAATGGTCCTGGAAGCTACCAGCCAAAGGGTAGCAGTGCTGGAAAGGTCGATTTAGTGCACTGATCCTTAAGGGATTGGTTTTGGCCATCTCATAAACCACTTTCTTGTACTGCTCACCATCTCAATCAAATACATGGCCAAATCCATTCATCTATACCCTTGGTTTAATATGCTCAACCATAATTCCGAAATGAATAACAACCCATCACTAAGCTCTTGTGGGTCGCACCCAATGCGAGAAGCAAAGGATACTCGTGTCATCATCTCGTCTAACTATGGGGCATTGAACAAGCCTGAGGAATTCTAAATTGGGCCTAGATTTCTGAGGAGGAAACCTCAGACCAATTGATATATCACCTTCCCAATGAGTTATGACATAGGAGCGGGGCAATGTCGGGGGCATTGAAATCCATCCGAACATAGGGAGATGGAATGAAAAGGGTGAATCACGCTTCCCGAATTCGGAACACTGTGGGCTGCGACGATGGAAGATAACTGTTAACCGTGACGGAAACACAGCATTCATATCGTGTTGGCCTGGAGTGGGGACAATAAATGAGGGCTGACAGTTGACCATGTTCGCAACACGGGGCCTAACTCAAATATCACCGGTCAGTTTCCCGAAACTTTGGCCCAGGACAGCAGGCAGACTATAGGTCTATCATCCATGTTGTTACAATAGGCGGACCAAAGGTCTATCATCCATATTGTGTCAGCAGGTGGACCGAATTCTGTCACACATACTTTTAGGGGGTCCCTTCAAACATGACCAGTCCTCCGGAACTTCGGCCTAGGATAGTAGGCGGACCGTAGGTCTATCATCCATACTGTTAGGGGGTCCCGTCAGACATGAAATAGAATGATGATCCAAATAAAGGGGCAGGCAAAGAATGGAAGGTGGAGTGGTGGTTTGTTCGATTAGAGCCCAACACTCATGAAATTGTGCCACCGTGGTGGAGGCGCATCAGGCGGACGTACCAACCTGGTCACGGGTCGTCCCAATTTTCAGGCAGGACCTCTCTGGCGAGAGAACTTCCGCTTCCGATTACTACTATGGGGCATCCCGAACATATTCGGGGTGGATGTCACGATTACACCACATCCCATGAAGTCAGGCTGAGGGGCCGACAATAAGTAGGGACAGGGTTTGGTAATCCCGAGGGCTGGACCCAAAATGAAATGTTTGGGCATTCCTACGTATCTCATTAGGATGAGAATCAAGCCACACGTAGTTCTAGAAGCATAGTTTAACGTCATGTTGGATTAAATATAGTTTAACGTCGTGTGGGATGGGGGACACATCTCATCTTGGGATGGGCACGGCACGACGAGTAACCCGACGTGAATGAGGACATAATCTCGCACCACACCGTACAATCCCACAAGAGAGACCGAGTCGCGGACAGCCATGCAAAGGATCTTAGTTTTAGGTCTTAAAACTCGGACCAAAGGAGAAGGGGAATGGGAGACACACGGTAAAGTGGCTGCAAAACCCAATGTGAGTGTGGGGAAAATCCATGCTTACTATGTGCTCCTGGGGACGCGTTTAGGCCGAGAGACCGAACACGAAAAGTTAGGTTGGGCCTGTGGGGAAGTTCTCGGGTGCTTCAACGTATCTCATAAGGATGAGAATCAAGCCATACGTAGTTCTTGAGGGGCAGCATGGCGCGATATGGCCCCTGCGCAAAGGATGAAGGAGTCTTGCGGTTCTAGCCCTCGCACCAAAAGAAGCGTAATTTGATATGTCTTGTTTGTTCTTGAAGGTAAATGGTTTTTCTTTTGTGGGGCGACTGGCCTAGGGTAGAAATTCCTGGAGTCTCCACAATAATCAAGCCATAGCAGGAGTTGACAAGAGACATGGTAATCGACCAATGCCTGGCGTGATGTCCCCCATGGGGAGGTCATCACAATGCGGTACCATTTTTAATCGTTAGGACAGGACGATATCATCACAGTTTATGGTCGTATGGTTTGGACCAGCAACACAGTTTAAGGTCCTTTGGTTTGGACCAACAGCACATTTTAAGGTCGTAAGGTTTGGACCAACAACACAGTTTAAGGTCGTATGGTTTGGACCGACAGCAGAGTTTAAGGTCGTATTGTTTGGACCGACAACACAGTTTAAGGTCGTATCGTTTGGACCAACAGCACAGTTTAAGGTCGTATGGTTTGGACAAATAGTATAGTTTAAGGTCGTATCATTTGGACCAATAGGAACATGCAGGATGTGATAAAGCATACCTGATGTGGGTGAGGGCGTAACCTCATACCATGACTGCGCGCGGTTCCGAGAGAGGAGCCTCGGGCCAAAGGGGCCTAAGAGGGTTCAACAATCAGGGGGGCAGGAGATGCTAGCTCCCAGCTATGTTGGACCCGAAACACAATGTCTGGGAGACTCCTCGTTCCCCATGGGGATGAGGGTCAAGCTGCACGCAACCTGTAGAGAAGAGACCCAAGCACAAACTCTAGCGCTCAGATCGCGAGAGCCCCGAGAGACACTGTTACGCAACTCGGTCTGTCTGATGTGCGGGGGTGTACTGTGGGTTAGTACAAGGAGTGTCGAGATTCCACCTTGACACGGTGGGGTTGGAACACAATTTGAATCATGCAACCAACATTCAAGGCCAAAGGAAGCCGGAGTGACGACTGAGGATTACTACTGACCATGTTCGCAACACAACATCCTGCCGCGTTAGCCTTGAAGTAGGGGAAAACAAATGAGTATCAACCGCTGACCATATTCGCAACATGGGATTTGTATCAATTTGTCACCCAAAACCCTCGGGGGCATTGACCAATGACGGTAGGATAGCCCTTAGGCGTTGTATCCAGGCCGTTCTTGGGGGTCCCTCCGGGTGTGAAGGATGGTGGTGCCTGAATGAAGGGGAACATGAAGCTTGACAAGTGGACAAAAACTTTTCTAAGTCGAATCTGACACTCCAGGTCCTAGACCAGAGTACTCTGAACACATTAGCAGACCACTAGAAAGGGTCAAAGGGCTCAGTTTGAGAGCGGACAAAAGATGGCGGATTCCCAAGGGAAGGGCAGGCCAAAAGACCGAGGCAACCGAGAGATCGTGGGATCTCCTAAGAGACGGGGGTGGACCGGAAATCTAAGTGTTCAGGAGGTCCTACGTATCCCATAAAGATGGGAATCAAGCCATATGTATTTCTAGACGGCGCCTTTTAATGTCATGGGAAACATGACATAGGAGGGATAATCTTGAGAACAGGGTGCGCGTGGTGCAGCTATTGCAAACCCAGCATGAATGCAGACATAATCCTATACCATGCCACGCGATCCTGTGGTCAAGGTCCCAAAGGCGAGCCAGGAACGATGCATTAGCGGACCTCGAGCTGGACCCAAAGACGGAAGGTCTGGGTGCTCCTGGGGCTGGACTCAAGACAAAATATATGGGCGTTCTTACATATCTCATTCGGATGAGAATCAATCCATACCTAGTTCTAGAAGCACAGTTTAATGTCATGTTGGACGAAATATGGATCTTAGTTTTAGGTTTTAGAACTCTGACCAAGGTGCAGTTTAGGGTCATGCTAGAACTGCAGCAGGATTAGGCAAAGTACTTCTTGAGGAACCTGGCATTGGTGGGAGGATTTATGTGCTCACCATCCATAGTCACCAGGGAATACGCGCCATTGGGATAGACCTTATGGACAATAAAATGCCCCTCCCACTTGGGCTCCAACTTTGGTGGTTTCCTGCCGGGAATCATTGGTGCTCTGAGAGAAAGCAACAGGTCACCTTGCAGGAAGGAGAGGAGGTGAACCTTCTTATTGAAAGATCAATCCATCCTGCTCTGATGCCTTTCTAAGTTATGTAAAGCGCGAAGCCTACTTTCATCCAGCGCTTCCAATTCGGCTAGACGGATTTCGTCAACTCTATCTGGCGCTTTCTTGTCATAGACCACCATGTGTAATGAGGGAAACTTGATCTCGATGGGAAAGATGGCCTCAGCTCCGTATACCAGGGAATACGGAGTCACCTGGGTGGAGTTACGAGTCGCCGCCCTATAAGCCCAGAGGGCATTGGGGAGCTTGTCCGGCCAACTTTTCTTATTCTGACCAACCATCTTTTGCAGAATGTTAGAGAGGGTTTTGTTAAATGCCTCAATTTGTCCATTCACCTGCGCGTGGTAGTAGGAGTTGTGGTGAGAGAGAATGTTGTACTTAACATACAATTTTTTCATCTTAGCTGCTCGAAAGTTGGTTCTGTTATCCGTGAGGATAGCGTGAGGTACTCCAAACTGATAAATGATATGGGAGCTCATGAAATCAGTGATAGAACCGGCCTTGACTTCCCCGAGTGGGATTTCCTCCGCCCACTTTGAGAAGAAATCCGTAGCGGTTAAGATGAACCGGCACTGGCAGGCCATCACCGACGGGTAAGGCCCTACGACATCTAACCCCCAGACTGCAAAGGGACAAGAAAACTTGGTAGTATGGAGCGGCTCTGGTGGGCGATGCACAAAGTTAGCATGAACTTGGAACGCATGACACATCTTGGAATACTCAATGCATTCGTGGATCATGGATGGCCAGAAGTATCCCAGCCTCCGAATTTGGTGGGACAACTTCAACCCAGCCTGGTGGGCTCCACAGGAACCAGCATGCACTTCTTGCATGACCTGTGGAATCTCGACTCCTTGAAGACAACGGAGGAGAACACCATCAAATCCACACCTGTAAAAAAGCTGCTCAAGGCTGGGACCACTCTAAAGGGTGAACTGCGGCGCGCGGCATCAGATTCGTTCACGCCCGGCTCGGTCCGGCGGAAGATTGTCATGCTGGAGATATTCAATCAAGAGCCTCCTCGAGTGAGGAACTGTCCCGATTACCGTGCTTGAAGCCCCCGGGGATCCTGACGTTGGGGAACCAGTGGTGAGATTGTTCACCCGCGGGCCACGATTTCCCTCCGGAATAACAGGAGCAATGACTCTCTGGTGCGCCACGTGGACGATTAGTTCATCCTATTCGGGCTCTGTAAGTGATGCGGCCAGGCTGGCCAAAGCATCTGCTCGACTGTTCCGCGACTGGGGAATGTGAACGACCTCTGGCCGGGAGGGGAACATAGCCATTAGACGGAGGGTGCACTCAAGCAATGGCACAAGTTCTGGCTTTCTGATAGCATAGTCACCATTGACCTGCTTGATGACTAGCTCGGAGTCCCCCTTTACATACAGATGGGGTACGTCAATCTCGAGAGCCAACTCGAGGCCAGTAATGAGGGCATGATACTCTGCCTCATTGTTGGTGTAGCCTTCTGACAATAGAAATGAATACGGCAGAACGGATTTCTCCGGGGTGATGAAGACGATACCCAGGCCCACTCTGTTAAGCCTAGGATCATTGAGCCTTCTACTAGTGGGGATTCGGGAGGCACCGTCGAAGTGAATCTTTCAGCATGGGATGGCATGATCAACTGAGAGGATTGCCTCATCAGCAAATCCTAGATCCAGTGGCTGGTCCGTGGAGGATGGGTGGGAAGCTAAGAAGTCTGCCAACGCTAGTCCTTTGACAGCCTTCTGAGGTACGAACCTGATGTCGAACTACTGGAGGATCACCACCCAGCGTGCCAATCGGCCGGTCAACATAGGTCGGTTCAGGATGTATTTCAACGGGTCTACCCGAGTGACCAGCTATACCTCGCGGTGCTACAAGTAGTGTCGCAATTTTTATATGGCAAATACGAGTGCCAGACAGCTCTTCTCGATGGGGTAATATTTAATTTCCGCGTTGAGGAGCATGCAGGTAAGGTAGTAGAGGCTATTCTATGTTCCCTCGTTGTTCTTCTGGACGAGATGTGTGCTAAGGGATCACTCCAGGGCGGTCGCGTAAAGGACCAGCGGCTTTCCAGAAACGAGTTGCATCATGACCGGAGGTTGAAGCAGATACTTCTTGATTTACCCAAAAGAGATCTGACACTCTTCGTCCCATTCATAGGTGGCGCCCTTCTTCATGAGCCGGGAAAAGGGCTTTCACTTGCCGGCCAGATTCGCGATGAATCGGCATATATAGGCAAAGTAGCCTTGAAGGCCTCTCAACTCCCGAATATTACTCAGGGGAGGCATCTGACTGATGGCCTTGATCTTGTTTGGGTCGATTTTGATGCCTTGATACCTAACAATGAAGCCAAGAAACTTTCCGGAGGTGACCCCGAAGACACACTTCAACGGGTTCATCTTCAAGTGGCGAGAACGAAGGAAGCTGAACACTTTCTAAAGGTCATTGAGATAGTCCTGGAGGGGACGAGAATTAACCACCAGGTCATCTACATAGAACTCTACCAGTGTCCCGAGAATTGGCTAGAATATGCGGTGCATGGCCCGTTGATAGGTGGTACCTGTATTCTTTAGGCCGAAGGGCATAACCTGGTAGCAGAAAGTACCCTGGGGGGCCCTGAAGGCAGGGAACTCTTCATCCTAGGAGGCCATCCGGATCTGGTTTTACCCGGAGTACCGATCCATGAAGGAAAGGTCTTGGAACCCGGCTGTGGCATCGATCAAAAACTCTGTCATGGGGAGGGGAAAATCATCCTTCGGACAGTGGAGATTGAGATCGAGGAAGTCGATACAGACCCTGATCTGCCCGTTCTTCTTCCTGACTAGCACAATGTTGGCTATCCACCTAGGGTACTGGACTTCTTTGACGAAGTTGGCCTTGATGAGCTTATAAACTTCGGACTCAACCATGGAACTATGAGAGGGGTGCATCTTTATGGGAGGCTTCTTGAACCCGCGATGGTTTGCTGGAAGGCCAAGGCGGTGGATGGCTACCTAGGGATCTAGTCCTGACATCTCGTCATAACTCTATGAAAACACATCACGATGATATCTGAGGAAGTCTACATACCGTTTTCATTCCTCAGGGGGCATAGCGGCGCTGACCATTGTGGGTCTCAGGTCCACCTCGCTAACGAGGTTCACCTGCACTAACTCGTCGACCATGGTGGGGATTCCCTCCTCAAATGCAGGAGGCGAATCTTCCATATCCTCCTCTCTTCTTGTGGAAGGATCATCCACGGGGGGAGCCATTTCGGGGCTACCAGAAAGTAATGGGAAGTCAGTGCCAGCTTGGGCGGCAGAGGTTTCCACGTTAGGGGACCCGTGCACTGCAGAGACCATGGCGACAAAGGCAGTTTATCCAATCCCATCTAGCCTTCGTCCCAAGGGGCCACACTTTATGACATCAAAGCAGTAGTGGCGCGTTGGCTTGAGCCGATCGATTCCGGCCCGGTGAAATAGACATGTATGATGTACTGTCGTTGCCATGAGCCCAACATCCCGATATCGTACAGGGGTAGGAGGCTCGGGGATCACCTGAGCCGGGCTGGTGTAAGAGTATAAGGTGATTCCCTGCCATTTCTTGGACCCGGAAATATGCCTTCCTCTGCTACCCGAAACAAAAAATCACTGCCCCATGTCGGGGGTCGTGGCTTCCAACCAATGGATTGGGAAGACATATGTGTCATCCAAACCTGCCGAGGGACCACTCGCGACAGTGGCGGGCTCGACCTCACCTACCAGGATCTTCTTGTCCTTGCTCTTGTAGTAGTCAGCATCCAGATAACGGGCTTCACAAGAGGAAAAAGGAGACGCATCTCCTTGGAGCACGCCCACCCGACCCTTAAGGGAGTATTTGAAGCACTGGTGATACGAGGAGGGGACCGCTGCGTGATGGTGGATCCACGGCCTGCCCATCAACGCAATGTAGGCGGTATCCTAAGAGACAACAATGAATTTGGTATTGGCAATTAGGCCGCCGAACTGGTTCTTCAGACGAATCTTGCCGACTGGAGTTTTCCCGGTCCTGTCATACGCCTGGATCCTGAGGTCGGAGGGAGTTAAATCATCCTCAGACAACCCCAGTTTCCGTAGTGTCCGAGTTGGGATGAAGTTAATCCCGGATCCCGTGTCAACAAGACAGCGGCGAACTTCCACCCCATTGAACTGGCCGGTGATGTACAGTGGGAAAATGTGCCCCTGTATGGGAGGGTCTTCAGCAGAAAATGATATAATCGCCTAACATTCGGCATCCTCAATCGCCTCGGTGTGGAAGGCTTCTTTGGCCGCCACCTCCGTCTCGAACTGGAGGGGGCTCCTTAGAGCCTCGACGAGCGCCTCGCGCATTTCAGACGACAGGCGAAGGGCCTCAAGGATAGAAAGCCTTACCGGAATGCTAGCCAGGTGCTTCAGGACATCATACTTTCAAGCCAAATGCGAGCTTCTGCTTACAAGAGGTCGCTCTGCGATTGGAAGCATGACGGGCCCTGCCGGTGGGACCGGTGACTGACTGGTACTAGGGACGTCTCGTTGTTCACTAGTCGAAGCCCGGGAGGTGGCTGCCACATTAGGACCGGAAGGCTATAGTCGGCCGATGGCAGGGCAGGGCTGGTTGCAACACTGATGAGGTGGTCCCGCATGATCCAGCAACACAAACGGTGGTGGAGGCAAACCTTTCGACACCGGGTGAGGGGACCTCATACTCTGATCTCTGTATCAGGCTTGCTGCCTAGTCTCAGTAGCGTGCACGACCTGGCTGGAGGTGAAGAATGTCATGCCCCGGCGATTCACGTAGCCACGGCTCCACTGACGTTGGCGACGACTGGGGACATTCGGGAAGTCCACCTGGCGTTCCTCATTTTCGGGAGCCCAAAAGGGATTTACCAACTCTACGGAGTTAACCGAAGCGTACCCCAGGATTTCACTCGAGGATTCATCCACTACCGGACGAAGTCTCGAAGGGATCCCCAACTCCGGGGGCATAAAATCGCCATGCGTGTGGGAAGATGATGGCATCGGCAGGGCGTGTTCCTTCTTCTTGTGTCGCCGCTTTCTCTTCTGGGAAGAGGTAGGATGGGACGGTGATTCCAAAGCAGCGCTCGCAGATTCTGAGGGCTCTGGCTGACTCAGGCGGGCACGGATGATTCCATGGGCACGGGCTACCATCCTTCGGGCCATCCAGTCGTTATAATTCTGGGACCCACGGTCGGAAACCTACTGCCACTCATCCTCGTTGTCACTACTGCCTTCTGGTCTCACGAAGACACCTGCCACCTGCGCCGGGGCTGGGCCCAACCTGGCCATGTTGTTTTCAATATGATCTTACAGCCAGTCCTTTAACACATATCATCGTTGGATGGTGTGCCCCAGGATCTGGTGATAAGGGCAGTAGTTAGGGTGATCTATGAGACGCGCCTCTTCTGACTTCTGGCACTCAGGCAGCTGCATGATCCTCTGCTCCAAGGCGCTACGGAAATAGATGGGGACCTAGGCCTCTTCAAACGAGTAAGTCTGATTCCTTCTATCTGGAAAGGGGACTCTTGGAGGCTAACCATGACCAGGGGTCGGAGGAGCATGCCGAGGAGGCGGAGCCAAATTATCTTGCCTGGGTGGAGGTCGCGCGTTACGTGGAGGCGCCTGCCGATTTTGAGGCTGTCACTACTGGGCCGGAGGTTGTGCCCGTGGGGGTGGACCCCTATGGGGCTGCTGAGCTGGCCTTACTGGTAGAAACTCTAGCTATCTGGGGGCCACTATCTGGGCTATAGCAGCAGGCTCAACTCCGGCAGCTCTCCTTGTAGGGACTACAGGAGGTAGTGGGCATGCCTGACTAGCCTGTTGCAGGGCTTCTTCGAGGCGCTGAGCCTTGTCTGAGAAATCCTGGAACCCTCTAGGGTAATTCTGAGTGATTAGAGAAGGAACCAGCTCTTCCTTGACATTCCCTACACACGTTGTCAGTAATTTATCCTGAGTTAGTGGCATGTCAAGGGAGTACGTGAGCCCCTTCCACCGGGCGACGAAGTCCGCGACCTACTCATCGAGCCTTTGTTTACACCTGAATAGGTCTGCAATGTTCGTCTTCCAGGTTGTGGAACTGAACTGGTAGAGGAATAGCCAGCGAAGGTCCTCCAACCTAGTCACAGATCCAACAGGGAACTAGCTGTACCAGACATCGGCTGGTCCTTCCAGTGTCTGAACGAAGAAACGGAGCTTCGCAGCCACCTTCTATGCCAGAGTCCCTAACATAGGCCCACACCTCGAGTTGAAGTGGGATAGGTGTTGTGGCGGGTCTTCGGTCCCGTTAAAGGGGGTGAAGGTGGGGTTCCCAAATCTCGACGGGGTCCGCATATCATCTACCCATGCTGGGTATGGCTTGTCGTCTGGTGGAATTTCCACCTTCCGAGTTTCCAGGTCCTCCAGGCAAGCGATGAGTACTTCCATCAGATCTTACGGACACGGATTCCTTTCCTGACGGGGATCTCTAACCACAAGCGCATTTCCGAGCTCTCCAATCCGGTGTTCAAGTTCAGCAGCTCGCAGGGCGGCTGGCGGAGCGACTCTCAGGGCAGCGGGAGGAAACCAAGCATGGTCCCCCAGGTGATCTCGCCACTCGGGAGGGTTCGGCGAGACGTATCGCGCCCTCTTTCCATGGGCTCCAGCCTCTCCCCTGTCGGAGAATGCGAAATGGTTGCAGTTTCCCAGGGGAATGTCGGCAAGGGGTAGGTGCTCCTACCCCTGCTGTCCTGACCTGGGATTACCGTAGTCAGGCTGCCGCTCTGCAATGCGTTCGGCCAAGAACTAATCAACAAGCCTCTTTTTCTCAGCAAGCTGCTAGCATAGCGTGGCCTTCTCGGAGTCTTCCTCTTCCTTCTGCACCGAGGCAGATGGGTCGGCGAGCTTGACAGCCCCGACATGCTCTTTACCCTTGCCGATGTTTCGGCTCAGTTTCAGTGCCTCAATGGGTGTGGGGAGACCTAGGAGGCTCCTATGGTGGCGATTAATCCACCTAGACAGGTCCAATGGCAGCTTTTCCTTAGGGGGTGAGTCCCCATAGAGGATCTCTACACTATTCACCTCATCTGAAAAGTCAGCCATGTTGACCGCCACTGCCTTTGGCAACATTCCCTCAGGGTCGCTCGGTGAATCGAGCTATCGACGGATCGCATAGAAAATAAGGGTGGCATAATGCCCCCATCCACGGATGTGCGTGTGGGGGGTGGCTTCCTCGATAACCTTGCGGAGTACTTGAAAACTCTGAACGCATTGTTGCTGGAGGGCCCTGCGGTGGCCAGGCGACTCGGGGTGCCGAACAGCAGGGAGCGCTGCCAAGTCGACCCGACGACACTGCTCACTGATATCCTCAAGATGTGCTTGACTCCCGGGATAAGGCGCTAGCTGAGGGAGAAGACGGGAGTGAGTCGCCCGAAGAGTCTGGAATAAACATTCAAACTCTCCCGGGGTGAGCAACTCTGGCATATCAAAATTCGATCCTGCGACCAGCCAAAACTTCTCAGGGAAGTGGCCTGCTGCGAGGACGGTCCAGAAGCTCCATGATTCTGGTTTGGGGTCCAGACCTTGCTGCCCCGGCTCATCAACCGAGAATGTTCGGGGAGCTAGAAATGGCGTTGAGGCATGTCGTCGGGCCGGTGGGCTGGCCGGCGGGGAATACGGCGAACAGGCCGATTGGTCGCCGATCCCTAAGTCGTCCTCCAAGGGCTTTAGTTCCCTGGCTGCCACGTCGCGATAGGATGTGCCAGCGAATGGTTGTAACACCCCGAGATTTTATGAAAAATATTATTTTAATTTCATTAATTTCTTGTGTTGTATTCTACACCAAGATTACCTTGCGCTATACGCAACACCGTATTAGCTTGCAGTATACGCAACACTATTCTTGGACCGTGTTACACACAATTTTGATAATAGTTATTCTACGCAACATTGAGTATAAATATATATATATATTCAATGTATAAATGAAATATGGTTGGATTCTATTATATGAAACAACGAAGGATTATTTCAAAACACGCAACCCTGACTTGGCTTGCATTACACACAATCGCGACCTTCCTCGATAGCGTGTATTGTACGCATTACCGAGTTTTAATAAACAACAATATATTATTATAATATTGTCATGAACTAGCCGTTATGAATAGTGTTAACTAAATTGTGAATTTTATAACATTATTATTCATCTTATACATTTTCTAGAACATGGTATAAGAAAAAAATAAATTTTTCGGGTAAAATAAGTATTTTTCAAAAAATGCAGTTTTGCCGCCTTTTGATGGAGCACCCACTTTAAATCTAGTATTTGAAATGTTTATAAGTTCAATTTGACAAAATAAAATTCTTCTTTTGAATCAGGATATAAAAATTTACATTAGATAAAGTTTTGATATTTTTCCGATAACTTTCATATTTTAATGAATAGTAAAAACACGCTATATTTTAATTAAAAACAACTTTTTTTCATCGTAATATCTTATGTGGTTAAATTATAATATTGAATGGTTTTAAAGTATAAATAGAATATATTTTTAGCATTTAATATAATGTATGGAATTAGCATTTATTTTACCTTGAATTCGTAGGTTAAATCAATTCAATCTTTTGCAATGTTTTAAAGAAAAACCCATTTTCGTTCGACAACGAGATTAATTTTAATTTAATTTCTGCATCTTTTTTGTATTGAATTTGGAAAAATGGATTCCATATTCGGAATCAGTGGGTCCAAATTATGTTAATAATCTACTTTTTATTTTTGGGCATTGTGAATAGTAACTATGGTAAATTTTATTTACTATAGTTAAAGGTAAATCGGGTAATGAAGGGTAAATATAAGATTATAAAATTTCCCTAACACTTCGAAAAATCCTATTGGATGGCTAAAAGTAGACCCATGTAACCTAAGGGTCGGATTAGATTCATTTTATGGACTTTTTTCCATGAAAATAATTTAATTATTATTAAACCCAAAGAATGTGACAACATGTCACTTTCTTAAATCTTATAAGTATAATAATTTTAATCTAGTGATAAACTTCATGAAACTTCGAACATGAATAGTCCCCAGAAATCTAATACAATTATCTACATCATAGGAATTTATTTATAATTTTTAGGGATTAAATAATTATCATTTATTATGACACAAAGATGATGCAGTAATTGTCTTATTAATGAAATATTGACATAATTGATGTTATAAATGCCCAAATAAATGTAGTTTGAGACTTTTTATGACTTACACTAATTTTCTAGGTTAATATGACATGTTATTGTTGATTTAAGTAACTTTGTTCGAACTTATCATTCTGTTATGAATTTCATAAAAATCATGTACCAAATAGTGTCAAAATTGACATAAAAATAGTTTTTAAAACAAATATTATATTATTAATTGTTATTTTATTCCTAAAAATCTAAGGCTCGTCCAAATGACTTAGATAAGATTATATATATTAATAATAAACAAATTGGGGTTATTTTGGCTTGATATAGTATGTTTATTAACCATATAGTGTAAGAAAACAAAAAGACATGGTAAAAGTTAAATTATTTAACTTAGAGTTAAATATAATTGATAAGGTTAAAATAATAACCTAAAATTGTATAAATCCTATTAGATAGTAGGATTTCGACCCATACCCACCTTAGCCTCGAAATAAATCAATTTGGAGCTATTTAAAACCGAACTTGACTTTATAATAAAATAATATTTTTAGTTATTCCAAAGGTGCCCCTCTCCTCCCTTATAAAAGGGCACCTCCTCCCCCTCTTCCTCACACCACTTTGAGACTTCATGATCGGCCAACCCCTACCAATTCCTCCTCTCCAGTTCCCTAGAGATATCCTAGAGGTTATGGTCTTTTTCAAAGACCCATTTTAGTGCCCTAAAATGAGGTCTCAAAGAAGCACTTCAAAGAAGAGGAGGTTCGGATACGTACAAAGCATATCGGACATAAGGTAAGGGAAATATCACAATCTCATTTTTATCCAAGATTGTTTATACTTTAGTATTTACTGTGGTGTATTTTATCATCAACATCTATGTTTCCTCAATATGTAATATTATTTCAATCCACCTAGAATTGTTTAAATCCATTTTTACCCTTTGGTGAGTTTATAGTAAAAGATATGAAAGGAATCTTTTGTCGTTTTTCGTACGAGGTACTTTTTGACTTTTCCGACAAAAGTACGAAGAATGTTTTTTTTAACTTATATGGTATGAATGGATTTTTAAAATATTATTTCCAAGAAGCTTCCTTTACATGTTTTCAAGTTTATCTTTAATCAACTTCTTTTAGTTTAAAGTTGTATGACATGTTAACAAAGGAAAAATGTTTTTGAAGAAGAAAGGATATTTTCCTCAAGAATGGAGTTCAAGTGTTTTATCAAAATTATTTTCCATCTAAGATAATAAAGGGTTCTGTTTTTATCCCTATTATTACATTGATTTGATTATGATGTGATGGAATTATTTTTATGAATTCCTTTATTTTATATGAATTTTTTTATGATGTCATGATGTTTAAGATTCCCATTTGTATTACATGGGTTATGAAATGATGTATGATTTATGATTTTGTGGAACACATAAGAATGGTATCATTATGAGATGGGTGGGACCTATATCTCCCTCCAATTCATTGGGTAAAGATTTTATATCTCATGAGATAGACATGGATGGAACGGTAGGTTATACCGGTTTAGTGAAACAGGACTGAAACGAGGGTGACTCGGTTCAGAAAGGGACTTTGTCCACTAAGATAGTCTTGGCAATGAGTCTTGAGTAATAAGATATGATTCTCTATGATTATGTGTGTATTCCACTAAGTTTCATGTTTTAAGTTATGATTATTGGGATTCCATTTCACTACTATGATTTATCCCATGTTATGATATTATGCTCTCTTTTGAAGGTTAAGATTTCCAAAAGTTATGTTCTTATGTATATCATGTGATTGATATTTCTTTTGTTTACCCTTACTGAGAATTTGAGCTCACCCTTTTATGTTTTCTTTTCCCCAGGATATAAAGAAAGGTTTTAGGTAAGAAAAAAAGGGAAGATCTTTATGGGAGATGTTGAAGATCTTTCACCACGATTAGAAGATTACGTTCCGAGTTTCTAAAGACACTAAACTATTACGATCCTTGTGTGTGTGTTTTTGTTATGTACTAGGTATTCCGCAAAAGTAATGTAATGTTCATGTACGCCAAGCTTCGGGTCTCTACAGTTGGTATCAGAGGAAAGGTTTAGTCAACCTTTGGAAACTAGGATGCAAAAATGTTAGTGAGATCCCTAGAGATATTTCTAAAATATTTCTAAGTCTAGGGATGTCCCTAAGGTTAAGTATACGTATAGGTTATAGTACTATAATTATGCTAACGATCATAGAATTAAACCTAATATGTTAGATATTGAGGGTACTCCCCCTTTACTATGTTGTTTTCTCTAGCATGATTTTATCCTCTCACAAGATTCTTTTTGTGTTTTAGTTAATGGAGGGAACCAGAAGGAATTCGGTTAACATTGAATCCAATGGACAAATTGGTGACTATGAGCAACAAAATTGTGTAATTCCTAGAGAGAAAGATATTGTGATTATGTCGAATCAGTCATCGCGGTATATGATTAACAAGGTTAAATTTAGTGGTATGCCTAATTCATAAAAGAAGAGGAAGATAAACTATTATTCATGTTCACATGTTGAGGAGCATAAAGAAAGGAAGATTGAGATTTCTAAAGAAGGGAAGAAGAAACTTGAGGAATACCTCAAATGGAGGGACCGATGTTATCTGTGTGGAGAAAAGGGTCATAGAGTGACACACTGTTATGGAGTTCAATGTCTTATTTGCGGAGAACATGGGCATTACCCAACTCAATGCCCTGACCTAAAAAGTTACTTCTAAATCATGGAAGGACTTATTCTAGGACAATCATTGAAGTGGATGGACTGAAGTGAATATGTATTGGTATTCAAGAATAATTTTGTTGAGGTACTTTTATGGTGTATTGAAATATTTATGTATTGGTCTATTGTGGTTTTCAATAATTTTAAGGTACTGGTAACCATGAAAAGTGATTCAAATATTTTGGAGAGTAGATTATACGCGCATAATGAAGGGATAAGGAGAAAATGAATTGTTTAATAGTATTCATGAGCTCATGATTGATATAAGGACTAAGTGATATCATGGTTTGAGTATATAGAATTTTGATGATTTTGGTATGTGGAAAGTGTTAACATTTAACTACATTCATGTTTTCACTATGGTTCAATGGGTATTCAAGAGAATACATGATTAAGGCCTTTGAATGTTTGGAATGTGATCAACAAGACATATCTTATGATATATGGGGATCAATGATGGTATTAAATCTCTGGTAATCGTTTTCACTATATTATGAGAATGGACTACAGTATTATGGATAATCCTAAAGACTAGAATGGATTATGTTGGACATAAGTTAGTATTGTTTAAGGATAGAAGTTTTTTTTCAATATTATAGATGGGATTTTATAGTAATATAGTTTTAGAAAAAAGGACAACCTGCAGGACGGGCGACAACCCAACGCGTCGGACAAGGTCGTAGGAATCGAACCCACAACCGAAGTGTGACTGGCCTTTATCGCCTACCACTGGCCTACAGGAAGTCCCTGGTTAGTGGAAACTAGTTTTATTTTATTAAGCGGTATGATATATGAAGTATAAGTCCATTTTAGGAACCATATATGATTAATCTCACTATAGAATGTCTTATGTATATTTAATAACTTTTTCTAACCTTTTGTTTGAGATAGATGGAATGACCTATCATTCTATCACATGATCTGCTAACACTTCACGAATAACAAATTCAACTTCATTTATTTAAGAGATGAAGTAGAAATTGTTCAAGGCACGAACAACAGTGAGATTGTACCAAAATAAAGTAAGTATTTATTCTAATTCAAATTCTTCAACTTTAGGGAAACGATCTTGAAAACCAAAAATGTTGTCCTAGTGTTCTTATATCTGATTAATCAGATTGTACCATAGATCATCACAAATTTATGGATTTGTGATTGTTGTCTTTTCCATAGCCATGTTCTCTACCACTCTCCATCAGAACATGATGGTTAGATTTTTCTTCTATATCCATATTTTCACCTATGTGGAAACCCAGTGATTAGTTTATTTGGGTAACCGTTACGTTTCATTCTTTTATTTTTAAAGATTAGTTTTGGTATTCCTTTTTACGATATGGGTTTCTATTAAACAAACTTTCGAGTAGTAAACCATTTATAACCCCGACGAATTTCGAGGGCAAAATTCATTTTATGGGGGGTAGAATGTAACACCCCGAGATTTTATGAAAAATATTATTTTAATTTCATTAATTTCTTGTTTTGTATTCTACACCAACATTACCTTGCGCTATACGCAACACCGTATTAGCTTGCAGTATATGCAACACTATTCTTGGACCGTGTTACACACAATTTTGATAATAGTTATTCTACGCAACATTGAGTATATATATATATATATTCAATGTATAAATGAAATATGGTTGGATTCTGTTATATGAAACAACAAAGGATTCTTTCACAACATGCAACCCTGACTTGGCTTGCATTACACGCAATCGCGACCTTCCTCGATAGCGTGTGTTGTACGCAATACCGGGTTTTAATAAACAACAATATATTATTATAATATTGTCATGAACTAGCCGTTATGAATAGTGTTAACTAAATTTTTAATTTTATAACATTATTATTCATCTTACACATTTTCTAGAACATGGTATAAGAACAAATTAAATTTTTCGGGTAAAATAAGTATTTTTAAAAAAATGCAGTTTTGCCGCCTTTTGATGGCGCACCCACTTTAAATCTAGTATTTGACATGTTTATAAGTTAAATTTGACAAAATAAAATTCTTCTTTTGAATCAGGATATAAAAATTTACATTAGATAAAGTTTTGATATTTTTCCGATAACTTTCATATTTTAATGAATAGTAAAAACACGCTATATTTTAATTAAAAACAACTTTTTTCCATCGTAATATATTATGTGGTTAAATTATAATATTGAATGGTTTTAAAGTATAAATAGAATATATTTTTACCATTTAATATAATTTATGTCATTACCATTGATTTTACCTTGAATCCGTAGGTTAAATCAATTCAATCTTTTGCAATGTTTTAAAGAAAAACCCGTTTTCGTTCGACAACGAGATTAATTTTAATTTAATTTCTGCATCTTTTGTGTATTGAATTTGGAAAAATGGATTCCATATTTGGAATAATTGGGTCCAAATTATGTTAATAAGCTACTTTTTATTTTTGGTCATTGTGAATAGTAACTACGGTAAATTTTATTTACTATAGGTAAAGGTAAATCGGGTAATTAAGGGTAAATATAAGATTATAAAATTACCCTAACACTTGGAAAAATCCTATTGGATGGCTACAAGTAGACCCATATAACCTAAGGGTCGGATTAGATTCATTTTATGGACTTTTTTCCATGAAAATAATTTAATTATTATTAAAACCAAAGAATGTGACAACATGTCACTTTCTTAAATCTTATAAGTATAATAATTTTAATCTAGTGATAAACTTCATGAAACTTAGAAAATGAATAGTCTCCAGAAATCTAATAAAATTATCTACATAATAGGAATTTATTTAGAATTTTTAGGGATTAAATAATTAACATTTATTATGACACAAAGATGATGCATTAATTGTCTTATTAATGAAATGTTGACATAATTGATGTTATAAATGCCCAAATAAATGTAATTTGAGACTTTTTATGACTTACACTAATTTTCTAGGTTAATATGACATGTTATTGTTGATTTAAGTAAATTTTTTCTAACTTATCATTCTGTTATGAATTTAATAAAAATCATGTACCAAATATTGTGAAAATTGACATAAAATAGTTTTTAAAACAAATATTATATTATTAGTTGTTATTTTATTCATAAAAATCTATGGTTCGGCCAAATTACTTAGATAAGATTATATATATTAATAATAAACCACTTGGGGTTCTTTTGGCTTGATATGGTAAGTTTATTAACCATATAGTGTAAGAAAACAAAAAGACACTGTAAAAGTTAAATTATTTAACTTAGAGATAAATCTAATTGATAAGGTTAAAATAATAACCTAAACTTTTCTAAATCCTATTGGATGAGAGGATTTCGACCCATACCCACCTTAGCCTAGAAACAAATCAATTAGGAGCTATCTAAAACCGAACTTGACTTTATAATAAAATAATATTTTTAGTTATTCCAAAGGTGCCCCTCTCCTCCCTTATAAAAGGGCACCTTCTCCCCCTCTTCCTCACACCACTTTGAGCCTTCATGCTCGGCCAACCCCTACCAATTCCTCCTCTCCACTTCCCTAGAGATATCCTAGATGTTCTGGTCTTCTTCAAAGACCCATTTTATTTCCTTAAAAGTAGGTCTCAAAGAATCACTTCAAAGAAGAGGAGGTTCAGATACGTATAAAGCATATCGGACATAAGGTACGGGAAATATCACAATCTCATTTTTATCCAAGATTGTTTATACTTTAGTATTTACTGGGGTGTATTTTATCATCCACATCCATGTTTCCTCAATATGTAATATTATTTCAATCCACCTACAATTGTTTAAATCCATTTTTACCCTTTGGTGAGTTTATAGTAAAAGATATGAAAGGAATATTTTGTCGTTTTTCGTACGAGGTACTTTTTGACTTTTCCGACAAAAGTACAAAGAATGTTTTTTTAACTTATACGGCATGAATGGATTTTTAAAACATTATTTCCAAGAAGCTTCCTTTACAAGTTTTCAAGTTTTTATTTAATCAACTTCTTTTAGTTTAAAGTTGTATGACATGTTAAGAAAGGAAAAATGTTTTTGAAGAAGAAAGGATATTTTCCTCAAGAATGGAGTTCAAGTGTTTTATCAAAATTATTTTCCATCTAAGATAATAAAGGGTTCTGTTTTTATACCTATTATTACATTGATTTGATTATGTTGTGATGGAATTATTTTTATGAATTCCTTTATTTTATATGAATTGTTTTATGATGTCATGATGTTTAAGATTCCCATTTGTATTACATGGGTTATGAAATGATGTATGATTTATGATTTTGTGGCACACATAAGAATGGTATCATTATGAGATGGGTGGGACCTATATCTCCCTCCAATGAATTGGGTAAAGATTTTATATCTAATGAGATAGACATGGATGGAACGGTAGATTATACCGGTTCAGTGAAATAGGACTGAAATGAGGGTGACTCGGTTCAGAAACGGACTTTGTCCACTAAGATAGTCTTGGAAATGAGTCTTGACTAATAAGATATGATTCTCTATGATTATGTGTGTATGACACTAAGTTTCATTTTTTAAGTTATGATTATTGGGATTCCATTTCACTACTATGATTTATCCCATGTTATGAAATTATGCTCTCTTTTGTAGGTTAAGATTTCCAAAAGTTATGTTGTTATGTATATGATGTGATTGATATTTATTTTTTTACCCTTACTGAGCATTTGAGCTCACCCTTTTATGTTTTCTTTTCCCCAGGATATAATGAAAGGTTTTAGGTAAGAAAAAAAAGGGAAGATCTTTATGGGAGATGTTGAAGATCTTTCACCACGATTAGAAGATTATGTTCCGAGTTTCCAAAGAAACTAAACTATTAAGATCCTTGTGTGTGTGTTTTTGTTATGTACTAATTATTCCGCAAAAGTAATGTAATGTTCATGTACGCCAAGCTTTAGGTCTCTAAAATGGTCCTCCTGTCATAGCGTCGGTTCTCTCCAAGGGAGTTTCGCCTTGCGACTCTTCGGTCGGTCCCTAGAAAAGTACCCCACCCTCCTTGACTGAGGTGTAAGGGGCTTCTGGGGAGGCCAGTGATAACTGCGGGTTTGACCCCTGGGGGTACGCCAAGTCCTCGTCCTCCTGGATATACCTTCGGAGGGAGGAGGGAATCATACGGATCTCGCATTCGGGGAGTATGAGACTGACGCGTCGCGTCCCTATTCCTGCCCTCGACTCAGAGGTTCGGGGGGAAGGTTCCACCGTAGAGTCGTACTCCACCTCAGAGTCTGAGAAACGGACCGGTCTAATTTCCGTCTGGACTCCCCTGACATTCCTCCTACGGCGACGACGCCCCGCCTTCCTACCCCTGGGTGGATCCTCAAGGTAAGAATGATTTCCGTCAAGGAGTCCCCTGGCCACAATAGTGCTGGGGCAGAGGGGACTGAAAGCCCGAGTGTGGGAAGCACCGGGACAGATGTCGAAAGGGACATGGGGAGGACCTCCATGTGAGTGAGGGACTGGATACGCAATGGCTCCATACTCGCGGCCAGCGGTAGGGGGAGTGACCTCACACCCAGTACAGTGGGCACTGGAAGGAGTCATTCCTGGAGCGTGGCTGCCGCGAAGAAGCCTTCGTCTTTCCAGATCAGTGGCACGGAATGAGACTTCATGATGGGTGGCACTACTGCAGATTTGTCCGTGGTGGCCCTTGTCTGTGCCCGCGACCGGGAGAGTCGACCCAACCTGCCTGTAGGGCAGTCGGGGCCTCGATCCCAGTCGGGCATGTGACTGCCCCTGTTCAACATGTGCGGGGGCCTGGTAGTAGGAGTCAGCAGTGGCTCGGGCCACAGTGGTCGCTGACGTTGGTTCCCCAAGACAGGCATTCTCTTTTACTCGCGCCTGATGCTGGCGTCGGGTCAGATAGTTTGGAGCTGGTGGTGCAGGCACAACGATTGTCTGGTCCTCAGACCGGGGAGCCGGGCGATGACATAGACGCAGCCTGGCAGGGGCTCTTTCCGTTAACCCCTAGGACGGGTCTCCGATTGGGCGGACCCAGACATCCCCCCAGCTCACCGGCATAGGGGACGGATGTGTCAAGGTGCTCCGTGGATAGGATCCCGAAGCGGTTGAACATCGGAGTGGGGAGTGGCGGCTCCCTGTGCGGCCCTCGGGGGAGGCAACGATAGTGAGGCGCAACCGCCTCTAGATCCAAACGGGCCAGGCCCCTGGTGGGGATGATCCCTTCCTCATCATACCTAAGAACCAAGTCGTGGATCACCCTTCGCTGGATGAATTCTGATGGGGAGAGGGGGAGTGAGCACCCGACAGTCGTGGAAATCAGAGCCGGAGTGACTGTAGAAAAGGCAGGACCGCATGGGGTAGCCACTTCGGTACTACCCATTCCCCTACGCCGGTGGGCAGGTGGCGATCGAGCTCCAGATGTAGTGATCTGTTTCCTGGAAGCAGGGAGATGAACCCATTAGTACTAACATGAAATGAAATCAATAACCAATATCCTAGCATCGTTCCATCTTCCATGGTTGGTGAGAGGGATCCACGCTGACGACGTCGCAGGACGGTGTGCACAACATCCTAACTGCCTCAACCCCTGGTGGGTTTCACGTCCCGGTGATAGGTACCCGGACCTGGTGACATGCTAATCTTCCAACATCCTGAATGCTACTTGACCCTATATTTAGGAGAAGAGATTCATGTCAGGTCCACCATTTTATGTTTCTGACGCTTTTACACCAAGGCGCATGCGTGCTCGTCCATCACGCATGGTAGGACGCGTGGCTCGTGGCCCCGCATTCCCGCTTTCCAAAGGAGGGCAGCATCCGTTACTTATTTAGGGACGTCCGCTCCTTGATCGAAACTGGGATGATGGGATGTTGGTTCTTCCTTCCATGTATTCCTCCTCAGAGCTCGTCTCCTAGTCCTGGTCTCCCTCATAGATTTAAGATGGGTTCGTGAAGCTCGTTCCCGGAACCATATCTGCATGGACTCCAGTTAATTACGCTTCTTCCGTCGAGATGCTCCAAGGGGTCTTGTCGGTGCAGCAACCTTCAGTGAGGAGAACAGTCACGTTGGGGTGTCGTTGGCATGTCTTGACACTGGGAATCGGCATGTCTGTCTTCTGTCCCTTATCACAGGGCTTCTCGAGGGTGCGGAAGCACGAGGTATCCCACATCGAACGCGGGGAATTGTGTATCATCTGAGGTTTTCCTCAGCTTCCCATGTTTAAGACGAGGTATTCCTCAAGTTTAACATCTTGAGGAGACAAATCGGACTGATCGAAATACTGAGAGTGGATCATATTGAAGGACCCCCCAGGGGGAACACCGATGTTGGGGCCAGCACGTGTGCGGCTTCCTGGATACCATGGAGTGGGATGGGGTGGCATGATCTCACCGGGATTTGGCAGCCCGGGTAAGGATCATGATGGATGATGGAGTGATGGGCTTGAACCTCGGGGAGGCATCCTACGTATCCCCATGGCAGGGAATCAATGTCCCCGTAGTTCGTTGATACGGTGGGACACCTGAAAAGGTGACCCATGATAATGGACGCATGGATCGGATCCTGGAGGATGTGAGATCTCTGGGCTAGGGCATGAGCTTCCGAAGGCACGTGGGCTTGAGGGGGGAAGTGAGGATGAGATGTGGGTGTGAGGCATGGGGCTTATGCTCTGAGATGGTCCAAGAGGGGGAATACAGTTTAACGTCACGCGGGATGAGATACAGTTTAACGTCATGCGGGACGAGGGCATACATTTTAACGTCATGCGGGATGAGGGATCTGGTGCTTACGCTCTGAGGCGGGCCTGAGTAGATATGGGGCTTACGCTCTCCGGCGGCCCATGGTGGATATGGGGATTACTCTCTGAGGTGTTCCATGGTGGATATAGGGCTTATGCTCTGAGGCGGCCCATGGTGGATATGGGGATTACGCTCTAAGGCGGCCCATGGTGACCGGGGAACCGACGTGGAGAGGTCGGAACGACTGGGTGGTGGGCTTGAACCTCGTGGAGGCTTCCTACATACCATGTGTTAGCACAGATCAAAGTCCACGTAGTTCACTGGTATGGGGCTTACGCTCTTAGGCGGCCCGTGGTGGATGTCATTGTCGATGTGCGCTCTAAGACCACGTGAGTTATGCTCGATGTGAGAAACAAGAGGCAGCATGGACCAGATGATCACATTGCGAAGGGTGCGTCTGTGAGAAGCGGAATGGGGATGACGCGTGGAGCGGCCCAAAGAGGAAATAGCGGATTACGCGTGGTTAGCGGCCCTGGGTGTCGAGGCTTACTCCAGAGTGGAGGCCCATGGTGCGATAAAGCGTAGTGGGAAAGGGACTCCACTGGCCTTGGCAGGGGGGAAGTACGGAGGTGCATGGGTGCAACCTTCTGTAAGAGAGGCTAGGGGCTTACGCTCGGAGGCAGCCCTTCCCCCGGGGACAAATTCCACTCCGACAAGGAGGATCTCATTCCATGCGAGGAAGATTCCATTCATGTGGAGACGAGTCGGCGTAAAGAATGTCGGAGCTGGGGGGACCCTACGTGCGAAGCACTAGGTCAGACCATAGTTTAACGTCATGTGTTAAGGACGAGGTGCTTAGCAGTTTAACGTCCTGCAGCTTGGACGAGGTGGGTTCGCTCCACACCCCTAGGGCTTACATGCCCAATTCCCTCTACCCCTTGTGGGAGGGAAGGCATCGGTAGGGCCGTAGTGAAGGGGGTCGCAGGGCGAACCATTGAGGGGTCCACGTTAGCGTGGCTATGCGAAGAAGCAATAGTCGTTAGCGTGCCTATCCGGAGAAGAATAAGGCAAAGAAACGCAACGGGAAACTCCGCCTAAGGGACATTGAGGTTACTTCGTACAAGCCTAGAAGGTCGTACGGGAAAACAACGCATGGCGCGCATGCCCAGCAGGGAAGACATCAGGTGCTGGTGTGGAAAGGCATCCAAGGGGCGTCAAGGTAAAGGGGTCCTGGGTGTTGCACGCAAAAGGAAGGTTTGCACGCAAAACACTGGGATGGCGCATAATAGGGCCAGAGGATTGCACAGATAGGGGATTGCGCACAAGTTATTGCGTGCGTAGAAGGGGATTGCGTGCAAGGGACAACGATCACGCGCAAGGTAAGTACCAGAAGGAGGAGGCAAATTGGATTTGCGCACAAAGGCGGGCCCCGGGGCAAGGTTGCGTGAAAAGGTGGATTAACTGGAAGTCACATTGCGCGTGGGGGGAGTCGAATTGCGCGCACGGGAGCCGATCAAAATTCCTCAACCCTCAAACCGTCTGGGGTCGCCTTCTATTTATAGGCACCAGCTGGTGCGGAATCCAGGCGGCGCGTGAAAGTTTCCGCGACGGGAACTGTCGGTGCGCAAAGCATCACCGCGCGGAACCAGGGCACGCACCAGCGGCTCGATTACACGAATCTTGGGAATGCTTCGCGCGCACATCTTGATTTCGCGCAAGCCCTCCTTTATTTCGCACTCCACTTCCCGGGCCTCCGGACGGAGCCTATGATTCCGAATATGACTTCGGTTTTCCATTTCAAAACTTCCTCTAGGTGTTACGGAATTTTTTCGGTGTCTATAGGACCTTTGAGAGACCTCGTTGGATCTGTCCCTGAAGCATAGGTCAGGACTAAGGCACCAATGGTGTGTACCACTCCCCTAAACAAGGAAATTGTGTTTTTAAATGATTAATTAAAGGGTTTATTAGATTAATACAATTTGAAATAAGTTTAGAATATTAATATGGAAAAAATTAGTGTTTTTATTACCTTAATTAAGTCAAATGAGTTGTGGATTATAAAAGGGTAATTGTGAAAAATGGTTAAATAGGGATGTATACGGCGTTAAATGGCTTAAATATGGTGAAAAATGGTTTCAATGTTCTTAAATGGTGAAATGGATCACATTATAATTAGAAACATGTTTAATGTAATAAACCATGGAAATGTGACAAAATAAAAGGTACTCCATTATTATTATTATGTGATAAGTTTCCTATGATGTTGTCCTTTATAAATTTGATTAATGGTTGGTTAAGATTTTATACTAATTCTCTTGTCCCTTGGGAGGGATGGATTAATACTCCAGGTTTCCTTATGTATCGTTGTTTTGGAGTATGGACTAATTCTCTTGACTCTAATTGTGTGGAAATTGAATTCCATATCATGGTTGGGGATGGTCTGACCTGGTGGCCTGAATCCTGGGTTAAATACCTGGACATATGCTCCATTTATGTTGAAATGAGACCCCAATGACATATGGTTCGCATGACCAATGTGAGATGACATAGGATTGATAGGTATCAGTATTACTTAGAAC
This sequence comes from Viscum album, assembly GCA_963277665.1. NCBI lineage: Eukaryota > Viridiplantae > Streptophyta > Magnoliopsida > Santalales > Viscaceae > Viscum > Viscum album. The sequence goes on along the minus strand of OY728152.1, from coordinate 1,195,038,903 downwards.
TAAAAAGAAATGTAGCTAATTTAAATATTTTAAAATAAGGAAACATGGTTTTTCTACTTTTAATTTTTTATTTACTATACCTATACATACACTTTCATTAGACCAAATATTTCATTAGACACATGGTGGTAGACTACTGAGTTGTACTCACACCTTACTCAGGCCACCATTGCGTACTTGAGCAGACTTCACAGTTTCAGGTTGGGATTAGGGATAAGGCCCTATGTTAGATAAATGATATGGGATTCAGGATAGATCATGGATCAGGGGAACCAACAAGACATCAAGACATAATTTTTTGATTTAATTTAGTGTCTCATTTCATTTTTATTTTTTCACATTACACTCTAATGACATAGAACATTTATTATGTTGGATTGTTGTATTTACCCAGTTATGGGAGTGGTCTACACGATGATTGGTTTTTTGTTATTATTTCAAGTACTTTTTTTTAGGGATTTATCTCTTTTTTCAATCTCATAAAGAGGTTATAGTGTCCTAACATGTTCCATTAGTCCTATATTGCTTGTTGGAATCGATTCTCATATGGGTAGGCTCACTTTGGTTCATGGGGAACAACATCTCAGGGAATCAATTCATTAGAACATGGTCTGAGGTATTACAAAGTGGTATCAAAAAGTTATATTTTCTATTGAATAACTATTTTGGAAAGTTTTATAGGATAATAGGATATTTCAGGTCTTGGAAATGAACTCTTGTATGGGAGTAACTAACACATGTATAGGGGAAACCCATGTTCCTAGGGTGGGATTTTTGTTCTTGATATTTACTATAAATGTGGGATGTTATTTCTCTTTGGGTGATATACTTATTTTATGATGTTATTTATTTAGATTTTTATTCATGTATCAACATGTAACAAGGATTTTATATGTATGAATCATTCTATAAACATAAGAAATTGTGATCCATACATCATATTAGTTAATCATATAAAGTATTTCATGGCGGTTTGTGGGAAATCAAAATGATTTTTTGGTTTTCTTGTGATTTAAAAAAAATAGTGCCTAATAAAGAATTTGAAAATTGTTTGAGATGAACAGTAATAAATAGAAATGGATAAAAATGGTTCCTAATGTGGATATTTTAATAGTATTTTAAGTTAATGATTCTAAAATGGTGTCAAACAAGAGGCTGAAAATTCCAATTTGGTAAACCTTTAGATTACACCAGCCCATAATAGGGATAGTGAGTGTAGTGATAGAGATGTGATTATATCTGTTGGGATGTTGTGTGCAGATTTTGTTGTATATTTCAAGTTGTGATCCCTATTTTATGTAAATTGTGGAAAATGTATGTCGTGTGTTTTGAGATGTGTTCTTTGAATTGTAGAAACATTCCACCGAGATGATTTTTACAAGTTGGGAGAAATTATGTCATCTCTAAGAATCCTACACCAATAGTGGGATAAGAAAAAATGTAGGTCCCATGAAATAGGGGAAGATTATTTCTTTGAGAATGTTTCTCATCCTATGTAATTTATGGAGAGACACCCAGGGTGGGAAGTAGGGAGTATGTTTGACCTTACAAGAGATTTTAAATTTTATAACACTTTAACATTTTCTAGAGAGAGTGGAATTGAGTAAAGAATGTTCTAGAATTTGTCTAAATTAATAATTCATGATCACTAGGAAAAACCTCATGAGAAGAGCGATAAGTTTTATAATTACATGTTATAAGGACCAGAAAAGAACTTGTGGGATATTCAGTCTTAGGATGAGTATTTGGAATGAATGTCTGGTAAGAACATCCATGAGATGTTCCTAAAGCACCTTTACCCCAAGACCCATATCCAAATAAAAGCTTAAGAATTTTTTAATTTGAAACAATGAAGTATGATGGGGATTGATTATGCTGGATGCTTCACTAACATGAAATGTTTTTCTCTGATGTTGAAAAGATGTGAGGAAGATTTGGTGATTCATTTTCTATATGGACATAGGTTTGAGATCAAGTCCCATATAAACATATTTCATTTTAAGAGGTTTAATGAGATAATATATCTAGCTATTATTTCTAGGGGGAACCCAAAGGAGGCTTCTAGTGGTGGAAAAACAGTTTTAGTTGGGTGATGTGGTGGTATCTCTTGTGATAGTAGAAAGAAACATTATGATAACTTACACCAAGGTACTGAAAGATTGAGTAGTCAATGGAAATGATTAGTCTCTGAGGGAATTGATTGAGTTCTCTTCCATCTGTGTGGAAAAATGTTTCATGTTCATGGTTAATGTCCATGAACACTAGTGGAGTTCCAAACATTTGGAATGATGTGACATGTAGAGAGGTTCAGTAGTAACCCATTCTAAATGGGAAGTGATGGAGAAACTAGGCTGATGTAGACCACTAAATAGGGATTAACTACATTTTATACTTTAGATAGTTGGAGTCCCACTGACCGTACTATTTGGTGTGGTGAAAGAGGCATTTCAAGACAAGAGAATCCATATTTTCTAGGTAGTGTGACCTAGGGGACTCTAAGAGGATCATATAGTGGAAGGATAGTCCAGATTTATTATTTTCATCCTACACCAAGTGGGGATGATGGGTCTTCAACTATCCAAGGTCCAATTCTTTTATCATTGAATCTTTCTAGTTCTTTATTTGATATAGGATCCTCACATTCTTTTATATATTACTTTTTTTTATTTGGGTTGGGTTTAGAATTGCGTTATACGTTTGGGTTAATGTAGATTGACATTCCCTTAGGGGTACAATTGAAGGGTATATGTTAATGTATGGAGTGCTCCCTCAAGGATTGCGGGTACCATCTCCTTTGAGATTTTTACATGTTTGAAATCATAGGTTTTTAATTGATACTAGGAATGGAATAGTTGGTTACATACTATTACCACAATTATTTTTACCATTGGATATTGAAATTAACATATCCTAAGGGTGATGCTTTTTTTCACCTTTGGGAGTGGGATATCCAAGTTGGTCAGGTAGGGCCAGTTCTTCCACAACTGGGTGAGATCATAGCCCAATTTTTGACTATATTTCTTGATGGTGAGATAGTGAATCATGATGAATTTCCTCATGTATTGGATCGATTCCATGATGTGATTTGTGAATATTTATATGGCTTTACACCTGAGATAGAGGTTGATTTCATGATTTAGTTTATTCCTTGTGTTGAGAATTTTTCTATTATGCCATACAGAATGGAACTAGTAGACCTTTAGAAATTTAAGACTTGGTTGGAGGAGTTTTATGATAATGGGTTTATCCAATAGAGTATGTCACATTGGTGTTCTAAAATTTTATTTTCTAAGTAGGGTTATTAAATGTTACACTTGTTTATTGATTATGAGAAGTTAAATAAAAAGACCACTAAGAACTGATATTCTCTTCCACATATAGATTATATTGTTGACCAGATAAGGGGTGATTGAATTTTCTCAAAGATTTATTTAAGGTTAGGGTAACATCAACTAAATGTGAGACCTTTCGATATAAAAAAATGGATTTTAGAAGTAGGTAGAGTTTTTATGAGTTCATTGTAATTCCATTCGGGTTGAAGAATGATACTATTGGGTTTATGGCATTAATGGACATAATATTTCACCCATAACTAGATTAGTTTGCGGTTTTCTTTGTGGATACCATCTTGGAGTACTCCCTGACTCAAAATGATCATGACCAACATATTGACATCATCTTGAGTACACTAAGAGAGCGTCCATATAGACCAAGATATATATGTGTTATTTCTAGATCTATAGAGTACATTTATTGGGCCACATCATCTCAAAGGAAGATGTGTTAGTGGACCTAGAGAAGTTTCATGCAGTGACTTATTGAGAGCATACTAAGAATTTTTTTATTTGAAGATTTTTGGTATTAGTGTGTTATTACCAAAGGTTCATCACTTGGAAGTGCTACTCTCAAGCCTAACCAAGATGAGTAAAATGTCGTGTTGGTCTAGGATATGCGAGGATGATTTCTAATATCTAAAGATGCTTTTTTACATTTTACCAATTTTGAAATTACCTGATCTAGATAAGGAGAATACTCTATTTTATGATTCATTTAGGATCAGACCTATGGAAATATCAATGCTAGTAGATCAATTCCTAGCATATAGAGCACAATAGTTGAGTCTACATCAACATAACTATCCTAGGAATAATATCGAGTTAAACATAGTGTTTTATGCCTTAAAATGTTGGTAGAATTATCTTTAGGGTTAGAAGATTAACATTTATACTAATCATAAGAGCATAAATATATGTTTTCCCATTGTTATTTAAATCTTTTGTTATGGAGATAGGTTAAGTACATACATTCATTTCAGTTTTATCATCCTACACATTAGGGAAAGTAAAAAATGTTTTTAGATACATTGATTTGGAAGACATATATTCAGGTGGTTTAGGAGTCTATTTCTTAGTGGAAGGTGATGGATTTTTTTCTAAGATTCATATAGGTGTCCTGGAAAAGAATGATATGATGACACTAATGTACTTGCCTACTGATCCACCACTTATGAACCTTTTTAGGATGAGGTGTTATGAGGATTTAAAATTTATAGCTTTGAGAGATAGTTTTGAATGTGGGGAACCACCTTTTGGGTTTTCTATTGATTAGGATGAGATTATTCATGTTTTTGGCCATTTCTGTGCCTAGTTGTATGCGATAAAAGTGATTACGATATTTTCATGCCTCAAAATGGGTAGTGCACCCGGGTTTGACCAAAATATACCATCATATTTAAATATTGTTTTGGTTTCTAGGAATAAAAAAGGATATTATGGGTTTCATGACATGATAATACACATTTTAATACATGAAAGATTAGAATAAATGACTAGATGGACTTTTACAACATTTCCCATTCCATAATGGAAGTGGGATGATGTTACCATGGATTTTGAGGTGGGACGTTTGATGATACCTTTAAATAAGGATGCAATATGGATGATTGTGGATTAATTGACAGTGATCACCCATATCATATCAATTTGTGAAAATTTTATTGTGGATCTACTAGCTGAATTGGGTGTCGAAGAGATGTTATGTTTCCAGGGGGAACTACAGAGTATTTTGTAAAATCAAGATCCACATTTTACTTTAGACTTCTGCTAAGGAATTCAGAAGGAGTTGGGTGGTCATTTGTTTTTTATTACAACTTTTCCGCCATAGGTGGATGTGTAGTCATAACATACTCTCCAAGTACTAGAAAACATGTTGAGAGAATGGATGCTTTACTTTGGTGGATCTTGGGTGAAACACTTAGAGATTATTGAGTTCAATAATAAAAACATTTATCTAGTGAATATTCATGTAACTGTACGTGGCGCTCTAGTGTTTTCCTTGTAGATAACCCATGTGTTGGATAATAGTGATAGAATCCAAGTTGTTAGGACCTAGTCTCATGTTGGAGTAGATAAATAATATTTAGTTAACCTAAAAGTTTATATCTATAATAAGGAATAGTCATAATCCATACAATGATTAACATCATCAACCTCTTTAGTTTATAATTGGTGATCATATGTTCCTTCGGGTTTCTCCAAGGATGGTTCATCGTTAGTTTTGGATGTTGGGATAGTTAGCTACTATATATGTGGGTTAGTTTGATATTTTGGATAGGATGAGAGTGGTTTCATATCAATTGGATCTTCTATAGTGATATAGTTATATTCACGATTTTTTCATGTGTCATAACACCATAAGTATCACATTGACCCATATCATTTGATCAAAGTTTAAGATGTTGACCAAGAGGTTGATGTGTCCTTTGATGAGAATCAAATATATATTGTGGATCAATGTGAGATAACACATTAGGGTAATATCGTACCTTTAGTTCAATTGTGGTGGTATCATAGAAAATTTCAAGAGGAAACTTGGGAGAGGGAGATAGACATACGGTCCGGGTAGCACAAAATTTTTATTATATAGGCTTGATGATGTATGGGAGTGCATCTTCGGGAAAAAAATAATATATGTTGGGGAGGTTTTTATATCCTAAACATTGTATGAGGTACATTTAATTTTATTTTTAGGTTAAATACCTTTTAAAATGGTTAATTGAATTCTTCATGGGATTAAGATAGTTCTCAGGGGTGTTTAGGGGGTTTGGGGAATGGAAAAGAGAGAAATAGGAACATTTTTAACTGGTATCATGGTTGGAGAACAATTAGTACTAATCATGAACCATGTTCTAGGAGACTATATAGCATGGAACCTTGGAAAATGTCTAGAAATTGACCACCACAAAGGCTAACGAACTATCTGGGTGGCCCAGCAAAATTATACATACTGAAAGGACCAGTTTGGTATGCACCGAACACTGAGAAGGGGGTGAATAAGTGTTGGGGAATTTTTTATTCTAATTTAAACATTTTATCCCTGTACCTATTAGACCTGTTAGGATATTGATTATCATATTCTCTTCTCTCTATCACTTTCAGGTATATGAATGTAATAATTATAGTATATGATATTTTTACAAATTTTCGTACTCAATAAGAGTATCTTTTCCTTAGCATGGTTTGGAAATAATCCTAACCACACAACCACTAGAAAAAAATATTTTTGTATGTGCTTAAAATGAGTAGGAGATTCCATTAGACTCATGAATCACTTTGAAAACAATCCAATATTGTGTGTTTTATAACTCTTGGATGGATCTTTTTACTACATCCCAAGACAGTCTAATCCTTGTTTACAAAGGTTGCTAACACAAAGAAACTATTCCACCAATTGAGAGATGTTGGATGCCACAATGCTTATTTTTTCTTCCAAAATATTCTACATCACTTGGTTACTTGAATAGCAGTACGAAAGAAACTACTTATTACTTATTTCTAGCAGCAAACTTGATAGCTGCACTATCTTATTCTTCTATCAGTCACAATAATATGAATGTAGCATATTGATGATCTGAATTCTCCGTGACCCAAATTATGATCAAAGGATATAAATATGGCCAGTCAATTATTCCATTGTTTTATCATCCTTATTTTGTGAAAAACCAATGGCACTAAGATCTCTTCTTTTTATTAGTTCTAGAGTCACAATATACCATAGTGATATTTAAATCAATGAAGATATGATCAGCTTACCATCATCACAATTGATAAGATCTAGATAACTAAATATATATTGGCTAAACACTTCTTATTCATTGATACACAATGGGGGTATTCGACCCATGCATTTGTTCACCTAAACAATATATTCAATATTTTTGTTCATGAGGCTCCCTCATCAAGCTTACAACCTTTGTGAAGCAAACTACCTTTGTGGAACCAATTGACTTTTTGAAGCTCACTAAGTCAATACTAAATATCACAACATCATAAAGCACACATAACGTAGTATAATTTTCATTTGTTAATACTTTTGTATACTTTTCATTATTCTCAACCTCACATAGAAATTCCACTTCACGGAGCCCTTTGACCTTCACAAAATCAGAGTGATTTCATATTTTCTATGATTATATTCGTTAGAAATGAAGTGAGGGTCACCTCATATTTATAATCTCACCCATTCATGGTGGTCTACCACCTCCACCACATTTTTCGGATCACTATAAAATATACTCATGGCACTCCTCCATTCATGATGCTCTAATGGTATTTGTCGTTTTTGTGGAGATCACTGTCAAACAATCACACGTTCGCGATTCTCAATAGTTTCTTTCTTTCTAATCAAACCAGAAACTGATTGACAACAACTTTTTTTCCTCATTCCTTCATAATTAGTGCATCACATGTTCTCTAAATAACTTATGACATTAGTGAAATACAAACCATCAAACCAGCTACATATTTACAATGGAAATTATTGTAACTTTCTTTTCTTCCAGTAACATATTTCCTTCCAATAAAATATTAATATGATTGGCAACATCTTGTCAATCAAATTATTTATGTCCAATAAAACCTAAATATTATTGGATGTACAATCCTTCAAACAATCATTTAACTATCTGATTTGTATCGGATCGACCCGGAATACAATTCTCTTCCTCATTATAATCAGAACCTCATTCAAAAACCAATACGAGTATGATGAAACTATATGTATGATTTTGTTATGCATAATGAGTATGGTCTGAATACAAACTTCTTAAAACATGAAAACACCTACTCCATCCACTATCATGAAACTCAATGTCTTCAGACCATTCACGTAATTCTTGGATGTTCCAGACTTGAGGACTTTGTCCAAGTTTCATCGATGTTGGAACTTATTAATCATACAAACATTAATGTAATCTTTTTATTTAATTGATCAACATTGTTTACCAATGATAATCATTTGAAAATAAATATAATCAACACACAAAGTGTTCTCTATATGCAATGGTCCCATCTTTGATAGAGGTTGCGGCATTGTTAGTCCACATCTTGGCCAAAATGTGCCCAAAACATGCAACTTTTATAATTGTCAGATTTTAACATTTTCCCCTCATGTTTTAAGAGTTATAACATGATTTATTTCCCATTTCCTATGCCAGAAGAAAGGGTTCCAAACCAAGAGATACCAAGATCTCAAAATGTGATTCTATTTTGATCCTCAGTCATTTCAATAATCGTTGGTTTTGAATCATAAAATATGGTGATTTTAAAAATCCTATTTATTCAATTTTTTATAAGAACCATGTTTTGATATTTTATCTTCTTCAAAATCCATAAACAATTATTTTTTTAGGGAATTCTTAGATTGGTCATTGATTTTTTTTTGGGAATGAATCAATGGCCATTTTTAAGAGTATGGTGTCTACGATCTTGAGGTGTGTGATCAAAAAGTTACATCCTATATTATTGATTTTAATGAATGTTTTTCTGGTTGTTATGTAGTTCCTTTTTGTTGGAAATTGAATTCTTTGTTAAGAAACAGAATGTGGGGTGTTGAAATGATATGTTGGACCATTCATAGACTTCATTAGATCCATTGATGAATAATAGAAGAAGACTAAGTTAACCCATGGGGTGCGCAAGTCCCTTGACCATATAAATTTAGTTTTTAAGTGATAAACTAATGGTCTTATGAGATTAAACCAATTATAATTACTTTATCATATTAATATAAAACAAAGGGGGTGTTTGGCTTAATGTGAATAAGTCAAATGAGTTGTGTCTTGTAAATTGGTAAATGTGATAAATGGTTAAAGAGGCATGTCCATGTGGTTAAATGAACTGAATGGGGTTAAAAATGATTTTAATGTGATTAAACGGTGAAATTGATTGCATTAGAATTCATAACATTATGAATGTGATTAACTATTTAAATGTAAAAAATGAAAAGTTACACCCTCATTGTTATTATGTGATAAGAGTTCACTAAAGTTATACTTCAAAAATGTGACTAATTGGTGGTTGGGATGCTGGAATGAGGCTCCTATCCCTTAGGTGGTAAAAAATGGTTCTCCAGGATCCCAGATGAATCATAGTATTGAATAATGGGTTGATGCTCCTGACTCCAAGGGTATGTCCATGCTTTCTATATCATTATTGGGGATGGTCAGACATGGTGTTCTGAATGCTAGATTTAATACTTCCTCTGATTCTCCTTGAATGATGACATGAGACCTCTAAGGAATGTTGGTAGGACTAACTACATGGGTCGAAGCATGTTTTGTGGGTATGGGTATCACTTGGAACTAAAAAAATGTGGTTCATTTAAATATTATTAAATAATGAGACGTGGTTTATCTACTATTTATCAATTATTTGTTGTACCTATTCATACACTATTATTAGACTAGATATTTATTTATACATCATTGGTGGTGGCCTACAAAGTTGTACTCACACCCTAATCGGGCAACCATTGGGCACCCGAGAAACATTGGGGTTGTAGGCGAGGATAAGGGCAAAGACCTTATGTTTTTTTGGCTCATATGGGAGTTAGGAATAATCGTGGATGAGGGGACCAAAAATGATGTTGGAACAGTTTTGGGGATTGTATTTAGTGATTTATTTCGATTTTCTTTTGGAAAATTATAATCCTATGGCGTGGAACATTTAACATGTTGGATTTTAATACATACCCAGTTATGTGATGCTTGGTTATATATAATTATTTTATGATTTTTTTATTATGATTTTAGTTGTTGTTTCACCATGGTAATGAGGGCATAACATCCCTTAATTTTTCATTAGAACCTTACATCCAGTCCGCAACCATTGGAATATAGAGAGTCAAGCTCAAGGATATGTGTCATATCAGATTAGGGCACTAGTTCAGTGGAACTTGGAATGGGGATTTATAGTATTGGGAGTGTTAGTGATGAAATATTAGCTCTAATCATGAAAATATGGGTTGTTTTTGTTCGGGACATTAAAAAATGAGAATAAACACTAAAAATAGAAATATTAAATAATAAATTTGAGTAATAATTATTTTGGAAGAAGTCAAAGAACCTGGAAGAATAACCAGAAATTTGAATTATTCATAATTTAATAATTATATTTATATATAATTCATAAATTAAAATAAGAATTATTTGTATTATTAAAATGTAAATAATTTCGTATAAATTATCCATAGTTGAACATAAATTTAATACAAAAAACTATTATGAAATTTTATAAATCCCCAATGAAGTCCTGTGTTGAGAAATACAATTATGATAGTTCACAAATATGATAAAATCACATTTATTAATTAATTATTTAATAATGTTTTTAAATATAAGAAAAAATAAGACATCAGATTCCAAAAGGCGCATTATTGTGTGAATTTTTCCAAAATATAACATGAATGATTCATATTATTTAATATAAGAATTTATAAATGCATAAATTACATTTAACAATATATGTATAAAAAATATTTTGAGTTATAACATATAATCTATGTGATTCATATGCTACAAATCCATTTTATTCATCATTAAAGATAAAATATAATTCATAAAGTTAAATATTATGAATTAATAATATAAAATACGATATTATTGAATTTTATTCTGTCGTATGAAAAAATATTTAGTCATTATAACAAGTAGTAAAAGTATTCTATTATGATTGACTAACATACAATATAACTTGGTTAGGTCATAGCACAATTAATATTAAAAAACATGTGTTATTAATTTTCTCATAGAATACATTATATGATAATCACATTATATTTTATGAGTCACTATTTTTATTAAATATATTGACTATATATATCGTACATTACAATAATATCAACCATATAATACGAATAATGAAAATTTCTAATAATTATATTCCATGCCATTTTTTATATTACGATTTTGGGTAACATATTATATAAAATACTTTAATTTATATTTTATCATTTAAATAAAATTCACCAATGAATAAATTTAATAACATTAATAGATTTTATAGGAATATTTATATCTTAATTATACCAAAAAAGTGAAGAACAAATGATGATTAGATGGCTATGGAATCAGGTAAATAAAAATTAAAAAAATTATATGACTTGTAGAGTACCTCTATAAATCTTATTGTATAATATTTATAAAAAATCACATATTTTAACCTAATAGTTTATTATAAAGAGAAATAAAAAATATATATGAATTTTACATCACATCTAATAGATTTTACAAAACTTGACATTCATTTATAAAATTATTGTCGTTTCCTACATCTATATGTGGAATGATTTCAGTTTAAATATCATCAAACCTCATGTATTTTGTGAAATTATGAGTCCTTAGGGGGGTAAATTGTGATCAAGATACTATTTTAAGGTTAATTTAATAACCTATATCCATATCCTATTACATTAAATGATAAATTAAACAACCATTCGTTTGTACATAATACCGCCACCTTGTGAACCGATGAAATTCATTTTCCACCACAGCCTTTCATGGATGGATTTTATATATATATATATATATATATATATATTATTCATTAAATTAATGAAATTATATAAAAAAATATATCAAATATTTTCTTACCTTTCCATCCATTGAAAAAATTACAATGTCATTCATGAGTACATGTGCATTACCTCCCCGATAAAGCAATGTGATTCAATATTCATCACCACATCACGTGAACAGTATATAAATGTTTATCTAAATATAAAATGTGATATTTATTATATAATAATTATTTAAAGATAAAATAATACATACATTCATTCCCATATTTACTGTGAGAAATGGAAATGTTACTCATGCGTACATATGACCTACCGTCTCCATGATTATAACATAATTCATTTTCAAAACCATATTTCATGGTAGGTTTTAAAAGTATAATTGAATAATAAAAATGAAAATTATTTCATTATTATTATTCTAGAGATTATTTAATATTTACCTCTTTCTACACAGTCAATCTACTTAAATCATTTTGGACATATGAGAAGAATATTCTCAAAACATCCAACATGAACTTAATTGATTAAGTAATAAAACATACAATGGGAAAATAAAAAAAAGTTATAATAAATTTTAAAATGTTTCTTGATAAATTAAATAATAAAATCATATTTATTATTATGAAATATAAAGAACGTATGTGATGATTTAAACCCAAGGTAGGGGACATTTTAAATTAAACCCTCATATTATATATTTTAAAGATTTATTTTCTAAATATTTATCCGCTATGTCCATATTTTTTAAAATTATTTTATTAATGTATTTAGATAGAAATAAATTATTTATAAAGGATATTTTATGTAAATTTTTAATTAATTACTATTTTTTTCAAAATTAATCTTCAATATATTTTTTACAGAATGTTTTGACATTATTTAAAAAAGGAAAAAGGAATATCCTTTTGAGTATTTATAGAATCAATGGACTTTCCCACCATGGAAACAATTATTTTTTGTTTGTATTAATTTAAAATTTTACATATTTACTTGAAATAAAAAAACCAACTTACCCTTTGTTCTGGTGTTTTAGTTTTGAAATTGGGTTTTTAAAAGGAAAGAGTATTTTGATATCTGAAAATAATTCTCTTATTTTCTCGAAAGTGATTTCAAGGGTTTTACGAAAAAAATGTGAATGAATAAAAAAATTAATTCATGATATGGTACTTAAAAATTATATATGATGCAAGTTAATCCTGATACAACTTATACAATAAGTTATCCTGATACGACATATACTATAGTTGAGCCTAATATAGATTATATGATGACTGAGCCCGATATAGGTTTTGCAATGGGTGATCTTGCTATTACTCTCTAATGAATTGAGTAATATTACTTTTATTCAAATTAAATATGGATGGAGTAAACCGAGTTGATTTCTCCAAAGGATTTAACTAGAATCCATTTATTTCTGAAAAAGTTATGTTTATAATTCTATCATTTTTCTAAAGGGGTTTATAATTTATTTTTATATTCTATAAAGGTTTTATTTTATTATTAATTTTTAATTTGGTTAAGATTTATTTCAAACACACAATAAATATTTGGATAATAGTAAACATTATCGGGGTTTTCATTTTTTTCACTAGATAAATGATTTTCTTACTTTTATATCCTTTACTAAGTTTTTTGTTCAAATATAAATTTTTAAAAAAAAATTTCAATGGGTTTAAGTATAATAAAAAATAAATAAGAATTAATGTTTAATGTCGTGAATATTTTTCATGAAAAAAATGTTTCTTATTTTTAAAAAATTATATTACTGAAAAAATGGATATGGTGTAGAAGTTTCCACTTTGTAATATACGGGTGTGTTATATAATAATAATGAACTAATTTTATAAAACTGTATTCTTAAAAGATGATCGATAATGAAACAAAGTGAATTATTGTATAAATAATCTACATTATGTAATTTTTATGGTTGGTTCGATATATTTTGGCTTGTGTGTTTGTTAGGATAGTGGTGATTTGGCCTAGAATTAGAACATGGATAGGGTGTAAGGACATGAAATCATGAAATATTTCTTCAGTTATGTAATATTTCATTCACATATAATGTTTCAATAGTTAAATATCATTCACCTTTATTATTAGTTTAAATTTTGATATATCATTCACTTATATTATTTGTTTAAACTTTTTATGTGTATTTCACTTGTATAATCAAAATGTGACATATCAATTACTTGATATATTCAAAGTGTGATTAAACCTTCACCTGAAATTATTTTCTGTTGATGTTTCCTTCACCTAAATTTTAAGTCAATGGTATATCAATCATGACTATATTGGAATATAGTGGAATATCTTACAACCATGTTATGTGGGGCTCATTTCATCCAACCAAGACACTTGAGGAGGTGACACATACTTCACCAGGTGATATTTGTATTTGTGGTATATCTAACAATTGGGTATTCATAATATTGGAATTTCATCCACTCGTACAAGCTATCTAGGTGGAATATATTATACTCAATAAACTATTTTGATTTTATATGACCCAACTAAAACTTTATAAATGTGGTTTATTGGCCACTAAAGATGTGAAATGGGTGGTACATCATCCACCTGTAGAATAAAACTATTGTTACATTGTCCACCTGTGGATGTCGTTGCAATGGTTCATCATCTATTTGGGGACATGATATTGTGGTATGTGATCCACTTTAGGAGTGATCAATATTTTATATAATCCACAAAGATGAGATGGTTTGTGGCTCCACTTAAACTTGGGCTATAAGATGGTCGTACATCATGCAACCAAGCAAGAAATTTATGTTCATTATCTACCTGAGAATGGTGATTTCTTGTTCACTTATGATTACTCTATTACTATAAATTTTGGTTCAATGATAGATCATTCACCTAGAAAACATATTATAATTAAAGGTAATTCACCAAGAGATATTTAGTGGTGATAATGCATTCACCTTTACTACTATATGAGGAATGATACACCGTTCATCCTCAGGATGTGTGCTCAGACCATCGGTATATCACTTTATCTTGACACTAGTTAAAGCATGTGTTGTCACCCAAGACATGGATGGATCACTCCACAAGAACATCTAGTTTCTTGTTTTTAGGTATTTCCCTTATTTTTTTTATTGTACAATTTTTTAGGTGTGTCTTGGGACTCCTAAGGATGGAGAGTACCGAAGGTTGTTTAGTATTTTTGTTTAAAAGATAGATTTTTTATTGTCTTGTGGCTAATTAAACATCATAAATTGGGTTTAAACGACATGTATTTGTTGCTAGAAACATTTCATGAAGATTTTAAGTGTGTGAAATGTTACACTCCTTATACTTGGAAATCCGGATGTGTAATAAAAAAATCATCTCTTAATAAAAATGATCCACATTTCTCAGTATTTTCAGCCTTCGTGGATTACACAATGTGTAATGGGACTACAAGTCATATAGTTAATAAGATTTTTGGTTCTTAGAGATTCATATGAGTGATTTTGGTTTCATTTGACCATGAAACCTTCCTCTCTCGGACAAGTTCATTTCTTAATATATTTTAGAGATCTATGATCCTTCTGAATCATTAATTTGGTTATTGATCATCCTTTTCATTATTGTTTAACTTCCTAGGTTTGTGAATCTCCAATCATATAGTTTATTAAAATTTTCCTTAATCTCCTCTGTATATTTTGATAGTTAATCACATAATTGATGGATCTAAACTCTATTTAATTAGAACTTAATTCTAGGTCATCTTACTAGATATTACACATCATCATTTTCTATTATAAAGCCACATTTAGGGTTTTGATTTATGGATATTTTATTTAAAAATAGGTGGCTTCATAATTCCTTACCCTGCGATAGAAAACATTAATTTCATGATGAAATTGAAATGATTTTTTAAATTGATTCAATATCATGGATGTGATTTTTTATTTGAAATGATTATGATATTTGAGAAAACCCCAATTCTAATTGATTTGGAATTGTGGAATGGATTAATGAAAAATGATGGGTTTATATGGAAATCATTTTGATGAAATTATTTGATGATTGATCATGAGAAAATGGATAAAATTTAATATTTCATTGAAATGGAATTAAGTGACGAAATCCTATGATTTGTTTTTCAAATGACAAGGCTTGTTGAAAACTAAAATTGGGAAATTATATTTTGAAACGCTTTGATATGATTGATTTCCAATTATTTTGACTAGTTATTTAAAGAAAATGTTATCATTGGTACTTAGTTGTAACTGGGATAATAACACTTGGAAATTGACTCCTTAGAAATGGATTGATAATGGAAATTATTACTAAAATAACTATGGACTAACTACCCATCATGGTTTCCCCTATTTGGGTATAGACTTCTTTCAATGGGTTCCCCTTTTCATGGTGTTTTTGTGTGTACACACTTTACTAGAGCTGAGAAAACTATGAGATGTGTGATGATCCTACTACCTAATTGACTAACATGAAACTTTTATTTTTTAAATGGTTATTTGACATGATTTGTGACTTGATTATACATATCGTTGATTATTGAAATGTTTTATCCATACCAACTAATTTATATATACTGTTTTATATAAAATGTCTATTTATGCTTGCTCGAATGTTGTTTTGGTATATCTACCATATTTTTTAAATAAGGAATGTATTGGTTTATAATATAAAAATGTGATTCCATGAACTATTTTATTTAAATTGATATCATAAAAGGTAAATTGTTATAATATTTATTATTAAACACTTGGTGAGACCCTACTAGAATTTACAACTCAAACCCAACATTTTCCTTCAATATTATGTAGATGTTCTTCTTCTTGGTCTAAGAAAATGGAAAGTGATACTAGATGGCGTTGCAAATTCTTGATCCTTTGGACCATGGGGTCATGATGGTGAATGGTATAGTTATCATCCACTTATTACATGGGAGTTTTGAAACTTTTGGTCTGGTTGATGTTGCCATATTGGGATGTTTTTTTCTACTTAGTACTTGGATGATGTAATAAATTTTTTTTTTCTTAACTATTCTATTCCTGGTAATTTGTTCTTTTGGAGTGTTGATCATACTGACATGTATCCTTTATCTTCTATAATTTGGTGGAAAATTATTTCCAACTTTTATTCTGTGTGATGTTAGGTTCTAGTCACCAACCCCTAGGGATCGTGAATTCCCATCATTCCACATCATTTTAGGTTTAGGTATCAGGGTAATAGGCTATCTAGGATAGTTTTTTAAAAAAAAGACATATTTATGGGTTAATACTATTTTTTGTTTCACTATATAATTTAGGTT
The DNA here is from genome assembly GCA_963277665.1 of Viscum album. Lineage (NCBI taxonomy): Eukaryota > Viridiplantae > Streptophyta > Magnoliopsida > Santalales > Viscaceae > Viscum > Viscum album. Next base: position 1,195,021,763 of record OY728152.1, on the reverse strand, counting down.
GTCTTATTAGAAATTATAAGGTAGTTGAGAATGAGTTCATTGTTATCTATTATCATAATGTGCTTTAAGTCAGCAAGGGTGTATGGGAAAAGTTTATTTGAGTAATAATTTGATTTAATTCTAGTATTTTCCCTAATTTTGACTTGGGTATACTGAAATCTAATTCTAGAAAAATTATATTATGGGACTTATTTTTCCATTTATATTGTTTGATTTATTGATAGGTGTATCCTTTTTTGACGACTTCAATGTTGTTTGGTTATATTATGTAGAATCATTCCTCTAAGAAAGAATGTGAATAGGACCCAGGAGGAAGATATTGGTGAACCATTATTACTAAATCCTCCTATGGAAAAAAATATTTTTGAGATTATTGTGCATGTTTTCCATGATCCAGAAAGGAATATGTACCCATTCCTATTTAGGATCCAATTATAGAGCCATAGAAGAAATAATATCACAATCATTATCAAGAGTTTCTTTTACATAATCCACCAGCATTCCATGGTAGTAATGATCCTCTAGAGGTTGAGGCTTCGTTGAGAAAGATATAGATTCTTTTTTTCATGAAATTTTTTTATTCGATTAGTGGGAAACGTTCCACCTTTAAGCTGGATGGGCCAAGCTAGAGATGGTGGGATTTGGGGTTAACAACAAAGAAGTGGGAGGGTTTATAGTGGAATGAATTTAGTGTTCTTTTCACTAATTAGATTTATCAAAATTCTATGGTACTAGCTAAGGATATGGAGTTGGTCAACCTCCAGGAAGCTAACAGTATAGTGATGTAGTATGAAAACTACTTTTTCATGCTTGATTAGTTTTCACCAGAGATTTAGTCGATTGAGAAGATGAAGAATAGATAATTTAATATGGGTCTCAAACATGATATTCATTCACAGTTATTCTTAATAAATCTCACTTTCTACTGATGTTCTAGACATGGCATTGATGGTTGAGCCTGATCTGGATGGTATGTTAGGTTTGATGGTATTTCTTTTCTATCCTTTTGGTAGTTCAATGAGTTCCTTTAAAGAAGAGAGGAATATTGTTGACTCTCATGGTGGTTCTCATTGGTAGCCATTCTCTAAATCACATGAAATGGCTGAAATAATCCCTTTGACTTGTTCATAGTGTGGAAGGGTTGTGAATTTGAGACTAATTTTTACCGTGTCACCTAAGATCTGGAGTTTTTTTGGTCATTCAAGACACCTATAGAAATTATCCGCTTCAATGGTGGCACAATGGTGAAGGAGTTGGGTACAACAACACCTTACATTGGGTGGTTAATGGTTTTTTTTTGGGTAGTCCACTCTTGGGTGAATCTATCCTTCTCCATGGATCCACTCGTCTTGCTAGGTCACTCATTTTTTGATTGGGTGGCTGAAATAAGGCACAACCCACCTATGCCGATGGATATCTGTGTCAAACCATCACCGATCGGTTGGTTTGCCTTTCTGAAACTCCTCTAAATTAGATAGAAATTTCTCCTTCTCGGATGTATCTCTCTCAATAATTATTCATTCATGTATATGGGTGATTCTTGGCAAGGAGGGTTCAAAAAATACACACATGGGGATTTCCTTTTTTTATGGAAAAAATGACACCTTTAAAAATTATTCCATTTTTTTCTCTGTGTATTGGCATGGGTCGTCAATAACAAAAGGTACTATAGTGAAATCATATTCTTGGTGGAAAAAAATGGGATCTGGCATTAGGCATCCAGAATGAAGCTCCTTCATTCTGTGGAAGAGTCTCGAAAGGAAGATGATACAAGTCTAGTGACCGTGAGAGGTACCATCACAATAATTGCCAATAAGGCCCAAATAGATAGTTGTATTTGATGACTCTTTATTAATACAATCGATGGGGTGTTTCGTGACTTTCATTGAGAATGGGACCCAAGTATTATAGATTACCATGTATTAATGATATATTTTAAAATTTAAAAGTGGTGAAATGGTTTTCAATGATTGATCTTAGATTTTTTTATCACCAGTTGAGAATAAAAGAATTTTTCATTCACAAGACTTATTTCTGGAGAATTTATGCTCAACTTGAGTACATTTTTATTCCCTTTGGCTTAACCAATCCTCTTATTGTCTTTATGGATTTGATGAGAAATATTTTTCATGAGTTCTTTGACATGTTCATGGTGGTTTTCCAGGATTATATAATAGTTTACTCTATTTATAAGGCGGATCATGTGTGTTATATAAAAACAATTCGGTAAATATTAAGTGATAAAAATATTTAGGAAATACTTTCAAAGTGTAATTTCTGGATTCAGGAAGTGAAATTATTTTCATACATGGTGTCAAAGCATAGTATCTCAGTTAACACTGATAAAGTGGAAAATGTTATGACATGGGATCAACTGCATAATGTTTTTGAGATATTAAGATTCTTGAGTTTATCATGATACTACCATAGTATTGTGAATGATTTATGAGTACTGGATTATCTGATGACTTCTCACACTCATAAGGGATTGATGTTTTCTAAGGATGAAAAATTTTAGAGTTATTTTTTTGATATAAAACATCTTTTTAATTCTTCATCAGTTTTTAATCTTCCAAAGATTTAGTAGTGAAATGTGGTATTTTGTTATGCATCAGGATTAGGCATAGGTTGTATTCTCATTTAGTGTAATCATATGGTACCCTATTGATCTAGGTAGCTTTGGAAACACGAGAAGAATTACCTGAACCATGATCCCAATTTCATAGTTGTGATACATGTTCTTAACATATAGATGAATTACCTTTTTCTGAATGTTTCACCTTGTATTCCACCAAAAAAAAATATTATTTACATATTATCTAAAAAATATTTAATCATTGAACAGAGGCATCTGGTGGAGTACCTACAGTCTTTTTATTTCATCAATTTCTACACCATAAGGACAGGAAATGTCATTACTGATTCTTTGAGTAGGAAATTTCTATCCCATGCCTTGAAGTAATCATCAAACAAGTTTAACTTGATGGCTATTTTTGTATAGATGCATTTATGAGTCTAGAAGAAGAGGTTAAGGTTGTTTTGACAAGTGTTCAAATGGAATATTTCCATCTTGAGATGATTCTTCTAGATAGGCATCTTGATGAAGTATTTTTAGGCATTAGGGATTCTCTTTATAGTGTGGAGATCATCATGGAGTTGACATTATCTGATGAGTTCATCCTATGTTTTCAAAACTAGTATGTTTTACCATTTATGTTGATAATAGTTGTGATGGGGTATTTCCATAATTCTTATTGGGAAGTACACCCAGGTACCAAATATATGTTTTATGACATGCAGTGAAAATTATGGTGGCTAGGTATCAGATGATACATTGATGATTTTGTTCTCATTATTATACATGACAATGGGTCATGGCTGAGAACTAGATACCATTTGGTTTACTTCAGTAACTTCAACTACCAACAAGGAAGTGGTATGTGATCTCTATGAACATTTCACTTGGTTTTCTATATGCCCCTCAAAAGAAGAATTAGATATGTGTTGTGGTCGATTGGCTGATAAAATTGGCTCACTTCTTGCCCATTTAGGATACAACCAATTTATAAGTGTTGGTAAATATCAATGTGAAATATATTATTCAATTTAAAATAGTTTTATATATTATAATATCTAGTAAAGATCCTCATTTTACATCTCTTTTCTTGTGAGTCCTTTAGGATGTAATGGGATCATAGGTTCATTTGGGTTTGGCATGCCATTAATGGATGGATGGATAGATAGATATTACTACACATATTTTTGAGGATATGCTATGTGCATGTGTTCTCGTCTTTTTGGAATCTTTGGAAGACCACTTCGGACTGGTTAAGATTACTTATAAGAATAGTTACTAGTATGAAATCAGAATGGATCTTTTGGGGGCCATGTATGATAGTTCATGTAAATATACACTATGTGGGTTGAAGTATGGTGAAATGTCTTTGGATGGACAGAGCATGGTCCACGTGATGAAAAAAAATTAGTTTATTTTTCAGAGAATGTTGATCGCATAGAGATGGTACAAATATTTTGTTAATTGTCGTTGGAGGCAGTTGGAGTTTTGAGTTGGTGACCATGTGTTTTTGATATTTTCACCTTGGTTGGTTCATCAGATTCATGGAAGTAAAGGGATGTTTTATCCTCTCTTTATGGGTCCTTTTGATATTTTTGAGTATGTGGGGAAATTTTATTATCTTTTAAAACATCGATCACAATTGATGTAGATACATAATGTTTTTAATGTATCATAGATTCATAGGCATCTTTCTAACCCATCTCATGTCTCGACCTGGGAGAATCAAGATGTAGTTTCAGATTAAGCTGCGACTGAGAATCCAGTCTGGATATTTGATTCTAAGATTGAGGTAATTTGTGGGAGGATGATACATTTGGTATGTGAGCTATGATAGAATAGTTCTGATTATCTTGAGACCGGTGAGTGTGAGGCACTGATGAGAGAATAGTGGCGTCATATCTTTTATATGGAAACATTTTGTTTAGATTTATGGGAACATAACATTCTTATAGTGAGGAGGATGTAACATTTTGTTAGTTACTTTTAGATTTTTTCCTTATCTTGTTTTTCATTACTCTTTTTTTTGTGCATGTTGGGACCCCTAAGGATGGAGAGTAATTGATGTGGTTTTGTGTTGTAATATTAAAAACTAGGTTTTCATATGTGTACTGGGTGATTACATATCATATATTGGGTTTGAAAAACGTGTATTTTTTATAATAAATTGTTTTTAATGGTTTATAGGGTGTGAAAGGTTACACGTCGTGTCCTTGTAATTCAAGAATGATAATGGAAAACATCATATTTTAATTAAAATGTGACACATTTATCAACATTCTTATCCTTTGAGGTATCACACAATGTATAATGGGATAAAATTCCATTTAATTATCATGGGTTTCAGTTTTTAGATTTTTGTATGAGTGATATTCATTTAATTCGACTGTGTTTCCTTCCGATATCAACCCATAGCCTTCCCTAGATGATTATAGATATCAATGATCATTTCACGTCATTATTTTTATGAATTATCATTCTTGTTATTACAACTCATCTTTTCGGGTAAGTAGATATCCTCTCGTATAGTTTATTCTGATTTTCCTTTCTCTCCACTATAGAATTTGATAGATCGTCATGTAATTTATGGGTCCAAACTATGTTTAATTTTATCTTAAATATTGGTTATTCTCATAGATATTATATTCATTATTATCCACTAGTGAGTCTCTTTGTGGGTGTTAATTTCTATATCATTGATATAAAGGTAGGAAATTTTATAATTCTTTTCCCTGTGATTGAAACCTTGAATTTTTTATCTCACTAAAATGAGTTTTTAATTTTTTTTTTAAATGGATTTGATATTTGATTTGAAATGTCCATTAGATTTTAGAAAAACCCTAGTTCTAATGGAATTGGAATTTTGTAAAGGATTAATGAAAAAATAATGCTTTATTTCGAAATTGTTTTGATAAAATGATTTGATTATTGATCTGGAGAAAATATCTTAAATTGAAAAGTGGATGGAAATTGAATGAAATAATGAAAACCTATTATTTGGTTTTGAAATGAGAAGGCATATTGAAAACTAATATTGGGAAATTATATTTCTATTTTTTTGAATGATTTGTTGTTAATTTTATTGAATTATTATTTGAAGCACATGTTAGCCTAGTTTATTCGTGGTAACTTGAACAAGAATTCCAGGAACTCGACCCCCGAGCAATGGATTTATAATGAATACCGTTACTAAAACAATTGTGTCCTGACATCCCATTATGGGTTCCCATATTAGGGTATAGACTACCCTTGAAGGGTTCACCTTTTTTTATGTGAATTTTTGTGTTCACAACTTACTAGATCCAAGAACACTCTAAGATGTGTGAAGATCATAGTACCTAATATATTGACTTGGTGAGACACTACTGGGGTTTATACCTCACACACTACCCTTTTATTTGAGCATTTGTAGACTTTTTCTTGTTGGTCATAGAAAATGGAAAGCACCACTCAGAGTTGGTTGATGTTCTTGATCTCTAGATTTTTGGGTGATGAAGGTGAATGGTGGAGATATTTTACACTTTTTTCATGGGAGTTTTAAGACTTTTTGTATAGTTGATGTTTCCATCTTGTGATTTGTTTTCTTAATATTGAGTACTTTGATGATGTTCTTCTTTGGTTTTTCTTACCATTATATTTCTAGAACATTCCCCCTTTAGAGTGTTGAGCACAATGACTTATATTTTGTCCTCCACTATTATGGAAAATTTATTCCCTTTTCTCCTGTATGATTCTATGTTCTAGTCACTATCCCATGGGGATCTAGAATTCCCTTTGGTTCATGTTAGTTTCGGCTCAGGTGTCAGGGTACCAGGGTATCTTGGTTGGTTCATGACACCACAAGGTTACCTGTTATTTATTTATATTTTTAATATTATTTTCATATCGAGAATGAACCTATATTTTCTATACATATTAGGGAAACCATTTGTAGGGACCTACAAATTTCTACTCACAAACTTCTGAAGCTCCATATTACCCTCGAATACTTCATGTTTCATGACCCATGTATGGTAAAGGGCCCTAAAACATTGGATGGATAAGCAAGTTGAGCTTGGTGAGAGTCATGAGATAGGTCAGGGAAAGGACTTAAAATTATATGAGAATGTATTCTATTTCATTTGATTATTATGGGCTTATTTTATCTAATCGGCCCATGGGGGATCCTGATTATGCTAGAATGACATGTATAGTAGTTAATTTTAAAAAACATTTTTCTGATATTCCCTATTAAATGGATTTTACATATTGTAATATGTATTACTACATTTTTTTGTAATGATTATTTTATGATATTCTCTTCCACTATGTTTATAGTTATATGTACATAAGTGTAAGTCTCCCCACATGACACATATTGACCTTCAACATAGGTCGGTAGACTCTAGAATATGGGTTGGTATGCCTATGGTACGTGAAGCTCTAGATTGGACATAACAGAGGTGAACCAGGTTGAGGACATTATACTCACTAATAGAAGTGTATTTGGTATGATAATTTTTCTACCTAAAGAGTTCACAAAAAAAACACATGTGAAAAATATGTGAATCATTAAACCCTTTTATATCAAATTACAGATTAATGAGGATATGTCCTTATAGTATTATAATTATTTTAATCTCAAAAAATATTTTAGTTGAAACTCACAAACTATATTATAATCTCACTAATATCATGGATTTAACATGATTGTTCAGAACTTATTTTTTTTATTCTAAAACTATGTAACCACATTGTATATCAATTAATGATTTGAAAATTAATACCATTTATTTTTTTGAATATTTTAATAATCAAGATAATATAAAATATATTTCCAAAACATGGACTCGTAATAAAATATATTTGAATTAAATTAACTATATACTCTAACATGTAGAATTTATTATTTAAAAAATGTAACTTAATATTTTGAATTTTAAATATATATTCCAGATTCACAGTTATAATTAATCTAATAGAAATACCTTATAATTTTAAAAAAAATACTACTAATTTTGATGGGAAATTTATCTAGAGAGGAAGTTTTGATAAATTAAATCATCAAAAACAACTTTTCATGACATAATATTAAATGCCTAATTTTTATATTATGGTTAAAGAACAATTGCGGTGATTTTTTTCTCTTAAATATTATTAAAATAATTCTCTATATTATTTTATTTTTTTATAGTTATTTTAAAACAATAAAATAAATCACCAGGTCCATGGTAGAGTGCCACATGACTTCATGTGTGCATCCCCATATACAAGAGGTTGTCGACTAGTGGTGAGGTTCTGAAGTGTGTCGTGGGGAGATTATTCCCTCAACATTAATAAAAATAAATCATACCCATATCAAATTATAGATAACAAATAAAAAATAAATAAAATAATAATACCCATGATGTAATAACTGGAAAAAATTTCATACAAGATAAACCAAGGGATTCCAAATTTATTGGATCAAGGTAGTGTATGAAAAAAAATATGAATCAAAATGGCCATAATCTAGAGTTCATCGTAACACCATCTCCCTCACCCAAGCTCCAATTACTCAGTCACGCTACATTGGTCCTTTTGCCTTCTCGGGATCTTAGATCGTAATTTATGCATGTGAACCAAGTTTCTCATGTAGGGTGTGAGTATAAACCCAATAGAACACAAAAAATGGGCTCTTAACATAAGTTTGGTGATTTATAAAAGCATATTTCATGTTAATAAATCCAATAAAATACACCCAATCAAGTTAAAAATAACCATACCCTAACCAAGATTCTCAGAAACTAGGCTCTACCTTCTTTAGCACTAAGTGGGAAGTAAAATTAGAAGTAATTTTTACCTGACTTTTACCATTCTATATGGTTCACATATTGACTCGATAGATTTGACCAACTATATGATATCTACATTCCCCCTTTATGTAATAATCTCATTCCTACCATTAAGGGAAATTTATTCTCCACCTTTATTGAGTTAAGATGTGGATAATCTAATTAATCACCATTTCATGGTTATTCTTATTTATCAAGACAAAAAATATACAAGACACAACCAAATCAATGCAACTTTACACATGTGCATGGATGATCCCCATCTGTATGAAGTACTAAACATTAGGAATCATGTATATATTTTAATGTCCCATGGTCATTCTCACATCATCTAAATGTGTAATGTACATATTCTAACCAAGATTTCACAAAGTGATATAGACAATCAATCAGGTTATCCATGCTCCCCATCTAGGGAACCAACTATTCATTCCAAAGTAATTTCTTTATCATGATATTTGAATAAGAGTTTCCACAGGCTACACACACAACCAATAAAAAAGAGATAACATGACAAGGAAAAATAATTTCATATCAAGAAAGCAGTCATGGATACACCCAAAACCATAAGTGAGTAATGGTCTCATATGACACACAAACACACATACATAACATACCATACAATTTCATACAAACTCCCTAAATGGTAAGTACTTCAAAACTCCAGAGTATCAATTACCAATGGCAAGAATTGTTATCCAGATTAATCCCATTCACCAATGGTCCCAAAAAAAACCATTCCAATTTCATCACATGAGTATTATATAATCAAAATATAAGAATATGGAAATTATATGGTCTATAATTCAGTTATATTTAACCTATGGGAACCATAGTCACCAATGGATCTAGATCCAATCAAGAGAGAGAAAGAGATCATCATTAGATCAGGGATCCTATCCTATAAAATTTCAGGAATTATACACTATATTAAATAATAAACCATAAATATTTCAATAAAAATAGTGATCTCTAATTTAACCCAAAATAATTCAATGTTTTAGGTAAGGATTTATTAGATATATCATATAGAAGAAACCATATTGATCAGATCTAAAAATAATGAAGAGATAAGGAAAAGGAATCCAAATTTACTTTAGAGGTGCCTCTATATTAATTTTGGATGAATGATGGTTGAGATAAGTAATTGAGATATCAAATAGGGGTTTCAGGGGTAAAAGAAAAGGTCTTCACTGATGAAAATTTTGTGTGGAGCCCACGGGCTCACAGGTGGGTCTCACTGGATGGTTAATGGATCCCTAAGCTAACCAGTTCTTACCCCTTACTAGAAAATAGAACAAGGTATAGAATAATGTTTTTACCTCCATTTATAGAATGATTGTATAAAAAAATTCTATCTGGTACCACCCAAGTGGTTCCTATGCTACTGAAAGCTCAACTAGCCAACCAGTGGCAATGAGCTACCTAGGATGTAGTAACCCAAAATATCCAAATCTATTGGTTGGTTCTCATAATTCCTTAAACATCTCATATATGGTATATATATTCCACTAAAAATAATAAATATTTAATAAAAGGAAACAAATACGCCTCAAAATTAAATCACAATGTTGCTTGAAATTTTCAGATGTTACCAATCTCCCCTACAATCAACTCCTCATCCTCATGTAGCTCCTCTAAAGGTTTACTCAAATAAATCAGACAACTGAGCCTAGGAATATGATCCCCAATCTCAAGTATCCATTTTTAAATTCTTATGCTACCACAAAACCCAAACAAGTATTACTTTCTTATCATATAGATACATGTTTCATGATTCCATGATCATAATATGATTCTCCCTGAGTGATGCATCTCACTATAACTGAACATTCTCTCTATTAATCACATTAATAAGATCAGGCTCATACTTCATAAGTTAATACTCATGTAATAAATTATTCATACCTCAATATCATGGAGGAAGGTATAATTGGTATAGCACTATCCCAATGAACATAGAGATTTCAAAAAATCCCATGAATAATGGTGCCAACTTCCTATGTTTCTTCGATTGTAGATTCCCCAACCAAGGTGACAATCATATGAAAACCGGATCACCCATAGTTAACTATGATGGTTTTTACCTCTAATAAGTATATGAATGTTATCTAATATAATTGGTTGCCATACACTTACAAATTAAATTCACATGATCATAGGTATCCTTCAAAAAAATTAGCCTGATAACAGCTGGCTCACCCACCTCATGCCAACAAAGTTGTGAATGAAAATATCAGCCAAAGAGAACCTAAAATAGATCCATCTTGATCAAAGGATATAAATAATTAAAATATATTAACATTATAATATCTATTTGATCATCCCATGTTCTAGATAATTCCATAATACATTCCCTAAGTATATCTTCTAAAATCTAGATCACCCTTATTGACTATTTGTGAGACTGTAATTGATACACTGTAATCAACTTCAACTGAGCCCCCATTAAATTTTTCTAACATAGACAAAACTATGATGTGAAATGAGAATCTCGGTTAGTTATTATTCTCATATTTACTCCTTGAAACCATGCTATCTATTATACATAGATCTTTTCTAACTCATCCACAAAATGTGTCTCTCTAATTAACAATAAATGAAAAACATTTTTAGCTGATCAACCATAAACCATAATACATGTTGATCTCTCGGGGTCCTAGGTTACCCAATAATAAAATCCATTATCACTTTATCTCACTTCCATGCTATAAATGGGAGATATTAAGTTATATACCCATTCATATATTTTTAACCTTAATCCTATGATAGGTAAGATAATGATATATAAACCCCACCATATCCTTCTTCATACCCAATGATTAGAAACATTTTAAGATTTGATGATACATATTAGTTGATCCTAGGTGCACTATCCACTATGAAAAATTAACACTTTTCTTGTTGAATTAGAAACCACTACCTTCTTGTTAATGTATATCAAATATTCCACATTCAAATACCATCATGGAACTAGGTTGTTGCCCACCTACTATTCTTGTACCATTCTACAATATGGATTAGATTTTTATATATCATTGACTAGGATTATAAAATATTAATAGATTATAAAGGGATAAAATTTTATCATAACAAGTTACCTAGATTCACATATCAACCAATCAACAAATATCCTCATCAATATTCATTCCTCTTCTAAAGTCTTCCCTATATGCTCATGCATCATCCTGTTGAGAGAATATGAAAAAATAATCCATTTCCAAGGGTCATAAGCCATCTCAAAATAAAATATATATAGATAATAAACCTAATTCATCAAATTTAGGTTAAATTATATATAGTAGAAAATATATTTCAATCTCTTGTTGTATATTTTAATGATAAATATCTCTTTGAAAAGATTTGGTCTCTAACATTTCAAGGCACATACCTCAACTACTAACTCCATCTCACGAGTAGGTTTTTTCTCTAGTGCAGTCATGGATAATTAGACCCATAAGTGACTAAATAATCCTTATATAATAAAAAAACCCAAACCAACAACTAAATCACCACATTAAGTTTTATAACTAATCCCAGGTCTAGGTAAAATTTGTATCATGGAAGTTGTTAATTATTTATTTATCTCTAGGAATTCATCCTCACATAGGCATGAACATTAAATATTAATCCCCTTCTTAGTAAGATCTATAATAAGTGATACTATATAGGGGAATTATTTAATGAACCATCTGTAGTATCTATCCAAAACAAGTAAAATCAGAATCTTGAACACATTTCTAGGTTGTGACGCAGACATAAATTATTATACTTTCATTGGATCAATAGGGATGCTCATATCTGAAATCAAATATACTAATAAATTTAACTATTGGATCCAAAATTTAAAATTTGAATGATTGGAATAAAAATGATAAGTTTAAAGATTACACAATATGATATCATGGTGTCAAGAATGAGACTTTAAGTTTTATGAATATTTCGTAATATAATCAATGAATACAATGATGAAGGAGTCCAGGTATGGGTGAAATATCATGTTCATGAGTGAAATGAAAAATATTTGAGAAATATCTATCCAAAAATGCATCCTGAGATACTCATATAACCCCTATCTACTCCTAAATGCACTGTTTTTTATATTCCCTTTTCTGATATGAAGTTGAAAGTATCCAGAATGCAAGCCCATATTGCAGTACCACTAGGCTCTCCACAACTAATCAAACTAATCATTAATCCTTGAAAATAGATACTTCTTATCAAACATTACATAATTAAGCTTTATATAATCCATGAATAGCTTAAGGATATCATCCACCATAACAAACAAAACTATAGAACCTCAAGGACAAGTACATAGTCAAATAAAGCATTTTGCCTATAAATCATCCAACTATACCATTAGTTCATTCAAATAGAAAAGTTTCATATGGTAAAGATGAATCAATATAGGATGCACACTAGGAGTGAGTTCAATCTCAAACTCAATCCCCCTATCATGAGGAAATCCTGAGAAATAATTTAGAAAAGCATTAGGATAAAGATCCACTATAGGTAGAAGAGAGGATAAAACTTCCACCTAATCAGCTACAAAAAACATACTTTCCACCAATTTTTAATGACTCTAATATGGCCAAAAAGTTATTCCAGCATACTTTCAACTTAGTCCATCTCTTTGGTTAGGATATAATTCTCAATATTAATAGTGGTAAAGAACACTGAAATCTAGTAACAATTGATATGATTTAAATAAATAGTCAACCAATCACATGAAAAATCATATTGATGTTATTTATTTTTAAAACCATAAAATCTCACTGATGCTTGTTTCTAGTAACTATAATTTGACACTCTGAAAATCTTTGGAGATGATCTACCTTCCTTATCATTGGTGTTTCAAGAGAATTAATCTTAGGGAATAAATAAAATGTCATGTCTGTATTGGCCACAACATGAAAAGATTTAAAATAATAGGAATCTCATGTATCAAATAATTAAAAATAAATCATATATACAATCAAAATAGTGCCTTGAATAGTAGTAGGTCTTTCTCCACCATCATTTAGAAGCTGGGTCATCACAAAAACCATTAATGAATTTGTTTCACAACTCCCCTGATTCACTAAATTCTATAGAGTCTTCATCCACTACTGAGGTTCCCAATTCATAATATAGATAGCTCCCCATAAGCCGATATGTTATATCTTCAAAAAAAGCCTGTAATATGATCTATCTTACCACATTTATGACACTACTTAGGCATTTTAATTTAAAATGTACTATAATATGATTTTCTCCCACAATTATAAAACATGATATAACTTCCTCCCACATAGGGAGATAAAGATCCCTTCCTAGGTTCTAGATTATAGTCATAATCCTAACGTAGTCACCCAAAATACCCACAGAAATTCCACTCACCAATCCACTGAGAGATGGAAGAAGACATGTTTCTTTATCCTCCTCCAATCCCTACTTGATTGTGAGATATTTGAAAAGAACAATATAGTGTGTCCTTAGGTTGAAAATTGTGACGTGGAATCTCAGATCTAGTTAATGTTCAATCTTAAACAACCCAACATTCATCACAATATTTTTAGTCAATAAAGGCGGAAATCAAATAAATTGATAAAATAAATTTAATAGTCAGACACTGACATTATTCTCTACTAAACCTCCATGAACTCCTTTGCATGATCTACCTTCAGGTTTCCATGGAAGAATTTGTTATAAAATAGGTCCTTGAATGTATCACAAGCCAAACCACATCACTTCCCAACATGATTTTTCAAGCCCTACCTCCTCTAAGTAAGTTCCTGATCAAAAAAGTAATTATCTTCACTCACAGGTCGTCTATATTCTCCCCCAAGAAAATTATTCCCTCTATCCAATCCTCAATATCCTATGGGCCTCCATTTCCTTGAAAGGATACAGAGTAATTAATTTTGACATATCAATAAAAACTAACCTTAATCCACCCACCCCTATGGGCCCCTCCTCCCTGAAGATGCACTAGATGAAAGACTCCAAATTTAAGTGATTTAACTACCAAGACCACTAGAGAGACAAATAGAACAGTCTAATACGCATTTTCCAACACATATAGAGGTCCTAGAGGACTATCATCCCTTGAGAGATTACGCTTTACCCCTTCCATAGGTGGTCCTATTTGATGAAATTGGTGAATAATTTTCTAAAATCTAATAATGTATGTTATGAAATGCCTTTAACATCTAAGATTGCATCACTAAATAAATGTATAGGTAGGAAAACATAAGAATTATTTCACAAAAAAACTTCTTAATAGAATTCCTACTCATGATGTCAAATGCACCCAATCCTGTACAATATAATAGAAAAAAAAATACGTGGAAATAATAAGAAACTTTAAAAGAATTATTTAACATAATAATCCCATCACATATAATTTAGAGTTCCATAAAATATGAGCTAGATAGGAACATACATGACTCCACTATCCATGTTATAGAGAATTAATTTACATTATACCATTATTAAAACATATTCATGAAGAAAAAAATATAAATACCATTGATACAACTTTGTAATACCCCTACCAAGATCACCGAGTTTGTGAAAATGTGCCACATGACCTAATACCCACCTACCTATATAGAAGAGGTTACAGACTAGTGGAGGGGAAAGCAGTGTCATTGTGATTCAATTCCATAGGTGTTAATATCCACACATCACACCTATATAAAAATTAATATAAACATATCATAACTACAAACATAAGATAAAAATAAAATTCATACTACAACAAATAGAATACTGGTGATATAAGATAAACTGAGTAAACCCCCAATGTGTTGGATAAATCCTGTGTATGAAGATAATAAATGTCAATGAAACCTGATTTAAATAAATTGAAATCTATCCGGGCATCGCATCTGTCACCTAATCTCCACCTACACAACTACCTAACATGGGGATCATCCCCTTTTCAAGATCCTTACCCATAAAGGTTTCACACACACTAAGATACCAAGGTAGAGTGAGAGTATAAAGCTAATAATACACTGACAATGTTTCGTTAACATAATTGAGGCAATATAAAAAAGTCTATGCCATTATAACAATTTAAATTCATAAATAAATAATAAAGTTTCCAGTCATCATGTGTGAGCCAAGATGCCACGAACCCCAAATCAGTATGTTATAGCACTAAGCTTGAAGGAAATATAGAATTAATCATTGCATGAAATAGATCATTCTATATAGTCCACATGTTGCCTTAGTATATTTTAACAACTGTAATATTTACACATCCATCTATTAAGGAAAAATACCATTCTATTCTTTATTGTAAATTCATTCTCTAAATTTAAGGAGCAATCATCTGGATCATCCAATAAATCATCACTTCATGGCTATTCCTCTTTCAAAAGATGGTATGTACAAAAAATATTCACAAATAAATTGAACTCAAACCATATGAAGGGACATTACCAATCTGTATTAAGTAATAAATGATTTTAATCAGTGACCTCTTCCAACAACACATGGTCATTCCCAAGTCATACGAACGTGATAAGTTCTTATGTTAACCAACATTCCACCAAGATCTATAGTCTATCTATCACGTCATACATGATCTTCACCTAAGGAATAAACTAGATAGTCTTGATAAAAATAGTCATCTTTATATATGGAGTATAGTATCCATGATGATTTTTAGGCTGTGTTGGATTAGACATAACATATAGAAGCCATCAGATTGATCAGATCTATAAATGGTGAAGAGATCATGAGAAGGGGGACAAATTCACCTTATAGGATTAAATTAATTAGTTATAAAAGAATAAATTTCTATCCAATCACGGTATATATCAAATAGAATATTCAAAAGAAACTATTAGGTTCCACCGATTAAGAAAATTCATAGCACCCACTGGTGAGTTGTTGTGTGGCCCTGACAGAGAAATACCTCTAGAAAGAGACTGAAACTACTACCTTTACCACTATCTGGGTGATATCACTCTACCGGATATCTAGTGCAACCCATGTAGTTATTTTTCCACCAACACCTCCACCAAATAACTGATGTCACTAAAATAGTTAGCCAGTGGCACCCCAACATCCCTAAATCTACTGGTCAGTTTCCGATCATCCTTAAACATTCAGTCACCAATCCTTGAATGCCTCCAACACATATTAATAGTAAACAGAAAGGAACCAAAACCTCAAAAAAGTATATTTTTTGGAATCACATTTAGCGCATTATAGTAAATCATATTATTTTTCATTTGGAGGATTTAGTATCTGATCCACATTGATTAACCAAAAATTTTATTTTCTTTAAATGAATTAAAATTCCATACCATATGTAAAATCATGATTATATAATAAATTCTAAACTAAAATTTAAATCCAATATTATTATCAATGTAAAAAAGTGATATTTTTACCTTTAGATCTAAGATTATTATTTCCTCAAATAATTTCACAAACTACTTAGAAAAACTGAAACAGCAGCATCATTCTAACCTTTAGGATTTTCATCCTCAATATGTTTCAACCATCATTAAGGAAAAATTAAATTGAGGATATAAATAATAAGTATCTAATTATGAATTAAATATAACTGTAATAATTGTTATATTTCACCAATATTATCCATAGGAATGTAGAACAAAATGGTAATTTTTACTAGATCAATGAGGGAGATTAACTCTTATATGGGTCCCTCAGTCCTCTGATCTCTCCCTATTACAATGAAATAAAAACACCGTATGTATGAAATGCATGTCTAAAGAGTTATTCTATTGGAAAATAATCATCATTAGTTTCTCAAATAATGTTACAAAACACTCTAAATATATATATCCCTAAGGAACAACATGATAGGGATCACTATATGAACTGAGATAAAATACATATATATGTACCTTCACTAAACATTTATCATTATTAAATATATTTTTTTATTTATAAAACATTGATCCCTCGTATCTCATAAACATGTAAATTAATATTATTACATCAAAAAAATACCATTATTTTGTAAAATGAAAGTGATAACTAAAGTTAAACAATAGTGATATCTAAGAGAAATAAGTACATAAAATATATAAAAATAAACATCATGACTACAAATTTTAGTTACCTTAACTCGTAGTCCATTCCAAGTAGCATGAAAATAAAATTCACATGTCCTAGGAAAATTAGTTTTTATTTCAAAAAAAATACAATTCATAAAAAGAAAATAAAATAATGATAAGATTTATTTTGAGTTTTAAATTGATATAATTTATAAATTTTTTAATCTTTTAATGAGGCCACATAGATGGTTATTTTTTCTTAGAGGTTTTAGAGTTGGGCCACTGGGTTTTCAAGTATCATTATTGAGGAATATATGGGGAGTTGTGAAATACATTTATCCCCATTTATTTTTATCATATAAAATTTAATTATTATAATTTATGATATTAATGAATTTGTTACATAAACCTTAGAAATGAGTAGTTTTTACATTGGTAGTTCATCATAGGAATAATACAAGGACAAGTATATTAGAAGTATGAATATTGGACTTATAATTTATCTGTTTGAATAAATAATTAAAAAATTAAATTCAGTATTTAAATAAGATATTATTTATATTTAAAGTATGTCCACGTTCTATGTGAGTGGCATGATGTAATAAAAATTCATGTCAATGGTTAAGTGATATATTATCATCTGAAATATTATTTTATATGGCCATTACAAATTTTATTTAATAATTAAATTAATCATAGTTAAATATTAAAAAATTTAAGATAGATAATTTTTTTTATTTAACAGGTTAAAATAATGTAAGGGAGATATTTTGAAATTTTTAGAAATAGTAAAATTTTATAGTAAATAGTAAATTAATGTATGTGTATATGATATTATTTATTATCTATTTTATATTTAAAAATAATTTTATAATTAGATTTATCACATTTAGGTCCTAAAATATAATTAATTGAAAATAATATTAAATTAATTTCTAAAAAAATACAAAAAATTTCAAAATTCTAAAACATATTTTAAAAAATAATTTTTTTATAGAAACTATCCTTTCATCGTAAAAAAATAACACTAAAAGTGAAATTTTATTGTTTTTTCTCTAAAAGAAAAAATATATAGTATAACATTCAAATACAGTGGTGGAAAACAATATAAGAGACACTTTTGTTTCCTAAATCAAGTTTCAAAATGGAAGTATTCATTAATTTTTTAAACAATTCTCCATGTTTTACTATAAATATTCACCTATCTACCTAATTTATTTTTATTTTAAAATTATTTATTGCATCCTTAAAATTATTCTCTCTCAAATATCAATTTTAGAATATTACAAGTGGTTAAATATATTTTTCACTAAGGCTTGAATGAAATAATATTTAGAATGGTTTTCCTTCATTCCCTCTAAATTAATTTTTGTATTTTATTTATTTTTTATATATGGATTACTTTTAAATTGTACAACAGAATTCAGATTTAATATTTTAAAATCAAAATATTTTTGTTTATATATATAAGTTATTATTTCCCTATCATTTTATATTTTATTAATTTTCAAAATATTCCATAAGATTTAAGAGTTTTAACTTATATGTAGACAATCAAGATTACAGTTTCTATTAAAAACTAATGAATCTTTTGGATATGAATTGATTTCCTAGGAAAATTTCCATAAATAATTTAAATATATCGTAATGTTTTTATATGTATAAATACATATAGTTTCCCTTCAAGTGAATATACTTGATCTCCATAATAAACATTTTACATGAATCCTTTAAAGTTTTCACCTTTTATTTGATCAAAATAGACTATTTTGTTTTCATTATTCCTGACTTATTTATTTAAGGATAATATAATTTATGTTATATTATTATTTTATTGTTAATTTACATATAAAAAAACCCACTTAAATTTCTCATGGGTCAACGTTGCTAATTGATGTGAGGTTATGATTGTTTTATGGTATGAAATGAATCTTGAATTTAGTTTCAAGTTTTTACTCTGTTACGAAAATTTTATTTGATGGGTGGACTTAAAATTATATATCCATCCATTGAATTGAGTAAATATTCACATATAGAGATACTATATAAGGGGTACTGGTGGGAATCCGTACCCAATATGGTGTGGTGACTTAGAGAGATTAATTTTTATATGATATCTTGGTGGTTAACCATGAAAACATTATTATCATATAAAATTAGTAAAAAAATACTCATATACCAGGAATATTATTTATATTTTTCATATTTTAAAATTACTTAATTATAGATCCAATTTTAAATGGATGAATATAAAGGTTATATTCCATAAGGCCAAAATATATGATGTGATACGGTTATAACATATCCTATGATAGCAGGGGTAATATAAAGAATAAAAATGAGCTTCTTCCTCTAAAAAATCATAAGGTATAATTTTTTATATCATATGGAACTATTACAAATAGAATTATATGAAATAATAAAATTTAATACAATATGATTTAATGACATATGAATAATAATATTTGTCATTCATGTGATCTTCCACCTTTTCTATAATAAATGAATCATTCCCTATGATGAAATGATCTTAAGATGTATTAATGAAAGAGATACATGAATTAGCTTAGGAATTTAATCCCTCATTATAATGAATGAGTAAATTCATGAACATCTGTGGAGTTTCCTCATGGGCCCTATAAAGTATCCCACTACTATGTGATGGTGTTAGGTTTTCTTGTTCATTATTGGTCAAATTTCATTAAACCTGAAGCCCTCTTTCTTAATCCACACTTTCACTATGTTGTAATATCACGCTATGGTGAAAATATGAATCCCAATAGATTATTGAGAAATTATACATCCCAAAAATGGTATCACAGCTTTCAATTCCTTTAGATTCATGAAGTCTTTCACTAAATGAATATTTTTGTAGTAAAACTCCGTATCAAAATCCCTTTTGTTAAATATGATAGGTTTTTTTCTTGTCAGTTGAATCATGAATCACTGTATGGAGCTATCATAGTAATTGATTAGTAATAAATATATAGATTTATACTAATTATGTCATATGATATTGGGTTATTGTATCCAATGATAGCGATTGTGTCATGTTTCAAGAAAATGAGTGTTGACTCACAATTGTGATATCGATGTGTATCATTAAATATTATATGATATCATTGGAGACCACATGGTATCTATAAAAAATATGATCTATAGAGCTTAAATAATTTATGTTCATTAACTTATCAGTCATATCCAATGATTCAAAATGAATTGATAAATATTATTATTGAAGAAGAAAGTATTTTCTTTTAAAATAAAAAATGAATTGAATTATATTATTTATAAATAGTTTATAAATAATGATAAAATGTTTTCTTGGTATATTTATTAATTTATAATGTGTTTATAAATAAATTAATTAGAAATTGATTATAATTAATTATTTATTTATTTATGAAACATTTATTAATAAATATTCCAAAATATTGAGCGTTACTATTAAAAATACATTTCAAATAATATTTCATTACATAAAACATAGAAATAAAGTGTTTATTTATAAATAATAAGTATTATATATAGTGTTTATAAATTAATAGATAAGGATAATTATAAAGTGTTTATATTTTTTTATTATGGATTATTCACAATATATAATTCAGATTTCTTAAATAAAGGGCCTTACTAGGGATATTATTTAAATTGCATAAAAATAGATTTTCATGATTTCGTAGATCAAGGTTTAGATAATATTAAAAAGTGAAATTTATATTATGTAATGTGTTTACATAATATAAATTGAAATATAAATTGTTATATTTTTATAAAAAACATATATTAATAAGAAATGAGATATAATGAATTATTTAAAAGACCACATATTATGAAATAAACATAATGTGTTTATATTAATTATTATGGAATATTAATAATGAATAGATAAATTATAAAAGATTTTATAATTGTCTTTTATTTATGAATTATTTATAAATGTTTATCACATGCTTAAATAGGTGAATTGTTTATTTATTTAAAAGTATTTTTGATTATTATTATTCATGGATATAAATTGTCTATATTATGATTATGTGTTTTCTTTAGTTTAGAAACTTTAATAAAATTCTATAGATTATCTAAAATGCATATATGGAGTCATATTCTATGTTTGATAATGGATTTAGTTTGCATATATCCTCAATTCAATTTGTAATTAATTTTATTATCTTGAATTTTGTTGTTAAAAATATTTTATAGGCATTTGGAGTTAGAGTTTTGTTGAATTATAATAAATATTGAATGAATTATCCTTAAGTATATGTACATTAGGCCAAACTTTACACTGAAATTAAGACATATGAATTTTTATAGAAAGGAAATGGATGCTTATTTATGGCTTAAGGCTAACTCATGTGGTGATTGAAAATATCATATAACTCAAATCATTTACATGATATTTTTTTATGTAAATTTTTACTGATATTCGTTACGATATCTGTACATATATTTTTCATATTTTTGTGTCGGTAACATAGACCATGAGTAATGTAAAGAGTTATACAACAATATGGTTTGAAGAAATATATATTTTTAAGGGAATATGATTCCAAACTAAATCATTAGAAAAATTCATACATAAAGAGAATGACATGAGATAACATGAAGATAATTAAATCACATTAAAAATAATAATTACAAAATTACTTCTAAAGAGGAACTTATCAATACCTTAGTCATTTAATTAGTTTGGTTCACACTAATGTTGGGTGGCCCAAGATTATCTTGTAAAGGTATTGTATCCGATGAGGTGACCGTAAGAGTTAGGTTCATCACAATTTTGTTATTATTTTAGTTATACTTAGTTAAAAAAACTATGATTTAAGTTATCATGTTATTATAGTTGGTTTTATATATATTTTTGACTGGATAAATAGTTTTCCCCTGAGAAATCAAAATTTATATATTATATAATTGGGATTATTCCCTAACTAACTATCTTAGTGGGGAGAGGAATGACAGAGAGGACTCATTATTTTGTAAAATATGGATCTTAGAACAGTAATAATTGTGGAACAGTTAAAAGGTTTAATCATTTCAGTGTGATCTCATTTTATAAAATTCCTTATTAATTGTTAGTAATGTTATACTCACTTAAGATTCGGCTATTGATAATAGAATCATCATCATCAAAATTATCTGGAAAAAAATACAATAGGACAGATAAGATTAATGTAATCAACTCCTAAAATAGGTACCTTATAATAATTTATTATATAAGAAATAATTATATGAATAATCACAATTCAAGCCTGAGTAACCAAATTTTGATGTTGTTTAACATGTGAATCTAAATAAAATAAAAATCATAGAATGGTTCACTTGGGATTTCAAAGGCATTAGATGAAAATTTTACATAGTAATTTTACTCTCATATATTCATTGTCATTAAGAATATAAATGAAACTCAATATGATTGATTAGTATGAATAATTGATGAAGCTAGATATTTCCTTCAGGGTTATTTTGGTTAATCAATTCCCCTTATTTTCATCAATGGAAAATTTTTGACCTGATGAATGAATTAAAGAAAAATTTACCAGACATTCTCAAGTATTAAGAATAGATGAACTAGGAATGTAATGTATAATACTTATTTATATGTCAATACTTCATGTGGATAAAATTTAAAAATAAAAACTAAAGTTAGTATGAGAGTTTAAAAATGTTTTTTCAACTAGTCAGGCAAGGATATAGAAACATAAAGGTGATATTTGGAAGGATGGAGTAATGATTCCATAACATAGAGTTGTATTAAATACCAAAAAAAGTTTATGAAACTCTTTGGAACTTCCATGTTAGGTATCAGTGTTATAAAAATTGATTATCTTGTTTTGAAGGGTATTTAATACCAAATATATATTTTTCAAGTGGTAAAAATATACAAGAGTTCAAAATAAAGGGAATAATTATCAGAGAATATATTTTCCATTCCAGTGATGAACCAATGAGTTAATATATAAAATATTTATATATAAAAGAATATATCAAGCTTGAATCGAAAAAATTAAAGGGTTTGTATCTTTATCTCATTTCTGTTATATGATAGGATAAATTTGTTATTAATAATGTGTTGTTATGATAAATATGAGAAAATGAATTTAACACTCATGATTTATGATTCATAAAATTTTATAACATATTTTAAAAGTACATAACGATAGGAAAAATTAATGTAAGATAAATTTTTTATCCTGATAGTTATAAAAATATGAAGGAAGTTGTTCCTACCAACCAACAATGGTATATGTTAATGTATGTAGTATTCTTTTTATAGATAGAAAAATCCCAAAAATAGAATAGTATATATATCATGGAAACTATCATTTATTTATTAAATATTCATACTAAAATAAAATAATAATTATTTCCTAACCTGATGGAACTTGTGTATCTTAGCATTATATTATGAAGAGAATATTACATCTAATACGCTAGTGGGATTATGTTTAATCTATGAGAAGTTAAAATTATGGAAATAAAATTATTATTAAAGTCAAAATTCAAAGATGAGTTTCAACTAATATCTAAAAGAGTTTAGGATATCTCAAAGTGATTCGATATGTAAATTTTTTCGTTTATTTACCGTGTGAAATTGAATATCACTATTTCCAAAAAGATTTTGCTGGTCAAAATAAAAATTTAATTTCAATTAATATCCTAAAAGACATTAAGGTATGGAAATAAAGAGAAATATAAATAGTTATATTTACTTACCATAACAAAGTGAATGTCACTTTATCCTAAAGAAGTTTAGTATTTTCGGGTAATTAATAATGTAAATAGTTACAATAGTTACAATAAGATATCAATGAAAATTTTGGATTGAATGATTTATAGGAATGGTGATGATGTACTTAAAAAAGTCATAAGAAAAAACGTATCTTATTAACATCATAACATTTAATGTTTTAGATTTAAGAAGCTTCAATATATTCAAGTAGTTGGAAGGTAGGAATATGATTCCTATATGTCTCCATTATTCAAACGTTATTCAAAGATTTTAGTCACTAAATAGTTTAGTGTGAATTTTTTATCAGGTGGTTACATATAGAGGTTCCAAGAATAATATATAAATGTAATGTTTTAATGAAACTATAGAAAGTATAGTAAACATAATAAAAATCTATAATTTTTTCAAATATGATAAGATAGAAAAATGTTTATACAGGGTTTTGTTCAGTATTATTAAAAGAGTTTATGAATATAAAACGTATAACATAAATGGAAATATCCAATTCATCATTATTTTATGTTTTCTACATAAATGTATATATTGATATGAATTCCATAAAGTGTAATGATAATTGACATCAGAAAGTGAAATTTTTATTTCTCCCTAAATAATTTTCATCATGATGTATTATATATTATGATGAAAATTTAAGGTTAGTTTGAGTTAGATTACCATATGGGGATACGAAATATTCTTATGAAGAATAAAAAATGTTTTTTTTTTCATTGGATGGACCACTAAGTATACAACATAGAATGTCTTAAAATGTGTATTTTTTATAATAAGAGTGGATGGATCGTATTTGGAGTCCTATATACATGATGTCAGGGAGATACCTAACATGACAACTTTCATACTTAGATACCTTTCTTAAGAAAGCCTTAAGTATTAGCTAATCAGGGGTGGTTCATTATGTTTCTTATCATATATCCTGTTGAAGTTCCACTAAGATGAAATTTGTCCACTCATATGTTGAGTATGACATCTAGGCCCTCAGCTAAGATAGACAAGGTATTTTTCATCCCCCTATTGATAGTATATATAATGAGCATATTTTTTCATGTGAAGTATATGTGATGTTCTTATCCATAAATGTGAATGAAATGTGATGTAATGATCATCTTAGTTAGTTTCAAATTAGATAGTTGAAAATTTATGATTTCTCTATAGGGTATTGATATAATCCATTTCTTATGGTCACTTGATGTATTAGAATAAGGGAACATATCAAAATGCATTCTAGTATGTGATACTACTGGTAGACACAAGTATAGAGAAACATGTGTTTCATGGAGATCATGTCAGATCGATTTTTTGATTGATTAGCTTTCATGATTTTATAGAGGCTAAACTTGTATTACATTTATGGATCCATATATTCATATATTTTTCTTAATTCTACAAATTATCATGAGAACACTTTATAATAGACCTAATGGTGATTGAATTTGACTTAGATAAATGCTCTAAAAATTTTTTTGAGTTAATTAAAAAGATTATTGGATTGGTATTCACAACATATTGCATATAACCTGATGAACTATGTAGCTGATAATATATTTTCAAGTGTTTTAGATGATATCCAAATGTGTTTGGGATAATATTTAAAAATTTTACATATATGATAGGATATAAGTTGAAATGGCACAAATATAATAATAATGTAATACAAATGAGGTATTGAAATTAATATTACACAAATCCAAAATTTATATGATGTAATATTACTATATCATTCCTATAAATATCATGAAGCATGAAAATATAGTACCGATTCTAACTAATCATCTGGTAAAATTTGTTATACAGTATGGTATTGTAACCAGTTGTATTATATGTTACAATATGCTATAAAATTTTACCTTTGATGGGTTGTTGAATGACAGTCACAATAATTCAAGTGATCTTCAAAATTGGATATCATATTTGAAGTGGTTCATATGATTCAACAGTTGGGAGACACATTTATGAAAAAAAATCATTCATCAAAGAATTTACTAATAGGTTATAATACATTAGTAAATGCATGAATAGTATAGTAGATTCCTCATGGGACATATAAATGATACCACTTCCAAGTGATGGTGGTAATCAATCTTATTCATTATTTATAAAATTACCTTCAATTTAAAGCTCTATTTATCTATCCAAAATTTCATTACAAGGCACTGGTAATTCCTGGTGAGAAAAAAATCCTATTCAAGTATCATACCATTAAAAATCCATTTATAACTCTAGAGGAGGGATTTCATTAGGTTTATTGATTAGTGATCATTATCAATAACATGGAATCTTGATTAATAAAATAGTAGCAAGTAGTGTCTTCTCTATAAGTTTCAAAAATTGTAACTATATTTCTATACTTCGTGGTTTCATTTATCTGGAATTTATATCTTGGTTGGGGTTTTTTTTAATTTTTCAAATATGTTTAAAAAGTATTGTAAGACTCCTTTTAACCCCTCAAAATTTTTTAATGACATGTCAACATTATTCATGAACTCTTACATGGTTTTATGAGCTCAACCATTCTTCTTGATGTAAATCCCTAGGATACTAAGAATATTATGAAAGGTAAAATGACAGTAGATCAAGAATAAAAAGTGGTAACATATAGAGTATGTTCTAAAAAAATAATTATGTACCTTTATCATGTGTAATGATAATCATTCTCAAATACACATGAATTTTTATATTTATATTCAATTTAATAAAAGGAGTTTTTTATAATGTAGGAAATATTTTATAGTTAAGTATCTAATATAGAATTTTTATCTAGAATAATCATTGTTAATATCAAATTTTATTTTAGTTATTGTTTTATTTGGGAAATAAACTTTTGTGTAAAAACCTAAGGACTTCATAATATGGTAAAGAATATAAAATATAATTTTATATTATTAAATGTAATATTAAATATATTTATGAATACAATTATATGGTAATGAAATATTTTGGACTAATTGTTTTTATAAATTTATTACATACTATTTTGAAGTAGATGTATAAGTCATCAAAATAACAATTTTCGATACAGTCTTCAACGAAGTGATTTTCCCAAAATTGAATTAAGTCTCGGTGGTTATGAATCTGTAAATTTTATTATTATATTACCTTAAATGATATATATTATTGAAATTATCCATAAGCAAGCTTGGAATCCTAAATCATTATATTCAAGACCATTATTGATTGAAATATTTTGTAGGTGGTGTCCTCTATCTGTTATCTAGTAAGTGTATCCACTAATATTTCAAATTTTAATACTCTCCATTGAGATTATATCAATCATGATGTGATTATTAGAACATAATAATGATTTATTAGGGGTATAATTCCTTGAGAAATAATTTGACCAGTAGAGAACACTAATAAGAAACATGAAGGGTGAAGTGAAAGTGGAATCTATATTTATTAAATATTTAAAGAAGATTTATTTTCTATTAATAGAATCAAAATATAGTGAAAATCAATATATAGTGTTAATTTATATACCTAAAGTCAATAAAATGATTAAATATATAATATTATGACAATTTTATATTCTTTATTGCATGGATCGAGGTTTTTCGTCACCCTAGATAATAAAATTGAATTTTTT
The DNA here is from genome assembly GCA_963277665.1 of Viscum album. Taxonomy (NCBI): domain Eukaryota; kingdom Viridiplantae; phylum Streptophyta; class Magnoliopsida; order Santalales; family Viscaceae; genus Viscum; species Viscum album. Next base: position 1,194,994,012 of record OY728152.1, on the reverse strand, counting down.
TTTATAATTTCTTAATCCCAAAATTCCCAAGAATTTAGTTATTCGTGTTATTTAAATGAACTTGAAAATAATTATTTTAAAATAAATTTAGTGATATAAACATGTGGGAAATTAAATTTTTTAATTTGATTGATTGATTTTTTCTATTTTGAAATTGTTTAAATGTATTTGAAGTCTCAGGAAGAAATGTTAACAGTTTCTAAAATTGGATTTGGTTTTGGCTGGGTGTTTAGAAGTTTGGGCATAGTTTGAGATTAGTGACACATATAGCTTAACACTTTTGGTGACACCAGATACCATATGGGAGAAAACCTGATATACATTAGTATGGGAATTGGGTCTAGTGTCCAATGGGTAACACAATGTTTCTGTATAACCCAGATCAGTTGCCTCATAGCCCTTCCCAATGTTATTTTTATGGGGAAAACTGTTATTTCACCCTTATTTTTTATTTAATTTTATCCCCTCTCCCTTGACCCTTTTTTCTTCTATCCCATTGAGAGCTCTTTCAAGAGATCCTACTACCCTCATTCACCTCCTTTCTTCCTTCCTACATATGTGAATCATGGGACATTTCTATATAAAATCCATGGTAGTACTTTTTTATGTCCTCTTATTCTATCGTATTCTATTCATGTCTTATTCATATTCATTCAAAGTGTTCCACGACTTGTTTTTTCACAAAATTCCAGTAGGGGTCTATTTGGGTTCCTTTTTTTCTTATAATTTATGTTAAATAGTCCCAAGTGAATCATTTCATGACCTTTCATTGTTGCTTCGATGTTTTTTTAAAATTAAATTGTTAATTTAAGTATTTATTAATTCTAAACCCTAATTTAGGTTTCCTTAGGTATTTTTTAATTGTGGATTCTTATTTTTTAGGTATAAAAATAAATTTTTGTCATTCTCTTAGCTTTTGGATTGGGTTTAGTTGATGTATTTACATTTTTGAAGTGGTATTAGTGTCATCAAAGTTTATCATTTCTTATCAATCATGGGTGATAATCATTTGAAGTTATCGAGATGTAGTTTAATATAATTAACATGTTTTTGAGTTATATTGATGAGTAACTAGTTTAAATTAATAAGTTATTTGAGTGTTTTTTTTATGGAATTCTAGTACTGGATGTTTAAAATTGTCCAAAGTAAATTATCTTATGGGCCACACAAAAGTTATTCTATTCACCATGTATGATATTTAGGAACCACTGAATGATATTTCTGTTGTAAGTATGAATATTGATCTTCATAGAGGATATTAATATAATTTAAGTGAATTTATACACACTTATATGAAATATCCTCTGTGTAAGTGAATTTGAGTTAAGCATATGTAGTTTTACACATATAATGATGGAATCACATAAGTGAATTGGTATACTATTTTCTAGTTTGAGCCACATAGGTGAATTGATCTATGCATAGTTTATTTAATTTGTGTATATAAATATTTCTCATATGATATTTTCCTTCGTGAAAGATCATGTTTCCGGAATTATTAAATGGTGATTAATAGCAACCCAATGATGGATGAACTAATCTTAATTTTTTTTATCATAATTGTTTTAAATTTGATTCAAGATAATTCATGAGAATTCTAAAATGGAGATCATGGTGCACATCAATTGGAAATTCAATTTTTTTTAACTAAAAACTAAGGATAATATCTATTTTTATTTTATTCTTGAATAATCTCATTAAATTAGTTCTGTAATGTAAATGTGATTATGTTTCACTATTATATGATTTAAATAATCACTTTAATTTTTTATTGTTGTTATTCTAGCGAAATATTACGATATTATATATTAAAATTATTGATTTTTTGTTTGTTTTTCTATAAATAAGTTCCTTTTATTACAACCTATAAGAACATGAGTTTGAGATAAAAAAAAGGGGGAAGAAGAAAATGGATATGATAGGAAATTCAAAAATTAATTTTTTTGAGATTTATTCTTTACTGGTGATTAAATAAAGATAAGTTTCTAGACAACTATTTTCTGAGATTTTGAATGAGAGGTAGGGAAGAAGTGAAATATTACAAGAGACAACCAGTTATGAAAATATGAGAATTTTCAAAGGTCAAAGTTTTTAAAAATGGGACTAATCAAGTTAGGAAATTGTGGTGGATCATTATTTAAGATTATTTTGAAATAAGTTGTCATATTGATGAGTCAAAAATTGTATTTCCCAAAATTAATTCAATTTTATTAGTTTTAAAAATCATGAATATATGGGGACATCTATGTTAGATTTTATTTTATATATTTGAGAGTATTGGAATGTAGGTCATAAAAACATCAAGAGACCCTAAATATATAAGTTAAAATGATATCATCTACATCTCATCAAGAAAGATTATTCCACTATATTGAATAAGAGTTTGAGTATATAAGAGTATATTATCATCTAATTATAAATTTAGTTAGAATGGTATTTTTTAATATCATAAAGGCTCATGGAGGAATATATTCATCCACCATATCTAATGAAACAGGACATTCAAAGTGATATTTCACATTATGGTTATAGATTTTTATGTGGGAAATGTGAAAAAACTCTATAAAATGTGTCTCTAGGATGACATTGTGTTAATTTATGTCAATTCTTTATGTTGGTAAATATTTTTTGTCATATAAATGAATTTTTGGTTAGGTAGACTAACCAGCCATGGAAAAAAGTATGGTTCATGTGAATGGATTTGAACCCCATAAAAAACCTCATGTTCATTATTTTGTTTTATTTTTTTAATACATTATTCGAGATAATAATTTATATTTTAGTGGATCAAACTTAAAAATGTTACATAATATCTTTAAAATGATTTTTTCTATCAAAATCTTGTTTCCACTAATTTATCCCCCCTTCCTTCTCAAAAGAGTAAAGATTTCCTAAGAAAATATACTAATATCAGGGTAAGTTATATATATTAGATTAAATGAAGTACTAATAATATAAAATATAAATTCTATAAACAATAGGGTTGTGCCTAAATTTTATGGAAAAAATTATCATAGCTAAAAAAAATGTTTACAGATATTCTATCACTTAGATTGGATATTAATGATTCTATAGTTATTGGTTTCCCCACACTAAATTTAATTATCAAACGAAATTTGTAGATAAAATAATTATAGTTCATGATGGTAATGAAATAATATTATTTTGATGTCATTTTTATTAGAAAAATACAATGTAAATTAGATGGGGCTTCAATTAGAAAAATAATTCTATGAAAAGATAAAATGAATATATGTAGTAAATAAGTCAAGGAGGATAAATTAAAATTTTGGAAAAGTAATTTTGAAGACATTAAGATATTCTAGGGAGACAAAATTAATGACAACTTTACTCAAATAAATGAAATTGGAAGAAATATTCAATGGTTTTTTGGAAAACAAACTGATGATTCTAAAATTGATAAGAAGGTCATGAGGAATTGTTTGGATATGTTTTGGCCGAATATATCATCCCTATATGATATATAGGATCTTTCCTTATCCGAATTATATAAATTTTCATATATTATTAAGTGAGAAAAAATATATCCTTCAAGGAAAGGTAAAATATAACTTGTCATGTGAGGCCATGAGAATTTTTATAATTAAATAAACAATTGATGATGTAGGTTTAATTGATAATAATAATTAAAATGGTATAGATAATATCATAGAATCATTAATCTTATTTCAATGATGGTCAAGAAGGTAAATAAAAAGGAAATAGTTAATCTTCCAATTAGATGTTAGAAATGTAATGGAATTAGTTTTTTTTAATTTCCTATGAATAAGGGGAACAATTTTAATCCAAATAAGATGAGAAACCTCCCAAAAAAGAAGTGGGATAAAACATCAAAAGAATCATCCAATGTTTAAATAAGTAAGAAGATATTTTATATAATCAAGTTAAGAAATATTATAAAAAAAGAAGAAGGATATGGTTATATATATATTAGTAAACATGAAAGGGAATCTAATGATATATCTACCAATTTCATGGATCATATTAGAAAGATATTTCAAACTTAATGTTTTGAAGAAACTAATTCATAATAAACTAAGAAATCACACATCTTAAAGTATAAGCTTCATGATATTTTTGAGATTAATATAACACATGAAAAAGAAATAAAATGTTGGTGAAAGAAAACAGGATGGTAATAGAAAAGAATAATGGGTTTGAGAATAAAATATGCAACCCTTGTTGATGATATTAAAAAACCATTTGAAATCCAATGAATAGGAGAAGATGATAAAATATTGTGACGATATATTTACATTGAAAGAAGTGGAATTATCAAAGACACTGTCGTATTATATGAAGGATGGGAATAATCTAAAGTAGTTGGAGGAGGCCTTTAAAAATTCATTTTATGTCAACGTGATATCCTTCAAATAATCTGAGTGAGAATGTAAGATAGATAATGTTAAAACTATACCAATTTCATCAATATATAATTTTGTTTTTACTGATAATATATGTGTAAAATAAAAACTTATTCAATTAAAGACTAAGATAAATAGGGAGAAACATTCACATACATCATTATAATAATGGAATATATATAGTCCATATAACTCACAAATTGTTTAAAATTCAAACCCAAAGTGTATTGAAAGAAAAAAATATTGTAGAACATTAAATGGGTAATTTTTATAGTTTTGGAAGAATAATACTTTGTGGATATATATAGTGATGAGGAGTATTTCAAAACAGTCCCAACACATGGGGGTATAATATGTCACATCATTGAGGAAATCATGAAGTTGGGATGAGTCATTTCGAGGAGAGGAACTCTAGTTTTAAAGGAAGATATAATGTAAAGAAAAATACTTCAAATTATCCAAATAAAAAAATTGACTGTCACGAGGAAGTGTTTAGAGGATCTGAGGATCGAGGTCATAATACATGGAAGTTTATGATATGTTTTCTAGGAATGGTTTATTATGCTGAGAAAGGGAAGAAAACTCAAAAGCATAATGAATTAAAATAATGAACATTAGAAATTATATTGAAGGTTAGAAAGGGAAAAATTCATGGGTTCTTGAAAATAGCTTCACATCCCATGTAATAGGTGATCTAATGATTTTGTAATATTTTACAAAACATAAAGATTTATTATTAACCGTTGGTAATTATTATTTCTTAAAATATATGGCATTTGATCTATTGAAATTGAAGCTCACCACATATAATTTTATTATGTAGTTTTTTATAAGGGCTAACGAAAAATCATTTGAGTGTCAGTTAGCTCTATGTTTATAGGAATGAGGTTGTTTTTAAAATGTTTTCATATATTATTTAAATAACAAATCATGGAAATATCATTACATAATAAAAATGGATTAATAAAAATATGTTTTCAATTGGAAAACCGAACAATTTTTGTATCTTAGGTGCAAAAGATAAGAGTATCATACTGATTAAGTGGACTATTCATATTTTCTAAATAATCCTAGTCAAAATTCAGATACATGATGTTCGAATAGACCTCTATAATCTAAAAATAGAATGTAATAATATTTTTGGGAAATTTTATATGGGGGAGATGAATCGTAAATCTCCTAAGAATGGTTATATTCTTTCTACCATACTACTAGAACTCAATCACATGGATTTATATGGTCCCATAAAGAAAAATTGTTCAATAATTGATTTATATTTCATCACATTCATTGATGAAAATAAATTAATGAACAATGTGATATTCATTAAGCACAAGTTAAAATCCATTGATATGTTAAAATATTGTAAGAGAAATGTTAAAACAAATATGGGACTCTTAATCAGGATGTCGTGATATAATAATGGAAAGATATATATATATGATGTATTTAAAATCTATCTTATAATAAATGTAATTATATATCTCTTAAACACAAAATATACTTCCCTACAAAATGGTTTTGTATATAGGAATAATAAAATATTTTCTTAGTTGGTAAGAATAATTCAATATGAGAATAAAGCATCAAACAATTTTATAGAGAATCTATGTGTACTATTGTACACATTCAGAACTGATAGATTTTGAGATATAGGAAGAGCTATACTTATTTTTAGATGTGTTAAAATCTGAATAAAATTATCAATTACATTATTATTTTTTGAAGTAAAAACTTTAAAATGATAAAATATATCATACTGGGAATGTTTGAGGAGACAGATGATGATGGGACATTTATGGGTACTTATCTAGTTCCACTGGGTACAAGTGAATGAAAAAAAGGGTAAGCTTTTTGAATATTCTGACGTCCCATTTATGAAGATAATTATAAATATAATGTCTTTTGAGACTTCAGGTGAGGAATCATAGACTTCCAGTTTGAATATTTTTTAAAAATAGATTCCAAAACTAGAAAAATTTGAGAAAAAATTTATTGATTTTGAATCATATCAAACCAACGATATGAGGATACCATGAACTAGGGTTTTAGATATCAAATGTCGCAAAATATTATTGATATAGTGAATATAAAAGGTAATTAGGAGGCTCCAATCCTAACCAGAAGATAACTATTAATAAAAAACCAAACTGCTCTTATATCACAGATTAAACTCAGAAATGTGGTTGAATCACTTAATCATGAATATTGGATAAACAATATGACTGATGAGTATAACCAAATTGAAAATAACTCCACTTTGGCATTAGTCTCAAGGCCAAAAGTAAAAATTATTATTATCACAAAGTTGGTGTTGAAGAATAAAATGAATGAGAAAGGTGAGGTGAAAAGAAAAAAGGTCATATCGGTATGTAAATGATATTCTTAGATGGAAGAAATATACATTTAATAAAACTTTTATATAGTATAAAGTATTGAGACAATTGAGATTTTTTTTAAGTGCCTATACACAAGCATTATAATTTCCATAAAACAGGCTATAAATATTCTTTGAATGGTGAACTTGAAAAGAACATTTTTATTGAGAAATCTGGGGGTTTATTCATTATATTGATGGAATTATGGTGTGTAAACAATGGAAGTAATTATATTAATTGAATAGGCTCTAAGATATTGGTACTCAAAACTCAATGGCTTCCGGAGGTGAATAAATTTCAAAAAATGGAATGTTGACATTAATTTATATATGAATGGCATGTCTGTAGGTACATTGATTGCCACTATTTTTTCAATGACATAATTTTTATAGGTCCCTAGAGTAACTTAGTAAGTAATTTTATGAGAAACTGAAAATATAATTTCATATTTCCATATTGGAAGAACTAAATTATTTTCTAGGTTTACATATTGAACTAAAAACAAATTTCATGTTTTTATCTTAAGAAAAATACTCCAAATAGTTTCTGAGAAAGTTTTGCACATAAGAATCAAGAGAAGATTCAAAACTAATTCGATTTATCACCAAAACATGTAAATAATAGAATGGAATGAATTTTGATCAAAAGGAATTTTAAAGATACATTTGAATCTTGTTTTATTTGAAAGCATCAATACCTAACATAGCCTCTATAGTTACACTTTTTGAAATAATTTAGAGTGACACAAGGTACTCACACATGCTAGTAGAAAATATAATTTTTAGATATGTGATAGGAATAAAGAATTTTGTAATTATATATAGATTAATTACTAATTTTAGTTTTCTTCTCTTCATTGATAAAAATTGGGAATGTGATTATGAAAATATAAGATCCACTTTAGGTGAGCATTTATTCATTTATGTGTGTTTTCTAAGTTGGTACAGTAAGAATAAGAAATAATTATCACATAACACAACTGAGTTAGAGTGTGTGAACACCACTCATGATTGTACATAGGTTTTGATGATGTTTTTGAAATTAAGAGATTTGAGAGCTGAGACTGAAGGCCATTGAAAATATTTTGCATCAAGAAAAGTGAAATAAATTTTTCCAAGAGACCTATACGTATTCAAGATCTAAACACATAGGCATCAAGTATCATTTCATTAATTAAATTGTTCCCAAAATAGATATAAATCTAAAAATTATGTATATAAAAATTACACTGTATATATCATTACAAAATATATAACAGGAGATAGGTTCTCTTAGATGAATCTAAAACATCTTGTTCATCCCCATCTTCTCACTTGAATATGTGTGATATTTACCCCAATAGGGCATTGGATGGTTTTGAAAATAGGGGGAAATAGTGTTAGAGCTCTTTATCAAAGATGGAGAAAATGTTTTACTACAATTATTATTTAATTGATGTATCATGCTAAATGGGGGAGATTATTGGATGTGATATCAATAAATATGCTTTGAGGGGGAGTTCATCTATATCTCTTGGCCATAATTTCATGACATTGAGTGATTAAATTCTATAAAAAATAACTTATTTGGTAGTGTGGTGAAATAATATTTTAATTACAGATGAAAAATTATTTTATGAACCTCACATGATTTTATTTATTCTAGAATAGATCTAATAAAATTTTAAACAGTTGAATTTACTTGACAAAAAATCCAAAAGGGGTATATTGAATTGATCTTGTTGTGGTTTTTGTTTTTCATTTTATATCAATATTGGTTTAGAATCATTAGTGTTTGTTAAGAAGTAGTTTTATTTGATTAAAATATTTTTTTAATGTGGAGAAGACCTATGTTTATGTTAATAACTTCTTTGAGTGTTTACTATGTTATAGAATTCATGTGCCAGATGTTGAAAATTTGGATAAGTAAATTATCTTACGAGACTCACAAAAGTTATTTTGTTCGCCACATATGCTATTTGGTGACCTATATATGATATTTTTTTTCACATATGAATATTGAGATATGAAGGGGATATTTATGTCTTGTATGTGAATTATCTAGTGTGTAAGTGAATTAAGCTACACATATGAAGTTTCCATATATAATTTTTGAGACATATAAGTGAATTCATATATATATATATATATATGAAGTTTGAGTATATTATGTGAATTGATATATTTTTAGGTGATTGTTTCCACATGTATGAAGATTTTTCATATTATATTTTGTTTTATGAAAATTTATATTTATAGAATTTTGACATAATAAATAATGTTAATGTGATGATTCTAAAACCAATCAACATTGTCAAAAACATCATATTTAAATTATGATTCATTTTGATTCATGTGAGTATTCCAAAAACATGATCATAATGTAAATCTATTATAATTTTCAAATGATTCGCAACTGAAAATTGAGAAGAATATTGAAATTGATTTTTTTCTTGAAGAATCACAATATATTAGTTCTGGGATGTAAATTTGATAATATTACACTATTGTTTATTTTAAATTATCACTTGAATATACTAATATAAAGATTCTAGATGATGATTTCAATATTGGATATTCAATATATTGAGTTCCTATGAGGTGTTCAATAAAAAGCTTCTTCACACCACAATCTATAAGAAGATGAGTTTGACTTGAAAAAATGAGGAGAATAAGATGGGTTTTAAAGGAAACATAAAATTTATTTTTTTAGAATTATTATTCAATGGTGATAAAATTTGGGGATGATTCTAAAATTGGGAATGATAATGTTACAAATGATAACAAGTGTTGAAGTTAAATTTAATAGGATAAAAGTAGTTAAAATATAATATTATTTTGATATTATGGTTCCTGAAATTGTTCCAAAAAAAGGAGGTAATGTAGTAGAATCATGTTGTATGATTTTAATGAATGGAGTTCCTATAATTCTAATCTAGAAATTTTACTTATAAAATTTAATTTAATTTTGGTAGTCCCAAAAAATATAAATATGAGGAGCTTTTTAAGAGAGGTAATATTTTATATATGTGAGAGTTTATAAAATAGGGCACCAAAACATTGAGAGAGCTTGAAGCCCAGTGTTTAGAAGATATCATCTACAACTATTTGTGGTCAAGCATACAATTGAATCAAATCTGAGTTTAGTAGTTGTAAATAATATCATAATATGATTCGAAATTGAATGAAAATACTATTTTGGTATCTAATGGAGGCTCATAGAGGAATATCTTCATCTTAATTTTTTTTGAAGTAACCTGACTCTAAAAGTAATCTTTATCATTCAAATTACAAAAGCTTTATGAAGGTAGTTTAAAACTAATCTATCCCATGTGAATTTAGACTTCTATAGTGATACACTATCCCAATGTTGTAATATTGTAAATAATTATACTTGTAGTGAAGAATTTGGGGTTGGGGATATTAACTGGCGATTGTAAGGAGTAGTTTTCCCATGAAGGGGCCAAACCTTGTAAAAATAATCATTTTCATTTTTCATTATTTTCTATATACATGAGTTTGGTATATATTTTAAATATTAGTGGATAAAACAATAATAAGCTATAAAGATTTTTTATAGAAAAAATAATTTACAAAAAATAAGTCTATACTAATTCATCTCCCACTCCTCAATGGAGTAAATTGATCCTAGCCACTTCAATGGTGATTTTTATTACATCGTTAATGGAATGTAATGATGATGGTATATTGGTGTGGTGATTTTTGGGGATACCTTATTTTTATTAGAGTATGAAAGAGGTCTCCTAGAGTCTAACCAAATGGTAGGTTCTTCCAAATAATATAAAAATCCAAAGTATTTTCATTGAGATTCATATTTCACTAGATTTTTAAAAATTAATAAATGAATTTTTACTTACTTTCAAAAGTATGATTCTTGTGGTTTATAATTCTATTTTAATGTCTCAGATTTTTAGTTTTCTATGATTTTCTACATGAGTCATTATTTAAAATTTTTTATCTCTTCACATTAATTTTTTAATTTTTGTTTCATCTAATTGTTGATAATTGTCTATATTTTCTAACACTCTAGGATTTTATTTTTCCTTGTAATAGAATTTAAAATATGGTGTCAAATATTCTTTAGACACCCTTCCATGTGATCTATATCCCATAAAATCATGATTTTACATACATATTAATATGGAAATCATGATTTAATTACTTTTCAGACTGAAAATGAATCATAAATGGGTTCTATTTATCGTTAATCGCATGAGTTAATTTTTTAGTTGAAACCTAAACTATAAATGAATTTTCATGGATAATAGTAGCCAATTACTAGACTAAATTGGGAAAGGATGTTGATTTTAACATATTTTTATATGATTAGAATCTAATTTTTCTTCATAATATATTAATATTTACCAAGAGTGGAAAAAACTAGTATTATTTCAATGTTTCCCACAATAATATTCATAAACCTAGAATACTTATTGATGTCATTGAAGTATTTTGAATAATAAATTAAGAGTTATTTAACTTAAAATTAAGAACAGGTTAATGTATTCATGTGATGTGATTATTTTAAAGAAACTATATAATTTATTTATAACTTTCACATGGTTGGTGATATTATAAATAAAGATAAATAATGTAAGTTGAGGTCCATATAAGAAGTTGTGTCCCTAGGAAATAAATAATAATAAATATTTAATACAACTCTTTAAGGGTCATCAAAAAGTGTATATCAATGAAAGTTTGATTATAGTATCAATTATTGGTTATCATAATAAAACATTCATTTGATTAATACATGATGAGAATATCCCTGAAATTACTTATTCATGTTGTTTGAATCCATTTTTATTGACTGGATTTCAAAAAAACTCCTCCACACCCATACATGAAGGAGTTTTAAGTCAAAGAACCACACATAACCTATAATTAAATAAGAAATTTGGTGGTGAAAGAATTTATTGGTAATGTGGGGTGGAGGGAAATGGTTTACTCAAGAACTTTTTTAATTCATAATTATTAGTCACTCATGTTTGTTTTATGTTAATAATTGTATCTTTGGTTGAATATATTGGACACTTGGTTTGGTATACATTTAGTTCTCTTGATATTGAACATTATATTCCTTATAATATGTTTTATTAATTTATATTACCATGATATATATATATATATATATATTTAATTCCTTATATTAGAATGGATAAAATATTCTTTCATTTTTTTTACTTATAGTTTTTGTATAGAAATTTTATTTCCTGAATGCCCCAAAGGCCTTCATTTTTTTTTTATTTTTGATAATCCCAATTTTAAGGGTTGAAGGGGAACCCGTACATGGTCTATAGGCTTCGTGGCATTACATGGCTCGAAGGTCTTGAAGGTATTCATCCTCGAAAATAACTACTTGAAACTACCCCTCTTGAGCGCCTACATCATGATCATCTCTCCATCTTTGTGAGACTAGTTGGCTAGTTGTCCTATGCAGGGATGCACATTCCTGGTACCAATGGAAAATCCATAACCTCTCATTATTCCATGTCTGATTAGCTCTACTCTGGTGAATGTACCTACTCTAAATCTTCATCTTCGGCCTTGTTCCTTGTATGTCATTCTAGTACATCTGCAATTCATGTGGCATGAAGGCCTTGAGGTGGCATGAAAGCCTTGTTGGCCCGAAGGCCTTGAAGGACCCAAGAACCAAACCGGTGACCTGAAGGCCCAAATAGGTAAATTGTTTTGGATTCTATAGTTGAAAATAGTACCTATTACATTAATATATACAATAAATCCTATAATGTCTATTATAGTACCTACTACAATAACCTAGAAAAATGAATTGAACAGGAAAACATCACTTGAAATAAAAGAATGCATCAGGTATTTCTTTTTACCTTCATTGGCTACAAATAATTACAATCCTTTATTTGTATGGTATACATGAAACCTTTTCTCATATTTAGAATGTGTATTACCCATGGTGTAACGTCCCGACCTGGGTACGACACACCGGTTCCCTAAGCCGGTCAGATATATAAACTCAAGCATACCACCCCATATGCAAGAGGCTACCGACTAGCAATGAGGGTATGGTATGTTAATAATAAGTATATTATACCCTATTTTATCTGATTAATACTCTAACCAATCTTAGGGAGAATATACCCTATTTTTTGTAGTCTTCTGTTGGGGTTTTTTATCTTTAAGCTTTGGTTGTTGAGTCTTGTTCAGAGATTATGAGTCTTTGTTGGTAAAATGACCTAAAGTTAAGGTATGTATGTTCTTTTTTGAATTAATGGAGTCTAGATAAAAAAAATTCAATACGTTTATAAGTATTTTCCATTTCTTGGATGTCTTTGGAGATGGTTCAGAACCTTTTATTGAAATTGGGCTAAAAACTATTTGTTGTGCGATCACACGATGTGTACATGTTACACCACATGTAACTTCTTCCAGACATAGGTCACAAACCAGTAAAGGGAATGAAATGGTTATACATCGTGAAATCCATTCACATCATGTAATAGTTGATTGTGATAAATATTAACCTGAGGTGATGGGTTTTTCGGTGTATCCCTCTAAAAAGAAATACACGATGTGTAAATGAGTTACTTGTCATGTAAAATCTTGAAAAGTGGATTTAAGTATATCGTATCACTGATCTCTCATTCCTCCTCACATGAATATTCCTCCTCCTGACCTAGGATGGTTCTCCATGAGATTTTGGAGAACCATCCTTATAGGGACCCTTATTTTTCTTGCATGTATATTATATCATTTTAAAGATTAAAAAAAATAGTGTTACAAAACCAGGATCCAAATGTTTGTGTCATGGGAAAATTAGGACTATATATAAATTTTATAGAATAAAACATAAAAATTTACTTAATTCCTTCTTCTCTAGATTCTAATTGGCCCCTATGTTCTCATTAATAAAAGTATTCACCTGAGGATATACATAAAAATAAGGGGTGAGATAAAATACCAGTACGAGGATGAATAAAACACATGAAACGTTGGTGAGAATAATTAGCATTATCATGATAGAAGAAAAGGATCATCATCATAGTCATGAGAGAAAACATTATATAAATTCATGGAATCTGGAAATAAAAAAAATGAAACATCATATTGCAACCCATAATTTACATGCATTGATATTACTTTTGAATTGAAGTATATTTATTATAGCATATAACAAAACCATTACTATACTATATAGGTATAGCATCTTTAAAAACTAGGAAACATAAACAAATGGTTCATAAAACATCTACATTTTCTTCTGTTTACTTCATCATAACTAGAATATTTTTTAGAATATCATACTTAATAACCTTCTTCATGACCTGGGATAAAGAAACAAATGAACGGGTGATCTCAAATTCTCAATAAGGGTAAAAAACTAAATATCAATTATATCATGTTCATAAGAACATAACATTTGAAAATATTATTCGGCATATAAAAGATCATCATATTATGTCATGGGATAAATCATAAAATGTAATGTAATCCCAATAGTCATAACATAAGTCATGAAATTTATTGTCATACACACATAAGAATAAAAAATAATTTTATATTAGTCAAGTCTCATTTCCAAGACCATCATAGTGGACAAATTCCATTACTAAACCGATTTTACTCCTCGTTCCAGCCTGGTATTACTGAACTGGATTTACTTTTCATTCCAATCATGTCTATCTCATGAGATATAAGCATCTACCCAATAAATTTTAGAGATATATAGGTCCCACCCATGTCATAATGAAACCATTCCTACGTGTGCCATAAAAATATAAAAACATTCACTATAGCATAATTGTAGACGTCAGAATCCGCTGATGGCCTCAGAACGAAATTCGGGTAAACTGAAGGTGAATTTTGATCAAAGGCACAGGTTCAGGACAGCCCAAAAGGCTATGTGAAATATCCAAGTAGCATGTGCAAAACTATCCCATAGAACGTAAAAAGTTGTGTCAAAGAAATATTTTGTGCGCCGCATGGAAGGTCGCGCACCACGCCGCAAGTTGCATGCCTTGCAGAAAGTTGTGTGCACTGTACGGCTCTCCCACACCTATAAATAAAAGGTCACCCCCTACTTCCGGGGTAGAAGAATATGAACCATATCCCCTGTGTGTAATTCACCTCTTTTGAGCGCAAAAGATGCCTTCCTGAAATGGTATTTTCCACGAAAGGTCTCCCAAGGTTCCTCATTCGTGCGAGACCACTAAGGCTTGACCCTCAGCCAAGCCCCTAAGTGTCAGGCCCCGTGCGCACAAACTCTTCCAATTGTGCGCAAAGCCTTTTCCCATATTTACGCGCAAACCCCTTCCATTTGCACGCATGCCTTATTTTCTACTCAACGAGGTCTTTTTCCTGCAACAATCCCCTCTTTGCATGCCTATTGCTCGTAAACCTCTCCTTTTGTGTGCAATCCCTTCCTCTTGTGTGCACCTTTTAGAATTTGTTCTATGTCACTCTCCTCGGCATCATCATTGGACAGCTCTTACAGAGAAAACACCTATTTCACTCACCCTTCTCCCATACGGCCCTCTAGGCTTGTACGAAGTGATTTTAAGGTCCTTTGGGAAGTGCTTGAGGTTGCGTTTCTTCACCTTATGCTTCCTATCATAGGCACTCTAACTTCTATTTCTTCTTCGCATAGCTATGCTAACATGGGACCCTCAGCAGATCACTCCACAAAACCCCTTTTCCATGACATTACTGATGCCTTCCCTTCCCCAATGTTGGATAGGTGTCAGTTATATAAGTCCAACATGGTATGGAGTGAACATACCTCGTCCGAGGTGCGGGATGTTAAACTTCCAATCACCACCATCTTCAGCACATGACATTAAACTGTGACCTCGTCCCATGCATCGTACATAGGGAACCACATCTCGGACATTCTCTAAGCACGCTCGTCTACACGGGTGTGAGATATTCCTCACATGGAATGAGATCCTCTTAGTTGGAGTAGTACCTATTTGCGGGGAAGGGAAACCACCTTTAAGTATGCCCCTAGCCTTTATTGTGGGAGGCAGTATCCCTACACCCCTTCTCTCTTTCGTGCCAAAGACTAAGAGGAGATATGGCCTCAGGGACCTTCGTTATTTATTCCCTCTCCCTCTGGGCTTTGTCACCACCAGGGCCTCCATCTGGGAGTAAGACCCAATATCCATCACTCTGGGCATCTAATCACACGTAATACCCTATTTCCTCTTTCGGATACTAACCATGCATAAGCCCTGGTTTTTTCTTTGTGTTGCGAACCACGTGTAGGCCCCTATTTCCGTTTTGGGTCTCTAACCATGTGTAACCCCAAATTCACTTCCCAAGAACTCCATGTTCGCGATGTGATCATTAAGTATTTGCTGCCTCTTGTTTCCCACACCGAGCATGACTCACATGGGCTTAGAGTAAGCATCAACCATGACATCCTCTCTATGTCGCCCTAGAGTGTAAGCCCCAAACACAATCCCAAACTACATGGATCTTGATCCTTTCCAATGTAAGGTACATATGAAGCCTCCCTGAGGTTCATGCCCAACACCTATTGGTCCCGACCACCATCACATCGGTTCACCAACCTCCATCCTGAACTACGTGGACTTTGATCCTTAACAAGTCATGGTACATAGGAATCCTTCCTAAGGTTCAATCCCATTACCCATATCTCATCATGCTCTCTTTCCCTTCAGCCTATGTGTTTCAGGAAGGTCATATCCCAACCAAAAGGTTCCACTTCCTTCTGGTCCCATCCATTCAGGGTTCCTTCTTAGGTGTACCATCACCCTACCAAACTATGTGGACTTTTATTCCCTACCATGGGGATACGTAGGAAGTATCTTCAAGGCTAAATCCTAATATCACCGTCTCCCTCATGTCGGCTCCGTCCCATTCTCCATTCACTCTTAACAATCCATATCCATCCTAATTCATACCCAGGATGCCACATCCCAGTGAGATCGCTCCACCCATTTTCTCACTACTCCATGTATCAATCGTGCCACTAACCAGTCATTAGCCTCGGCCTCAGTGTTCCCTCCATGAGTTTCGCCCATCTAATCCACTCCCGTTAGTGTTCTAATTAGTTTGATCTGTCTCTGCTAGATGTTAAACTCATGGAATACCCTGTGTTAAACATGGGAAGCTGAAGAAAACCTTAAATACATGACTATGAAATATAATTCCCCGCATTTTATTTGGGATTCCAAGAGATTTTTCACCCTAGAGAAGCCCTATCATAAGGGGAATAATTCCAGACGCACTAATGTTCCAATGTCTATATATGCCAGTGATGTCTAACACGACTAATTTTCAGACCGAAGGTGGCTTACCTGATCAGACCCCTTGAAATTTCCAGACAGAAGCAGCATAATTAACCAGAAACTGTGAAGACATTGAACTGGGAAGAGTTTCGCAAACAACGTCATAATATATGAGGGAAACCTAGACTATGTAACGAATTTTGGGGAGAACTCCATGGAAGGAGGTGTTGACATCCCATAATCCCATTTTGATCAAGGAGCTAACGTCGCTGAACAGGTGATGGATGACGCCCGCCTTTGGAAAGCAGGAATGCGGGGAAACAGTCGGTGTATTTTTTACAGACAGATGTCTGTGCCCCAGAAAGTTTCAGAGACTGAAATGGTGAACCTAATGTGAATTTCTTCTACTCAATATAGAGATTTATAAAATTTGAGACATTAATAGACTAGTGTGTCACCAGATCCATGTATCTGTCGCTGGGTCCCGATAAGAAAAAAGTGGGTCTGGTGTGAAACTCACCAGAAGTTGGGGCAGTTGAACATTGTACATCCCAATTTGCAACGATGTCAGCATGGATCCTTCTTACCAACCATAGAAGACAGAATGGTGATGGGGCACTAGACGCTGATTTCCTCTTTTTAACACTAATGGTTTGATCTCCTTGCATTCTAGGACACAAGCTCCTATATTAGAAACCGATCATCGCCCACATACTGATGCAAGGGCAGGGGAAACGTCACTACGGCAAACCCGTGTGGCTTTATTTCCCCTGTGGAAGCCTCCACGTCCATAACTATTGGGTACCAATGCCCCATCTCCCCATATGAGTTTGTTCAGCGAAGGGTGATAAATGACCACGTCCGATGATATGAGGAGGAGGTGATCATCCCAACCAGGGACATGGCCGGACACGACCTAGAGGAATCTTCACCTCATCGCCACCACCACCCCCAAGGGCCTCATAGGGAGCCACTAATCCCCACTCTAATGCAAAAATGTTTCAGGAGCCTCTCCCTGGAACGCTTAGTTGACTCCCGCCCCTACGCTGATGTGGTGGAGGATGTTTGGGCCAGACCAGTTGGGATACCGTTCTAGGGGATTCCAAGGAGGGCCCCTACAAGTTCGTGTCAGTACCACCACCCAGCCCCATGGGTCGAGGAACAGGTAAGATATGCGCCTGCACCGTCAGCCCCAATTCGGCTGAACCGACGCCAGTGTCAGGCACTGGCTGAGGAGGATGCCCACCAGGGGTCATCAATGTTAGTAACTATCGTGGCCCATTCCATCCCTAACCCATACCATTATCCCTTGTCTATGTTCAGCATGGGAACTCATATGAATGATTGATTGATTCAAAAACTTCCCTACGAGTAGGCTTGGTCGACTTTCCTGGTCGCCGATGTAGGTAGCACCCACCGCAGGCTGACCCGCGACAACAACACCAAACACGGAGGTACTCCCTATACCACCACCATTGAGAAAGAGGGTCCTCCATGCTTCCAATATCAGTATGGAGGTCTTCCCCAAGCTACCTTCAAACTGAATGAGGGTTCCCTCCACTGTAGTAACTCTCATTATGGAAGCCTCTTCCATGCTCATGACATTGGGTATGGAGTCATTCCACCCGCCACAGGCTGCCGACATGGAGATGTTACTCTTGTGGTCAATCTCCAGTGTGTAGTCCTTCACCATGTCCTTACAGAAACTAGATAAGGTCCTCCTCTCCCTAGAAATAAGAGGAGTGAAGGTCAGCCTCACTTCATCGGCACCCAGCATGGAGGTCCTACCCGTGCTCGGCTTGACCAGTACGAGGACCCTCCTCGCACTAACGCTGGCAGGGGAGATAAGTGTGGAGGCCCTAGCCATGCTCCTACCTGCTCCAGCACTTGTCGCAAATATTCCCTTCGAAAATCTACCAGTGGACACAGAGGTCCTCCCTGATTTCCCTTTGACATCTTTCCAGGTTCACCTCACACCCCATCTCACTTAGGCGGAATCCCTCCCCATCCCATCACCAGTTCGCCTGAAGGACTTCCTCGAGCTAGAAATATACCACGTCCCAAAGAGCTATCTCTGGGTAGGAAGGCAGGTTGTCTCCACCAAAAGAAGAATGCAAGAAAGGATCAAACTGTGATTAAACCTCCCTTCCTCAAAGATTCTGTGGCATAATACGACTCGGCAATGGAACCCTAACCTCGATCCCACGTGTCAAGGGTCGGGGAAGAAATGAGCTGCATCGGCCTAATACTTCAGGAATTTGAGGTCCACTGGATCCCTGCCTCCCTCCCCAGATAC
The DNA here is from genome assembly GCA_963277665.1 of Viscum album. Classification (NCBI taxonomy): domain Eukaryota; kingdom Viridiplantae; phylum Streptophyta; class Magnoliopsida; order Santalales; family Viscaceae; genus Viscum; species Viscum album. Next base: position 1,194,974,725 of record OY728152.1, on the reverse strand, counting down.
ATCCAGGAGGATAAATATTTGGTGTCTCCCAATGGTTCGTCCATGTAATCTCCACCATCATCACCATGAGAATTCCCTACCTCGACTAGAGATCATGGAGAGTTATTCTTGGGACTAATGGAGAACGAGCAACAACATGGTCCACCGACTGCAACCATAGTCCCTATGCTAGAAACTGTAGTTACCAGCCCGTATTTTCACAATATAGTGGCCAATTCACTGCACTCTTCGAAGGATAGACCGAGATGTGGTGGTTTTTCAACCCACTTGTCATATTCTCCACCGACGAGACTACCAACTCAACGGTCTCCTTCAGTCCTGCTACCAGTTCCCCAAAAACCTCTAGTTGATGAGTGGGGAAACCAAGGTTCATACCCTGAGCCTGGGCTAAGGAGTTTGTAGGACTTTCTTACGGTAGACCATTTCCCAGAGATGCTTTGGTCGGTATCAGCACCAAACTTCAGTGTACCAAAATCACTCACCCAGGAAGAAGTTGGATGCTTTTTTCAGACCCTTTGGGTGAAACACTTCTGTCTTCATCATCAATGAGCATCCAACCTCAAGAGTCAGGCACACCTTGAAGGCACTGGCCAAAAATTTCGTCTAGTTGTTTTGGCCGCACTCCCTATGGCCTAGGGCCTTGATTCACTAGGTCTCCATAAGTCCCTCCAACAACGATGTATCCACATATATAAATTTCTCCGTAGGATTATCAATGAAGCTTCTCCCCATGGGAAAATCTGTGGCTATGGTTAGTATGCTGCCCTCCACATCAGATCTATTTGGCACCATCCTGACATGCCAGACAATATTGAGGATGTGTCCCCATCTAGAGTTGTGGTTAACATGGCCGATCTATCAGAGGAAGAGATGGAGACAGAACTCCTTGGGGAAAACATACCCCCTAGGGGAGTTCCAGAACTTTTGGACCCATTGGGAATGGTTACTCGCAATCAGATAAATCTACTAGGTCTTCCCATACCCACCGAGACCTTGGTCCTCAGCCAGAATCCAAATAAGGGTATGGAGCATCTTGGAGCCTTTGAACCCTCTGACCCATCTGGATCAGTATAGAGGACAGAGGATAAAACTGAGAAAGCTGCATTGCATCAAAAGCTGGTGAAGTATAAGAAGATGGTTGATGACCTCATTTCTGAGTGTTCCGCGGAGCGACGGCCAGACTACGGTGATCCTTGGATGGGGCAGTAGGGGCAGGCACAATTTCTCCCAAAAGAATTGCCTCTAGGTGACCCTGACCATCATGCCCACTCATAAAGGGTATAAAATGTAACATATGGCACAAGGGTGCGGTATGTGTTGCTAAATCCACCTAAGCAATGTGACAACACCTGGAAACTAGCTCAGGTTCCCCCAGCTACTCCCCAAGTCGTCTCACCATCCGCTCCATGATCTGTTGGGCCTGCTCTTCATCTTGAAGAAATCGCCAATGCACCTATGGTCAAAGATCTCCATTCATACAGGAACCCCAGCCTATATGATCCCATAGAGGTGCTCATTGCTTTCCTCGAGGCTTTGGAAATGCGACAGGTGTCAATACTTTCTGATGGAAAGTTGTATCCGACATGAGTGGATGATATACATCACCCCCATGTTTCGGAAATCCCAACTTCTACCCCTTTAATGAGAGGGGTGACCTACTATAGTAGCTAATCCATTTCATTTCACGGTGCAGACCCAAGCTGGGAAATTCAGTGTCGTAGGAGTCTGCCAAACTCTGATGCTTCATACAGACATCAAAATGACCTTGGTTTTTCTGATACAACTAGCTACCAATCGAGTCAGTAACTGGCTGGGAAGATCTTCAGAGGAAATTTCATTACGAGTATAGTTCCACCACTCAGATGATGAGTATTGAAGACCACTTCATGTGAAAACGGAGGCCCGACCAGCATGTCACGGACATTGTCTCCGGGTGGAAGGGTCTTACCTACTCTATTGACATGCCACTGAATCAAGACAAACTACTAACGATTTGTGTTGGTATTGTCAAGACCAAACAGGTCCCATCTATGATCACCCAGAATTACCCTGGGGATTCTGATACTTCTCTGATAATGCCAGTGTCTAGAAGAAGCCTTTCAGCAGGCCAAGAAGGCACGTCTGTTCCCTCCTACAATTCCTGCAAGAAGGGCCACTAAGGCTGAGCCCACCACGGTGGCCCAAATAGAGGCCCCCAGACAACTGGATTTATTACCAGTGGAGATGACTCCACATCCTTCCAGATACCCACCACCACAAGTGCAGCCTCTGGCCTAGAAACTCCCACCTCAGAACTAGCATGCACCCCCCCCCCCCCCCCGCATAACGCACCGCTACCACCCATGCGAGATAACCAGGCTCTACCTCCTCAACAGGCCCCTCTAGCCCCCTATCAGGGTCTGGCTCCCAGATCCCCCTTCCCATAATGAAGAAACCAGACCTTCTCAATCAATGAGAATCAGGTCTCTGGTCATTTCTGAAGTACCTTGGAAAAGGGAATTGTACGTTTTCCTGGATGATGGAGTCAAGAAGTGGTGGATCTAACTAATCGCCCCAACTACTGCCCCTCTCACCGAATCCTATGGCACACCCTAAAATAGTGCTATGCGTTTAAAGACTGGCCTCAAGAATAGTTTCATAACAATGTAGTCAGGTTAAGCCCAGCTCCGCCACATGTGGAATGTGTATTCGTGAAGCCTGATACAGTGATATCGAAGGCAAGTGGCATCAGGTTTCTAACCACGAGTCCCAGAAGTTCGATGACTGGATGGCTCGTAAGGCGGTCGCTTATGCCCCTGGTATTATCCGTGAACATCTGAATCACCTTGAACCTTCAGAAGATGCCGCGTCACCCACAGCTAGTACCTTTGCATCAACGCCTCAGCCATCTTCTTCCCAGAAGAGCAAGCATCAACGACACATGGGAAAAAACTCATTCACCGATGTGATCATCATCCCGTACTCTCATAGACTTAGTTACCATAGAGATGGATATTCCCCCATGAATCAATCAACTAGGGGATGATTATTCATGTGACAACCAAGGTTGCATCTCGGTTAAAACCGTAGAGCTGATAAACCCCTACATGATTTCTGACGGTGAGGAGCACCAGGAGGATCCACCCAATGTTCCAAGTTGTCCCCAATGTCGACGGAGCCACAAAAATATGGTTCATCAGAGTGCCTAGATCAGCACTTCAAGCCAGGTGGGGCATGACACCAAAACCATAAAACAATCTGAGCATAAAGATCAGCACATGTAGCCTTCTCATCTGGTGTCATCAGGACCTCCTTCGTCGTCATTTGTGCAGCTTGATTAGAAGGATCTACCTCAACCACACCATGATCATCCATGCTCTTATATGGAATGGTAAAAATCAGTTAGTCCTCATCCATTAGTCACTCCACAGGCTTCATCCAGTAAGTAGCAGGACATTCCAAGCACCAGTCACCCGCTGGTCCAGCCGGCAGGGACTGCCATAAACTTTGTCACATAGCATACTCCTATAAGATGAAGCTCGCACCTGGAATGGAAGTATGATTTCCTCAAACATATTTCCAGAATTCTAGAAAGTCTCTCCATCCTTGAGGACCTTCTCCTATCAGCAGATATGCATGAAGCCCTCACCTGGGCTTTAAGAAGCCCCCTCTATTTTGATACGAAGGTTGCAGTTGTATAATCTTTCCATGTAGAGTAAGTCGAGCATGCTGAATTTCAGACCATCATCTCATTATCTAGATAATATTATGGCTCTACAATGTAGGGTAATATCCTCCCACTGTACAGCATCGGCCATTTTAATGGTGTGGAGGTTTGTTGTAGTCATGTTGAGATAGGCTTTGGGATCAACCTAATCCTGAATCAGACTCTGTGAAAATTGGGGTTGTCTAAGGATGGCCTAATTCCCTCTGACCTGAAAATACAAGGTTATGACAGGACATGACAAACATCGGTTGGAAAGATCCTCTTCAAAACCCAGTTCGGGAGTCTATTAACTAGTACCGAGTTCACGGTTGTTTTGTAGGACACTGCTTACAACGCATTGATGGGAAAGCCATGACTCCACCTGCATGAGGCAGTCCCTTCACCATATCCCCAGTGCCTCAAGTACTCCCTTAATATTCAAGTGGGTGTACTTCAAGGTGACGTGTCTCCCTTTTCCTCTTATGAATCCCTCTATATGGATGCTGACTATTACAAGAGCAAGGACAAGAAGATTTAGGCTAGTGAGGTTGAGCATGATATTGAAGCGACCAACCCAAGGACAGATCTAGATAATGCCTACATCATTCCAATCCATTGATTGGAGGCTAAAAAACTGGACATGGGAAAATGATTCATTTTTTCTGAATGAGGGGGGAGAACAACCCCGGGTCCAATCAATGCCAGAAGATAACCTCATACTCCTACACAAATCAGGCATGGGTGATCCCGGAGCCCCCTACTCCCAAAAGTTATCGGGATGTCATCCCCATGGTAATATAAATATTCCATACTTTCTTGTTTCACTGGGTAGGATAAACTGTATCAATCCAACACATCGCAATAACTTTGATAAACTCATGTGTGTCCCTTTGGTCCAAAGACCATATGGGATCGGATCGACATTCTTCATCACTATGGTTTCGGCAGCACAGGGGTCCCACGATGTTGTGTCCACCGCTGCACTGGCTGGTACTAGTCTCCAATTTGGATCTGTTGATTCTATGGAAGCTCCTTCTGCCATGGATACCTCCTCTATAAGTGAAGAAATGTATTTATAGGATACTATTACACCTTTTAAGATGGTATCTCCACCACAGTCGATGAGTTGGTACAGGTGAACCTCGGTAGCGAGGTGGATCTGAAACCCACAGTTATCAGTGTCGCTATGCCTCTCGAGGAGAAACAACAGTATGTGGGATTCCTGAAGTAGAACCATGATGTATTATCTTGGATCTATAATGAAATTCCATGGATAGATCCCCAGGTAGACGTCCACCACCTCGATCTCCCAGAAAACCACCACTACTTTAAGCAGCCTCCCAGAAAGATGCACCCTTCTCACTATCACGAACCAAATTTTGTTGCCATCAAAACCAGCCCCAAATATAGCCCATCACAAATCCCAAAGGGAGTTCTAGATCCCCATGGGCTGGCCCAAGTTCCTAAGTATCATAAAATGATGTTTGGGAATGATTTACCTGATTTTATAAACACTAAACAACAAACGAACTCAATAAAAAATCTTTCTTTTTCAACTAAAACCATATATTACAAAATTTAATAACTGAATTACATGATTTGAAACAATTTAAAAAGGAAATTAAAATGGTACAAAACCAAAAATGGTAATCCAAGAACCGCCACAATTCAAGGGTTAATCACCCTCAAGCCGTCTCCACGGCGACGCACCAAGAAGGACTTCTTGGAACCCAAACCACCGGCACTAAAACTGTACCCAAACCTGTGACACAAAATAAGCAAGTCTACTTACACCCAGAGGTGTAATTTGGGTATGAACAAAATCCCAGTAGAACACCACCAATAATATATTCTATGTGATAAGCATTCAAATATGAAAATCATGCAAGTTTTCAAAAAACATGTACTTTTTAGTTACAATTTCTAAAACATGCAACTTAAAAAATAAGTTTTCGAGTGGGATAATTTAAAGAATCAATGCTTTTAAAATAAATTCCAATCCTACTGAATTTTCCAGCCAAATATACCAAACGCAAATGGTGAGTATAAAGGATCTAATGAGCACAAGGAATATGAAATAACCCTTGGGCACTAGCTATCTTTGGGTCCCATGTACCTCGTATCTCATTGAGAGTAACCATAAAAAATATCCATTCTCGTGCATGAGCCACTAGTAGGAAACATACCCATAACCTAGTGGTCCCCCATCATAATAATCATATTTTAGTTGGAGTTTTGTGCATCAATTTTCTAAGTGAAACTGAGGCCAAACCTCTTGGGATCACTAGCATACAAGTACACGTCCACCCACCTAGATACTCAGCTTTCCCTATAGTGCTCAAAAAATTTCAACAAGAAAAGAAGTATAATTTCCACATGAAAATGTCATTTCCACATCACATATTCACCAAATAGAACACATGTACAACACACAAGTCACAAAATCCACTTTTTCATTAAAATTCATTTTGAAATCATACACACACCAAAATAGACCACAACACTTTTCACATCACTTCAACACTTCAACACATCCTTTAAACATTTCTATAAAAAAAATTACAAGGTGATACACATCACATAACATCCCACACATAAATTCCACATAATACCCATTTTACCATCAAAATCACTTTATCATCAAACTTATAAGAAACATCCCACAAACAAGTTTCGCTCCAACATCACAATTTAATAAAACATTTCAAAAATTTACAAAATATTCTAAGAAGTTTTGACGTCCGAAAACATCACTTAACATTTAAAAACCCCATGATAGGTGAACACACACAACAAATAGTACATATGCACCATTTTCCCACTTTTTTTAACCAACTAAACATTTATAATTTTCATAAATAGAACCCAAGTGGTGTAAATATATCTTGCACACAAAACCCATTTCAAAACCCCCATTTAAGAACAAAACCATACCAATTCTTATCCAAAATAGAATTGGAATCCCTAGAGAGATTTATAAAGCATATTTCAAGTGTTATAAAATCACCTTGAATAATAACACAAAATATACAAATGAAAACACACATTTTCATAAAATTCTCTCAAGAAGTATAACAATGTTTTACACATCAAACCTATTAAAAAACCCTCTTTTTAGGCCCACATAAAACTAATAAATTACCAAACCAGAATTTTCAGGCCAAAAAATATTTAGTAAGCCAATTCCATAAGTTATAAAATACACCCAAATAATACACCATGAGTTAAACATGAAAACACCAAATTTCAAAGTAAAAATTCAACTATAAAATTAAACATGTAACCAAATAAATCATAAGTATTTTTTACACCACACCCAACATATGAGGAATATGAAAAATGGGTAAATAAAACAATATGACTCATAAATAATTTTTTACACATGGAACCACCTACCTTTTATCTCAAAACCCTCAAAACATGGTGCGAACCATAAATTGCACCACTACTGCCCCTCAAGGAAGTGAAATCCAACCTAAAACTAGAATATTTCACCCGAAATACAAGAAATCAAACCCTAGGTTCTAACCCTGAGTTATGGACATTAGGAAACTTAAGGATAAGGTAAGAAACCTTAATCACATTGAATGTAACCATAATCAAATTGAACGAAAAATTAAGAAGACCAAATTACTTGAGGGATATTGTAGAAATAGCCCCAAATACACAAGTTTATGAATTTGAAAATAGACAAATATTTAAGGGATGTTCGAACAAGGATAAAGAGACCATGTAGGAATTTTAATGGGGAAAAAAGAGTGAAAATTGAAGGAGTTATGAGGAAACAAATTACTTTTATAAATCTATTGTAATTGAGAAAGCTTAACAAGTTTGGACTTGTTCTGCGAAGAAAACGAGCTCCAAATAGGGGGATAAGAGATTGGGGGTGCGCCTAGGTTCAGTGGATTCAGGTTAGAGGTGGAATCACCAAAAAATAGTTAAAATTGAATAAGTTATTAAATAATTTTTTTTTAAACTCGAAATGAGCTTTGGGGGTGGCTGAACTCCTTAAATAAAAACCCAAATCCACCATGATTATGGATTTCTAAAGGATCCAAATTTAAATGGTGGTGTTAATAGGTCAGGGGAGGAAAAGTATGAATTTTATGGGATGGAAAATGTTTGAAAATGAATGAGTTATAATATAAAAAAATTATTTTTAAATTGGTAACTGGGCTCACGGTTTGGCCCAATTCATGAAAACTCACTCATTCCTCCATAAAAGCTTGGGAAACCCCCAAAACAAAGAATGAATGGAAAATAAATTAAAAATAACTTTAAAATAAGTTATGAATGTGACAGTTCTCCCCACCATGAAAACTTTCCACCCTAGAAAGTAACTGCAAGTTCCAAACAACAACCAAATGCAACGGAGAACCCAAGAGGTACTCCCTTGCCAGGTTTCGTCCCCAAAGGCCAAAACACCTCAATTGATAAATCAAGGAAGGATTACCCTCACAACTAAAACATATACCACTTTCTTGAAATGATTAATCACATTCATACTTTATCCCAAAAGAAAACTCCTTAAATACTATCTGAACAAAACTCAAGCAATTCACTCAAACAAACAACAACTTTGAACAATGTTACACTTACCTTACTTTAACTAAACCATTGGGCGCTCTCCAATCCCAACATTTACTCATGGAAGATTTTGGTTGCCAGATAGCTCTGAACGAGACTATCTACTGCCAAGCCAATACCATGGATAAATCTATGTTACTTGTACAAGGGGACACAAATATGCTCCCAACTATAAGAGACAACCAATATTTTTTCTGAGACAGAATAAGGAAACTAATAAAGGGAGGCATGAACGTTCTCCCTGGTACAAAGGGTAGACTTCCCTTAAAAATTTCTAAAGGAAAATACAAAAGAAATATAGTGGATCTACCCACCATAAGAACAAACCATCTTAACCGACCATATTGGGACGGCACAGAAAGACCCAAAAATTTAAATATTTGGGAAGGTTTCATGTTTAGTCCACACGGTTTGTGAAACCATGAACTAACTGTGCAGATCACTCTTCCCGCATGGCTTCCTAGCATATGGTCACTCCTAATCATACACAAACCATGTGCTGAGTCTATCTAGAAAAATTTACAACCATTATCCAAAGAATCAATGGAAACCAAAGGGGGGGATGACATTGGGTGATGACATGGGTACAAGGCCCTCCACCTATCTCCACCGAATGAGAATAACAGAACAAAATGATGAAACCAGAGGTTTAAACTCTTCCTGTATTTAATACTATGGATAAGACTTTGTACAAGGTTTTAAACAACATTGGGATTTCCTGTGAATAAGTTCCATCTTCACTCTAAGACCAATGGCTGGAGCTCAAATGATTGAACCATCTTTGGCCTCGCAGTTAGGCTTTAGAAACCAACTAAACAATAATTCTTCTTTCGATGCCCCTAAAAACTATACTGCAATCCCAAATAAGTTTTCTAGATATAACACATTCCAAACTCACTTTACCCTATCCCTATATTTCATTTAAACAAGGGCTTAGAAAATGAACACACAAGAGACCTTGTTTCTTCGGGTGAGAAACAATAGAAGCAAACAACACCTATTCTCAACTTCCTCTGAAATGGAAGATTTTGATGTTTTTCCTATGGATACATTCTCCCAACATAACAGAGACTCTTAGAGGATTTCGTGACTTTCACCTTTTTTTCAATCGAGCATATGACATCACAAGGTGTCACCGAACATGACCATTACGACAGATATAAAAAATGCATGGAGAGGGACCGTATACAACATCCCCAAACAATACACAATTATAGAAAGTTTCCACAATATCCTATCATGACCATATTTTCCACACTGGTAGTTTAACGTGAACTCCTTCTTCGAGGAGACTACGAAGGACCCAAAGGCCCTCTTAGACATCATCCAAATACTCATCATGCTAACAACCCCAGACCACTTCCACCTTCAGTAAATTAGGAAACTTATGAAGCTAAGGACTCTTTCAACCTTCCATGATCACTCTCCCGCTACAACAGGATCCAAAAAACCAAGAATGGAAAGGTTGTAGACTCAATCTACAAATCTCGAGAAAATGATTTCTTATACTGATCAATTGGGGGGTCTTCAAATGGAGAAACAATCTGGGTTTCACTTTAGTTGTACACTAACCCTTAATCGGGATTACCTTATCCAACGATAGAACCGAAGGACCCAAAAAAGATGGTATATTAGTCAAGACATACCACAAACCAGCTCTAAACACTAGAATATAACCACTGTAAAGGCATCCAAAAACATTTCTCATAAGAGAAAATTTACCTTCCCTTCAATACAGCATACCGACCAAACACAAACCAAAAACACAGTTCAAATAGGAGGGGTCCTTGGACTCAAAACATCACACAACATCAACATTTTCAAAAACACGTAATACACACCATCACAAACTAGACATCAAGACATTAATTGTTTTCTCTTTAAAATCATATTTTTGAAAATAAACGGTTCAGCAATTGGCGTATCCACCAATGGTACCCCATGAGCCTCACACATGCATGTTTATATGCCACACCGGGCACCATCCTCATATCTATCCCAGAACTCTTCCATCCATGCCATCAACCATCCATCATCCCATACAACCCCATGGATGTGTTCGCTCATGGAAATACCAAAGGTTAAAATAAAAATTCTTTCCACTTTTCAAAACCAAAACACTCAACCAATACCTCCTTTTTCTCTAAACTTCTATCCACAAAATCAATCCCAAATTACACCTTAACAAAATTTTCAGAGAAGTAAAATCATTTAAATGAAAAAACACTTTCAAGTCATATGCATTAATTTCAAAACATCCCATTCCATTAAAATACCTTTCAAAAGTTTAGAAAACCCTATTGGTAACACTTTTTCAAAACCAACTTTAACACAATTTTCTGCTTTCAAAGGAGGTTGAAACGCACAATTTTTTGCTTTCTAATGCATTTTGAAACCCTAAACACACCAAAATATCCCACAACACTTTTCCCATCACTTCAACACTTTAACACATCCATCAATCATTTTTATAAGACAATTAAAAGGTGATACACATCACATAACATCCCACACATACATGCCACATAATACCCTTTTTACCTTCAAAATCATTTTATCATCAAACTTACATGAAACATCCCACAAACTAGTTTCACTCCAACATCACAATTTAATAAAACATTTAAAAAAATTACTAAACATTATAAAAAAAATTCATCATAAAACATCACTTAACCTTTCGAAAACCCATGATTGGTGAACAGACACACCAAACAGTACATATGCACCCTTTTCCCACTTTGCTTAACCAACTAAAACTTTAACAATTATCATAAAAAGTACGCAAGTCTTGAAAATATGTCTTGCACACAAAACCCATTTCAAAACCCCCATTTTAAACCAAAACCATACCAATTCATATCCAAAGTAAAATTGGCAGCCCTAGAGACATTTATAAAACCACCTTCAAGTGTTATAAAATCACCTCGAATAATTACAAAAAATATACAAATGAAAACACACATTTTAATAAAATTCTCTCAAGAAGTATAACATTGTTTTACACATCAAACCTATTCAAAAACCCTGGTTTTAGAACCACATGGCACTAATAAATTAAAAAACCAGAATTTTCCGGCCAAAAAATATTTAGTAAACCAATTCCATAAGTTATAAAATACACCCAAATAATACCCCATGAGTTACACATGAAAACACCCAATTTAATGATAAAATTTAACTATAAAATTAAACACGTAAACAAATCAATCATAAACAGTTTTCGCACCACACCCAACATATGCGTAATATGAAAAAGTAGTAAATATAGCAAGCTAACTCATCAATAATTATTTACACATGCAACAACCGAACTTTTATGTTGAAACCCTCAAAACAAGGTGTGAAACATAAACCACACCACCACCGCACCTCAAGGAAGTGAAATCCAACCTAAAACTAGAAGATTTCACCCAAAAGTCAAGAAATCAAAGCATAGCTTCGAACCCTAACTTCTGGACATTATAAACCTTAAGGATAAGGTATGAAACCCTAATTACATTGAATGTAACCCAAAGAAAATTGAAAGAAGAATGAAGAAGACCAACATACATGAGGGATCTTATATAAATCGCCCCAAATAAACTAGTATCTGAATTCAAAAATAGCCAAAAATTTAAGTGACGTTCGAACAAGGATAAGTAGACCTTGGAGGAATTTTAATGGGGAAAAAGAGTGAGAATTGAAGTATTTATGAAGGAAACAAATTACTTCTATAAATCAGCTCAATTGGAGAAACCTTAATAAGTTTCAAATTGTTATGCGAAGAAAACGAGCTCCAAATAGGGGGAGAAGAGATTGGGGCCACCAAGGTTTAGTGGGCCTGGGTTAGAGTTAGAATCACCGAAAAAATAGTTAATGTTGAATATGTTATTAAACAAAATAATGTTTTTCTAAAACTGTAAATGGGCTTTCACGGTGGCCCAACTCCTTAAATGAAAACCCAAATCCACCATGATTATGAATTTATAAAGGCTCCAAATTTAAATGGTGGTATTAATAGGTTAGGGGAGGCCACGTAGGAATTATAATGGATGAAAAATTTTGAAAAACGAATGAGTTATAAAAGAAACAAAACTTATTTTTAAATCGGGAATTGGGCACACAGTTTGGCCACATTCATGAAAACTTGCTCATTCCTCTAAAAAAGCTTGGGAAACCCCCAAAAAAATAATGAATGGGAAATAAATTAAAAATACCAATAAAATATGTTATATATGTGACACTCATGGTTCCATGGTTGAGGTCAAAATTGATAGGATCATTAGAGAAAATTTCATCAAGGAGGTATAGTACCCCAGATGTATAGCCAACATTATTCCCATCAGGAAAAAGAGCGGACAGATCGTGGTCTGTATCAACTGTCAGGATCTCAATTTTCCATATCTGAAGGATGATTTCCCCCCTCCCATGACGGAGTTGTTGATTGATGACACTGATGTGTTCTAGGCCCTCTTCATCATGGATGGACATTCTGGGTATAATCTGATCTGGATGGCTCCTGAGGATTAAGAGTCAATAACCATCAGGTCACTACAAGGTACTTTCTACTACCAGGTAATACACTTCGGTTTAAAAAAAGTAGGTTCCACCTATCCTTGAGCCACAAATCACATATTTAAGCAGATCCTTAGGCTATTGGAGGAAAACTACGTAGATGATCTGGTGGTCAAATCTCGCCAACATTAGGACTAACTCAATGACCTTGAAAAAGTGTTTTGCGTTCTCAATTCTCGCCACCTACAGTTGAACCCATTTATGTGAACCTTTGGGGTCACCTCTAGAAAGTTTTTCTTCTTGGTTGTTAGATACAGGGGCATAAAAATAGACCTCGAGAATATCATGGCCATTAGCCATATGTCTCCACCAAGAAACATTCGGGAGTTGTGAGGTTTCCAAGGCCACATGGCCTACAAATGCTGATTTATCACAAATTTGGTTGGTAAGTGTAAGCATGTTTCTCATATCATGAAGAAAGGCATTGATTATTAGTGGGAAAAATAATGTTAGACATCTTTTGAGGAAATAAAGTTGTATATTCTCCGTCCTCTGGTCTTAATTCCACCTGCCTTTGAAAATATTCTATTCCTTTATGTGACCCCCCCCCCCCTGGAACGATCTCTTGGCATCCTTATCCCCTAGAAGAACAATGAGGGAACTGAGAATATTCTCCATTATATCAATTGCATGATCCTCGAAACGGAGACCAAATACTCCACTATCTAGAAGAGCTGCCTTGCACTGGTATTCACAGTACATAAATTGTGACATTACATTGAGCACCATGAGGTACAGTTGGTGTTCTGGGTGGATCCATTGAAGTACATCCTGAACCAACCAATATTGATAGGTCGTCTGGCTCATTGTGAAGCAATATGTCAGTAGTTAGACATCACGTTTGTCCCTCAAAAGGCTATTGAGGGTCTTGAATTGGAATATTTCCTCACCATACATCCAGCTCTGGCAGACCAGTTTTTGTTCCTTGAAATTTATGATGAGGCAATCCTCCTTATATACCAATACATTCTATGCTGTCAAATTCTCTTTGATGGTGCTTCTAGATCCCTATCAGCAGATGGATCAATGACCTGAGGCTTAATAGAGTAGGAATGGGATTCATCTTCAATTCCCTAGCACTATCCATTCTATCGTATTCATTTCTATTTTCAAGAGGTTGCACCATCAATGATTAAGTATCATGAACTCATTACTAGCCTCGAGTTGGCCCTCATGATTGATGTTCCCCATTTCCATGTGAAAGGGGACTCCTAACTTGTCATCAAGTAGATCAATGGTGACTATTTCATCTGAAAGTCAGAACTCAAACCACTATTCGAACGCACCCTACAACTGATGTCCCAGTTCCAATCTTGACCATAAGTTACTCATGTCCCTCGATCCCAAAATGGTCAATATGATGCCTAGGCTGGCCTAGATGCATCCCTTGCAGAGCATGAACAGGACTATTTGATTATCCATGTGTCACAGAGGAGATTTATCTCTCTCATCACTCAAGATGACAATGACAGCCCACAGGTAAGCCACCATAATGTCAGCACCTCCACGTTAATACTTTTAGGTCCCCCATATGCAGTGATTGAGGTGACACCCGACTGGAGATCCTCCTTTGTCGAGTACCTCCAAAATAGTAATCTGCCAGTAGGTCGGACCGAGTGTGAGTGAATCCAACACCACACATTACATTTTACCCTTCAGAATGGTCCCCTTCATGATCAGATTATGTACAAGAATAGATTTGATGGGGTTCTCCTCCATTCCATTGAATGAGATGAGATTTCTCATGTCATGGAAGAGTTTCAAGTCAGTTCCTATGGGGATCATCAAACCAGGCTGAAGTTATCTCACCAGATCCAAAGGCTCCAGTATTTTTGTCCCTCCATGATCTATGACTGTATATATTTTTCTAAAAGGTTCCATAGGTTCCAAATTCATGACAACATTGTGAATCAGCCACTGAAGCCTCTCCACACTACCATGTACTCTTAGTCCATTGTGGTCTTGGGACTCGATGTTGTGGGACCATATCCACCAGCGACAGCTCGCCAGTACAGGTTCATTCTGACCGCAACGGATTTCTTTTCCAAGTGGGTAGACGCAGTCCTGCTCAAGGAGGTCAAGGTCTATTCTATCATTGACTTTGTGATTTCCAATATCATCTACCGATTCAGAGTCCCTCACGTCATCCTAACCGATAACGACACCAACTTTCAGGCAGCCGAGTTGAAGATATTGTACACTAAGTACTACATCTTTTCTAACCATACCTTCTTTTACCACACATAATAAAATGGGTAGGTTGAGGTGTTCAATAAAACCCTCTCAAAGATTCTGCATAAAATCATTGGCCAGAACAAGAAGAGTTCTCCGGACAAGATCCCCAATGCCCTATGTGCTTATCATATGACTACTCATAATTCAACATAGGTGACCCCATACTCCCTACTATATGGAACGGAGGCCACCCTTACCATAGAGATTCAGTGGAATTCATTATGCATTTCTGTCTATGATCAGGAAGAACCATATAAAGTAGCTGAAATTTTTCTGGTTGAATTGGAAGCACTCGACGAGAATAGGCATCGTGCCCTACACAATCTAGAGAGGCATCAGAACAAGATAGTTAGAGATTTCAACCTGAAAGTTCACCTCTAATATTTCTTGTAAGGGGATTTGGTGTTCTCCTAGATAACACCAATGATACTTGGAAGAAAACCACCCAAATTGGATCCCAAAGGGGTGGGACCTTACATCATTCACAAGGTTTATCCCAATGGCACATACTCTCCGGTTTCCATGGATGGTGAGCGTATAACTCCTCTCACCAATGACATGTTCCTCAACAAATAATTTTACTAAGAAAATAAGGTACTATATGACCTTAAACTGCCATGTCCCACATAAAATTAAACTATATGTCGTCCTGCGGGACGTTAAACGAAACCTAGTCCCACAAGATTGTAAATTGTTCTATCCGTACCACAACATGTTAAAATGTGTGGTGCATCCAAACTGAAGGATGTAAATCTATTCATAATTTGTCATGCATTATGTTAAACAATGAGTGGAAGATGTAATATTATGGTCCTACGTGAACATAAACTGTCGGGTCCTACATGACCTTAAACTATACGTCGTCCCGCACGATGTTAAACTGTAGACATTTCCGCACAACCATAAATTGTCCAATGCCTTTGCTGCATGATGTTAAACTGCACAGAACCTCCAAAAAATATGTATGACTTGATTTCAATCCTCATGGGATACGTAGGAACGCTTAGACACCTCACCTTGAGTCTACCACCCAAACTATTTTCTTTGACTACCCCACCTGGATGTAGTTTTCTTGGGGGATCCCGCATGGTGTGGTGTAGGATTATTTGGGCCCCCACTCAGATCGGGGTTACGTTGATCGCACCATGTGCCCTTCCTCGTTCTTCTATTATCCCATGTCCTCACTGCACAATTCTAAACTGGACATCCTTCAAGAACTAAATATGGATTGACTCTCGTCATTATGGGATACGTAGGAATGCCCAGACATTTTTTATTTTTTCCCAGCCCCCAATTTTCAGATCTCCTTTATTTCGGGTTCATCATGACTAAACTATAAATCCCTTTCCCTAGAGATCTCCACCACTTTAATCGTCCTCCTAGACGTTAAATTGCATGGGCACGTTTATGCTTCACACTCTCCCTGTACTTGGGACTCCATCATCTTTCACATCCAAAAGCCTCCCCCCCCCCCGAGTAGTACAGATACTTATCCTAAGGTATCTCTTATCATTTCTGGCCTACACCCTCGAGGACTTGGAATGAAAAGTTGACACAAGTCCCGCGTTGCAAATATGTCCAGTGGTCAATTCTCATTTGTTGTTCCCATTTCAGGTCACATGATATGGTTGTTGTGTTTTGAACATGGTCAATAGTTATCTTTTATCGTTGTCACCAACCCCATATGTCCCAAATATTAGGTGTAGTGGTTCATTATGAAACGCTGTCTCTTCCAACAACAGTTTTCCTTAAGCAGGAGTGTGAGTCCAATTGTCGTACCCTTATATGTGGGGGAGAGCCCAGTCCTTCTCCATGTTTCCCACACTGAGCATTGCTCACGTGGTCATAAGAATTATGTTAAGGAAATACCTGTGTAAAGGGGCATGTATATATGGTCCAAGCCCTATGACCTTAAAATAAGAGCACCATCATCCTCATTGCAAGACGTTAAACTGAAAACTGACCAGGACTTCCTATCTCAGGTCCCTCACCCCCTTTCATCCCCTAGCCCAAGTTCTCAACTAGGATTACTTGGTGTGGTGTGTACTTATGTCCCCATTAATGTCATTTTATTTTTTTGTGCCATGCATGCCCCCTTGAGACATACCTTTTTCATATATTGTCTGTTCACAACCATAGGTCCCGCCACGATTTTCATGTCCCGTCATTTTGGATTCCTTCATTATTCACATCCAAAAGGACCCCCGAAAAACATGGATTCTAGGCCCTAGGTCTCTCCTACTATTTCGGGGAAACATTCCCAAGGATTTCTAGAGGAAAGTTGATACAAGTCTCATGTTGCGAATGTGGTCAACGGTCGATGTTCAATTGTCTACCCCACACCCCAGTCACATAAATAAAGATAATGTGTTGTGAACATGGTGAATAGTTATCTGCTATCATGGTTTTTGTTTTGTGGTTTTCCATGGGAACGATGATTTACCCTCTACACTCATCTATCCCATGAAAATGACATTAAACAAACCATCTATGGTCCAAGCCCTATGGCCTAAAACTAAGAGCACCATCAAACTCACCACAAGATGTTAAACTCTGAATTGTTTGGGACTTCCCACCTTAGATCTTTCAATCTTGTCATTCCCCTATCCTAAGTTATCATTCGGGATTGAATTATGTAGTAGTAGATTATGTATTCATGTCGGGTTACTCGTCGTGTTGTGCGCATCTCCCGTTGAGATACATTTCCCCTGTCGGTGTCCTTGTCGCATGACATAAAACTGAACATCAACCTCCAGAACTATGTGTGGCTTGATTCCCATCCTTATGGGATATATAACACCACCTGAATATTTAATCTTCAGGTCTATCCCCATCTCATAGAAACCCCCATATCATCCTGGCCTCTTGGAATGAGTCATTCTAGGGGAGGGGTATATGTTGTGGTATGGGCTTATGTCCTCATTCACATTGGTTTTTCAATATCTGCACCACATACTCCCTTTATAAGGGATAGTCTCTCCTACCTCATGTCCTGCATGACATTAAACCGCACCCTTAGAACTATGTATAGATAGATTCCTATTCTCATGGGATACATAGGAACACATAGACGCTTCTCCATGGGTCCAGCCCCAAATTCCCTGACCTTTTCTGGCCCCTTGGCTCGGGGTTTATTTCTCTGAATTGTGTGTGGTGTGATGTGTACCTCGTCCTCATTCACATCGGGTATGATTTATCACATCGTGTGCATTCACCCTAAGAATATGTTTCCCCTTTATGTGTCCAAGCCATATGATGTTAAACTATGTCATTGGGTCCCACAAGACTTTAAATTGTTTCTTCTTTATTGGATGACATTGAAACTCATGGTTGGTCCCATCATGCGACCCTAAAATATTATATTATTGTCTGGGGTTCCTGAAAAAAAATGACACTACATTGTGATACCGTCACTCGGGGGGGCATCATGTTGGGTATTGGTCATCCACCATTCAATTTGGAAATGCCTACATGTGGCTTGATTCCTATAGAGACACCAGGACTCTTTGTCCTTAGTTAATCAGTTCACAAAAAAAACACACATCTATCCTAAAAGAAAACAAGATCTATCAAATGCCACTTCTTTTGATGCATGGACCAGACCTGAATGACTTTATAATCCCTGGCACTAGTACCTTATCGTTCTATCTCTAGAACTACGTATTCTCGGATTCCTATTCTCATGGGGTATGTAGTAATTCTCGGACACTTTTCCTTAGGCCCAACCTAACATTCATTTTCGGTTCCTCGACCTAAAACCTCCCCAGGAAGTGCATTGTGTGGGCCTCATCCTCATTCACGATGTGTTTTATAATTACTATGCCATGTGTCTCACTCATTCCTTTCCATTTATGGTCTGAGCTCTAAGAACATAAACTAAGTTCTCTGGTCCAAGATCTAAGACCATATACTATGATGTCATTACATCTTATCTACAAAGAAAAAAAGACAAAATTCCCAGAACTACATTTTTCTTGATTCCCATCCTCATAGGATACATAGGAATGCCCAAACATTCCATCTTTAGGTCCATCCCCAAGAATCTTAAATCATTCCCCCTCTTTTTTGGCCCCCTGGCCCAAAATCGTTCAGGAACATGTGGTGTGGAATGTGCCTCTTGATATTTTATCGACATCAGGGTGTGTACGACACTGCACGTTCCCGTTCTGGGTGCCATGTCCTCAACGTATGACTTTAATCTGCGACTATACCCTGAACACATTTGGGATTCCCCATATAAATTATGGGATGCATTAGCTTCCTCTCTAGAGAGGTATTGTCTCTCTTAACATGTTTCTACCAGAGTGGTGTAATTTCAAGAGTGTTGGGCTCCATTTGAACAACCAATCACTTCACTCTCCATGCTTTTGGTTCCCTTTATATAGATCCTCATTTCATTTCAAATCTGAAAGAACCCCCTAATAGTAAGGATGCTCTACCTATGGCTCACCAATTGTCCTAGGACAGTGTTTCGGAAGACTAATGGATGAAATTTTGAGTCAGGTCCCGTGTTTTGAACATGGTCAGAGGTTGGCCTTCATTTGGTATCCCCATATAAGGCTATCGCAATAGGGATGCTGTGTTTTGAACACTTTCAATAGTTATCCTTCCTTTTCACAAAACCTTCACTGTGTTCTGAATTTGGGGTATCGTGATTCACAATTTTTACACCCCCTTATGTTCAGAATGACTCAAACACCGCTGGAGTTACCTTGCTCATACACCAGATCACAAAGGGAAGACAATAATTCAACTGTTATGAGAGCTTCATTCTCTAGTCAGGTCTCCCCATTTTTCTTCTCAGAAGCCTGGATGCGTTGTTTATACCATATATTCCCAAAGATTGGTCATAACTCCCACATTCAAATGATGTGACGATGCGACCATCCCTTGTAAAACACATAGGGCATGACCCACATGAGCTTAGGGATGGATTGATAATTATTTCATGATTGTTGTTGGAATGCATTAAACTGAACAAAAAAGTCAATAATTTGTTCATGCACATAGTTCAGAATAAATAGCAGCAAAGAAGAATAAGTTTATGTGTTCAAAAAAATAGGCCCCTTATGGATCGATTTTTTGGATGGATTACTCCATTGTTTCCACCTTCCAACTTGTGGCCTCCAAAATTGCTTCCTACCCCCTTAGGTCCTTCTCTTCATCAGCAGCTACATAGTGTAACTCATTAGACCTATCATGTGCCTGTTATATTTCAGTTTGGTTCTCAATCATTTGGCAATTCTCGAGCACTATTTGACCCAGGGAATCTGCTGGCTGGGCCCTCAATTTCTCGATGAGCTTGGAGTGGTTTGCAATGAATGCCTCCCTTTCGTTCGATTGCTCTTCAAGGCGTCGGAACTCCTGTTCCACCTTCAAGAATTCATGAGTATTCTCTAAATCTTTCTAGAACTGAGCAATATTATAATGTTTGGTATTCTCCTATATCTTCTATTCCATGTATTCATAGATCATTACATGAAGATGATGATCATCTACACCTCCATTGCAGAGAAAGTGTAGCGAGGTGTAGAGTGATCCCATCTGTTTTAGCCATTCTATCTGTGGCTGACTGAGGAAGATCTTGATACACTTCCATCCCTTGAGTCGTGTCATATGACTCTCATAGGATTCTTCCAAATCAGATTCATCTATCATCTTAGGGTCTTCTGGGTGATAGTTAGAGAAATAATCCAATAGACTAGTGGGAGGGTTTTCTTCTAGTACTCCTCCCAAGGGATTAGGCTCTTCAACATATGGGCGACCTTCCTCTCTCTCCTTAGTCTCAGAAACTTTTCCCCCACAGACTTCATACCCCACCCCGACATTAATATTGACGAATTCCACAACCATTTTCTCTACTGATGTTAGGGATGGCTTGGATTGAAAAATATGTCATGAGTGGGTCGGTGCTTTTTTTGAATAATTTGCAAATATCCTGGACTCAGCAGACTGTTGAGCATCCAATTCTGTGATTACTGCACATAAAATGGGCTCTATGATCAGATAAGCTCTCTAATGACAGATACAATCATATGAGTGATAAAACTTATGAGATCTCAGCACATCATCCTATGAAATTTCCGTTGCCGCAAGAGCTGTCACTATAGGAGATCCTTTAGTGCTTATTAGTTAAATAATGGGTATCGGCTCCCCGCCTTTTTCTATCGGTGCATTCCCCCCCCCCCCCCCTCCGGGTGGAGCTACTTGACTTGTGCTAATATGCGTCTAAATAGGATAAAAAATCTGATTGAAGATTACAAGAGAAGAAAAGAGGCAAAGCTAGGATTAGGATTGAGGCATACCTCAAGTAACTCAGCTATTTCAATATCAGAGCAAATAATCTTGATGCTCTCTCGACGAATCCCTTGCTGGGTTGTCCCCTAAGACCATCCACCTCCAAAATCCTCTTCAACTTCCCCTATTTCTTCTCCCAACCCATCTCCTCCCCATCTTCTAACTCATTTCCCTATGACTCCTCATTGCCATCGTCATCTTCAAATGAAATTCTTTCTAGATCATGGTCTTAGATGCGCATTACCTTCACCCAGAGGGGTGGTTCCTCATGCCATCCCCACTGGAATGCATATGTGTCCATGGCCATCAAATATTCTTATCAAAGATGGATGATCACCTTATCGTCAAACCAGATGAGTCGAACTTCTGGAAGCTGGATTCCATCTCGTACTATATTTTCCAAAGGGTTTTGGTGCCCATTGATTGTCGCAGGGTCAACCAAGATGACCACAGCGTAGGAAAGATCACGTCCTCAGAAGGGTGAAGCATATAACTTATCTTTATCCCAATAAGCTCCATGGCCACTCTGTGAGTTTCTTCATGATCCCCTCTCCCACCGGACAATGAGGGCATCACCACACCATGTGATGTCCCCACTAAAGAATTCCTAGCCTGTATCAACCTAGCTGCCCAACTTTTCCCCATCATTTCCTCCCTGATGGTGCTTTTTCTTCTCTCTCATGGCCCAGGCTCCACACTAGTGACCATGATCCACCAGACTCCCTTCCAATCCATTCTGGGTATTCCACCACCCAACGATCACAATATTTTGGGGAGGGGCCAGCGTCAACTCTAGTACGGTGAAAGGTAATTACCTCACCAAAGCCGTAGGTTGTGAACATCATCCACATTTTAAGGAGAACATAAGGATTTTTCTCCTCTAAGACATTTTTATAAACCTTCTTCAGCATCTTATGGAGGAATCCAAAATTCCTGGATAATCTTGACGGCACATAAGGCATCAAAATAATCTTTCCATTGACCCGGGACATAAGCACCCCACCTCTGATGCTCTGCAAGTATTCTCTTTACTCCAATGAGTATTGCCGGTCAACTATAATCTGGCCAGCCAGGGTGGGGAATATTGGACTAAAGGTAAAATGGATTTGATTTTTGATCCTGATATGTATCCCCACTTTGTTGGGCGTCAAAGGCATGACCCCGTCAATGTTCAACAAGTAAGGTCGCGGGCCATTCCCTATGAGACGAATGGTGTTTGGGAAGGTGTACTTGCCACAGTGAGTCGTGATCCAACAAAGAAGGATTTGGAAAGGGCCACATATCCCCCTCGGTGATCCCCCTCTCAAAATATGACCTAGGATGGAATACATATGGTCCAATATAGGGACCTCCAATTTGATCCTCTGATTGGATTCTAGAATGTTATCCATCACAAATGTTGCGGGGTGGACTCTCATCCTTCTGTCCCTTACTGGCAAAAGACACCCTCTTAAGAAGGTTTCTAGAAGTCTGGCATATGGGATGTTCGGGTCCTAGATTTCATCCACAATAAATCCCCAAGATTGATTTTACCCCACCTCTAGGATCCTCCAGTATGATCCACATTTTCTCCTCTGTTCCGTGATCAGACACCGTCTTCCTCACCCTGACATCTTGATATTCGGGTCTCTCTTCAGGAACAAGGTGAACCATTTTAAGTAGTAAATGATCTTCAGAAAGTCCTTGACCCACAACCTCTCCTTGGCCAACTCCCACAGGTGCCATGTTAGAATGGTACACCACAACTTCTCTCCCTATAGGTTCTCTGTTGGAAGAAATTCATCGTATTGGTACCCATCCAATGGGATGCCCCTGATGCAATAAATGTCCCAAATACTAGTACCAACCTTCCCATTGTAGAGATGGAAGGTGTTGGTATCAGGGGACAATCGGGTAAACAGCTTCGGTCCAAGATCTTGATGGCAGTAGAAATGGAACTGCAACATCCACACCATATCAAACAACCTGATGTGCCACAGTTCTTCCACAAACTAATCGCATAATTAGCATACCCAATATTCCCAAGCCCACTCACTTGTGAAATTAACACCAAACCACAGGTCCCAATCTTGAAGCCATCCCTTACTCTCATTGGTGATGCTCTGTTAAAAGGTACTTACGTAATGGTCTGGAGAATCCTTGGTGACTGGTTCACCTCCCAAGATTGTTCTGGTCCTTGGATTCAGAACATAGATGGCCATGTTCATGGTTTCTATGGAAGGATGGTCATTCCTTGTGATGTTGTATTGGGGAAGATCATTATCGCGAGTCACCCATGACTACGGTGTGTCGACATCCAATACCGACACTAGTACCTCCTCCAAAACACCGAAGTCTTATATCAGAAGGTTCTCAGATAGCATATTATCCTTCAAGTCTTTGGCCATATTTTTTAAGAGAGTTTGATTTCCAGAAACAATTTTTTGGTCACCACAGACCACTACGTTTGCAACCATCTCGACAATCCGAGCGGCATACACAACATCTCTTTCATCATCACCCTGATCAGCAACCGTCTTTTTTTGGTAATGTATGAAGTATCCCCATGCTAAAAAGTTTGAAGGACGTGTGAAATATCTGATGCTGGCATGAAAAAACTGGGGAAATGGTGCAGAAAACTGATGTTGTATGCAAAATCATGACCAATGTCTGGTGATTCCGCACAACAGAGTTCAGATTTCTTGCAATGGTGAGCGATATTTTCTACACACAAGAGCACCAGAGCTTGACATGCGGGAAAATCGATACATACCATGGGACCCCAAGGGATTTTATAGGCGCGGAACGGGTAATCTGCACGCAAAAAAACACTACACTGACACTTGAAGGGTTTTACAAGCACCGTCACCGAAAATTACATTTATCTTGGTGTTTTCCTCAGAATCCGACCTTTGCACCCTCTCACAGCTCTAATTCCAAGGGGGGAATTTCTAGACGTCGGAATCCGCCGAAGGGCTCAGACTAATATTCTAGGAAACCGAAGAATAAATTTGACCAAAGGTATGGGTCCAGGATATCCCAAAAGGCTACTCCAAAAATCAATGTAGCACGTGTAAAACCATCCCTGTGGTGCCTAAAATCTGGGTCAAGGAAACTTTTTCACGCCACGTGGAATGTTGGGCACCACGCGGAAGGTTGTGGGCCCTCCACAGATCCTGATTCCCTATAAATAGTAGGGAACCCCCATTTCTTTTGGGGATAAATAATGAAATCATTCTCCCCTATGCGGAATTCACCTCTTCCTTGTGGAGAAGATGCCTTCTAGGTATGGAATTTTCCGCGACAGGTCTTCCAGGGGTCCGCCTTCGTGTGGTACCACTCGGGCTTGACCCTCACCCAAGTCCTTATGTGTGGGGACCCTTGCGCACAAAACCTTCCACTTTCATGAAAACCCTCTACTACAATCTGTGTGAAAACATATTCCATTGGCCCGCACACCTTATTTTATTCTCAACTCAGCCTTTTTCTCACAACGGTCCCCTCTTTGTATGCGAATTGCATGCAAACCTCTCCTTTTGTGCGTAATCCCTTCCTCTTATGTGCTCCTTTTAGCATGTGTTATATATCTCTCTCTTAGAAAAATCGTAAACAAAACCCCCCTATGTTACTCCCCCTTCTCCTGTACGTCCCTCTAGGCTTGTATGAAGTGATTTTAAGTTCCCTTGGGAGGTGCTTCATGTTGTGTTTCTTTGCCTTATTCTTCCCCTCATAGGCACGATAACAGATAATTATTTTTCTAATAGCCATGCTAACTTGGGATCCTCAATGGTTGAATCCATACCTCCCCCTCTTCACATCATTTCTGATGCCTTCCCTTCCCTAAGGGTGGATAGGTGTCAGTTAATTAAGTCCTGGGTGGTATGGACTGATCCTGACTAGTCTGAGTTGCGGGACGTTAAACATCCAAGCACCATCGTCCTCAACACATGAAATTAAATTGTGACCTCTCCACATGATTCATACGTTGGGAACCCCATATAGAACATTCTCTACACATGCTCATCTCCACTCGAGTGAGATCATCCTCATATATAATGATATCCTCTTTGATGGAGTGGTGCCTATCCACGGGGAAGGGAAACCACCTTAGAGTAAGCCCCTATCCATTCTCGAGGGAGGCAGTATCCCTACTCCCCTCCTCTCTTCTGTTCCAAATACTAAGAGGTGTTATGGGTATAGGGACCTTCATTATCTTGTCCCTCTCCATCTGGGATTTTTCACCACCCGAGCATCCATCCTGGAGTAAGCCCCAATCTCCATCTCCCTAGGATGCTAACCACTTGTAATCCCCTATTTCTTCTTTGGGATGTTAACCACGCGTAAGACCCTATTTTATCTCTAGGAAACAAACCATGTGTAGGCCCCTGTTTCCTTTTTGGGCCACTAACCATGTGTAAGCCCCACTTCACTTCCCACAAATGCCTCTTTCACGACGTGATCATAGGTTCTTTTCTAGCTCTTATTTCCTACACCAAGCATGACTCAAGTGGTATTAGAGTAAGCATCGACCATGAAATTATCTCTAAGACTCCCTATAGTGTAAGCCCCAAACACCATCCTGAACTATGTGGACATTTATCTTGTCCAAGGAAAGGTATGTAGGAAGCCTCCCTCAGGTTCATGCCCAACACCTATTGGTTCCGACCCACTTCACGTCGGTTCACCAAACACCATCCTGAACTACGTGAACTTTGATTATTTCCAAGTCAAGGTTAGTAGTAAGCCTTCCTGAGGTTCAAGACCATCAACCATATCT
This sequence comes from Viscum album, assembly GCA_963277665.1. Lineage (NCBI taxonomy): Eukaryota > Viridiplantae > Streptophyta > Magnoliopsida > Santalales > Viscaceae > Viscum > Viscum album. Next base: position 1,194,948,608 of record OY728152.1, on the reverse strand, counting down.
CATCATGTTCTCTTTCCCTTGAGCCTATGGGTTTCAAGAAGGTCATATCCCATGCCTGATGATCCAATTCATTTGAGTCCCATCCATATGGGTTTTCTTCTCAGGTGTCCCATAACCCCACCAAAATATGTGGCCTCTGATTCCCTACCACGAAAGATATGTAGGAAGTCTCTTCGAGGCTCAATCCCGACATCATTGTTTCCCTCGTGTCAGCTCCATATCACTCTTCATTCACTCTTAACAATCCATATCCATCCGGATTCTTACCCGGGCCGCCACATCCTGGTGAGATCGTGCCACCCCTGTTCTCACTACTCCTAGTAGAAATCAGGCTACTAACCAAGCGTTATCCTTAGCCACAGTGTTCTCTCTAGGGTTTTCACCCATCTGATCCACTCCCATCAATGTTCTGATCAGTCCAATAAGTCTTCGCAAGATGTTAAACTCACAAAATACCCTAGGTTAAACATGGGAAGCTGAGGAAAACCATAGAGATATTCCTATGGTATTTAATTCTCTACATTTGATGTGGGATACCTTAGGCTTTTATGCCCTCGAGAAGCCATATCATAAGGGGAAGAAACCCAGACATGCCAGTGTTCCAGCGTCCAGACATGTTAGCGGTGTCCAACAAGACTACTTCCCCGACCGAAGTTTGTCACCCTGACTGGACCCCTTGAAATTTCTTGAAAGAAGAAGCATAATTAACCAGTGTCCTTAAAGGGAAATCACTAGGAAGAGTTTCACGAACAACGTCTCAATCTATAAGGGTGACCCAGACTGGTTAACAAATTCCAAGAATGAATCCATGAAAGGAGGAACCGATATCCCACCATCCTGTTTCAATCAAAGAGAAATCATCCCTGAATAGATGATGGATGTCACCCGCCTTTGGAAAGTGGTAATGCGGGGAAATATTCTTCAAGTCCTTTAAAAACGGATGTGCATGCCTCGGAGAAATCGTCGGAAAAAATAACCCATGAAATAAAATGGGTTTATTAAACATCATTCAATCATAACAAAATCCAAAAATGGATTTCATAAAAATAATTCCATCATTTTCAAAATAAAATCAAATTAACTATAGGGATAGAAATATAAGCCCATTTAATATTATATAGAAACTAATTTTGAAAAAACACTTGAGCTTTATTCCTGAGGAAAATATCATTTCTTTTTCAAAAACGTTTTCCTTCCTCAAAATACCACACAATTTTAGAAGAAATCATTTTATATGAAAATAAAAATGTAATATTGTAGGGGAAGATTCATGGAGATAAATCATTATGCAGCCATAAAAATTTGTTCATGTTGTTCAATTAAAAAATCATTCTTCTTGTACTTTTTTTGAAAAACTCAAAAAGTACCTCGTACAGAAAATGAAAAAATATTCCATTCATACTGTTTAGTAAAAATCTACCAATGGGTAAAATTGAAATTAAAAAATTATTTAAGGAAATAAAGAATATTTTAAAATATATATTTAGGAAACATGGAAATTCATGATAAATAACCCCCGGTAAATACTTACGAATAAATAATCTCGGTTAAAAACAAAATATGAAAAGTTATCCTTTACCTTGGGTATGATATGCTTCAAATGTATCTGAAATTCCTATATAATGAATTAAATAATGTTACTAATTTATTCTAGAAACATGATAATTTTTATGAAAACATTTATGATCATATTTTCATCCATTTGTTAGTAACATTTCATTGTTACTCGTTATTTGGGTATTAACTACTTTATTTTCTTATGAATGTTTTGTCGGATAAGTTCTTATTCCAATTTTTAGGTTATATTTATATCATTTATGGAATGGTATTAGTATAATATATATCATATTTATTCATTTGGTTCATTTATATAATCATTCTTTAATTAATATTATGTATAACGAATCACATCGCACCGTGGAGATGGCAAGTCGTACGTACGCACGAGTGACGATATCATTCCAATAATTTTTGAATGGTATTTAAGTGAATGATGTATAATATCTAATAATTAGTATCATGTTATAATAATCATATATAGTTATTATTTCCACTATTATACTCGTCCATATATGGTGGTGGTGAAAAACATATTACCCCAAGGCATGGGGATGATAAGTCGTACTTAGGCACGTGTGGTGATTTCATTTTTTATATGACAGATATAAGGTGAAATAGGGTTGTTTAATATTTATAATATCATATATGTATATTATTGACACTTATGTTATTACTTTATAACTAAATAACTAATTAAGAGGAAGTAGAATATGAACGAAATTTGAAAGAATCGGTAGAAGAGATTACCTCTTCCATGACATGTGTCTTTCAAATTTCCACTTAGGGTAATAAAGTTGGTCTTTGAAGAGGATTAGAAACTCTAGAATGAAAATAGGAAAGTTTAGAAGAAACAATTTCTAGGGGTATCCGATATTGAAGGCTCAAAATGAAGTGAATAGGTGATGAAGAAGGTTCTCTTTTATAATTGAGGTGAGGGGCACTTTTGGAAACCTCAAAAATATTAATTCCTAATAAAATCAAACCCTACATAAAATCCTAACAAATTTCCCATTTTAGAAGATTAGATGAGATAGGGTTGTAATATCATCAACCAATAAATTTTAGACAAGTTTTTATGTAAATTTAGGCATTATCATTTTAATTAACACTAAGTTATTCTATTTAATTTTAATTATGCTAATAACATTAGAAATATTTAATGGTTATAAATATTCAATTATATGGTGTTATTTTATCATAAATGGATATTGTATGACTTTTTAGACCTTATAATTATCACATTGTAATTATAAAATATTTTTATTATTTCTAAATAATTTAATAAAATGTTATTTTTATAAAATGTCAATAGTGTCAATTTTAATACTATTCATTTATTTGATTTTAAATAAAATTCACACAGTAGATAAATCCGAACCATGATATTTAATAAACTCATAACATGTTATAAGAATCTAGAAAATTATTTTATAACATTAATTAGTTCATATGATATTTCTTCTAGTATTTTCAAAACCATTTATTTGTTATTTCTATTAATAAAATAACTTCTACATCACAATTTTGTCACCATTAAAAGTAATTATTTAATATATAAAAATTATAAGCGAATTTATTTGATGTAGGTAATTCTTTTATATTTATATATACTATATATAGTCAATATTATCTCATAGTTATATATATGTTAAAATTAAAATACTTATATAAAATTATATTGTGACATTTTGTCAAATTCATTAGTTTATGTTACATTCATGTCATATTCATTGGTAAGTCTCCATAAAGTGATTATATTTTGAAAAATAGATGATAAGGGTCTAATTTAGTCATCCAATTGGATTTTTACAGGTTTTAAGGTTTTTTTATAATATTATTTTTACATACAATTACCCGTTTTACCATTAACCATGGTAATAAAATTAATTACCAAGGTAACTATTCATAAAGCCCAAAAATAAAAGTAGAATATTAAAATAATTTGGACCTACTAATTGAAAATATGGAATCCATTTTTAAAATTTAAAAACACAGAAGTTACAGTAATTAATTTATAATCAATCTCGTTGTCAGAATGAGATAAAGAGTTTTTAAAAAGTTAAAACATTGCAAAAGATTGAGACGTTTTTACATATGAATTCAATATAAAATTAATTTCATTGACCTTAATTATCTTAAATAGAAAAAATTTATTCTATTTATAATTTGAAACAATTAAATAATATAACTTAACCATATAAATTATTTTAGTGAAAAAAAGATATTTTCAATAAAATTTAGCATATTTTTACAATTCATCAAAACTTGAAAGTTATGAGAAAAATATCAGAAATTTATCAAAAGAAAATTTTTATGTCCCTCTAGAAAAAACTTTTTTATTTTTTCATAAAAAAATTATTAAAGTGTCTAAATCTTAATATAAAATGGGTTGTCCATTCAAAGGTATAGAATTAATCTTTTAAAAAATTGATTTGTATACATCTAATAGGGTTTATTCTTGCACTATGACTAAAATATCCATTTGATGAATATAAAAAAATTATTATGTATATATTACATATATATCACAATAATGTCATTACCAAAAATAATTTTCTCAAAAATATAAATATCTAATTGATTTATATTTTTCATAAATAATTGATAGCCAATGAATTCATAATTCATTTTCATATGTTAGTTGAAATTATTCCCACTAACCTCAGACTAAGATATAATGGTAATTTTATAATAAGGGTATCTTGTGGTTCATTTAAACTCACAATTACATGTAAAGATAGCTACTGAATAATAAAAATTATTTAAAGAAACAAATTCATACAAATGTTGGGGTGTTACATTCTACCCCACCTAAACTGAATTTGTCCCTCAAAATTCGTCACTTGGAAACAAAAAAGATAAGGATAACTCTCCCTCATCATATCCTCAATTACCCATGTAGTTTCTTCAAATTGGTGTTTCCTCCATAAAACATTAACCAAGCGAGTGGTCTTATTTTTTAGAACTTTTTCACTATAATCCAGAATGTCTATCAGTTATTCTTCATAAGAAATATCATTCTCCAGTGGTACAACTTCTAAACTTAGTACATGTGAAGGATTAGGTATGTACTTTCTTATGAGAGATACATGGAACATTCCCTGATCTTGACAGATATTCGGTGGAAGCGCCAACTAGTAAGATACCTTCCCAACATGAACCAAAATTTTAAAAGGACATATATACCTTGGGCTCAGCTTTCCCTTATTTCCAAATCTCAATACTCTCTTCGAGGTAGATATTCATAGGAACACCTTATCACCCACTTTAAACTCTAGGTCATTTCTTCAGTTGTTAGTCTAACTTTTTTTTCAACTTTGGGCTGCTCTTATGTGTTGTTAAATATATCGGACCTTTTCTTACATTTCATCACCAAGATCAGGCCCTAATAGATTTCATTCCCTAACTACATCCCAACACGTTAGATTTCTACACTAATTTCTATGAGGGCCTCATAAGGATCCATCTAAATACTTGAGTGAAAGATGTTATTGTAATAAAATTATACCAATGGTGGGTGTTGATCCCCAAAACCTTTGAAATCCCAAGATAATTCTGTCAATATGTCTTCTAGAGTTTGAATTGTCCTATCAAACTGATCTTCTTTATAAGGATGATAAGTTGTGCTAAAACATAACTCTGTATCTAAGCATGCTTAAGACTTCACCTGATCTTCGAGGTAGACCTCATATCTCGATCAGATATAGTGGAAATTTACACTCCCTAAAATCTGACCACTTCCTCTACATATATCATGGCCAGCTGATCAAGAGAGAAATCCTCTCTAATAGAAATGAAGTGTGCCGATATTGTAAGACAATCAACTATAACCCAGAAATCATTATTGAATTTGGATGTTTTGGGAATTCTGATGACAAACTCCATAGTGATGTTTTTCCATTTCCATTCTCGTATGGGTAATGGTTGTAACATCCTCTTAGACTTCTGTCTCTTAGCCTTAACATACTGAAAAACCAATCATCGAGAGATATATTCGGCGAAATCTCTTTTCATTCCATCCCACTAGAAGTATTATTTCAGATCCATGTACATCTTTGTTCTTCAAGGGTGAATAGAGAATGAACAACTATGAGCCTTATCCAATAGATCCTTCTTTAATTATGGCATGGTAGGAATACAAACTCGGTTCCTAAACCTTATTATTTCATCACAAAAAAGGTTTAATTCAGTAATATTTCTCACCTTCTTTTGTAGTTATACATATTTATTCTATTCCTCCTTTATATTAACATGTATTGATGTTTGAGAATTCATTTTAGATTGATAGTATTCCCATAATTTCTTTAAAATTTCAAGATCCATCCTTTAAAAATCTATAAATATTGGGTTTTTTGTGATACCCATCACAGATATGCTAGCATGGTCTTGTTGAATTAATGCATCTGCCACCTTGTTTACTTTCCAATAGTGGTACTGTATTTTGTAGTCATAATATTTAATCAATTCCAACCATCTTATTCGGATCATATTCATCTCATTTTTTGTGAAAATATACTTTAGAATTTTATGATTAGTATAAATATTACACCTTTCACCATAAAGATAATGCCTCTATATCTCTATTGCAAAGATTAATAAAACAAACTCAAAATCATGAGTTGGATAATTTTTCAAATGGACTTTCAATTTTCAGTGAGGCATTAGCTATCACCATATAATTTTTCATGAGAACACATCCTAACCCCTTCTTGGAGGCATCACAGTAGATCACAATCCTTTCTCCACTACAAGGCAGTGTAAACACAGGTGCACTAGTTAACCTACTTTTTAGCTCTTTGAAATTATCTACACATTCCTCTATCCAAATTAACTCAACTCCTTTTTTGAGTCAACATGGTGCGTGGATTAGATAATCATGAAAAATCTTTCAATTTTTTTTGATAATATCCAACCAAAAAAATAAAACTTTAGATCTCAGTTACTGTTGTTTGTATCGACTATCATTCAATAACCTCTATTTTTGTTGGATCCACAAATAATGCCTCTCTAGAGATTATGTGATCCAAAAAATGACACTTCCTGAAGACAAAATTCACACTTAGTAAATTTTTCATTTATATTCTCCTTTATTAGGGTCTTCAATACAATTCTCAAGTGATATTCATGTTCTTATTTTATCTTTGAATATACAAGAATATTGTCTATAAAGACTACCAAAAACTGATCAATATAGTCTCTAAAGACTCTATTCATTAGATCCATGAAGATAGTGGGGGAAATAGTAAGACAAAAAGGAATCACTATAGAGTTCATACCTTTTATAAAAAATTTCTTGGGTATATCCTCATTCTTTGACACATAATTGGTGATATCCTAAATGAAGATTGATCTTGAAAAGTATTGAGATCTGTGTTATTTTTTAAATAAGTAATCAATGCGTGAAAGATGATATTTTTTCTTGATAGTGATGTTGTTATGTTCACAGTAATCAATCAAGAGTCTCATTGATCCTTCGTTCTTCTTAACAAACAGAACAGGTGCTCCCTAAGGTGATGCACTAGGGAATATGAATCCTTTATCTAGATTCTATTGTAGTTACTTCTTCAATTCTTTAAAATCAATAGGGGCCATTAAATAAGGTGTCATTAAAATAGGCATTGAACTCGGTATGAGTTCTACTTAAAACTCAACTTCACGATTTAGTGGAAGACCAGAAAATTCTTTTGGAATATAATCATCAAACTCCCGTAAAATGGGTCTTTTCATAATCATGAGTTTCTCCCCAACCATTTGAGATAAGTAACCTTCATTTATTAGAATCAATACACATCAGATGGAAGAAATTTCTACATGAAGGTTATATTCATCCTTTCATTGATAGATGATAATATATTGATCTGGAATATTAAATGTGACTTCCCTTCCTTGGAAATTGATATGATCTCCATATAGAGAAAGCTAATCCATGCAAATAATCACATCAAATTCCACTATTGGATGGATCACAATATTTTTAGGATTCACTTTCCCTCAAACTTCAATCGAAAAATAATTATAAACTTTTGATGTGACCATTGTTCCATTAGGATTTTTCAAAGCTAACTCAACATCTAATTGTGATGGTTATACGACAATACAATTCGAAAATTATTTAGAAATAATAGAGTGGGTGGATCCAGAATCAAATAAAACATATTCCACTTTATAGTGGACGGTAAGTGTACCTTTCACCACTTCATTACAATATTCCACGCTGCTGATAGTAATTTCATGTTACATTCCTTTATCTTTGGCTTTAAGTGTTTGTTGACATCGATCATCATCAATCACCCTTGGGTTTGGGAATTAATTCGTACAATGCCCCATTTCCTTGCACTTGTAACATTGAAGTTTAAGAGGAGCATTCTATGTACCCTTTTATTTATTTTCATCATTAGACATATTTTTCCCATCACATCGGAATTCAATTTCTTGATCACCTTCTTTTCCAAACATAAAAAATTTAATAGTCCCTATAAGACAATTCCCTCTATGTTTCTTTAAACAATTTGAGCATAAGGGAATACAAATTTTCTTATTAGTGTGGTCTTTAGATTTTCCATTGAAATCCATTTTTATCTTCTTATCAAACCCATATGACCAGTGGGTTAATCCTATCTCAATCTCAACATTGAGAGCAAATAGAAACATTTCCTCATTGATTTTGAAGTCCCTTATGGATAATGCCCTTAGAAAACATGGTTTTAAGCCACTAAAGAATCAATATTACTCTTAGGTTGGATAATAATTCCATAAGCTTACCATGAAAGTCTTGTAAATTTTACTTCGTAGGTACCAACATATTAATAATCATTTTGCATCAGTTCAAAGAACACCTTCCCCATATTTGTTCGAAGAATACGGAGAAATTACTTATTGAAAAATAAGTTCTTGAACTCATCCCATTCCATGTACTCAATTTCATCTCATTGCCTCATATTATTGATAAGATTCCACCATTGATTAGATTCACCTTCCAAATGATATATTGCTAAGATGAATTAATTATGTAACGAAAATTGTATAACTAAATATATCTTTTTAGTGGTAATGATCCATTGTTCAACCACTAATGGATTAGAAGACCCATTGAATGAAGGTAGAAACTTCCTCATGAAGGATTCAACATAATGGTGCTCCCTCAATTTCTCATTTGGAAGTCTGTCATGATTCATAGACTGATAAAGTAGTGTGATCATGGCTAAAAAAATTCATTCCAACTCCCATGACATTTGGTTTCTCAGGGGTACAATCATCGCATTGCCCGTCACATTCGGCGTTAACATAGTTCCTTTGGGTTCAAGCCATTGACTAAAACTAAGAAGCATAGTGTAAGAAACACTAATCATAACAGGAAAAACCACATAATCGAAAATAAATATTCAATTTAGGACACTTTTGGTTTTTTACTAGGTTATTCATGGTCATTTCTAAGACACTAGGATTATATCCTATACTTAGACATATCCATAGGGATCTTACTAAAGCTTTCTTATCCAAGTTTCCAAATGTTAACTACACCTTTTCTATGATACCAACTATAAAGACCCATACATTGAAAACATTGATATTACTTCATAATTTAAGTATATTCATCACAATATATAACAAAATCATGATAGGAATGTATCGATATAGTGTCTTTAGAAACTGGGAAACATAAAAAACTGGTTCATAAAACAACTACATTGTCTCCCATTTATTTTATCTTAACTAGACTCCTTTTTGGCATATCATTCATAATACCCTTCTTTATGACCTAAGGAAAAGAATCATGTAAAAGGGTGATCTCAAATTATCAGTAAGGGTAAAAAAAGGAAATATCAATCATATCATATCCATAAGAACATAACATTTGAAAATCTTATCCTGCTAATAAAAGATCATAATATAATGTCATAGAATAAACCATAATTGTGAAATGTAATCCCAATAGTTATAAAATAAGACATGAAATTTTTTGTTATATAGACATAAGCATAGAAAATCATTCCATATCATTCAAGGCTCATTTCCAAGAACATCATAGTGTCAAAGTCCATTACTGAACTGAGTTCACTCCTCCTTCCAACATTGTATTACTGAACCAGATTTACTTTCCATTCTAGTCATGTCTATCTCATTAGATATAAATCTTTACCCAATGAATTGGGCAGAGATATTGTTCCATGGCATCTCATAATGAAACCATTCTTACATGTTCCACAGAAACATAGAAACATTCACTATATCATAACCCAATAAATAAGATGTGTTTCTTAAACAGCATTACATCATAACATAATCTATAAATGGATTTCATAAAAATAATTCCATAATTTACACAAAAAAATCCAATTAATAATAGGTATAGAAACATAAACCTATTTAATATTATAGGAAAAATAATTTTCACAAAAAACATGATCTCCATTCCTGAGAAAATATCATTTCTTCTTCAAAAACATTTTACTTAAATTTTAGAAGAAATAATTTTATGTGAAAATTAAACTATAATCTTGTAGGAGAAGCTTAAATGAAATAAACTATTAATAAATCATAAAAATATGTTCATGTATTTCAAGTAAAATAACCATTCTTCTTATACTTTTTTTGAAAAAGTCAAAAAGTACCTTATGCTGAAAATGAAAAAAGATTACATTCATACCATTTAGTAAAAATTTACCAATAGGTAAAATTGAAATTAGAAAATTATTCAAGGATAAAAATAATATTTTGAAATTCAAATTTAGGAAACATGTATGTGGATCATTAATAACCCCTAGTAAATACTTACGAATAATCAATCTCAGATAAAAATTATATTTTCAAAGTTATACCTTACCTTTGGTCTGACATGATTCGTATGTATCTAAAACTCTTGTATAATGATTTAAATAATGTTATTAATTTATTATAAAATCATAATAATTTTTATGATATCATTTATGATCATATTTACATCTGGTTGTTAGAAACATTTTACAGTTACTCGTTATTAAGGTATTAACAGCTTTATGTTCTTATGCAAGTTTTTTCAGATAAGTTATTATCCAGAATTTTAGGTAATAGTTATATCATATAAATCATGGTATTTTAATAATATATATCATATTTATTCATCCAATTCATTTATATAATCATGATTTAATGAAGATTATTTATAAAGAATCACATCACACTATGGAGACAGAAAGTTGTACGTACGCATGAGTGACGATATCATACCCATAATTGTTTAATGCTATTGAATTGGATGGTGTATAATATCTCATAATTATTTTCATGTTATAATAATCATATATAGTTATTATTTCCACCATTATACCCATCCAAGTAAGGCGGTGGTGAAAAATAGAATACACCATGACATGGAGATGAAAAGTCGTACGTACGCACGGGCGGTGATTTCCTTTTTCATAGCATGGATAGAAGGTGAAATAGAGTGGTTTCATATTTATAATAACATATCAGTATATGAATGATACGTATGTTATTAATTTATAATTAAATAGCTAATGAAAAGTAATTAGAAGAAGAAATAAATTTTAAGCAATCGGTAGAAGAGGTTACCTGTTCCTCGACGTGCCTCCATTAAATTTCCACTTAGAGAACTAGAATTGGTCTTTTAAGAAGACAAGAATATCTTGAAAGAAAATAATTTTGTTTAGAAACATAAATGTTAGGTTTTGGATGATCTTTAAGGCTCAAAATGATTTGAAGAGGGGAGGGAGGAGCTTCCCTTTTATAATTGAGGTGAGGGGCACTTTTTGACACCTCAAAAATATTATTTTATAACAAAATCAAACCCCACATAAAATCATCGAAAATTTCCAAATTCATATAATGAGATAGTGTCGTAATATCATCAACCAGTAAATTTTTTACAAGATTTTAAGTCAATTTAGACATTATCATTTTAATTAACACTTAGTTATTCTTTTTAATTTTCATTTTGGTAATAGCATTCTAAATATTTAATGGCCATAAATATTTACTTATATGGTGTTAATTGACCATAAATAGATATTTTATGAAATTTTAGACCTTATAATTATATCTTTTTAGTTGTTAAATATTTTTATGCTTTTTAAATAATTTAATAAAATGTTATTTTTATAAAATGTCAATAGTGTCAATTTTGACACTATTCATTTATTTGACGTTAAATAGAATTCACAGAGAAGATAAATTTGATCCAAAATATTTAATACGCTCATAAAATTTCATTTTAATCTATTAAATTAGTGGAGAACTTTAATTATTTCATGTGATATTTATTTTAGTATTTTTAAACCAATTTATTTGATATTCCTATTAATAAAATAATTTCTACATCACTATTGTGTCATCATTAATGGTAATTATTTACTATCAAAAAAATATAAATAAATTTTTATAAAGTACGTAATTATTTTATATTTATAGATAATATCTATAGTCTATATTATCTCTTAGTTATCCATATATTTAATTAATATATTTATCTAAAATGAGATTGAGACATTTTTCACATTCATTAGTTTTTATTACATTCATGTCATATTCATAGGTAAGTGTCCATAAAGTGATTACATTTTGAACAATAGATGATAATGGTATAATTTAGTCATCCAATAGGATTTTTATAGGTATTAAGGTAACTTGATAATTATATTTTTAACCTTAATTACTCGATTAACCTTAAACCAAGGTAATAAAAATAATTACCAAAGTAACTATTCATAATGCCCAAAAATAAAAGTATCCTATTAAAATAATTTGTACCTAATGATTCCAAATATGGAATAAATTTTTAAAATTTTAAAACAAATAAGATTCAGTAATTAATTTGAAATCAATTCCTTTGTCAGAATGAGATAGCGTGTTTTTTAAAAGTTAAAACATTGCAAAAGATTGAAATGTTTTTACATATGAATTCAACCTAAAATTAATTCCAATGACTTTTTTTATATAGATGGAAAAAATATATTCTATTTATACTTTGAAACTAATCAGTAGTATAATTTAACCACATAAATTATTTCAATGAGAAATTTTATTTTCAACTAAAATTTTGCATATTTTACTATTCATCAACACATGAAAGTTATTAGAAAATTATCAGAAATTTATCAAAATAAAATTTTTATATCCGGCATAAAAATAAACTTTTATGTTGTCATATAAAAATTATTAATGTGTCAAAATATTAATTTAAAATCGGTTCTCCATTCAATGGTGTAAAATTAACCTTTTACAAAATAGATTTCTATACCACAAATTGGGTTTTATTCGTACCCTATGAATAAAATATCCATTGGATGAATATCAAAAAATATTTTATTAAGTTTATAATACATATATATATCATTAATTTCATTAGGAAAAATAATTCCCTCAAAAAATGAAAATATCTAATTGATTTATATTTTTTATAAATAATTGATAGCTAATTAATTCATAATGTATTTTCATATGTTATTTATAATTATTCCAGCTAACCTATCGACTAGGCTATAATGGTAATTTTATAATAAGGGAATATAACAGTTCATTTAAACTCATTATTTCTTGAAAATAAAGCTACTAATGAATAAAATTTGTTTAAACAAAACATTTCATAATAACATTCATGTGTTACATATCATGTCGTAATATTTAAATACCACATATAGTTGTTTACAAATCTTGCATCATATTCACACATATCTTATTTTATCTCATGAGATACATCACATTATGTAATGTGGTGGAGCTCTATATAATTATGGGCGCACCGATCACATCATAACACTTACATTCTCTATATAATTTTAGCACACCTGTCACATCAAAACATTTACATTAATAGGCATGACACATGCAACGTATATCAAACATGGAAATAAAATAACACAAAGAATGGAATAAGTATCATTTCAAAAATAATACATTAATGAATAATATTTGGGCTTCCCAAATTAAATAGGGAATAACATACTTGGTATAAAAATCATCAATCCTAAGTGTATAAGAAACAATATCATCATAAGTAAAAGATGTATTTTTTTGAACGAAGTGTTATTTTGGAAAAATATTTCCATTTTTAATAAAACCAAAATGGAAAATTTTATATCCTATAAAATAATAGGATGGAAAAATAAATGATACTAAAAGAACATTAAAAGAAAATGCATACTAAAAATGGATTGAGAGAGGCAAAATCCAAATAAAGATAATTAGGTTCAACAATCTCTTTACCTTATTTCGGAATGATTTATTCACTTTAATATCATGGATAATCAAATTAAATTCATTAATTAAAAAATATAGAACCTTTTATAAATTAATATGATTTATAATTGTTTTATTAAGTTTATTTTTGGTCTTTTTGGTGAGTTGTCGTGTTCAATTTCATTGTTTGGGAGTGTTCATTTTATTAGTTATCATGATCTCTTTGCTTCTATGGAAGTTCATGTAAAATTAGAATAGTTATACAGAATTGAAATTATATGTTATTAATGAAATTTTATAATATTAAATGATCTTATATTTTATTTTGTTATATGTTATGATGATGATTTATTATATTAAACGTTACTAAAAATGATTTAATTAATTTTCACAGTTTTTCGACAATTATGAGCCTATATAATTTTATTTAAAATCATGTTTATATATTTCATAAAAAAAATATCATATAACTTATAATATTTATAATAAAATATTATTTGACCATAATGATAGATTTAAGACCAAGCATTATGGTGGTAGTGAAAAATGAAAACACATCGTCCATGGTTGTGTTAAATCGACACACCACGGACAATATTTTCAAGTTTAGAAAAAAAAGAGATAAGAAGATTAATTAGTACATTAACATAATAAAATTACATTATATAAGATATATTGTATTTATCATTCCACTTGGATAGGTGGAGGTTATGATATGATAAGAAAAGAAGTGAAATTTAAAATAAATTAAAAGAAAAAATGTTGATTTTACATCTTGAATTTCTCCTCCTTGAGAAACTCTTAAGGACAACGGTTTGGTAATTTAATGAGACCAGAATCTATTGGAAATGGGGAGTGGATTAGGAATAGTATTTGGTAGAATTTGGACAAGGCTAAAAGCTAGTAATGGGTTAGGATAAGAGGTGGTGAGGGGTGGTATTTAAAAGGGTGGAGAGAGATGTTTTCTCATTATTTAATTCATTATTTTATGATTTAGGCTCATGAATATAAATACTTTGAGTATTATCACAATATATAATAAAATAATGAAGTGGGTTAGATATTATGGTTCTTAAAATTTTTATGAATCAATGAATAGTGTATTTAATATATAATGTATATGTACCTTAAATTACAGTTTTTTATTATTCACCAAATAATCAAATATTTTATAAAAATCCCAAAACATCACCCTAAATTTTGTTTTATGTTTATAATTAAAAAATAAACTCCATTTAATGAAATTAATTTTCAAAATTTTATAAATTCAATTTTTAATTTAAATCATCATTTATTTGGAAAATAACAATTTTAAAATTATAACTGATTTAGTAACACATTGAAATATTATTTAAGGTCTCATAAAATTATCCTATAATCAAAAAAAATAGTATTTTAATTTATGAATCTATTTTATGAAAATAAATTTCATTTTATGTATTTATATTAATTATAAAATTATAAGTAAACATTTATGTTTTATCAAAATATAAACACTTTATTAATAATTTTTAGAATATTATATACTTATAATTTGATACAATTATATCATATTATCATTTATAAAATGCCTAAATTTTATATATACTTTAATCTATTAGGTTACTATTCTATTTGCCAATTTATTATTCCTAATGGACACTTTACTATTCCAAAGGTCATGTTACTATTTTATTGGTAAAGGTTCCTCAACTTCTAGAAATTCCTCTTATTTTATTCATTATTAATTTATAAAGTTTTTTTTGTGTTCTCAAAGTAATTTTATGTGATTGATATTGTATGTCATAATTATAATGATGGAATTTCCATTGATAAAATTTTTTCTCATTACATTCTCCCTCCCTCATGAAATTTCACCCTCGAAATTCCCTTTTACATTCTATGTTAAAACCATGTGAGGGTACTTCTCCTTCATCGCTTCCTCTAGATTCCATGTTTCCTTTACATACTTATGGTTCAACCATAGTAGTTTACCCAAGTTAGTATTATTGTTGTGTAGAACTTTATCTATATGGTCAAAGATCTTCATTGGATGATCCTCATAATAGAGATCGTCTTCCAACTATACCACCTCTAAATTCAGTACTTGTGTGGGATATAGTATTTAATTACTCAAGAGGGATACATAGAATAAATTGTGTACTTGAGACATGGAAGGTGGATGTACCAATAGATAGGATACAGGTCTGACACAACAAAGGATCTCGAAGGGGAATATGTACTTGAGACTCATCATTACCTTCTTCCCAAATATAA
This sequence comes from Viscum album, assembly GCA_963277665.1. Lineage (NCBI taxonomy): Eukaryota > Viridiplantae > Streptophyta > Magnoliopsida > Santalales > Viscaceae > Viscum > Viscum album. Next base: position 1,194,932,618 of record OY728152.1, on the reverse strand, counting down.
TGATCTTATTCAATGGAGATATGTTGAGGAATATCTTATCTCCAACCACAAACTCTAGGTCGCATCGACAATTGTCTGCATAACTCTTATATAAACTTTGGGCTTCCTTGATGTGTTGTTGAATTGTTTTCACCTTCTCTGTTATTTCTTCAACCATTTCAGGTCATAGCAGCATATGTTCACTGACTTCATCCCAAGACATTGATGTTCCGATAATTTAACATAAAGTGATTCATATGGAGCTATTTGGATGCTCAAGTGGAAACTATTATTGTACGAAAACTCAACTAGAGGTGAATGTTAGTCTCATCCTCCTTTGAAGTACATATAGGATGCTCTGAATATATCTTCAAGTGTCTGAATTTTCTGCTCATATTTTGGTTTAGTTTGAGGATGATAAGTCATGTTGAAGTCTGTATCAGTGCTTAAAGCATGTTGGTGACTTTTCCAAAACTGCAAGCTGAATCTTGGATCTCGATCTGATATAATAGACAGTGGTTCTCCATGCAGCCTAACCAATTTTATGATGTATATCTGTGCAAGTTGATCCAGTGAGAAGTCCTCTTGAATTGTGATAAATTCATCTGTATTTTTAAGAAAATAACCAACAACCCATATAGAATTTCCAAATTCAATATTTTAATTTTCAAAAGGATCTCTTTTGTGGTTATGTGAGAACCCTACACCATCCCAAACCATCACCAACATTCCTCACCCAAATCAACCCCAATCCCCCATAAAACATAAATCAAAATGCCTAATATAAAATTCTAATTTTAAAATTTCCAATTTCAAAAAGTGAAACTCCGAGACATCCTGGACACCCTCAGCCCCAACCCCCACCTACTAACTGAAACCTGATATGCTATTACCTTCATCAATTAACTAGTACCAACATCACAAAACATACTCACTAAAAGTATATCTTCCACCAATATTACCATTAAACCAAATTGAACCATACCAAAAAGAAACTTCTTATATAAATGGTAATAAATCAGAAAAAATCACTAGCATACTCTAATAGAGACCAACACATAACATATACTTCAATCTAAAAACATACACATTGATCCAAAACAACCCCAAATAGAGAACATAAGAAAATAGGGAATCCTTCACACACTGGGCCACCTAAAGAACCATTTCTAATCACATTCAATATCCCAAAGCCTCCCAGATATCAAGCACACCATTTGACACTACATGAGAGTGATGGACCTTGGAACCCATTGAGTGATAACACCTCACATCAAAAAACCTCTTTGACGTTTTCTCCTCCTAGATTACTGGGAGAGGAGTGAAGGATCATTACGATAGAGTAGAGACAAAGATTCCAAGGTCCTAAACATCAAAATATGACATTCTAAAGGATGTCGATTGATGCACCACACCAACAAGAAAAGACACTACTCGAAGAATCATCACTAGATAGAAAATGATGATGATGAGGATGAAACACTATAAGATTACTTCAACCAACAGAGACCCAAATCTAGAAGAAGCGCCACTAAATCCAAAACCTAAAAGTGGGATATATACCCAAATGGAATTAAAAATGGGGATGTAAAGCCTAGATATGAAAGGAACATCGAGGGATAAGAGAAAGAGAGGAAATATGGGGAAAAGGGAATATAACAAGATAGGGTAAGGGGGAGTAAATTCCAATTGAGCTCACCCTTCTAAGACACCCATCTAGGAAACCATCCTATAGAGGTAATGGAGAGCTAATACACTCAAAGATTGATAACAAACTCCATATTACCCATATAACATTATTTCCTCATACCGTATTTGGAATTCTGGTGGCAAATTTCATGGTAGTGTTTTCTTATTTACATGTTAGTATGGGTAATGGATTCATCGTCCTCTTAGACTTTTGTCGTTTATATATCACTTTTTCACATACCATGAACTTTGATGTATATTTTGAAATCTTATTCATCATATTATCCCGGCCATAGTTCTTTCATATATTTCGATACATTTTTATGCACCCTGTGAGAATAGAGAAGGTTTAGCTATGTGCGTCATCTAGAAGCTCCTTATTTATATTTGGATTTAATGGTACACATAGTGCTGACCCAAATCTTAAAATTCCTTCCTCATAAATTATAAAATCTATTTATTTCCAATTTCTCGTATATTCCACATTTATTTTAAATTCCATGTCATTTAATTACGTATCCTTAAATTTCTTCATGAGGGATGGTTGAGAAATCATTTGAGAAAGGATCAATGGTGTTCATTCCTTAATGATTCCCATGACCATCATTTTAGAATCTAATAGATTATATCCTTCTCAATTATCATCAATGATAATCTTGTAGGACCCTTTCTACTTAGAGAAACTATCAATTTATTCTCTTTTCCATGATGGTAGTGGATTGATAAGTCATAATAGTTGATGAGATCTAACCATCTTCACAATTTGATATCAATCTTCTTTTGTGTGAATATATATTTGAGTCTTTTATTATCTGTATATATTTAATACTTCTCCTAATAGAGATAATGCTTCCATATTTTTAATGCAAAGATCATATCTACCATCTCCATATCATGTTTGGGATAGTTTTTCTCGTGAATCTTCAAATTCCTTGAGGGTTAGGATATAAATTTATCATTTAACAATAGTACACAACCTAATCCATTCTTTAAAGCATCACTATATTCCACAATGAGTTCCCCACTTGTTGGAAGTGTGAGTACATGATTGGTGATATGCCTCTATTTTAACTCTTTGATGTAATATTCACATTCATTGGTCCAAAAAAACATTTCTCCCTTCTGAGTCATCTTTGTTAGTGGGTTTGACCATCATGATAAGTTCTTCACAAAACACCTATAATACCTAGCCAGAACTAGGAAACTATGGTTCTCTTTTACATATGTTGTCATAGGCCACTCTTTAATTTCCATTAACTTAGAAGGGTCTATATATATTCCATTTCTAGTGATAACATTCCCCAAGAATGATACTTACTCTATAAAAAACACATATTTCATATAACTTTCATATAACTTCTCTCTTCACATTTTTTAGCACGGTATTCAAATGCTCCCCATGTTCCTCCTTTATCTTGGAGTATATTAGAATATTATCGATAAATATTACCACAAATTTGACGAGGTAATATCTAAAGACTCCATTCATTATTGCCATGAATATTTTTGGAAAAAATTTAGTCCAAAGGGCATATCTATGAATTCATGGTGTCCATAAATCATTTAAAAGGTGGTATTAGGAATATAATTCTTCCTCGGCATTAATTTGTGATATATCAACTAAAATTACACCATAAAAGAAATACATGGAACCATGTAGCTGATCGAACAAGTCATACATACCCATAGTAGAGCACTCGGGCATATAAAACCCCTATTCAAATTATCTTTCATTTACTTCTTCTGTTCCTCCAACTCAATAGTGTTAATTATTTAAGGTGTCTTTAAATACATGTGGAGATCTAAAAAATAATTTCAATTGTGAAATCATCCACTTGGTTAGGTGGATGACCAGAAAGTTCTTCATGGAACACATCTGTGTAGTCCCTCAAAACAGGAATGTCATTGAACATGATTCTCTCCTTTTTCTCTATCATTAGAGTTAGATATGCTTGTTCATAAGGAAAAAATATCCACAATTGAGATGATGGATCTGAAAGAGATTAATCCTCCTACTTACACTTATATATAATTGGATGATTCTTTGGGATATGAAGAGTGATCTCCCATTCCTGACTAATGATGTCGGCTTTTCTAAAGATAGACAATACATGCCCAAAATAGCATAAAACTCCACCAAAGGAACTAGGATATAAATTTATGGGAGCTTTAGTCTGAAAACATTAATTAGGGTGGATTTATATACTTTGGATACAATAATTTCCCCATTTTCTATTATCAGAGATAACTCGACCTCTATATTTTGAGGTCATTTTTGAATAGTTATACTAAACTAGGAAGATATGGAATAATGTGTAGAACCGGAATCAAATAGTATGTTCACTATTCTTTAATGAATAAAAATATAACCTATCATCAAATCATTATCATCCTACACCTCATCAGTAGTGATAGTATAATCCTTTCCTTTCTTCTTTTTCTATGATGGTTGATGATTTTGATTACCCTCTAGGACTCAAGGATTAGTGAACTGGATTAAATATTTCCCTTGCTTCCTCTAGTTGAAGAATTGAACCATGGGTGGTGATCCCCATTCCTCTATCATATAAACCATATTTTCTATGTCTGTTAAATATTTATGATAATATTTTCATTATATCCCATACATATATCATTTCCCTACCGCATTGAGGGAGTTCTTATGATGCTTATTCCTGTAGTTTTTTATATGTGAGTGGTCGAGTTTTCTTAACACCTTTCTCATTAGATCTCCCATATTTAAACTCCATCCTTCATTTCTTATTTAAATAACCGTGGGACCATTCTCCATAATCAATCACCACTTTAATATAACATCAAAAAAATTCTTCATAACTCCCAAAGTTTTGAATTTATAAATCCTGTTGAAGTTGTGGTTTTAAACCACTAAAGAATTGATCAATTTTTCTATCATTATTGATAACAAATCACAAAGAATAACTTGAAATTATTGTGAAAAATTATTTATTTTTCATGATATATTCACCTTACTTATTCTTCAAATCTATGAATTCTCTCTCTATCATTGTATGATGATTTTGAGGGAAATACTTGTTAATAAAAATTAACTTAAATTCATCTCACTCCATCTATTTAATTTTTTCCTTTGTCTTTTTTTAATCAATTACCACCATTTATCTACCACTCTAACTAGATGATAAACGACTAGATTCACCTTATCCTTCTCATAATAATGGATCACATAAAATATATTCTCCACTGAGTTGACCCACTCTTCTGTGACTAGTGGATTAGAAGATCCACTAAATATTGCTGGTCGATTATTCATATAAGACTCTATAGATATTTTATCGTAATTAGGTGAAGGAGGAGATCTCACATTATTTAGGTTTTTTCTCAAATCTTGAGAAACATGGGTAGACATCACCATAAAACTTTTAACTCCACCTACCTTGGAATTGGGGTTTCATTTTGGAAATCCCTATATTGTCCCTCACATGGGTTGTTATCCTATTTTATCTTAGTTCAAAACATTTTCTAAGATCAAAAATGTTTGAAAAAAACATTAGTCAACAAGTCATGAATAAATAATTCATTCTGTTTTGAAATTAACTCTAAAGGAATGTCTTATGGTATCCCTTTGTTTATAATTTATGTAAAAAAAATATTCTTCAATTCTTACTTATACTAATTATTATAATAAGGGATTTCACAAAGGTTCTCTAATCCTAATTCAAAAATTAACTAGACCATGATCTGATACCAACTATAGTAACCCTGCTTTTTCATACATGGCTATTAAATAATTTTAAAGATAAATAACATAATAGTGTTAAAAAACCATGATCCAAAGGCTTAGTGTCTTGGGAAAATTAATACCATAAATAACTTTTACAAAATAAAACATAAAAATTTATTTATTTATTTCTTCTCTGGATTATTATTGGCCATCATGTTCTCCTAGGTATGAGTAGTCACCAAATGATATACATCAAATGAAAGGGAGAGTTAAAATCCCATTAAGAGGATGAATAAGAAACATGAAACATGGGTGAAAATAATCATCTTTATCAAAACAAAAAAAAATTATTTTCATCATAATAATGATAGGAACATTATATAAAGTAAAGGAATGTGGAAATGCATAAAAATGAAACATTAGGTCTTAATGGTGTAATAACACACTTAGTTTTGAAAATATCAAGCATTATGTTCATAAATACTTCAATTTATCTCATGTGATACATCAAAATACTCAATTAATTAGACCACTAAATAATTCCAAGTGTGCCCATCATGTTATAACATTTACATATTCTATATAATTTTGGGCACACCTGTCACATCATAACATTTACATTATTGTGCATCAAACATAGAAAATATATCAAACTAGGATATAAAATAACCAATGGAATGGAATGAGTTTGATTAATCAATTCATATATTCAAGAATAATCTTTAGGGTTCCCAAATTAAAGAGCTAATAACATAATTTTTATAAGAATCTTCAATATTGAGTGAAGAAGAAACAATCAAACAAGAAGTAAAAGATGTATTTTTTAAAAGAAGATTTCTTTTAGAAAGCTATTTTAATTTTTCAGAAAACAAGACTGGAAACATGTATATCCTAGAAAATAAATGTTAAATAAAAATAAAAGAAAGATAATTTATATAATGAACATCCATATTTAAAATATATTGAAATAGGGACAACCCAACGAAAGATATCGGGGTTTGAGAATGACTTTACCATATGTCTGAATGCTTTATTCCCTTTAATATCCCAGATAATGAATTATAATTCATTAATTAAAAAAATATAACCTTTTATACACGAATTTGATTCATTTTAGTTTTATTATTTTCATTTATGGGATCATAATTTAGTTATATAGTTTAATTTCATCGTATGGGAGTGTTCTCTTTCTTTGTTTTCATGATCGGTTTTCTTATCTTGAAGTTCATTTAAAATTGGAATGGTTATATAGAATTGAAATTATATGTGAATAATGAAATTTTATATGGTTAAATTTTCTAATTTATCATTTTTTTTATATTATATGGGATTATTTATTAGATTGAATCTTAATGAAAATTATTTAATTTGTTTGACGGTTTTACAACCATTTTGAGCTCATATCATTTTATAGAACATCATGTTTATATATTAATTACAAAACATTATATAACTTATAATATTTATAATAAAATCCTATTTAACCATAATTAGGGTTTTATTACTATACTTGAAGTAGTTAGTGAAAATTTAGAATGCATCGTCCACAGTGATGGTAAATTGACACACCACAAATGATATTTTCATGCCTAGAAAAAAATGGAAGAGATAAGAAGATGAATTATTACACTATCAAAATAACATTAACATATATAAAATATAATGGAGTTATAATTACTCTTGGTTATGTGTATTTTAGGATAGGATAATAATATAAATAAAATTTAAAATAAATTTAATGAAAAAAAAAGTTGATTTTACCTCTTGAATTTCTCCTCCCTCATAACCTCCATAGGGAAAAGGGTTTGGTATTTTAGTGAGAACAAGAAATCATGGTAATGGGGTAATGTATTGAGAAGAGTATTTGGTATAATTTTGACAAGGATAAAATATATGATGGTTTTAGGAGAAGAGATGGTGATCGGCGGTATTTATATGAGACAAGAGGGGTGTTTTCTCATTATTTGTTTCATTAGTTTATTATTTTTCGCTCAAGACTATGAATATTTCAATAACTATCACAAAATATAATAGATCAATGAAATGGATTTTGATATTATAATTATTTCATTAGATATGACTTAAGGAATAATGTATTTAACTTATAAAGTATATATACCATAAATGTTATATTTCACTATTCACAAAAATTCAACTATTTTAGAAAAATCACAAAAATTCACTCTAAGGATTTTTTATCTGTATAATTAAAAAATAAACTCTATTTTATAAAAATAGTTTTCTACATATGAGAAATATAATTTTTAATTAAAAACATCATTTACTTAGAAAATACTGATTTTATAATTATAACTGATTTTATAACACTTTGAAAAATTAATTAAGGTCTCATAAAATAATATTATAATCATAATACAAAAAAAATTAATTTATGAATCTATTCTATAAAAAAATTCTTTTAAATATTTATATTAATTATAAAATTATAAATAAACATTTTTGTCTTATAAAAATACAAACACTTTATTAATAATTTTGAAAATATTTATTTACTAATACTATGATATAATTATCTAATATTATCATTTATAAGACGCCTAAATTTTATTTATACTTTTATAGATGAGGTAACTATTCTGTTGGCTAATTTACTATTCCTAAAGTTCACATTACTATTCTAAAGTTCATGTTACTATTACATTGCTAAAGGTTCATTAATGTGTAGAAATACCTTTTATTTTATTAATTATTTATTTATAAGGATTTTTATTATGTTATAAAAGTGATTTTATTTTCTTTATACTAAATGAAATAATTACAAGAAGAGAATTTCCATTGATAAATTTTTGGTTTGTTACAATCCTCCTTTTTGGACATTCTGTTTGTGTGATTGAACCCAGGTAAGTATTTATCATTAGTTTCCCCTTAATATTACATTGTTCTCCATTAAGGTAGTGGAATCCTTGGACCTTGTTTGGGTTTGATATAAATATTGATCTAATTTGATCTAGGTTTCATCTTCTGATCCTCTACACCTTATTCCTTAGTGGCGTTACCTCTCTAGAAGTGTTGCGTTACTCATCAGTTAAAGGTTGGGTGTCTAAACCTTAACCCTAAAGTATTTTTAATTTTAGAGTATGTGAAATATTATAATTACCCCAACATAATTTGTGACTATATTAATTAAATGGTGGATTGTATTATTCCATGGAATCCCATTGGATCCAATTTTTTTTGATCTAGAAAGTTGTTACCATTTGAGTGAGTGAACTCTTGATTATAAATGAATTGAAAAATGTATTAAAGATTTCTTAGCAAGACATGAGTTTTGGGAGATTTCTTGATATAGATTCACCTTCACTTGGCTCGATTATTGTAATGAATGGAATGTTATTCGTTTATGGCCAAATGATAAATGAAATGTTAACTTGAAAGATATATGATAATTTTCATAATTAACCCTTGTGCATTATGATTTGATATTGTGATATACTTATTGATATGCCTTGTGATACATGTTGTAATTATTATATAGTGGGATATTCCTAATGATTCATGTTGTAATGCTTGTATATCTGTTTATCCCTAGAGATAATTTTTGTAATGCTTATATATTGGTCTTGGTCCTGATACTTGTTGTAATGATTATATACTATGCTTCAACCTGACAGATAATGTAATGATTATACTCCATGTTCTGCCCTAATTTGTTGACGAAATTTTTATATAGCGATCTTGTCCTAGATTTGTGCGATTTATACCATGGATATAAGGTTATGGTTGGCATGATTGAGAGACTGGCTAAGAGACACTCTAGTACGGAACCAAAATTGGTTATGTTTGACCATGGTTCTATAGTTAGGGTCGGAATGGTTGAGAGACGTGATTAGATATATTTTTACATGGTTCCAAAGAAGGTTGATGGGGAATTGACTAAATTGTATAATTAATTAATACATTTTTTTATTGTATGATTCTGTGAACTTATTTTCTGAATAGTTATGTTGAGCCAAGGTGGTGTTAACCTATTGAGTTATACTCACACCGTATTTAGGTCACAGTTTGGTACCTAAGTAGATTACATGGATACAGGATTTGAAAATGGTATGGGGCCTTGTAATTGATTGTTTCTTTCTCGATGGGACAGAGTTTGGAGATAGGACCGACATGGGGATTGGAACTGAGGACTTTTGAGTCCTTATTTGAGTCTTCTAGTAATTTATTATAATTAATTATAGCATTAAATTTAGTTACATTTCAAAATTTCATTATATTATTCCTTTATGATTTATTGGATTATTCAGTGGGTTTTTATTGTTTTGTTTTTCTATTGTATTGTATTGTTCCCATTATTTTTATACTACTATTTTATTTATTGTTATATGATTATTATGATATTTTGTAACTCGATAACTAGGGTTTATAGTTTCCCCAATATACCAATCACATCCCCACTTCTAGTCGGCAGCCTATGGCATATAGGGAGGTGCACTTAAGGACCCGTAAACAACCCATTTCGGCTACATGAGAGAGTTCCAGATCGGGGTGGTATTAGAGCACAAGAGGTTTCTAATTTGTTTCTTTACTCTTTGGGAAATGTATAAAAAATATTAGGATGTGTCAGGGATTGTTAATGATCTTTTACATAGTAGTAGATAACCCGTGTATATTGGAAAAATCTGAGTGTCGAGGGATAGATTGTTTTTTATATTGTTTTCTTGTTATAGTTGATGTTATTTCACCCAGAGTGATTCACATAAAGTGTGAAGTTTTAATTTTGGGATGCTATTGGTTCCTCATATTTGTAATCAGGGCCTAGTATGAAATGGTATGAGTATACATGCATCATTATAGACATACATGATTATATATTGACATAAATTAGTCATGCTATAGATAGTCCCATGTTTAAAATATGATATAAGTTACCCGTTTTATCTGATAAATGTAATAAATAAACTGATAGGTCATGTAAAACACTTATAATCAATTTTTAGAGAGACCTAAAGTAGTTATTCTCTATTTTTTCACCTTTTTAGGTTGACCCTATTATTACTGTTAATGTTCTGTGGAGAGTGATTGCCTTGTATAGAAAATCCATCCTCATCATATTCTAGTTAAGCGTCTGGAGAGCGTAAATCATCACAATCCTAATAAAGTTGAACTATATATTCCTATAGATCATGAGGATTAGATCGATACTTAGATTCATGAAAACTTCTTTAGGGTCATGTGATTAATGGAAACAGAGAATGTTTGCACCGTGACTTTGATGTCCAAGCTAACGAGTGACTTCTTGTTGTATCATCTGCCTATATTCATTGGGGAGGGAGTCCTTGAAGAAACTATGTTATGGATCGAGTTAGTACAGATGTTATTTAATAAACATGAGACACATGCATATTAGATGGTGAAGTATACTACATAAATTCTTCATGGGCCTTCTAATCATTGGTGGGATATCAAGGAGTAAGCTGTTCAAAAAGATGATCTATCTTCGAGATGATGTTCCTCCACCATTTATATCCTAATACATTAAGGGGTTATATGTATTATGAGTTTGTTCACATGACACTGGAGGGAATATTTTTTATGTCCTATGTTGAATGTTTCAGTGACCTGCAGTGTTGTGAACCACCATTGGTGTATTAGGAGATCTTTAGGGAGAGACAATTTCATGACAGGCTTCCCTATGTGATCAGGTCAAATGTGAACAAGTTCCCTCTAATCAGTTTTTTAGATGTGATGAATCATTCACTCATCACTTAAAGGAATCCGAGAGAGCCCCCAAGAAGTGGTTAGAATGTTTCAGTAGGGTGAACTGGGATCTCTTCTTCTAGTGGAAATAAGAATAACTATAATAATTTTCACCAGATAAATAGAATTTAGGGCAGTGGGGAAACTATCTTTGGATCATGCTCCAATACAGTGCTATTAGTGTGGAGAGATGGGCCACAAATGGCCTCAGTGTTTGTACCCCTTCTAAGAGTTTCATTTTTTGCCACAGAATGGGCCATCTATAGAGGTTTTATAGTAAAATGAATTACAAGATAAATGAAAGTGGATCATAATAGGTAGCAAAGTTTGGGAAGGACTCGACTACTCCTTAGTAGAAAACTATCCAAATTTCCACATGAAGTTCTAGTCGAGGAAGGGGATTTGGTACCGCATTGCAGGAATGGAATTACTAGGTAGAGGGAATATATCAAGGGATTCGAGCAAGAACCCAGGGTAGAGGGGTTGGTTATCCGCACATTATGTAGACTACTTAGACCATTGTGGATATAGGACATCCTGCTTTTATAGGTACAATTATTATATCATATATGCTTTATTGGGTTTTGTTTGATACAGAAGCGTCACATTCAATTTCATTTTCAATTTTCTTAAATTTTTTGGTCTTGGATGTGAAAATACTACGTGGTGTTATGAACATCAATACACTATTGGCATTTCAATCAGATAATATCAGATGTTTCAAGGTGTGTCCATAGATTGTTGGTTACCATTTCTTTTGGGAACTATGAAATGATAGGTTTTGATTTGATCCTTGGTATGTATTGTCTAGTTTTATACCAGGATCATATCGACTATTAAAAATGGAATGTTTCATTTATATCTCCAAAAGAAGGAAAACTTTCTCACTTGGGTGAGTGGGATCCTCATGTTAGTCTTGCAGGATGAATTCAGTGTGGATTTGATTTTCTCACAACTCAAATTCATTGTATTTCTCTAGATAATGGTGGAATGCATCAAAATTATTTTCCTTTAGTGGTAGACCATTTCTAGGATTTTATTCTCACAGGTTCTATGGATTACAACCTCGGTGAGAGATTGAGTTTACGATCAATTGGGTTCCAGTTGAAGAACTAGTTTTTATATCACCTTATAGAATGGCACCAGAACAGATTTGGGAGTTGAAGGTTTAGTAAGAAGATTTGGAAGCTAGTGGTTTAATATAGACTAGTAAATCTCCTTGGGGTTCTTTAATTCTCTTTTCTACGAAGGCTGATGGGACTTTACAATTATGTGTGGATTATTTGAGAATGAACTAGATGAAATTCAAGAACTGGTATTCCCTTCCATGTATTTATTATCTCTTCGATAATTTTATTTGCGATAAGATATTCTCTAATGTAGATTTGAGATCTGAATACCCTAAGTTGAGGGTAAGAAGAATGGACATAACTTAGACTACTTTTAAGAGAAGGTATGTCTTGTATAATTTTGTAGTGATCCCATTTGGGTTGACTAATGCACTAGTGGTATTCATGGTGTTGAAGAATAAAATATTTCATCCTTTTTTTGGACCTGTTTGAGGCGATTTTTGTTGATGAAATCATAGTGTACTCCCAGTCAGTATAAGATCATTCCCAATATCTTGACATCATCTTGGGTACATTGATAGAGCATTGAATTTTTGCTAAGATAACCAATTTTAGTTTATTAATTGATAAATTTCACTCCTTAGTCCATGTAAACACAAAGGAAAGTGTGTCATTGGACCTATAGAATGTTTTAGTGGTGTTATCTTGGTATCAGCCCATGAATCTGTTTAACATTCTTTGATTTATAGGTTTATCATGTTATTTTAGGTTCTTTATCCAGGAATTTTCCCATTTTGGGGAACCAATGTTAGGAATGACTAAAAATCGAGTTAAGTTTGTTTGGTTAGATTTTTTCGAGAGATCGTTTCAGGAGCCAAAAGTGAAGATGACCTTAGTGCATGTCCACAGTCACCATATTCTTTGTAAATTATATATTATGTGTTATGAATCATATGGAATTGGACACATAGAAGTTATGATATAGGAGACTCAATTGGTTTCTTATTTCTCTAAATAGATGACACGGTACGGATGGAATTACCCTACTCATGACTTAGAGTTAGTTGTAGAGGTAAATTCCATGAGATTCTAGAGGAATTATCTCATCAGTGAGGGGTTTGTGGTATACATGAACCACAAGAGACTTAGGTAAATCTTCTCATAGTTGGACCTAAACCTTCGGAAGAAGTTGTGGGTCATGTATTTGCATTCTTTCGACATTGATATAGATTATACATTAGGAAAGGAAAACATTGTTTCCAATGTATTGATCCAAAAGACACAGACAGAGGCAGTTGAGTAGTCTTGTAATGAGGGGCGGATGATTGCACACTTTTCATACATGCATCTAGATTTTCAAGAGTACTAAGGATGAGTAGCTCTAACTTTGACCTATTTTTTACATACTCATTTGGATTACATCAAGACCAATAAATTATCTAATTCAAAGGGATTAATTATAAGAGATATATTATATGGTGGGGTGACACCATTATGATGATCTCTTGGCCATGGAAATTACCATATTTTCTGTGGTTGAGTATGAGTTTCTATGAACTTGAATAAGGATATTATAGGAGACCTTTAGGATTCTATTTGGGCTGTATGTATTGGTTTGATAAAGATCTACCATGATCTACCTTCACATTATTAGTGATCAGGAATGAAAAAAGAGGTATCAAGATTTGAGGTGAGATGTTTTACTTATCAATAAGTGAATGTTGAGCATCAGAGACCAGTTGGGATTTTTTATCTTTTTCCCATTCCTGATTGGAAATGTGATGATTTCACTATATATTTATTGATAGGATTACCTAGGAGAATCCATAATAATGATGTTGAATGGGTGATAATATATTAATTGGAAATGGTAGCCCACTTCTTGCCTATCAAGGATGACTTCATAGTTTATGGACTGGGTATAATTTTTGTATATGATGTTCTAAGCATTGTCATATCAGGAAAAATCTTACTTTAAAATCATGGTTCTTGTAGTGTATTTAGAAGGATTTAGGATTATAGGTTCTTTTGATCACTATCTATCATCCTATAACTGACGATCAATCTGATCGGTCTACTCATGTTCTATAGAATGTGTTTTCAGCCAATGTTTTGATTCTTAGTGGTTCATGAGAGCATCATATGGAACTCATGGAGTTTTCATATAATAATAGTTTCCCTGAATTAATACAAATGGTAATTTTCTGGGATTTGAATGAAATTAAGTTTCGTTCACCACTTTTTTGGTTTGAGGTATGTGATCCATCACTTGTTGGTCATAGTCACATGCAGGATATGTCTGAGAATGTTCAGTTGATCAGGCAGTAGTTAGTGAAAATTCAAAGTAGTGAGAAATCCTTAGTTGAGCATCATATATGGCCTCTAGAGTTCATGTTTGGTCATCGTTTATTCCATTGGGTTGTACCTATGTTGGGTAAACATCGTATCATGAAATAGGGAGATATAACACCCAGGTTTGTTGGGTTATTTGAGATAGTGGATAGGGTCAATATAGGGTCATACTAATTATCCCTTCTACTATTCTCCAGTTCCATGCACAATGTGTTTAATGCATTTTAAATTTGGAGATATTATCTAGACCCTTCTCACATTATAGAAGTAGTAGACATTATTCTTAGGGTAGATTCATCCTTTGAGGAGCATCCAACACAGAATATGGGTTGCAGTGAGAATTTTATTTAGGCTAGGTCGATTCCTTTAGTTTGAGTACCATAGTAGCACAAGAGAGTTATAGAGAACACATGGGAGAGGGAGATTGATATGCGAGGAAAGTGGCCAAACTTTTTCAATGATACCCCATACAAATTCTTGGAGAATCCTGAGGATGTGATGTTATATGGTAGGGAGGTTTTAATATCCTACCTTTTTCTAGGTATGTACCTCTTTGAGTTTTGGTGTTATTCCATGGGGTTTTCCTTTTTATTGAAGAATTGGTGGTATAGTCATATTCAAAGATAAAGAGCCTTTATTCGGGAAAATGAACTAATATTCAGGGATTTATGATTTTTTGAATTAATTGAGCCGGGATATAAACTTTTTAAAACGGTTTATGGTGGTTTTCTATGATTTGAAAGGATTTAGAGGTGGTTTGGTTCCTTTTATAGAAAATGTGAGGAAAACTATCTTCTAGGAGATTATATGTTGTGTACATGTTAAAAAATGTGTAAATTCCACAAAAAATAGGTCATGAAAATATATTGGGTGTGAAATGGTTACAAATAATTTAAACTATTCATGTCATGTAATGTCCTATCAAGAAAAATATTAACCCTAGGAGAAGATTTTTTCTTTAAATCCCTGTAAAACGAAATATACGACATGTAAATGAGTTACACACCATGTCAAATCCTGATATGTAGTTTTACATGTGTTGTGAAGTTGATTTCTCATTCCCCCTAGCATACACCTTCCTCCTCTTGACATATGATGGTTATCTAGGTGATTTTGGAGCATCTTCTTCCTTTATGGATGTCCTATTTTTTCGATCAATCAATGGTATGTCATTAGCCTTGGTTTCCCCTTCCTCATTCATTTTTCTCCATAATGGAGGTGTAATCCTTTAACTGTGTTTGGGTTTGATTTAAATCTTGATCTGATTTGATCTGGGCTTCATCTTGTATTCCCCTTCTTCATCATTGGATCCGCCACTCTGGAAGTGTTGTGTTAATCACTGGTTAAAGGTAGGGGTCTAAAAATTAACCATATGGTTGTTTAATTGAAAAGGATGTGAAATATTACAATTTATCCAACATAAAGTGTGCCTAAATTAATTAAATGATGGATTGGATTATACCATGGAATCCCTCTGTATCTAATTATTTATGACATGGCTAATAGATACCATTCGGGTTATCAGAAATTTGATTTTGAATGATTTGAAAAATGTCTTAAAGTGTTCTTATCATGATATGATTTTTTGTGATTTCTTTATGTGGATTCTCCATAGCTGGGATTTATAATAGAAATGATTGGAATGTTATTGGTGTATGAACAATGATAAATGGAATGTGAAAATGAAAGATAAATGGTAATTTTAATAATTAATCATTGGGATTTATGATTTGATATTGTGATATCCTTACTGTTATTCCTAATGATACAAGTTATAATGCCTATATAGAAGGCTATACCTATTGATTCATACTGAAATTCTTATATAGTGGGTTATTCCAAGAGATACATTCTAAAATTATTATACATATGTCTTGGCCCTAATACATTCTATAATTCGTATATACTTATCGTGTACCTCATACATGTTGAAATACATCTACACAGTGCTTGGCCCTGGTACATGTTGTAATGTTTATACACTGGTCTTACCCAAGATTTATTGCTAAAATGATTATATTGAAGGATTGACCGGGATATGTATGTTTTATACCATGGTTATATGATTATGGTTGGAATTATTAAGATAAATTCATGGTGACATTCTTACATAGTGCCAAATAAAGTTATATTTTACCATGGTTATATCGGTGGGGTTGGCATGGTTGAGAGAAATGATCAGAAAAATTAAGTCATGGTGCTGAAGCAGGTTTATATAAAATTAATAAAATTATTCATTTAGTCAATTCACATGTTTATTCTATTATTTCATGCACTTAATATCAAACTTGTTACATTTAGAAATGGTGGGGTCAACTTACTTATTATACTCACACCCTATTTCAGCCGAAGTTTGGAACCTGATAAGATTACATGGTTGTAGGATTTGATAAGGGTCAGGGACCTATCTATAGATTGTTTCTTTCTGGATGTGATGGAGTTTGGATATGGAACTGACATAGGGCTTGGGACTGAGGATATTAGAGTCTTTATTTGAGTCCGATAGTATTTTATTTGATTTAATTCTATAATTACATTTACTAACATTTAATTAGGTCATTATATTATTCTCTTGTTATTTTTTTACTATTCAATTGGTGCTCATTGTTTTCTTTCTCCACTTTATTTCATCATTCCCATTATCTTCTACTACTCTGATATTTATTGTTATATGATTATTAAACTATATTTTAACTCTATAAATAGGGGTTATAGTATCCCCACGATACTTATCACATCATTAATAAAAGTTAGAAACCTCTAGAGTATGGGTATGATCACATGAGACCCTATAACCAACCCGTTTTGTCCATGTGAGAGAGTTCTCGATCAGGGGATGTTTCATGGCTGTTATGGGTAGGTAGGCTACATAGCCTTCATCAGTATCATTGTTTCTAAAAACATTGAATGTATAAAAGATTTTATTTGGTAATATATTGAATCATTCAAATGTTGTAGATTTTCCTTCAAGTAATCTATTTTTCCCATACATGCTTCCTTTATCAGTGTCAAATAGGGTGTCTAAGAAATTTTTTAATATTGAAACCATCCTAGTATCCTTTGAGATGTTTATGGAATTCCAGACTTCCTAAAAAATTAGTATGAATATCCATCATACCCTAAGAGATAAATTTTCTATTTATTTATTTCCCCTGAAGAAAATACTAAAATAATATTTTCAGATTTTATATTAGTGCGATGAATACACAAAATAGTTTTATTGAACAGGGATAATAATTTATTACATCCAATCTTATTAGCTACTTCTTTTATAGGATATGTAATAAAATTCCACTTTTTTTAGGAATATTTTTCTTCTTTATTAAAGGATGCACTCTATGTGAAAATGTATGAGGGTATTTATTTTGGAACTGTGTCTCTTGGTGAGATTTCATGAAGGTCTATTACATAAGAACAAATTCATAATTTATCAAGTAATTAAAATAAATTTAACAAATACTTTTTTTCAAAAAACAACTTTATACCATAAATTCTTCCTCCCACTGACCGATGACATACTTATCCCACGTCTATATATCTATAAACCTATAATTATGTAAAGGTTATTGATTTTTCTGACCAACAAAAATATAATATGAAGCTATGTTTTTCATAAAATCTCTCCATTTGGTTCTTACAAAGGATGGAATCCATTTCAAAACTACTTTAATCAGTTAAAAATCCAATGTAATATGTAATTGAATTGATTAAAAACTATTCATATATAATATTTAATATTTAAACAATTAAAAAACTAAATAAATAAGTTTATAAGATTTATCGTTATGGAATTTGAAAACTGACCTATCTCCGACCGATCAACACTTCTCTAATCAGGGAATAAAATAATAATCATATTATGACTCTATATATCCATGTAACTCCTAAAATACATAGAAAGTGGGCCAAGTGGGTGGTCATAGTTATAAAACATAGTTATCATCCTTTCCCCCCACATGCAATTGAATTTTTTGGAAAACATATAATCCAACCCATATTTACTTTAGGTACTTTCTTATCTAAAGAAGAATAACTACTAAACATAATTTAGGGAAATAAAAGATTATTTTCATTAAAAAACTTAATTATTAATGATAAATTTATATAAAGAATCCTATATTTCATGGTTTCCATACCTTTGGGTCTATTATATAGAATGATGTATGCTACTTGAATACAAAAAGTTTCCTATAATTGATTAAAATTAATTAATTGTTATAAAGAATTTTTTTATTCATACTAAAAATTAAAAAAAAAAGAATTTCATAATTTTAAACCATAAAACATGTGACTGAAACTGATGAATATAAACGTTAACAAAAAATGAAAAAATTTATTACCATATAAAAATGTCTACTTTTTTTCATTTGATTAAAAATAAATAAATGTTATAAGTAAAAAATGTCATTGTATATAATTGGATTAAAACTTAAAATATTTTATTTAATAAAAGTGTATACATGAAAATAAATAATAAGAACATAATAGTTAGAACATGTGATAATGGAAAACATTTTCAACCAAAAAATAGATACCTCAATCTAATGTATATAAAATTTATTATAGAAATATATAGATTACTAAACATCTAAATGTTTAAATATATCAAATTAAAAAATATAAATTTTTTAACTTTATAAGTTTAAAAAAGCATATATTTACCTAATTAATTATGAGAGTATTTGAGTGTCTTCTCATATCCATGATATGAGATCATTCTATGTTATATAGATGATTCCTTTATCATATTCATTTTTATCTGTAGGTAATTTTCTAATATATGAATAAATCTTACACAAGTATTCAATATAATCAATATTCTCATCACAAAAAAGATTATTCCCCTTGAAAAATTAGGGACCACATATCATTTAATTGAAAAAACATGAGATTTGTTTTTCATGTGCCTTCATGATAAATGATTCCTATTTATACCTAATTTTTTAAAATAATCATTTGTAGATACATATTAATAATGTTTTATATCACTATTACAATCAACCTAGTCACACTTAAATTTTGGTGCTAAAGATTTATTATAATCAATCTCACATATATCCTTAAAAGTTATAAAATATTTTTATTGATGCATAAAATGGTTTTTTTTCTTAGGTTCATAATGAATATTATTCTTCAGAGATGGCCATTTCTCATATTTTCAATTTTACTCTAATTATCAAACTTTTTTGTATAAAATTTGAAACTATATATATCAAAAACCCAGATCTTGTGATCATATTAACACTTTTCTTCATGCTAACCATTTATATTTTTTTGATGTAGATAAATAATTTGTGAATTTTTCCATAAACCATGAAGAAAATGTTTTATATGTTCATTTATCAACCAATATCAATTTCTTTTAGACTATTTTTATTTCAATATGATAATATGTGATGATATGTATGGTTAAAACACAACTATGTTTTTTAAAATGTATAAATGTGATTGCATCACTACGTCACATGGAATTAACTTTAACTTTATACCACAGATCCCTTTAACATCACTATAAACTATTGAATGTAAATAAATTGGGAGACCAACGTGATCTACTTTATATAGATAATTATTACATAACAAAATTTATTATTCTAAAATATAGTTTTAAACAATAGAGGCCTCTGGTTGATGTATATTCTAAAAACATTTCTTAAAAAGTATCCTATATATTCCAAAAGGATGCGAACAATATAAATTAACACACCTATGTATTCTTATCTCTTGCACCAAAAATTTCACTAGATGAACCATTGTATCAAAAAATGATAGTTTAATATACATTTCCCATTAATAAAGTAGGATTAAAGTCTCAATATTCAACAAATCTAACAAATTTCGGGATTTGACCTTGGTGTAGGAAGAAATGAAAAACTAACACAATCTAAAGATATAATTTCTGATACGTGTCATTAATATTCCACAAAAAGAAACAAGTATCAGTTGTTTCATCAATAAATGATCATCATGAGATTCCATACCAATACAATTTAAATCCTTCAATAATATAATTTTTTTCATTTGAATAAACCCCTCCATGTACATTAATACCACGAAATCATTGACAAAAAATCTCCATCTCACACTTATTTAATGCATGATAAGATAAAGGTAAATATTTTATGTTTCCTTTTATAGTGGGATATAACTCAAAATTTATTAATATAGTTTTTAAGTACAATCTATCATGAAATCCACATTTTTTCTTTCCTTTTATGTCTAATAATTTTACAACAAAAATGTCATATATTTTTTTCTAAATTTGAATAATATCAATGTAATGTTTTACATATAAAAATTTCAAATAAGGAATCTGGAATAAAATGTATTTTTATAAATGAATTTCTTGGATGACATAACTTCCTTTCTTTCCAAATTGGACAATGACATTTTCTCTTTTTCATAAAATTCTTAAACTGAAATTGTTTGTGGGGCACAATCGTAATCTTGTAAACCATTAAGTCCCCTTTTTAATAATTGATAAGGATGATCCATTCACCAAAATATCTATTGTCCAATGAAAATTTTCTTTATATGATTATTCAATTGATGATATACAGTCCACTTTTTACAAATTAGATAAGATTTATGTCCCTTAAAACTATATCTGGATATGTTTCCATATATAGGAAATTCATTAATAATGAACTCTATTATAGAAAAAAAAAGATATAATCTTTCATTTATATATCAAATACTTAAACACATGTCTCTCATTTAAATTTCAATTCATTGATTAATGGTGATTACAAAAATAAATATCATTTATATGTTATTTTGGTCAATAAATAACCTGGATAATCATCACATATTTTATCTTCTTACATAATTGTTTATAAAATTTATAGACAATAAATATAATAGTCCATAGAATATATTGGTTACTAAGGATACAATATTTATTCACTATACTTTTACACTGTCCCATTTTTATGTTTCCAACTTCATTTCCAAAATCAATAAATCTTTCATCAAATCTTTTCCATTGTGGTGAATTTGTATGAGGACATTGGTTTCCATCATAGGTGCACTCATATGTATGTAATATTTATATCATTACAAAATTTGAATCTGTAAATAGATAACTATTATTATGAATTATTATAAGATACAAAATTTATTTAGTTTGAGGTTTGGTGCTTGTTCTTGAGAATTAATCATAGTGCATTAATAATTTATTTTATATCATGTTTTCCCACATTCATTACATTCGGATAATATTTCAAATTTATTCCTATTTATCACATAATTTTTTGTGAAGACATGCATATTTCTATACCCCATCCCCATTGGGATTAATATTTTCCTCATAATTTGAATTTTGAATCTTGATTCCATTTAGAAGGAACTCTATTAAAAGATCAAACAAGTCGGAGAAACTTTTATCATTCCAACCATTTCTTTCTTTAAAGTTAACCAGTATCAATAGTACTGATAACATTTTAAATTTAGTAAAACCTAATATCAGTGGTTTATCACCATCTATGAATAATCTTTCAACAGTTTCAATGGTTTCAACACCTACATCAAGAATTAGTTCTCCAAGAAAATCCTATATCTCATGTTCATTATCCTTATCATCATTAGATATTGACTTGTTTTCCATTTCCCCATGTCGGATCCAATGTGTATAATTATGATTAAAATAATACCAAATCATATGGTATTTTATTTATATATACAATTATTTTCTCATATTCGAGAACTTCATGCATGGATATAAAATCAGATCTTTTATTCAAGATTTTACTTAGTTATTTCCATGAAATTGACAACCCCTTTATCACATTCATTGCTATTTCTTCATACATATATATAATTTTGATCTATTAATTTCCTAAAATCAAAATATCATTGAAAAATATATTAAATTATATATATATATATACATATATATAAATAAATAAATTTAAAATATTAAAACATATTAATATTTAAGCTTGAATAAATTTATAATAAAAATTGACAAGTGAAAAATATTTAATAACCAAAAATAATTTTTTATTTATAAGAAATTATAATGAAAAATACAATTTATAACAATTTATAATTGAGATAAATTTTTAAATAATTAAAACTTTAAACATTATCAAATTATAATAACAAAAAATATATAAACATAAATAATTATAAATAAAAAATTAAAACCATAAAAAGTCATACATATAATTTAAAATCATTAAAAAGTTAAAATCATAAATAAATTATAGTCCAAAACAAATTATAACCAAATAAATCTATACGTAAATGAATACAATCTCTAATAATGAATCAATAAAGAAGATAAATAATTTCAAAACACTAAAAAATATTTTATAAATATTTTATAATAAATAAATCAAAATTTAACCTTTAAAATATGAAGATTTAAGGTGAATATTTGAGATAACTTGTGAAAAAATAATGATTGTTGGTGTATGGAATGGAACCAATGAAATTGGTGCGATAATGATAGTTTACCTCAGAGGAAATGACTGAAATGCACCTTCAGTGGAGAGGGGGATCAAATAGATCCAAGTGACGTGGAAACAGGATGATCGATCCAAGAGGGGTTGAAAACATGCAAAAATTATTTTAAAAATAATCTATCAAAAATGTTAGATCATTTGATAAAGTAGTTATGAAATGGTCTATTAGGGTTTTAGCAAAGAGATAGTTTACATAATGATGATGAATCACATGATTTAATTTTTTTAAAAATTTTAACATTAGATATGTAATAAACCATGTTTAAAGTGGCATATAACGATGTTAAAAGATCCCCTTAATGTAAATGATTAAATAAAAAACATTAAAAGTCTTCTCATGACCTTATAAACCTCAGTTATTTGATTATTTACTTCAGAACTAAGACATGAAATATATATTTTCTACTAGTAAGTTGCCTAATATTGACACCATTTCAATAATTATGGATATCATAATTACAATTTGGGAGTCAAAAATATAATATTTCTTATTGGGAAGGTATATATAGCATTTTAGAAAATCCAATTGACTCATTTTTTCTTTTAAAATAATAGAAAAAGAGCATATCATAATTGAGGCTCACATGACATACAGAAGTAAATGTATTATTTTCACCATCCCACTTACAAGAGATATGGATGGAAATAGTATAATGTTTTCCTAAAAGTAATTGAGAGATAAATTAGGTACTGGAATATAGGTAATATATCTAAATATTTTCACTGAGGATTTAATTTAGGTCATATGATCTATTATTTTGGTTATAGGAAAATGGGAATATTTTTTTCAAAATGATCAGACCATGATCCGATGATTTAATATAAATTAAGGTAGGAATTATGGTAATAATTATGCTAGTAAGAGATAAAATATAGAAATTATTTTCCTAAATAACCAAATTCTCTTGGGAAATATCATTTTTATTCTACCATGACTTTTGAGTTGGATTATTCTAATTTTGTTTTCATAGGTATCATATTAATATTTTTAAAAATTGTTTGTACCTTGTTTTATTTGTGATCACCATATTTCTTTATATTAGATAAGTTTGTGGTGCACATAACATCACAATTTCAATGTTTATATATTGATTTATCAATAATAAAACTGGATTTTTTATCAATGTATACTCACATATTTAAATATTTACCTATCATAATTGTTGAAAATTTATTACCAAACAAATATAATAATTTTTTACCTAATGGAATGTAATGTAATTCTTGGTATAGATTAAATCTGTTGTTATAAGTAAAATATAAAATATTATCATACATTGGTTACCTTTTATCTCTTATAAAATCCCTATTTATAATAAAAATATAATTATAAAGTGAAAATTCTATATTTACATCATCATATGATATAGAAATATTACAAGAAAAAGGATGAGTATGAATATCTCACTCAATTAATAGATGAAAACAATGTAATTAATAGTGAGAACATACCCACTGGGAAAGAGTTTGTATATTTCATTCTAAAAGGATTTCATAGACCTATTCTAGAAAACTAACGGGTTGTAGCTATTGAATTAATTCTTAGATCCAAACATTTATTGAAGGAAATATTTGAATGACATTAGTCTAATTGGAGGAGATAAAAAAGTTGCCATAAGATCTTTTGGATAAGGGATTCATTCATGTAATTTTATCACATTGAGTTTTTATTTTAAATTTTCAATGAAAAATGATAAATTATTGAGATTATAAATATATTAAAATGATTAAGAATATCAAAAATATGAATATAAAATATTTTAAAAATTAGAGGTTTTTTTGTGATAAGTTTCTTATTTCCTAATTTTTTATTCAATTTGTCTTTAATATGGATATCAACAAATAATGGTAAATATCTATAATTCCACCAATAATATTTTTTTGAAAAACATTATGGGTGCTAAGGATTTATTTTGATTCCCTTTATTCTAAAAAATTTACCTAAAGTGTTTGTCGATATAATTAATATTGTTTGTCACGACCCGTCCTCGGGGCCCGTGCTATGACTACCCCAAGACCGCCTTCCATAGGACTGGGGCTGGCGACTAGCACAAAAGGTGTAAATCCTGAAAACTGGGAAGGCATTACCTTTATAAAAGTAACAAAACACCACAGAGTACAAGCGTAAGTAAAACACTAAGTACAAAAAGGAAGTGATGAAAAGTAAATGGACCAGAATACAAACCCAATCGAAAATATAGCTAAAACTGAAAGAAAGTACAAAAAAGACAAGAGGATAGAAGAAGATAGAAGCAGCTCCTGGTTCGTCCTCCTGAGATCCTACCTGAAGGGTAGGTACAGATAGCGCAGCTCCTGAATTGTCCACCACGGATCCTACCTGAAGGGTAGGTACAGATAGCCTCTCAAACGCTCTCGCCCATCAACCTCCTCCGAGTTTCGCCTCACCTTGAAGTCCACCATCGGATACTATCCCTTCATGAGGTCCACCTCCGGGAACCGTCCAGTCCTCGAACACTCGGCCTCTGTCTGCACTGCCCGTCGTCTGCAACCAACACAACAAGGTGCGGGCATAGCCCGTGCAGGGGTGAGTATAACGATACTCAGTAGGGACCCCGAGACCCTCAAGGTATCACTACATCCAACAAGTATAACCACAATAAGATCTTAACAGATAACCTCTACTTAGGTATATGCCCATAAATATACCCAAGTTATCAAATAACCCATTTCAATCACGAGGAATCACATAGATTATGAAATCAACGGATAACCACTACCAAGGTAGATTCCCATACTTATACCTAAGTTATCAAGTGACCCATTTCAATCATGAGGAAACACAAAGATTATAGACTCAGATCAACCAGGATTTTATTCATGATGTCAAAACCACGGCTGCTGGAGAACTCCTCCTCTGTCGAGTACAGTGGTCCTTCCGCTACAACCAAGCGTGCCCCACTAACCATGGACTGCTATTGTACTCCACCAGTCGAGTACTGTGGGCCTGCTGCTACAACCAGGCACTTCCCACCATGGGTCTGCCGCTACAACCAAGAGCTCCCCCTCATAGGCTCCATAGGTACTCCTTCTATTGAGTGCCGCGAGTCTGCCGCTACAACCAAGAGCTCCTCCGCCGTCGGTCTGCCGTTACAACCAAGCGCTCCCGCTCATAGCCTCCAGAGGTATTGCTTCTGTTGAGTACCACGGGTCTGCCGCTACTACCACGCGCTCCTCCACCGTGGGTCTTCCACTACAACCAATCGCTCCCCACTGGGCTATCCAAAACACACTGAGTCGATAGATCAGTAGTCGTCAAGTCTCAGTCAGCTACTAGGTCTCTACACTCTGCTAGCTCATCACTGGGAGGGTGCACTCCATGAGCTACTGGTTGATACTCCAAGTATCACGAAGTTCCATGAATATGTATCTCAAGTGACCTCCTCGTCATAGGGGTCTCAACACAACAGAAGGCGCGTCAATCGGATGCCCGGTCTGTGAGTTATTAGCTTTTTCGTCCTAGGGGCCCGGTTGGTTTCGTGAGCGAACCAAACCGGCCATATCTCGACTATACCACGAACTCTCATAGGGTATGCCCATAGGGACCTTTTCTCAATGTGATCACCAACGCCACTGACGGTTCGTCAAACGGACATCCGGTCTGAAAGTTATCAGCTTTTCCGTTCCAGGGGCCTGGTTGGATTTCGGGTTCAATCCAACCCGGCTACTATGCAACTGCGTCCAAAAATCAGGAATAGCATTATAAAAGTTTTTTCTCAACAAGAGGAATCCAACAAAGTCGAAAACATGTCAATCGGACGTCCGGAACTCGAGATATAAGCATTTCCGCTCCGAGGGCCCGGTTGGTTTCATATCCGAACCAACCCGGTCGTACTCAAAGTTCTCCGAAACCTTATGTTTAATATACCTAAACAACCGTCTCGATCCAAGGATCGCATCTCAACTGACGGTACGTCGATCGAGGGTCTGTAGCCCAAGATATGGGCATTTGAACGAAACCTACCCGATAATATGGGGTTCGAGCCCTGACCGACCCTGCCCGAGACCCCCCCTGGGTCGGCCTGAACTGGGTCACCCAAAACGGGTCCAGTTCTGGCCCCATATGGCACGGCCCGGCCTGGAGGTCGTAGCCCGGCCAGGCCTGGGCGGCCCGGCCGGTTGGCCTACCGCGCTGGCGCGGCCGAGTGGCCGCTCGGCTGTCCGGCTGAGCGGAACAAGGGGTTGTGGTCGCCCCCTTGAATGAAGTCGCGGCCCCGCGTGGGGGCCGCTCCCTGTCAGCGATGCAGTGGCCAGCGCCGCATCACCCCTTGGTCCCGCGCGGTCATAGGACCAGCCGCCTGCCGCCGCGGCGTCAGCCGGGGCGGCCCTTCCCAGGGGTGCGCCAGCGGGATCTTCCGCGGACCACCGGACGTGCTCCGTTGGTCCGTTTGGCCTGCTGTCTTCGCCAGCGGTCCTACCGAGACCATCCCTTCACTGTGAAGACATCATAATTCCTTTTTCGTCCGCTTCGTCATCACCCGTCGATCCGCGCACAATGATCAACCAGTGGAGTCTTCGAATCGCCTCTGTGGCCCTGACTCCGGCCACGGTTTCATTCGGCCTCAACGGCATGGCGCGACGGCACTGCGCTTCTTCGTCGTGTTCTTCCTTGTTTCTGTGCAGTTCCATTGCACCGCGCCTCCTTTGTTCGTGCCGCAATGAACAAAACAACAAAGGGTGAGGAGAGTCGGCCGTGTTCGTGCAGTCTGACCTCCTCCCGTTAAGTTCATAACAAGCGTCTTAAAAGACGAAGAACGACAAGGATTTTTCATGAACAAAAAGTAATCAACCCCTACCTCGAGCGTTTTTGAACGAAGGCTCATCGCGAAAAGGGAAGTCGCGGAAAAAAAAGTGGATCGTCGCATCGCGGAGGAACGGTGTCTCCCTTCCTTTGACATGGAAAGAAGGAACAAGGAGATGCGCATCGGGTCGTCGATCTCCGAGGAAGGCATCTCTCACTGTCGTCTGTTGTTGAAGGTCGGCATTCTTCATCGGTGGTGGTGCGTTCTTCGCATTCTTCGACGAAGAACGAAGAACTTCAAGACTCCCATTTTTCTCCCAAAAACTCAACACAACAATCCCAACCATAATAAAATAAGACTCATCTTATTTTATTAACACACAAGCCAACGTCTTTGAAAAAAAATGAAACAATCAATTATTTGAATTAATAGAAACGTTTAAACCGCCGAATTAAAAAAGTCGTTTCATAAACAGATAAACACAATGGTTGACTTCCAATTAATGGGGGTGCGGGTGTGTTACCTTAATAAAAGAGGGGGTTTAGGAAGAAAAGAAGCAGTGGGGCTCGTGTGGGTCCCACATCACAATTATCCTACCTAGTGGGTAGGATATTGTGGGTCCCACTTCATCCACTTAGCTTAGGTTAAAATTCTTTAAATAAAATAAAATTGGTTGCACCACTTTTATTTTATTCCTTTACTTAACCCCAAAAATTAAAAACCACACCCTGGAAAACGCAACTCTGGAAAAGGTGTTTCTAAGAAAATATCAGTGCTGTGATTCCATCGGTTTCCTCGGATTTCGATTCCGAGCACCGGTTCAAAAGTTAGAAAAATACGCTCGTTCATTCACTGAACATACCCGAGCTAAACTTCAGAAAATGATTCTAGGCACACCGGGCCTCGGAATCAGGTGCCATCAGAAACTACATTCTTGTAAAATCCCAAAGAAAATTAAGAAAAAATTGCCATTGAATTTTACAAGTCTTTACATTACTCCCACCTCAGGGCTTTACATCCCCGTAAAGATACATCACAAACTAGGGAAACAAAAGTGGGTACTGAGCACGCATCTGAGCCTCCCGCTCCCAAGTGCTCTCCTAGAGGTTCACGTGCTGCCATCTGATGCGCACTAGAGGAATTGACCATCCACGTAGGACCTGCTCCTATAGATCCTCAATCTCCACCGGGACCTCCGCAAAATTCTCCCCGTCATCAAAGTCCAGCTCCCCATGGCTGATGACATGCGCCGGGTCATTCTTGTATCTCCTCAGCTGAGATACGTGGAAGATGTCATGCACCCGGTGCAACTGAGGTGGATGGGTCAAGCGGTAAACCACCTCGCCTACCCTGTTGAGGACCTAGAAGGGTCCAATGAAGCGCAGAGACAACTTGCCACCCCAGACAAAACTTCTTAACTCACGTCGAGGTGAGACCCGTAGGGAAACGTGGTCGCCATCTTCGAACTCTAGTGGTCTCCGCCTCCTGTCAGCACAAGACTTTTAACGGCTCTAAGTTTTCCTCATCCGCTCCTGTATGACTTGGATCTTTTCTGGTCCTACAAGAGTTGCCGGTATTTCTTCTTTTCCGATAAGAGAAATCCGGTCTCATCCCCTAGATGAACCATGTTCTTCGCCTAATATAGTCAATCCCGACATGGAAGATACTAATTCATACCAAGGATGACGTCGTAAGGCCTCGACGCTACTACCAAGAGATCCAACTGTTAATCTCACCTCCAAGGGTTGAGTCACACTGTCGGCATCAGTGTGTGGTCACTGGGTCTCCTCCAGTAGGTATCTCAAAGTGAAGGTCAAGTCCATGGTTTTTAAACCGGAACCTCTTAGTAACAACATAAAGAGAGGACAGGAAGGTAAACGCCACAAGAAAGGTGTATTTTATTGCTACAGCTCAAAGTAAAAAAGTCACAAAGAATCTACAAACAAACATCAACAAATCTAGAAGAAACATGAAAAAAATTCTCCAGGTCTGGAGCTAGTCCCACTCCTGTCCATCTGCTCCCGAAGCTCCATGATTGTAGGCCTCAGCTGCCTGAAGTTGAGCTCTCCCATGTCCACTTGTTCCCTGCGGTCGGGGTGGACCTCCGGGTGGTGGTGGGGGCAACACTTCGAAGCGTCTCCCACCTCCAGCTGCACGGCCATCTCCCCTTCCACGATCTCCTACTCCATGTGGTCCGCCTCGATCGAACCTCTGCCTCTGCCTGGGTGGTCCTTCGTTCATCTGCTGGTCATCTGTATGGCGGGTCGGACAGTCACAAGCCATGTGACCAACCCCGCCGTAGGAGTAACATTGTTCACTCATGGTAAGTCGGTGTCCACCTCGGGTGCCTCGCACAAACGATCCTGTCTCATGCGGTCGACCACCTACAGGTCTAGTCTTCTTGGACCTCAGTGTCATCTTTCTATTGCCTGCTGCAAAAGACTCCGCCGCATGCCGGCTAGTGGTGGGTCCTGCTGCTGGAGACTGCTCAGCAAGGAAACTCTCCACTAAGAGGGCTCTCTCCAACACCCCTATCTGTTTCGGAATGCTATAAGAAAAAACTGAAGCTCTGATCTCTCTCCTGAGCCCCTGCTCGATGGTTCGGGCCCTGAAGAATGGGTCTCGTACCATGTCCGGTGAATAGCGTGAGAGATCGGTAAACCTCATCGCGTACAGGGCTACTGTCATGTTTCCCTGCCGCAAGTGTAGTAGCTCCTGAATGCGCACCGCATGGAGGGTGGCTGGGACAAACTCTGAGAAAAAAAGTCTCTCAAAGTCCGTCCAAAGGAGAGATGACTCGTCGTTAACCTGGAGAATCAAGATCCACCATCTTCCTGCTTCTGCATGTAGGAGGCTCGCTGCAAGGATCACCATGAGGTCAGCTGGTGTCCCCACTAACCTGAAAAATCGCACAATTGCCTCCAGCCAATCCCTGGTTGCCTGAGGGTCCGTCTCCCCATGGAACATGGGCGATCGCTGATGCCGAAACTCGTGCAGTGCACTAAGGTGACGTGCACCATCAGTGGCTGGGGCTGGTAGAATCGGTGGCTCGGTGGGTAGAGGTACCGCCGGTGCCTCTGCTGTCAAAGGGCCCCGTACCGAGGCCTCATCGCTCGGTGGGATGTCATCCCACACAACACTCGGAACCCAAGACGGCTGCCATTGTGGGGCCATCCTGAGAAGAAACAGGTGTGCCACGGTCAAACAGTATACCTTGTGAGCTGACACAAAGTAATCACAAAGAAAACATGAAACACACATGCAATCAATGTTTTCGTGTATTAAGTCGTAAATCAAAAGTCAGGGTCCTGGTGTACGGATACATCGGTCTTCGCACCAATACTGGACTCCCTGGACTGATAACCACACTCAATACTCTTAACACTATTGCTTTACATAGGAAAAGATCAGAGTCCTGAGTTCTGCGGTAGAACCGAACTCCTCTGATACCAATTGTCATGACTCGTCCTTGGGGCCCGTGTCGTGACTACCCCAAGCCCGCCTTCCATAGGACAGGGGCTGGTGACTAGCACCAAAGGCATAAATCCCGACAACTGGGAAGGAATTACCTTTATAAAAGTAACAAAACACCACAGAGTACAGGAGGAAGTAAAACACTAAGTACAAAAAGGAAGTGCTGAAAAGTAAATGGGCCAGAATACAAACCCAATCGAAAATACAGCTACAACTGAAAGAAAGTACAACAAAGAAAAGCAGATGGAAGAAGATAGAATCAGCTCCTGGGTCGTCCTCCTCGGATCCTACCAGAAGGGTAGGTACAGATAGCACAGCTCCTGAATCATCCACCACGTATCCTACCTGAAGGGTAGGTACAGATATCCTCTGAAACTCTCTCGCCCATCAACCTCCTCCGAGTGTCTCCTCATCTTGAAGTCCACCACCGAATACTATCTCATCGTGAGGTCCACCTCCGAGTACCATCCAGGCCTCGAACACTCAGCCTCTGTCTGCGCTACCCGTCGTCTACAACCAACACTACGAGGTGCGGGCATAGCCCGTGCAGGGGTGAGTATAACGATACTCAGTTGGGACCCCGAGACCCTCAAGGTCTCACTACATCCATCAAGGATAACCACAAGAAGATCTCAACATATATCCTCTACTTAGGTATATGCCCATATATATACCCAAGTTATCAAGTACCCCATCTCAATCATGAGAAAACACATAGATTATGAAATCAAAAGATAACCACTACCCAGGTATATGCCCATACATATACCTAAGTTATCAAGTGACCAATCTAAATCATGAGGAAACACAAATATTAGAGACTCAGCTCAACCAGGATTTTATTCATGATGTCAAAACCACGGCTGCTGGAGAACTACTCCTCTGTCGAGTACAGTGGTCTTGCCGCTACAACCAAGCGTGCCCCACTAACCTTAGACTGTTGTAGTACTCCACTTGTCGAGTAATGTGGGTCTGCTACTACAACCAAGCACTTCCCACCATGGGTCTACCGCTACAACCAAGAGCTCCCCCTCATAGGCTCCAGAGGTACTCCTTCTGTTGAGTACCACGGGTCTGCCGCTCCAACCAAGAGCTCCTCCGCCGTGGGTCTACCGCTACAACCAAGTTCTCCCCCTCATAGCCTATAGAGGTACTCCTTCTATTGAGTACCGTGGGTCTGCCGCTACAACCAAGCTCTCCTCCACCGTGGGTCTGCCTCTACAACATGGAGCTCCCCACTGGGCTATCCAAAACACACTGAGTCGATAGATCAGCAGTCATCAAGTCTCAGTCAGCTACTAGGTCTCTCCACTCTGCTAGCTCGTCAACGAGAGGGTCTGATCCAAGAGCTAATGTTCGATACTCCAAGTATCAAGAAGTTCCACGAAGATGTATTTCAAGGGACCACATCGTCATAGGGGTCTCAACACAACATACGGCGCGTCAATCGGACGCCCGGTCTGTGAGTAATTAGCCTTTTTGTCCTAGGGGCCCAGTTGGTTTCATGAGTGACCCAACTCGGCCATATCTCTACTATACCTCAAACTCTCATAGAGTATTCCCATAGGTACCGTTTCTCAATTTGATCACCAACGCCGCTGACGGTTCATCAAACGGACATCCGGTCTGAAAGTTATTAGTTTTTCGTTCCAGGGGCCTGGATGGATTTCGAGTTCAATCCAACCCGACTACTATCCAGCTACGTCCAAAACTCAGGAAAATCATTCTAAAAGTTTCGTCTCAACAAGAGGAATCTAAAAAAGTAAACTGCACGTCAATCGGACGTCCGAAGCATGAGATATAAGTGTTTCTACTCCGAGGGCCCGGTTGGTTTCGTATCCGAACCAACCCGGACGTACTCAAAGTTCTCCGAAACCTTAAGTGTAATATACCTAAACGACCGCCTCGATCCAAGAATCACATCGCAACTGACAGTACGTTGATCTGGGGTGCGTAGCCCAATATATGGGAATTTGAACAAAAACTGCCCGAGAATAGGGGGTTCGGGCCCAGACCGACCCGGCCCGAGACCCCCCCTGGGTCGGCCCGAATCGGGTCGTCCCGAAACGGGTCCGGTTCCTGCCTAGTATGGCGCGGCCCGGCCGGTTGGCCTACCGCACTGGCACGGCCGCGTGGCCGCTCTGCTGTCCGGCTGAGCGTAACAGGGGGGTGTGGTCACCCCCTTGAATGAAGTCGCGGCCTTGGGTGGGGGCCCCTCCCTGCCAGCGACGCGGCGGCCAGTGCCGCTTCTCCCCTTGGTCTCGCGCGACCGCGGGACAAGACGCCTGCCACCACGGCTTCAGCCGCGATGGCCCTTCCCGGCGATGCGCCGGCGGGATCTTCCGCGGACCACCGGACGCGCTCTGTTGGTCCGTTTGGCCTGCCGTCTTCGCCAGCGGTCCTCCTGGGACCGGCCATTCACTGTGAAGACCTCATAATGCCTTTACCATCCGCTTCGTCGTCACCCGTCGATCTGTGCCCAATGATCAACCAGCGGAGTCTTCGAATCTCCTCCGTGGCCCCGACTCCGGCCACGGTTTCTATCGGCCTCAACGGCGTGGCGTGACGGCACCGCGCTTCTTCGTCGCGTTCTTCCTTGTTTCTGCGCGGTGCCTTTGCACTGCGCCTCCTTTGTTCGTGCCGAAATGAACAAAACAACAAATGGGGAGGAGATTTATCCGTGTTCGTGCGGTCCGACCTCCTCCCGTTAAGTTGATAACAAGCGGCTTAAAAGATGAAGAACGACAAGGATTTTTCACGAACAAAAAGTAATCAACCCCTACCTCGAGCATTGTTGAACGAAGGATCATTGCAAAAAGGGAAGTCGAGGAAAAAAAAAGTGGATCATCACGTCGTGGAGGAACAGTGTCTCCCTTCCTTTGACGCGGAAAGAAGGAATTAGGAGATGCGCATCGGGTCGTCAATCTCCGAGGAAGGCATCTCTCACCGTCGTCCGTCGTTGGAGGTCATCATTCTTCGTCGGCGGCGGCGCGTTCTTCGCGTTCTTCAACGAAGAATGAATAACTTCAAGACTCCCCTTTTTCTCCCAAAAACTCAAGACAACAAGCCCAACCATAATAAAATAAGACTCGTCTTATTTTATTAACCCAGAAGCCAACGTCTTTGAAAAAGAAAATTGAAACAATCAATTATTTGAATTAATAGAAACGTTTAAACCGTCGAATTAAAAGAGGCATTTCATAAACAGATAAACACAAGGGTTGACTTCCAATTAATGGGGGTGCGGGTGTGTTACCTCAATAAAGGAGGGGGTTTAGGAAGAAAAGAAACAGTGTGGATCGTGTGGGTCCCATCTCACAGTTATCCTACCTAGTGGGTAGGATATTGTGGGTCCCACTTCATCCACTTAGCTTAGGTTAAACTACTTTAAATAAAATAAAATTGGTTGCACCACTTTTATTTTATTCCTTTACTTAACCCCAAAAATTAAAAACCACACCCGAGAAAACGCAACTCCGGAAAAGGTGTTTCTAGGAAAATACTGGCGCTACGATTCCATCGGTTTCCTCGGATTTCGATTCCGAGCACCGGTTCAAAATTTAGAAAAACCCGCTCATTCGTTCACTGAACTTACTAGAGCTAAACATCGGAAAATGATTCTGGGCACACCGGGCCTCGGAATCAGGTGCCATCAGAAAATGCGTTCTTGTAAAATCCAAAAGAAAATTAAGAAAAAATTTCCCTTGAATTTTACGGGTCTTTACAGTGTTTTTCAAGATTACCTAGAAAAGCATTTTGTGTTACTTATAGACAATATTCATGTTTATTTAAAAATTTATGCAGATCATTAAGACCATATAAAGACTTTAAAAAACATGATTAAAATGAAAAAATATTACAATATCTACATATGTGAGTTATTTCTATAGAAAGAGGGTTTATTAGAAATTTGTTCATCAATCAAAAAAAATAGCCTATTCATTAAAAAAATAAGTAATTTAATATTTTGATAACCAAATAATAGTGATATACATCCCTTGTTTTCTTCTCTATTCTCATTATTATTAATATGTTATGAAAAAAATCATGATTGGTTAACCATCTAAGTATGTTAGTATTAGAATGGGTGAAATTTATATAGACCAAGGAGAGTGAGGAAATATTATATGTGATCAAGAAGAGTATGGTCATAAAATCACTAAAAAATTTAACATTTGGTTGAATTTTTTTTTATTTATAGAAATTCATTGAAAAATGGATTTTTTTATCTTAATATAAAATGATAATATAATAACATATTCATTGATTCAATTTGAGACTCATGACAATAACTGACTTACTCATGATTTAGAATTGGTATTATTAATATTTTCATTGAATATATTCCATCATTATCTCTATGGGAAATTTTTATATATATGTACAGACCATAAAATTCTAAAATATATATAAATACATAAATATTTAAAAATGTGGTAGATGATATTGTTGGAGATGTTAAATAATAATTATTACACAATTTGTTGTCACCCAAGATAAGATAAAAAGTTACTCAATGACTCGAGTTGGAAGGATTATGGTGATCTATCAACTATGAGAATAAAACCAGATATAATTATCATTTAAATGATAGTATTAGCCAAGGGAGTCATAAAGGAACTAATTTCATCATATCCTTTTAAAGTGGCTAATCAACCCTAATTTTTATAATATATCGATTGGAATAAAAAATATGATATTTTGTTATGAAATATAATTGAATTTGTTCAAAATTTTATGTTGTTACAACTTAATGTCAATAGGGAAGGATTCATTTGGTTTTGTAAAATATTTTGTTTTCCATCAAATATGTATATATAATTTCCCTAACATATATCTCCATCAATTTAGTGTCATTTTAATTTTATTTATAAAATAAAGAACTCAATAATTCCTTAAATTTACATATATATATATATATATACATATATGAAAACACAAAAAAATCCTCAAATAGTTGAAAAAATAAAAGACTTGTATTCATCATTATTTATAGAAATAAAAATGGAAAATAAATAAAAATAATTATTTTAACTATGAGTCGGTGTTCCAAAATCTTATATTTACCAATAAGAAGCAAGACTTTATGATACATAATAACTATGGAAAAATATAATTCATTTAATTGAAATTTTTTATGGGGAAAATAAAAAGAA
Organism: Viscum album; assembly: GCA_963277665.1. Classification (NCBI taxonomy): domain Eukaryota; kingdom Viridiplantae; phylum Streptophyta; class Magnoliopsida; order Santalales; family Viscaceae; genus Viscum; species Viscum album. The sequence continues at coordinate 1,194,896,252 of OY728152.1, read as the reverse complement.
TTAGTATTGTTATGTTAATGGTGTAATTATTATAATTTATAGGAATTTATGTTAGCTAAGTAATATTTTCATTATTATTGGAAAGGGGTATGGTTATCATTGATAATATTATCATTTAATTAATAATATGGACATTATATTTGTAAAATTAAAATTAGAATAATAATTTAATTATCTCAAGAAACAATTGAAAAAATACAATTCGATGTGTAAATAAGAGACTAATTATCTTTGTTCTTGAATGACATTATATGTGTATGAAGTGATCCAATAAGAAATTACTCTAATATTTAAGAAATAATTTTTTAATAAAAAATATTATATAAGATAATTATTATTTTACTGAATAAGAAAATTAATCATTTATATATATTAAATTATATATAATAAAGATTAAAAATATGCAATCAGCATGTCAAAATTAGATAAGGGTCTTTTAAAAATATTCAATATTTTCAAGCCCTTGTCAACGTTAGTGTGTACGTGTGGATTACCACTTCCACAAATTGATGTGTTTTGTTTCCATCACCACCTCAAAAAAATGGTTATGATAATTGAATTAATAAATAAATAGTAATTTTTTGACATTATAATGATTATATACTGATAATATATTACACACCTTTTTACCCTTTCTGTCCTTCAAAAAATCATAATGTCACTAATTAGTCTGTGCGGTAAACCACATCCACAAAGCGATGTGAATCATTATTCATTAGTTTCTATCATGGTTTTTCAAAGGGAAAAAATAATGATTAAATATTAAATTGATAATATAAATACAATTTTTAGTATTAATATATCATATACCATATTTATTTTTCATCCAATATAAAAAATGGACATGTCACTCATTTTCACCTATAGAATACCTCATCCATGATACGTTGTATATAATTTTCTACATCTACATTCCATATATGTCAAAAAAATATTTTTCATGTATGAAAATAATAAAATTTTCATGATTAAGATTATATATATGATGTAACCATGATCCCTTTAACCTTTGTTAACCTACTAAATCCATTTTGGTATAATAAACGAAACTTCCCCAAAATTTCCAATGTGAACTTAATCATTTTAACAACTAAATAAAACATAGTAAAAAATGAAATAAATGGAATAATGATAACAAAATTAACACGGGAAAGTTTATCAATAATGTATAAAACAAATATAATTTAATTAATTAGGATGGTATACATAGTAAAAAGGTGATTTGGGACACAAGAAAAGAAAATTTCTTTTAAAAATATTCTTTTAAAGGTTTTCATGCTACATTTTTCCTTCAAATTCAAGCTTCAATTAAATGTTTTCAAGAATTTTTTAATTTACTTTAAAAAAAATTTCTAATTATAAATTTGACTATTTTTAAATTTATTTACAAATTATTAAAAATGAATCTTTTCAATGTTTTATATATTAGTAGATTTTAAAATTCATTACCACACTATGAAAAGATTATTTATTTAAATTATGATTCGAATGAACTTTCTATTATATCATCTTGAACACTATTTTCTTTGAATCTTTATCAATATGTTTCCATGATTATTTTAAAACAAAACAAAATTCTCAAAATTCTCTTCATTCATAGTTTTAAATAGTTTTTCAAATTAAAAAGATAATTCTCCATATTTTTATTAGATAACTTAAAGTGTTATTTCTTATGTTCTTGAATGAAAATTAAAAATATTATTATGGTTAATGTGTAATATATATGTGTTTCATTCATTGTATGACTCATAGAAATTGTGTATGACTGACGGGTGAGTCTGATATAGATCCAATGATGGGTAAGCCAATTATAGATCTCTAATTTACTAGGTTAAGTGAAGAATTTTACCAATGATTGGTTTCTCTTATAAGATGTGGGAATTATTTGGTTAGGTGATTTCTATGTAAGGGTTCTTATAAGGGTAAATATAGTAAAACTTTTCTTAGGTACCTATATCATATGCTTGAAATTATTTTTTACAGAAATATTTTGATTCCAAAATTAATGAAAATGAGATTATTTTTTTAAGAAATGTTTATGTAATTATTTAAAAAAAGTAAAAAAGGATTTTTTTCAATGAAAGTTATTCTTGATTTTTCATGTTTTTAAAGATAAACACACATCTATGATGTTGAAATTATGATTTCTTAAGAATTTTTTTTGAAATATATTGAGAAATTTTGTTGTTTTAATCAAAAATTAAATAGATATTTGAGATCAAATGTTTATAATGAAAATATAAAAATTTCTTAAAAAATTTTTAATTTTCAAAATGGACGTCTAGATTTCATTTCTTTAATATCCCTTATTGATATTTTTCTTATTATCCCACGATTCCAAATGACTTCACAGGTACTAACAATTTATAGGAATGCTAATAAAATCAAAATTCTAGTTATGGGAATTATATTAAACGAGTGTATCTTTGTGATGAACCAGTTTTTTGGTGTAAAATAGACACCGTTTTGAAATTTAACCTATTTAATGTAAATTATTTTCAAATTATCTATAAATATAGACCTAAAAAGGTCTTTGGGACGTAAGTGATGAAATCTACACCATAAATCAGTTAGTTTACAGGATTATTATTTTTGGGATGTAATAGTTTGTAATAGATAATGGGTTTAGATAAATTTAGAGGTTAGGATAACATTAATATATAATTTTAAGAGATTGCAATTTATGTTTCTATTATCATGAAATATTTTTTGATTATTACCATGTATCTTCATCTAATATATTTTTATTTCAAATGTCTTTCGACCGGGTAAATAAGGAAACTATGGTAAAAAAGACATCATGAGGATAATAGCCTTCTGAACCAGCAACTTGAAATGGTTAGTGTATTACCTAAGACCTTAATTTAGTAGTTTGACACTACATCTCGAAAACTATAAAACAATTAAGAATATATAGAGATATTATTTATGATCATATTTAAAATTTAATTTCTAAAATTCTAGAAGTTATATTTCAAAAAAAGGATTCCATTTTGGGATTAATTATGTATGAATTTACCTATGATGATTTTGTTGAGATTTTTCTAAAATAGATTTTTTTAGTTAAATAATGAAAAATAATTTTTTTAGAAGATCTATAAATTAATATAATAAAGACCTAAAATTTTATAATACCTTGAGAAAATTTGGATAAGTTAAATATATATATATATATTTTTAAAAAAATAATATATTTAATTTAAAAATCCTCTAAATAACCTTTTATAGACCAAAGTAATAATTTCCATTAAAAAATTGTTTTTTTTCATTATCCTTTAATTAAATATAATTTTGATAAAATTCAATTTCATATTGATTTGGATTCTACATAAATTTTATTTTTTTATAATAAACCAATTTATACCATAAAAACCCTAATATTTGATAATTTTACCATATAGAAAAATTATATTTTTAAAAATAAACTTTTTATAAAAACATATTTTTTACCATTACAGGTGCTAATATAAAAATAAATTACTTCTTTAAATTGAATCAAATAAAATTATTCTTGTATTATTAATCATAATTTTCAAATTATGTAATAAGGAAATTTCATTTATTGTAATAATATTACATTACCAAGGTAAATATTAGTCACTGTGTAAAAATGGTGATTTTTTGAAAAAACAATATTTTTAATAATATTTTATGTTTTTAAATGGATATATTTTAAAATTAAGTCTCTAATAAAAATTTATATATGAAAAAATTAATTAATGATCTTTTATATGATAATTAATGTTAAATAAGATTAAGAAAACCTTGCAATTAAAATGACATCTTTATACAAAAATGGGTTTTCTTATAGTTATATGATTTAATTTAAAATTTAATTTTGAAATATTTTTAAATTAAATTAGGTTTAATGGATCCCAAATTTAGATTCATTATTAAAAAATTTGTTAAAAAGGGTTGTCTAGTTTTTTTAGTGATAAAATAATAATCATGATTAATATTTAATAATGATAAATAAGTGTTAAATGGGTAATCTAATGTCGATGGAATTTTACTAAATAAATTTGATAAATAGACATGGTAGAAAACCTTTGTTAGGATAGAAAATTATAATCACATTTATCACTAAACATTCCCAACCTAAATCACCTAACTCATCGAACCCACTTAACCCCTATGAGATATCATTCATACAACATACCTAACATTAGTTTCCATATAAAAACCACTCTTTTCTGCTTACAAAGAAACTCCCTCCCACCCATTTTATCTTACATATCCACCCTAAGGAATTGATCACAAACTTCCCTTCCGTATACCTCTTTAATTCCCTCATAAGTAGTTAATAATGTTTTAAGGAGTCCTCCAATGATTTAATAATATACTTATAAAGGTAAGGTTTTCTAATCCTTCTATTTTCTTTTTAATTTAAATTATTGTATTATAATACCATTTCCACGTATTTACTTTAATTTAATTTCAAATAATTATCTCCCTTATGTTATGTTGTTAATGAGAGACTACATATCCCCCTTTATTCTAGCCTTTTTTATATGTCGTTATTATGTCGACGTAAGGCTTCTCATACCACAAATTCCATTTTGAATTAGAAAATTTTATTATAATGTCTTCATTATTATAATTATATATAATTATCATCATTTTAATATATAGAAAAGGATATTTCCTCTCATTCAATATTTTTCTTAATCCATCATGTAATCTAAAAAACCTAAATTTTGGAATGTAAAGTGTGTGATTTTTTCTAAGTAATGACTTCCCTTTCAGGATTCTAGTAAGAGGATGCACATATGGTATAAATGAAACTAGGGGAAATCACCATGAAAATTTTCATTTATGCCATGAATAAACCTACCTGTGACATAACCACAGTCATATTTCACCTGAAAGTATCTTGTAATACTCTGGTTCCCTTTCCAGCACACCAAAAGTTATTACCCATTAAGGACACTTGTCATACTAATCATTGTCCCCATTGGTTAACACATGTTCATTCAGTGTTCTTTTCCCTCACTCACACACACCACAGTAAACTTCCCAAGAGGTCGCCCATCCTGAAACTACTCCATGACAAGCCTCACTTAACTATAAAGTTATAGTTATTTATTATAGAAACCCAAGCTTAACATACATGTATATTACATTATTTTTATTTTTATTTATTACATTACATAAAAACACACCTAAGGACCCTAATAATTTAGTGTATTTGGAAACATGGAACACAATATTCTAATCTAGTGAAATATCTTCATTGTTTCCCAAAATTATATTCCAATTGTTTACTCCAACTTAGAACCTTTCTTCATAAACTGAGGAATTTAAACATAAGGAAGGGTGAGATCATATTCTTAGTAAAGGTAAATAAAGGAGATACTTTGGAAAAACATGAACATAAGGTTATTAAAACATGAGAATATAATTTGAAGATCATTACTTGCATATCAAAGATCTTAATCGTGAGTTATTTGAAAATTATTAGTAGATCAAAAGACATGATCCAAAATTAAATATAAGAACATGAGTCATGAGAGCATACTATTGTCATAAGACATAGATTTTATGCATACACACAATTATAGAAAATGTTATTTCAAGTCTATCCACTAACAATTAAAATAATGTTAGTCTTTGGATAACCAATCATGTACCTGATTCTGGCTTTGGTTGACCACTCACGTACCCACTTATACATGGTTTGGATAACCACCCATGTACACTCGGATCTCATAGAGAATTTACCATTATGCAATGCATTGGAGGGTTATATAGGTCTCTCCCGCCATATATTTTAAATAATTTTTATGTGTTCCACAAGATCATAAAAATACATCATATCATAAACCATTAAATGAAATGGGTATCATAAAATTTTCATCATATCATAACCCTTCTAAGGGTCACAGGTTTCATAATCATTTAAACATAGCATAAACCATAAAAAGAAGTGGTTTTAATAAGTAACATTTAATAAAAAACATATAACATTTAAAGAGATAATTAAAATGGTATCTTTAGATCATATCCCTAGAAAATAATAAGTAACATCAAATAATTTTATCATTGATGAAAAATAATTTTGAAAGTCAACTTTGTACATTTCATAATGAAAATATGTTTTCTTTAAAAATCATTTTAAAAAACATTATAAAAATAACTCTATTTTAAAATAACCAGGAAAATTTATAAAGGAATATTTTAAAATTAATTTAACCCATTCATTCATGAAAATATATTCTTTATTTTAATTTTTATTAAACATAAAACATTTGGAAAAACATTTTAATTTAAAATAAAATTGAAAAATTATAAAAACAATTATTTAAAATAATGTAAATCAATTTTTAAAAAATAAAATAATTTAGAATAATATTCCTTGAAAAAGATCTTAAAATATCATAAAAAGTTTGAAAACAATTTTAGAAAGCATAGTTTTTGAATAAAATTGATTTTTGACCGAAGAAAGAAATAATGTCAGTTTTTCATAGAAACACTTTCTTAATTATCTTCCAAAGAGTGGAAAAATAGTACAATTACTTGAAGATATTAGGAATAACCAGATGATAATTGATTTTATGGGAATTATCATGAGATATATTATAATAGTTTATCATTGGAAGAATAATTTTAAACAATCCTAATAAATGGTGAGATTGTAACATAAAATTTTTACCACTTTTCTAATCTTGAGTCGTAATCCGCATGATGGAATAACATAAAATGGGACGTAAAATATTATTAGGATAGATAAATTCAAGATATTAATTATAAAATGGGTTTTATATAAACCTACTGAAATAATACAGAATCATATTATAACATATGTCTCAAAGAAGGCAAATTGAGACGAAAATATTATACTGCTTCTTTAAAGCATTAATCATAATACCCATGAAAAATAGATCCTAAAATAGATATTTAAATCCAAATAATTATCATTTTAATAATTATAAAATAAATTAATCGGTATTATACACACCACATAAAATAAATATGTGGTGAATATGACATGTCTCTCATATAAGTAAAAGGTGAGATGAGAATCTTATACCTTGAGTCTTTACATCCGTCATACAAGTTAAATATTTCTGTGTAATAAATATAAGTTTATTATATATCTATTAGAAACTATATTATCATATATAATATCATATATTATTTTCTTATAACCTTTTATTATCCATTTATTAACAATTCCATGATTAAGTTACGTGTCGGGTAATAGCCGCTTTGTTTTTCGTGAATGTTTTAATTTGATTGATTTTTAGCCCTATTAATTTTATAATTGTTCTACAATATCCAAAATGAAAGAAATAATATTAATATACTATATATTTATTTTATCTTTATTTATAGTATTCCATAAAATTTAGTTATAGGGAATGAAATACACCGTTTATGGAGACGATAGGCCATATGTACGCAAGAATGTTGTTTTCATTTTCTAATCTTATTGTAAGAAAGAAAATTAAATTATATATATATATATTATCTCTAGAGTATAATTTTTCTGTCATATATATCACATATTTCTATTTAAAACATCCTTAATATTTTCCATGTAAAGTATGAACGAATCACATTTCTTCGTGAGGCGGTAGTCCTCCGTACACAAGAACAATGATATTCTATTCCCAAAAAAATGAAAATTCGGAAGTAATTGGTTATATGAAAATTAAAAAATATGAAAAACATTATAAATATCATATAAAACATGTATAAAAATATTTCTATCAATATTTTCAAACTTAAGAGGTAGTAATGGAAAAAAAATGACATCGGTTCACGAGGCGGTAGTCTATCGTATGCACAAATGATGATTTCCTATCCCATTTGATAGAAGTGAGTGTCGTTTTGGGTGGAACCCTTATCATAAAACATCTAAATATATAAATGATATTATGGATATTATATAATAAATATATATAAATAATTAAAGTGGGTGGAGGAAGATATAAACCAAAAACACTAGTTGATGAATGCCACCTATTCTTCGAGTATCCTACTTAGTATTATGTTAAAGGCCTTCCTAAGATGTATTTATTAAAAAAATAAGGCTTCTAGGATGAGGGGATGTAAATTGGGAAGTTTTTGGGGCTAATCATTGTCAATAAAATTTTTTTGATAGGCGGGAAAAATGGTGAAGAGTGTGTGCCCTTATATAGTTTATGAGGAGTTTCATTATTATAAATATTTAAAATTATTTACTATTAGAATTTATACCTTACCTAATGTGGCACAAAAATATAGTTATAATGGATTTTAGGGCTTCTTTTGATGATAAACACCTCCAACAAAAAATGCATTTTTATAATGTTCCTCCTTAACTTCTATGTTTTCATTGTTTTTTTAACATTTTTGGTTTTCACTATGGTAACTAATTTTCTAACCTAGATTCTTTATCAATTAAAAATAATTTAATGGAGAATAATTATGAAATTTAGACCACTATTATTCTAAATATTTTATCAAATTTATGAATGAAAAATATCAATTGTGATAGAAATTAATTTATTATAAGTGCGTGTAATTAGAAAAAACATTACATTAACCCAAAACACAATAACAAAGATTGTACTATTTAGGTTTACATATGTTAATTATAGAAGATAAATTGTCCCCTTAATTGACCATATATTATATATATTTATATTTAAAAATAAATTTAAAAATTATATGATTGTGATTCATTTTAAATCATTTAATAAAACATCAATTATTATAAAATAACATTAATGTAGATTTTTACATTATTTCATTAATTTGAATTTAACAAATATACAAAAAATAAGGTAATTTGAATATATTAATTTTAAACCAATGTAAATTTATAAATTCATCTAAAAAATTAATGTAATACAATAATTCACTCAATTTACTTCACATTTAATATTTTTAATATCATTTATTTTAATTAACTATTAAATAAATAATTCATGTGTGGAAGTTTGTTAATAATTTTAAGTAATTATTAAATCTGTGAAAATTAAAAATAAACTATCAGGATAACAACTCATTTACCATTCAAAATAATATATATAACTAAACATATGATATTTTTTACATATACCAATGCTTTAAAAAAATTTAAGGCAATGAAGGTTCCTTTTTTTCTTTTTCTTTACATAACTTATTATATAGGTACATTTTATGGAATAGTATCCAAAAACATAGAAATATCGATCATAATGTTGTAAGGGTATAAATATGTCCATAAAGTTGGTGTTTTACTAGTTGGTAGGTCATTTTATATCTCACATCCCAAAACTCCTAGGAGCCATTGTAAAAACACTACTGGGAGAAGATAGCTGAAAACATTGAGCAATAGTAGAATATGGAGTAGTCAGTGGCCTCAATAGTGATATGTGACCACCACTATGACCACTGAACTCTGCCTTCAGGGCCACCACCAGGTGAAGAACACCATGAGACTAATGTCGATGTCATAGAAGAATAATGAACTGAACCATCCAAAACCAAGATGAAAGAAGGAAGAATAGTCATTGTTATCAATTCCATCACCGAGTAGAACCATTCACATGACAATAACCCATTCACAACAAAAACAAAATTTTCATCTCTAGAAAAATGAACAACCAAATAGAAATTCAAAACAAAACCAGTAAAATGATAACCAAAAAACATAACAATGAGAAAGAGGGTAAATAACCCTAGATCTAGAAGGGAGTTTTTCATATGTGACTATAGTAGCTATGAAGAGATTTTTTATATGATATCAAAGTGAAACCAGAGGTTGGTGTTATGTATCAATCTCATTGTTTTTATAAGAAAAGTTTGATGCAGTTTAAATGAAAATCTAAAGACCCTAGAGAGATTAAGATAAACTTTCCTTCATGAACAAAGTGTGGGAATAAACATGGAGGGAATTTTCTTAAGGGTAATGCTAAAAGTTTTAAGTATGGAAGGGAATGTCTTTGAGTTTCTGAATGCTGAATTGATGAGAATATATTATATAAGTATGATAATAATGATAAATCTCCACAAAACTCACCTCATACACTTCAATTTCTCAAAAGCATGGTTCTGGGTAATTATGCTAACGAGTTCCCTAATCTAAGGAAAAATGTGCATGAAAAGAGAAAGAAAACTATGTATAAAATGGAAAAGGAGAAATATTATGCTATCATAATGGATGATTTGAATCTTGATAATTATGTAATACTTATAATTATCTCCTTATTTGGTAATTTCATGTTTTATTTTTTATGAATGATCCCATGTAAAAGTTACGTTTTGGGAAATAACTGCTTTGTTTTATTATAAGTTATAATTTGATATATTTTTTGTCATATTTATTTGATCATTTTCCATAAGCTCCATAATTCATAAAATGATATAAACATAATACATATTCATAATATTTTTATTTATAGTAATCCATAAAATTTGAGATATATAATAAAATACACCTTCCATGGAGATGGTCGACCGTATGTATGCATGAACGTTGTCTCTATTTTCTTATCTTATTTAAAGAAAGAAAAATAATTAATATATATATATTATCATTATATTATAATTTTTATATCATATATATCACATATTTCTTTTAAAATCATCCTTAAAACATTTCATGTAAAGTGTGAACAAATCACATTGCTTCACAAGGGGGTAGTCCTTCGTACACATGAACTATGTTATCGTATTCCCAAAAAATGTAAAATATGAATTTATTTGTTATATAATAATTCCATAAGCATAAATAAATCATAAATATAATATATTTCAAATATGAATAGTATTTTTATCATTATTCTCAACCATTAGAAGTGGTAATGAAAAATAATAATGAAAAATTGATTTATAATGGAGGTGGTGGTCGATTTGTTTTAGAAATAAGTCCACTACACAAAAATAATTTTTCTTATCAAGTTCTTCCTCAACTTCTATGTTTCCCTATTTTTTACCATTTTGGGTTATCACTATGGTAACAAATTTTCTAACCTTGGTAATTTATCCATTAAGACTAAATTAAAGTTATAAAAAATTTAAAATTTGGTCCCAATTATTCTAAATATGAAAACTAATTTATAAATTAAAAAATTCATGCGTTTTGAAATTATTTTTAATAGAAGCTCCTATAATGCATAAAAACACTACGTTAACCCTAACTGTGATAACAATGTTTTTACTATTTTGGGGTAAAAATATTCATTACAAAATATCAGTTGGTCCATTAATGTACCATATATTATATATATTAACATTTAAAAATCACATGGAAGAATATTTGAATGAGGGAAAAATAATAGATTCAAACCTATGGTGCAGATTGAAATGAGGTTTGGATTTTCTTCTCCCAACTTCGCAAGGCTACGAGCTTTGTATGAATTAGATGGTATATATTCCTTTATTAGGACTAGTATCCATGAAATTCAATGGGAATTTCTTGTTATTCGGCCTTCGAAAGTGTGGGAGTTTGATATATATATATATATATATATATATATATTGGGTGGGTCTCTCTTAGGGTGTCAATCTCCTAGATCTTTAGGGCCATGTATGAGGCTATACCCTCTGGGCCTATGGGCCATGTAATGTACCACTTCATCCATTGAAATGGGATTATCCATAAAAATAATAAAACTGTGTGGCCTTTGGTATTTCTGGTATGAAATAACATTAATGTTATTTTTTACATTATTTATTTAATCTGAATTTAAAAACTATCAAGACAATAATGGAATTTGAATATATTAATTTAAAAATCATTTAATATGATATATTTATCTATAAAATTATTGTATAAACATAATTAATTCAATTTACATAACTTTTTATATTTTTAGTATCATTTATTTTAGTACATTAATAACTAAATAAATGATGTGTTGGAATTTATTAAGCATCTAAAGTAATTATTTAACATATAATAAATTAAGAAAAATTATCATGATGAAAAACAAATTTAAATATAAAAATTATATTTATAACTAAACATATGATTTTTGTACTTATACTAAAGATTTATAAATATTAAAGGCAAGGAATGTTTGTTTTCGGAATTTTTTCTTACATAACTTATTTTATCAGACACTTTCTTGGAATAGTGTCCCATTAATTCATAAAATATATAATAAGTTATTAAGGGTATATATATGTCCATAAAATGGGGTTTGGACAAGTTTTTATGTCATTTTGCACCATATATTCTAAGTTTAACCACTAAGTAAACTCTTTTTACCTTAATCACTATAATTATTTTAATCTGTTTTCAGAAAACACTTTGTTAAAAAATTAATATTTAATTATTATTGATTACAAATTTTTTTGATTCTAAATATGGAATCCATTTTTAAAAATTCCATTCACATTAGTGTTTTAATTTGATTTAAATTTAATCTCACAGACTTAATGAGAAAGTTGGTTTTTAAAGTGATAATGTTCAAAGGCATACGATTTTTTTATATTAAAAGTCAAAATGAAAATGACTATTGTGAACTATATTAGATTAATATAAGTATATTCGAACAAATTTTTCTTCAAAACTAATTAAGAATATATTTTAAAATTATAAATTATTCAAAAGAAAATGTAGTTTTCAATTAAAATTCAGTATTTTTTACGATTTATCCAAAAATGAAACTTCCTAGAAAAATACAAATATTTCACCATAAGATAAATTTAGTACTCCTATTTAAAAAATTAAGCATATTTATTCAAAAAAAATTCTATAAGTGGTGAAATTTAATTCTATATTATGTGTTCCATACATTATTAAACCGTCTTTTAGAAAAGATATTTTTTTCAGACTACTTTTTCCATTTAAATGGTTATTATTTTATTAATAATAAATAAATAAATAACACAAATGTGAAAAAATATATTAAAAAAATTTATCTTATCATATTCATTCCCTTCATAACAATGTCTAGACGATAACTATCTTGTTAAATAATATTATTATTATATTATAGTTATGTAAAACTCAGTCTTGTATGTAATTAAAGCCATCGAATGAACTTGGAATTCTGTGTAAGACATTCCCAATTTAGTGTTTCATGTATCATATGAAAAACTTAGTTCTTCTTATACCATAATATTAACTTGGTGTTTCATATAAATAAATTTTAACATGTTTTGCCGTGCAACACAAGCCATCAAAAAAACGTAATTTCTTCAAAAAAAAATTATTTCCTAAAAAATCATTGTGTTATAGGTAGTATCCCTAAAACAAATGTTCACCCCTTTGTAATTAGTAGGTTCTTTAGAAAAAAATGACCCAATATCTAGTTAGTACTTTTAAATTGGTTATTTATTCCATTTGGTTAAATTGTTTTAGTATATCCATCCTTGATGATGGGTATCCACCAATTGTGGCCCTGAGAATGCTCCTGTGTACCAGTTTTAAATGGATTTATTCAATGTTTTCGGACCGAGTATCACCATTATTGACCATTGTCCAATACAACATGTCCAATGATGATTAAACCTTTCTAATAGTTCTTTTTCTCCCAACTATTCTTCATGTTCATCACTGGTAGAACCCTACGGTCCCGGTTCAACATTGTCAGGTGGTACCAAGCTCAATCGGACGACTGAAACCCTAAATGATCGAGAAATAAAGCATAGATCGATTATAGTATCTATAGATATGGGATATTGGAGATGCATTGGAGAATTTTTTGATGATTTGAGTATTAATCGAAGGCAGTTTAAGGCATGGTGGCATGCAGGTCGAGTGGGGAGGACTCTCATGGACCACCGGAACTAATTTTCTATAAACGACGACTGAAGACCATGATTTTTGGAAGATGTATGGGTTTTAGGTACATATAGGGCCAGATATCAAGAGTTAATACTGAATATGAAGCATGAATTGTGGATTTGACATTCTGGAGAAAAATCGACTACATGCCATGTACACAGATGCACACATGACATGTAGCCCCCTCAGCGACTATGGCTCGAGTTTTGAAAAACTTAAGGATTACAAGACATGTATCCCCCCTACACGCAATGTACCCCATACCTAGTTGGGAAGCCCATGTGATAGATCACATGGGTGGGAAACCATGTGGTAGTATACATATGGTAACATGGTTGTGTGCCCTATTAATGAACAAAAGGTCAATACACATATATGGGGTCCGGTATAATACGCATCCTGGTTGTGATTTTCATGGACACATCATGTATTCCACCTACACAGAATATACTACTACATGGTAAATGATTCATGCGTCTTCCAACTACACATCTAAGTGAGGGAGCGGGACCAGATATCATGTGGGTACCGTCACACACCATGTACCCGTTAACCTCTTTTGAGGAAACATCAAGGTTCTATATCTTCTTCGTTTGAACTCTTATTTTGTCCCATGAGTATCTTATACTAGTGGGTTTTCATGTAAAACATGATGGTTTCCTCAGTTGTGGCATTATAGATTCGATGTGAAATGTTCTAGGCATGGTGCTTATTAAGGTGGAGCCTGATGAAGGAAGTGATCAGATATAATCATGAGAGACTATCGAGATGTACCCTCCAGTAGATTCGAGCAGTGGAGTCCTTGAACTTAGAGTCGAACCCCACATCATCATGGGTGCGTCTCCACTACAAATTCCTTTTGAGTGGAACCCCCTATTGGGGTAGGGTGTGGATCCTCAACGACCATAGTGGAACCTCCCTACAAACCATAACATGAGTCCTCAACTTATTGAGTGGAACCCCCCATCGGCATGGGTGAAGGTCCTCTACCATATTGAGTGGAACACTCTATCAGCATAGGGATTTGGTCCTCGTGACACTAGATTGTAACCCCCCATCATCATGGTCGCGGGTCCTCAACCTTATCAATTGGAAACCCCTATCTGTATAGGGAATATTTCCTCATGACACTGGAGTTGAACCCCCCATCTGCATGGGTGTGGGCTCTCTACCTTATGCAGTGGAACCCCAATTTGAAAAGGGTGTGGGTCCTCATGATAATAGATTGGAACCCCCCATCAACAATGGCATGGGTCCTCTATGGATTCTATAGGAGTGTAACCCCCTAATATACTAGGGTATGGTTTCTCTACTCTGATTTTGTTCCCCTCTGACTATGCAGACTATGTTTATATATCCTCTTGAATTCGTGCAATGGATTAGGTTACTCTCCTTCCAGGAGAGGTGAAAACAGGTAGGGTGTGCCACGTGCTTTTGATGTTAAGCTTATCATGGTTAGATCAGTCCACTCTCATATTATAGGTGGTGACAACTATATTGGTATTTTATCTTCTCACTATGTTTATCCACTTATGTTTGGATGAGGTTACTTTCACTATTGGTTTGGGTTGAGCTATTCTCTTTGATTGTATCTTTCATTGTGAGTTCCAATAACTTTCGTTTCAAGTTGTATCTCCTAATTATCCACTTTCATATTTTGGGGTGTCATACTGGTTATGTATATACTCACACATGCATGGGCTTTCCCAGCACATGGCATGTCTTATGTAGATGAATGATTGGTCGGTGGTATATTCTGGACAGCATAGGGATACTAGGTGCTTTAGACCGTGTATAGGGGTTGTAGCTTGGGATTTAGGAGCTAATCTCTCCCATTAGATTTATTTTACGATTTTTTTCTATATGGACATATTTCTGGTTGGGAATATATTTTTTCACTTTACATTTCAATTTCCATTATCATACTTTTGTACACCTTTTAGTTTATGCATTCTAGGTTTAGTTTCAGGATATGTTATGTCTTTTACTCTTTCCCACTGCACTCTTGCATCGATATGGTTGTGTGTGTGTGTGTGTTTCTAGGTACTTATTACGAGGGCTCCCCATGTAAGATATGTCTTCGGCACTAGTCACCACCCCCTAGCCTATAGAGGATGAGTTGGAGTGGTTGTGTCTCAAGATCCGGCTTGGTTTCGTTCATGATAGAATGGTATCAGATCAAGGTCATTCCTTGGAACTTTTTTCATACTATCCCCATTAAAAGGATTTATTTTGGGGTAGGGAAACAGTGTCAAAGTATCTGGAGTGTAGTTCTCAAGACAGGGAGTCTAGTGATGGTGTGGTCAGCTGACGTACCCATTCACCAAGACCCTGACAACCTACTTATCGACATGTAATAGAGATACATTAGTTATAGGTATCAATTGTACATAAATCATATAGTAATGATTCTTTTAATTCCCTTCTAGAGTCATCTTCTCATAGTTGTTAATATATAAATATGTTGATCTCACCATGGTACATCTTAATAAATCTTGATATCCTCCGCAATGATTTCCAGATATAATACTAGTTCCAGAACGTGATGAAAATATGATGAATGATGAGGAATCAGTACAAGGTCCATACCACAATCCCCTTCCTCTGAGTGGGGTGGTATCAGTACCTCCACCTGTCGAGTAGTAGATCGTTCCAGCAAAGCTGGTTGAGGAAGCATGTAGGCTTAATGCACTCCACGAGTTCTAGTGCCATAGGCTCCTAAGGGTCAATGGTTATTGAGATCCTTAGGAAACAAAGGGTTGGATAGATTCAATGTTACATGTTTTTAGGATTCTATGAACCCCAGCGGATCATGTAGTTGAGCTGTAAGTTATCCATTTACATTGAGTAGTTGGTCACTGGTGGAGACTTGTTATGAAGATACCTAATGAGTCGACACTCTCATGGAATATCATCCATTAGTTTTTTCATAAGGAGTACTACCCCAACTTCTTTTGATCAGTCCCGATCTAGGAGATTTTGGAGCTACAGCATGGAGAGATGATAGTGGTGAAGTACGCTTAGAGGTTCATAGACCTTATGAAGTACCCTCTTGATACGATCTGGGATGGATACTTTCGATCACAGATGTATGAGTAGAGAATCCATAGAGAGATATGATCCAATTTGGTTCCCTTCATCATCCCTACATATGTCGTTGTGTAGGAGTGGGTACTAGTGGCAGAGAGATTACTATCAGAGGGATGCCAATTGGAGATAGCAGTGGGAGTCACAAGGTAGAGTCATCTGTAGTAGCTAGCAGATTCTAGGTTCCAGGATCTCAGTGCAACAGACCTCCCTGTTATCATAATCATTCATGTGTTCATATAAAGTGTAGAGTGATAGGAATGCTCGGATTAGGGTGGTTCATTATTTGTGATTGGAAAGCTCACATCGTGTGAGACTGTGTCACCATATGTGTTGAGAAACAAAGGTAGATAGTTAATGGACCGCCATGGTAGAGGCATCATCATGATCAGGGATCCCCCAAACAAGGATAGGGTGGTCCCTAAGGAAGTGGAACTCACATAAGAGTAGGGGGACCTATGGGTGGTGGATGAAACTATGAGATCCTTCCATCTCTACCACCGGGTGGCCCATTTAATCCTCGTGGAGCTGGCAGCCAGGGTTGCGAATATCTATAGTCTATTGAGGTTCATGAACATGTAGCACATGACATGATAAGAGGTACGATCTATGTGTTTTCTTCACATTATTTAAAATTAGTAGAAACATGTTCCATTCATTCCTTCTTTTATACTCCTAGTGAGAGAGGTGGAACTCCCAATTGAGGGTCTATCCTAGAAGATTCGTCTTAAGGTTCCTACATGGAATGCTTCTTTTGTATATTTTATCTACTGGTAGTGAAACCTATCTCGTGGTGGAGAGACATTCATATGGGGACATTTTGATCATCATGATCGAACCATATGACTTTATATTGGGTATGTATTATCAATCCATGGTCTAAGCCCAAATTGATTGTCACCACAGACAAGTCAGGTTCCTTTACACTGATATGACGAGATTCTCACTTTCTGGTGAGAAAGATATCATTGATATTAAAGTGGGTTCTGCAAGTATGAAATTATAACCCATTACCCATCATTTTTAGATAATATACTTTTGTGTAATAGGATCTTCATGAAATTAGGTTCCTTAAGTTATGGAGGATTCTATGGATGTCTTCCCTGAGGAAATTTCAATACTACCCTTAATGATTGATATTGATTTTAGAATCTACTTGTAACCTGGAACCACTCTTATATCTTCAATTGAATATAGTATAACCCATACATTTCTATGGGAGTTGCGGTTGTAGTTGGAGTACCTTCAAGACAAATGTTTTCACATACCTAGTTTATCCCCCTATTAAGCACGAGTGTTTTTTTGTGAAAATAAAGGATAGAGATTATGGATTTTAATGGATTATCATTGTCTAAGGAAATCAATGATAAATTAAAATTACCTCTAATCAAGTATTTGCATCCACTTTAACCAGTTGTGAAGTGAATGATGGTTCTCAAAAATCGATCTCTACTCCGGCTACCACCATTTGAGGGATTTTGTGGTGGATATTCTAAATCTATGATTCCAATGTCACCATGGACTCTATGAGTTCCTATTAATTCCCTTTAGTGTGAGGAATTCCCCTATTTGGTTTATGAATTTCACAAACCTGGTCTTCTTGCCATACTTAGACCAGTTTTTTGTTGTCTTTATGGATGACAAACTCGTCTACTCTGTATCAAAGGATGAGTATAAAAATAACTTGAGAATGATACTATTTTTTCTTTGAGTCCACCTGCTTTATGGGAATCTCTCTAAGTGAAGGTTATTGATTCATGATGTTCACTTTTTGGTGTATTTCATTTCTTAGCATGGTATAGTCGTGGAACAAAAAAAGATAGATGTCATGATTTCTTTGGATCCACCCAAGTGCATGTCGGGGGTTCATAGACTTCTTGGTTTGTAGGATTATTATAGGAGGATTTTGGAATACTTTTCTAGAATTGAAACACCTTTGACAACCCTAACATGAAAATGGTCATTGTTTACGTTGTCAATTTAGTTCCAGAGGTAATTTTAGGAGCTAAAGATGAGATTGAAAAGTTCTCTAGTCTTGAGACTTCCAAAGGAGGGAATGAAGTTTGTAGTCTATTAAGATTACTCAAAAGCTAGGATTTGTTGCATATTGATGAAGAGTAGTCTTGCATACGGATTAAGGTAGTTAAGACCCCATGATCAGAACTTTGTGAATCATGACTTTGATATGGAATTGTTTATCTTTGACTTGAGGATCAGGCACACTACCTTATTGGGGAGATCATTTTGGTTTACTTAGACAATCATATTCTCTGGTACCTCCTCATGTAGAGAGACCTAAACCTGGGATAGTGGCACTGGTTTGAGTTTTTATATGAATATTACTTCGAGGTAGTCTATTATATATGGAAGGGAAACATTGTAGCTGATTACCTTTATAATAATTCCTTGAATCTCTTAGTGCAAGGGGCTTCAGAGTGGTTGGCCTCCATGCATTTGACCTCAATGGAGTTGGAGGTTAGAACTTTTCTTCAGTCGATGGTGTTGGAACCTTTTCTCCTTAATAAGTTTTTGTGATCCAGAATGAGATGAAACATAGAATGTTTCTTCCCTTGGTGCCTCACCTGTTATAGGTGAAGGACGATCACTAGGTTTTGGAATGATTTTCAAAACCCCTTGAGATTATAGAGTTGAAATGAGGTGGCATATTCATAGAATTTTTGGTAGGGATTCCGCGCACAGTGAAGCTCTGTGATTCAATATAGGTGATAGTTGACTAACTCATGTTGTCTGAACACTTCATTTCTATTAGGGAAAATATTTTGGTAGAGAATTCGGGGCAGTTGTATGTTTGAGAGATTTTTATCCTTCATGGGGTGCCAAGGATGATTGACTCTAGTCATGACATGCTATTTATGTCATGATTGTGGAGAGGCCTAAAAGAAGTATTCACGACCCAAATGAGGATATGTAATGATTTTTACCCCAGAGTAGTGGGAAGACCGAGCACACTATCTAGGTTTTGGAGGATATGATGAGGTCATACCAATTAGACTCTGTCCGGAGTTGGGAGGATCAACATCCCCTAGTAGTGTATTTGTACAACGATAACTACTACACTACCATTGGCATGGAATACTTTGAGGCCATGAAAGGGATACCTTAAAGGACACTATTGGGATAGACATATATCATTGAGTCATCTCTATTGGGCCTATAGATTATGCAGGTGATGACAACGAAAGTCCAAGTCATCCGTGAGCAGATGAGAAAAACCTCAAGCAGATAAAAAGCTTACTATATCATCTTCGTAGGCCTTTGTAGATCGACCCAAGAGACTAGATTTTCCTGAGAGCCACCCCAAGATGATGAATTTAGAGGTTTAGTTGGGAGGAAAGCTATAATCATGATTCATTAGGCCATTTGAGATCATTTAGAGGGTTGGTTAGGTTACATACCACCTTTCCATACCCCAACAACTGGAGCAGGTGCATGACATTTTTCATGTGTTGTAGTTGAGGTGATATGTTCATAACCACACACATTTTATTGACTAGGGTGAGATCAACATTATGGATGGAGCCAATATTAAAGATCACCCAATGTTGTTCAAGTATCGATTGGAGAGGAACCTAAATGGATAGACCATCCCCTTGGTATGAAATTTTTGGCGGCATAATAACATGAAGAAGTGCACCTGGGAGTGGGAGAGCTTAGTACGGGCTCTATATCTTGGGTTTTTTTTCTAGTTTTTACTTTTCGTGGATGAAAATCTTGAAGGATGGAATGATGAAGAGATGTCGTTTTTTTCTTGTATGACTTTTAAATATATCTATATACATTTCAAGATGTACTTACAAAGACGTTGTGCAATTTCGAGGTCCGGTGCGCTCAGAAATAATATTATAAAACTATTAAACATATTGTATATTGGACATGTGTAGCTTCTTAAATAAAATGGATAAACACATAAATAGAATCATAGATAAAAAATCTGATACCATGGTTGATTCTAGAATTTAGTTTTTACCCTAGGTACGATATAAAATGGATTTTTGTAGGGAGTTCAGACTCCCCCTTGTGGAAATTTCATTCATTGAGTTAATTAATCATTAAATTTATTTACTTATTTAATTATTTTGATGTAGTGAAATAATTTATAAGATTACATCAAGGGTGAATTATCCAAGGTTATTTACAAAATCTATGTGATAATTATATAGATCTTCCTCTTTAATTCATCGGTGAATCTCGTTGGACGATGACGAAACCCTAGATCAAATTACATTAGGATGTAGAGAACGCAACAGATTCTCTCAATCATTTCTGAGCATGTTCTTCATCAAAAAATGATAAAATATACATATAATACTCATCAATTATTTATTTTCATGTTTTTATTAAATTTTTTATAATATCCATCCTTGTTCTTGGGTCTATGCCAATTGGGTCCTTGTCCATGTGCCTATGTATGGATTTTAAATTGAGTTATTCAATTGTTTCTCACACAGTATCACCATTCCTGATCATTGGACAATAAATATTGGTAAAATATGATTAAAAATTTTTAATAGTGATTTTTCTCCCAAATATTATATATTTTCATCACTGTTAGGACCCCTGGTCCTGCTTTGACATTGTTGGGTGGTACTAAGCATGATCGGACCCCCGAAACTATGACAGATCGAGAAACAAAGCATAGATCAATGAAGTATGTGTAGATCATGTATTATAGTGAGGAATGGGTGATCTTAATGATGATCGAAGTATGAATTAATGAAGGTGGAAGGTGTGGTGGTGTGCAGGTTGAGTGACGATACTTCTGTGGACCACTATATCTGATTTATAGTAAACTCTAGATGAAAACCATGATTTCTAGTTATATCCATGATATTTGGTTGGAGATAGGTTCAGATATCAGATGGAGAGGCCATATATGAAATGAGTATCTCAGATCTAACATTCTGGGGAAAACATGACTACACATCGTGTACAAGGAAGATCACACAGTGTGTATCCCTCTAAGTTATGGTGGAAATGTTTTAGAGAACATAAGGATGACATGGTGTGTAGACCTATTACACAGTGTGTACCCCTTACCTTGTGGGAATACCCTTATAATGGAAAAAATTGGAGGGAACCCATGTGTTTTAACATGTCCAGGTACATGGTCATGTACCCGAGTACATGGACACGTGGTTCGTACAGAAACAGGGTATGGTACAAGACATGACCTAGTCCCTATTAGCATGGATATTCCATGTAGTCTAGTTACACTTCATGTACAACTACATGGTTTCGTAGATGTACGTCGCCCAGTGACACAACCATGCAAGGGAGGAGGACCACATCCCATGTGGGTCCCCTCACACAGCGTGTACCCCTTGACCTCTTTTGAGGAAACATCAAGGTTCCATATCTCCTTCATTTGAACTCATATTTTGGTTTGAAAGTAGCATATACTATATTTTTTTCACATATAACACAATGATTCCTTATACATTGACTTTGGAGATACAATTTTGAATGTTCTAATCATGGTTATTGTTGAGGTGATTCATTCTGATGGTAATGATCATGCAGAATCCCCAAAGAATACCAATTTATGCCCTCCGGTAGAGAAAGGTAGTGGATTACTCATCCTTTAGAGGGGAATCCACCATCAGTATGGTTGTGGGTTCTCCATAGGTTCCATCTAATTGCAACCCCCATACTGGGTAGGGCATAGGTCATTGATGACAAGATTATAACCCCTGTCTCACACCAGGGTGCGAGTCCTCAACCTATTGAGCAGAACCACCCATTGCCAATCAAGAGGGTCCTCAACCTATTGAGCAGAACCACCCATTTCCAATCAAGAGGGTCCTCTACCTTACCGAGTGGAACCCACTATTAGCATATGGAATGGGTCCTAATCACAATAAAGTGGAACCCCCCAACATCATGGGTGCAGGTCCTATACCTTACCGAGTGTATCCCCTGTCAATATAGGGTACGAGTCCTTGTGACACTAGAGTGGAACCCCCAACGACATTGGCACGAGTCCTCTACCTTACCAAGTGGAACCCCCTATCAACATAAGGAAAAGGTCCTCATGAAAGTAGAGTGGAACCCCCATCAGCATGGGTATGGTTCCCCTATAGATACTATTAGAGTTGAACCCCCTGACATACTAGGGTGATGGTCCCCTACATTGAGTTTTATCCCCCTCTATTATGTGGAACAATGATAATGCATTGTTTTACATAGGTAGTTTCTTCTGGGTGGACGTGTGATATATTGGGCATCATTGATGTGATATTAGAGCTATTGGATATTATTTTTCTTAGGCTAATTTGTGAGATGTATATCCCCTTTCTCTATCATTTTATATTGTTTTGAATGAGAATATAAATATATCTTTATTTATCCACACATTGGATATGGTTACTCTCCATCCAGGAGAGTAGAATTCACACACGGTATGCCACGTGCATTCTATGTTTATCTTCTCAAGGTTGGATGAGTCTACTCTCTTGATTATAGGTCTCAAATACTCTATGAGTAGTTCATCTACTCACCGTGTTTATCCCCTTGTATTTAGAAGATGTTAATTTCACTCTTCATTTGGGTTGAGTTTCTTTCTTTAACTGTATCCGACATCCTATGTTATATTATCCTTTTTTTCACGTTGTATCTCTTACTTATCCCCCTTCAACTTTCGAGGTTTCCTAAAATGTATGTATATAATCACCCTTGAATGGGACTTTCCCATACGTGTTTTTTAATATACATATGATAGACAGGTCAACAGAGACTTTGGAGGAGCTTAGGGATACTGGGTGATTTGGACTACCTGTGGAGGTTGTAGCATAGGATTCAAAAGATGGACTATCTCAACAATGTTTTTCCATTTTTTTCTGTTTGGGTCATATTTCTTGTTGGGCATGTATTTTTTTCTATTTACTTTTTAGTTTACATTGTCGTACTCTTATACACCTTAGATGTTATTCATGCCTAGTTTACTTTATAGCTATGTTACATCTTTTAGTATTTCCCTATAGAATTTTTGATTGATATGGTTTTGTGTGTGCCTACAGGTACCTAGGAAAAGGCATCCCCGTGTTAGATATTCCTTTGGCAATTCGCCACCCCAGACCTATGGAGGCGGGCTAGGGGAAATTGCGGCTCGAGTCTCAGCTTAGGACAGGTAGTGAGAAAAACATTTAGGACTTTTTTATTCAATCCTTTTGTTTTGTATCAATTTAATAAAGTAAAAATTTAATCCAAATTAATGGTTCCAGGGTATTACAGTTCAAATTAGAATAGATATGTTTATAGATGTGTTAACTTAGTTGATGTATTCTATTAATAGAGGCACCTCAACAAGGGTGCGGCCAGATTCTCCATAGAATAATATGTTGATAGTATGGAATTTAATGAAATAGAACCCTCTAGATTTTAGTTGTTCATTATACCTAGTAAAATATAAAGGATGGATTAACACACTCTATAAGATATTTAAAGTTATAGGATGTTTTGAACATCAGATGGAAACATTTTCTATTTACCATTTTATAGGTGAAGTTAATCAATATGGGTATTTGATTAAGAACATTAAGTAAAATAAATATATATTGAATTCACGGAATGAATGATATTTAAAGTCTTCTTTCATAAAAGTAATTTCAAAAATTTTATTTGGGTAAATTGGAAATAAAATTCCTAGATTTGAATTAGAAGATGGAAGACACTATTACCACCTAAGAAGCTAATCTTAACAGACTAGTCATGTATGCCCAAAATTTAATTCTGGACCATGATATTAAAATTGAACAATTTTACTCATTATTTACACAAAATTTAATATAATATATGGTTACTCATGTATTCATATATTGTGAGAAAATTATGTGGCGTACTGAGAAATTTGTGATGGAGTTTTTAAAATATTATAAAAATAATGTTAAGAAGTGATCTTTATTGTAGGAAATTGGGAAGCATTCATTATAGAAAACTAAATGTGAGGAAATTAATTTACCCTCTTATGAAAAGTATGTTAAGAAGTATTTTGGAGAAATTATAATGATATATAGAAAGTGTTATTAATGTGTAAATCCAAGAAACTTGTTCCATGAATGTAAATAAAAGTGAAATGGTAATGGACAAACTAATAATGAAAACAGGTACTGAAATATTTTAATTGTAATGAGATGTGTGATTATGTGAAAGTGTGTCCAAAACAAGGTATGAAGTATGGTTATCATATGAAGTCATTATATTGGTACCCACTAGTTATATTCCCCTATCACCATGGGAAATTGTAAAGACTCAAGCCCCACTAGACTCAGATATGATGTGTATTACGCACAGGGTGATTCAAAGAAATTTATTAGCTAGGAAACCAGTGGCACACTCAGAGCCTGGGGAGGGCCCCCCACTAGTAGTCGAGCGTAACCCATACACATGTTTAACCCATAGGGTGTTAGTCGAGTGGTACCCACAATTTTTACCTCTTGACCTCCAAGGTAATTGGAAAAGGCTCAAGTCTAACCTAACTCGAATACTATGTGTATTATGAACAACATGATACACAGCCATTGCTTAGTTGGGGAACATACGGTGCACTCTACTATTGGTTTCCACCACTAGGAGTCGAGGTTAACATATACACACATTATTTTATTTGAGGTAGTAACTAAATGATTAACACAACTTGTAATCGTACATAAAATACATGATCAAATCCTGTTAGGGGAGAATTTTCATAGTTACTATAGTAGTATTGTAGTAGGTTCCATTACGGTACTATAATACCTGAACTATTTACTCAATTTCGGATTTTGGGCCACTGATTTGGGACTATGGGCCATAGGGAATTCATTTTATCTAAATAATTTAGTCCATTGGGTTGTAGAGTGGCCTTTGAGTTATCCCTAATCGGTACAATGTGGTGTGATAGGGATTAAATAAATGGATCAATACAATTGGAAGGAAGAGTTGTACAACACTATCAGGTGGGTGGCCTCGATAAGAGGGATATGTGTGATGTCACATATCATATTAATTCCTATCCACATAGAACCAATGTGGGTAGGAGGATTCCCTTTCCATGTGACCAACTACACGGGGACTAATCTAAAGTTGCAGAGAAATTGGCTAGTGATGCAAGAGAGGGCCACGTAGACATCACCAAGTGGGAGACTCAAAAGATAGATATGAATGATCACACCTATAATCCACATGTCCTATAAAACCATGGAATGAGGGATACCCTACAATAATATGTCAAATTGAATGATGCAATGGTTCATTTGAGGGAGTGCAATGAAACTTTCAAAATATAATCAAAGTGTGATGATTATAGTTAGGGGTTGTATATCATATGGTTGGTGACATGGAATGATGTAGATTTCTCAATCAGGGAATTCAAGGTCCATGTATAGGCCTTCAAGTGAGTGGGCCTTTTAACCATCAAAAATATTAATGGATATTCAAGCCACTGGTAATTCAGGTCAAAAAAAGGGTTACCTCTCAACATAGTTGAAAAAGAGGGATTTCTTTTCTTAAAAAGAAGTGGGAATTTTCCCCTACCTATTAAAAAAAGATATGAAGGATTGTGATCACAAATAACTTAAGAAAAAATGTGTTACAAAGTCATTTTATATTAATGGCCCAACAAAGGAAGTGGTGACATTTACATTACTTGTTTACTCTTAGTATGGAAATGCCTTGTTTGATTTGGGATATACCCATTATTTTATTTCTTGGAAATTTTCTAGTAAAATGGAAATATCACCTCCCTAATGGAAGGATTTTTCAATAAAAACTCAATGTTGAAGTGTTAAATCAATATAGATTTATAGGAACCTTGCTATCATCGTATGTGTAATAATTTTCCCTAAAATTCTAGTTGTTTACCCTTAATGGAGTTTGATGTTATTCAAGGTATGGATTGTATTTCTGTTTTTCATGATAATATAGATTATATATCTAAAAAAATATTCAATCCTCATGGTGGATTTCAATTTATATATATAAACTATTTCATACCTTTTATAACATATCCAGAATAATAGAAATTGATTAAAGTTTAAAGAGAATATTTTCATGCACATATTATTGAAAAGAAGGAATATTTTCAAATTAGTGATGTTCCAGTTGTAAATGAGTATATGAATTTATTTTCAAATGATTATACTGAATTTATTCCTAATCATTAGGTTCAATTTATTGTTGTCTTAGTTCAGGATGTTAATCATATTTCAAAAACTCATTAATGATTGACATTGATTGACTTGATAGAATTTAAAAATCTATTACAGGAGTTACATGATTAGGGTTTCATCAACCCTACCACTTCACATTTGGGTGCCCCGATTTTTTATTATTAAAATAAAAGATGGTTCTATGATAATTTTCATTGATTATAGAGAACTCAATAACATTACTAATAAGAACATGTATCATTTTACTTATATTGATGACCTGTTTGATCAGATCTAGAGAGTGTAGTATTTTTTAAATATTGATTTCAAGTTATGGTACTTCCACCTAAAGGTGAAGGAAAATGAAATTCTGAAGATGATATTTTAGACTAATTAAGGCCCTTATGAGTTTTTGGTTATGCATTTCATTTTAATAAATTCACCTGATATATTTATAGATCTAATTAATCGATTTTTTCATTAGTATTGGCATAAATTTATGATTTTTTTATTGACAAAGTTTTAGAATATTCTGAAATCTATAAATACCAAGAGAAACATCAAAGGATTGTTTTAAAAACGTTAAAATTATAGTGGTTATATGGAAAATAAAATGTGGATTTTTTTACATCATATTTATTTCCATAGAAATGTTTTTTATAAAGAAAATAAAATTTTATCATACAAAAAATAAAGTGTTGTAAGAGTGGCCAAGTCAAAAAAAATGATAGTGATTCAAAAAAATTTAGGGTTAGTGGTATTCTACCAATGGTTTTTTAAAAACATTTCTCAGTTATCTCGCAATAGACCAATTAACTTAAAAAGGAGTTTAATTTTTCCTGATGAATAATATAATGAATGTATGAAATAATTGAAAAGATTATTGGTTTTTGATCCTATATTATCCATTACATCTATAAATTTGTAGTTTATTATTTATAGTAATGCTTATTTGAATATCCTTGGTTGTGTACTGTTGTAGAAAGATATGTTCTTAATTTATACATCTTATAAATTAAAACCCCATGAGAAGAACAATCATACACCTGATCTTGAGCTGGATATAGTCATTTTTTATTTAAAAATATGGATCCATCATATATATGGGCAGAAAAGTTAAATATATATTTATTATAAAATATTAATGTAAATTCCCACTCAAAAAAAGTTGAACATGATGAAGAGAAGATACCTATAACTAATTAAGGATTATGATTGTACAATTCACTATTATCCAAGTAAATAAAACATGGATGTTGGTGCCTTGATTTGAAAAGAAAATTCATCATTGACTATGATATATTTATAACAAGATCTTTTAGTTAATGACTTAATAAATGATGGCAGCAAAATTGTACATCCACAAACCCTCTCTATTTTGGATCAGGTATCAGTGTAGTCCTCTTTTTAGAAACAATTAAGGAGGATCATAATAAAGATCATTGTTTCTAAGAAAGAGTATGATTTTTCAAGAAGGCTAATTTTCCTAAGTTTAATATTGATTAAGAAGGTATTATGATATTAAAAAGTAGTTTTGTGTTCTGAGTGGCTCCTGGTTGAGTTAGTCTCACAGATCTGTATTCTCTGTTTATCTTGGAAACACTAATATATATATACACTATTGATTATATTATTGGTGGGATGGTATGGAGAAGGATATAGCTGATTTTACCATGAAATGTTTGACTTGTCTATAAGTTAAAGATGAGTGACAACTAATAAATTGTATTCTTCAACCTTTTTCAGTGCCATAATAGAAATAAGAGAACATGTTTATGGATTTCATGGTGGGATTACCAAAGAAATCTTATGGTTATAATTTAATTAGGGTTATTATTGATTTTTTTGAATAAATTTTCACATTTTATTCCTATTATAGATAATATATGTTCAAATAATATTTCTAAACATTATCACAAAGATATACCAAGGTTAAATGGACTTCTCCTCTCCATTGTATTTGATCATAATCTTGAATTTATTTTGAAATTTTGAAAAATAATTCATATAATTATCGGTTCTAAACTAAATTTCACTACAACTCTTCATCCTCAAGCTAGTGGATAGTAGAGTGAACATTTCATAATTTAGATGATATTTTTTCATCAATATAATTATATTAACATAAAAGTTAGCATAAATATATTTTATTAGTATAATTTTCCTCTAATAGAAATTTACATTCCATAATTTAGATAGAACCATTTGAGGAAATATAGGGAAAGTGATGTCGAACTCTAACATATTGGAACAAAGTTAGTGAGAGGAAATTATTGAAGTACTGGAAAAATAACCTATACCCACAGTTCAAAACTGTTTGAAAAGCCCCCAAAATCGTGGTTATATCCTTTACCCCAAATTTTGGGAATCGTGGGGAACCCAAGCATCGGGATAGCTCCAGAGCCTAAACTCATGGTTTTCCAAACAGTAGGTATAGATTTTTTCATCCATTTCATAGACTTATACCCACAGTTTCAGAACCGTGGGTATAAATATAACTAATAACCACGGTTTTAGAACTGTGGGCATAAATATCACTAAAATTTATTTACCCATGTTTCTATAATTGTGGGTATAAAATATCAGAAAAACATAAAAAAATGTCCCATAAATCCACCCAATGAGTTTTTTTCGTGTGACATGCAACTTAAACACTGAGCACCTCACCAATTGATCCACTTAACTGTCATATATATATATATACATACATATGAAAATATATATTAATATACATAGTCTATATTGGATAAAAATCATATGTTGAGAGTCGATCTCGTGACCTACTGCTCCAAAATAGACCATATAACCAACCCGGTTGCAACACTTACGATTATATGTATTTATATCTATCTAATTATATTAATTCATGCCATCTATATATATAAAAATATGTAGTGGGTTCCGAACTCACCCCGCTATGCCGCTACTAAATTCAACAACCACTACCCAAATTACAGTTTTATATACATATAAATATATATTGTCCTATATATATTTCGAAAACATGGAAAAAATAAAAGGTCGCCTGCAAGTTTTGAAGCCACGTCTCTGCTCCACAATTGAAGCACCTAACCACAACACCAAGTACAATTATATATATATATATATATTCTCACTCAGAAAATATAAGACCTTATACCCACAGTTCAGTAGAACCATGGATATAGGTCCCATTTACACCCAGAGTTTTTATAATTAGTGGATATAGGCATATATACCAAAGGCTATACCCACGATTCTTGAAATACATGTGTATAGATGCCACCTATACCCACAGTTCAATGTAAACCATGGGTATAGGCCTTTATGCCAAAGGATGTACCCACAGTTTATGAAAACTGTGGGTATTGATGCCACATATACCCACAATTCATGTCTTCACGTGCTTTCTTGGGTATCCTATACCCACAGTTTAGCAAGAACTGTGGGTAATGGTTATAAAATGTCACATACACCCACAGTTCATGAAAATTATGGGTATAGAACAATTTTATAGTAGTGTTGGGACTAGAATTGGTAGAAGGGATGGTTCAGAAAGTAGAAATAATTCAACACCACATGATGGAATCAAAAAGTAAAAAAATGGTTAGGTAGATATCTGGAGGAAATATCATTCATTTGAGGTATGTTACCACATATTTCTTCAAATGACTCATTAGAAAGGTGTAGATAATTTTGGTATAATAGGAAAGTTGATCCCATAGTTCATGGGACCCTATAAAAAAACTAGACAAAGTGGGATCAAGTAATATTCTGAATTTTTTAAAATAAGAAAAATTCTCTTTTTTAATGATTTATAATAATTTTTATGTGAAAATGTAATTTTTTCAATAAAAATAACCTAGTGATTGTTTTAAAGGATTTTCATATGGATAAAATCCCATATATCATATTAGAGTATCCTATGGAATATTTTCATATTCAAGTGCTGAGTTAGTGGTATTTTCTGAGTCCTGTAGAGGATCAGCACAAACAAAATAAAAATATTAATTATAATGTATCTTGAGTGTATGGTTTATTCAAAATAATTGAATACTTCCAAAAAGGTGCATCATAAGAAAAATTATGGAGCCACCATTAGGTCTTGGATGTAAATATTACCCTAGGAGGAGAATAAATTTTATTTGCATCATATTTTTGATCAAATCACAAGTTAGGATATTTTTTTGATGTTTTTATTATTTTATTTTTGAAAAATAATATAATAACTCCCAAATGGTGTGTCATATTACAAATATGAGACCACTATAAGTTGTGTGATGTGGGGATTACCCTAGGAAGGGAATAACTTTTATGGATGTCAGACATTTGGTCATATTGCATGTGAGGATAAATTTATTTAATATTTTTATTGTATTATATTTTGAAAATAGTTTAATATCTCTTAATCAGTGTGTCATATGGGAAATATGATCCCTCCATTAGGTCAAGGAAGTAGGGTTAACCATAATTAGGGAATAACTTTTGTACACATTAGAGATTGGTCGCACTTCTTATGATGATAACATTTTAATATTGTATTTATATTTCATTATGATTTTAATTAAATAAAATCGTTTTTTCTATCTTCTTCTTCCCCAAAAACGAGTGTACTACCATTTTTACACAACACAAGATTCTAAAACCATCAATTTCACATGAATTTTAACTTTTAAATAGTCAAAACTTTAATGGGATAAAATTAATCACATCGTTATAAATATTCCATTGAATCCTAGATTTAGAATATATGTTTCATTTTTTAGTTTTGGGAAATAAATGCATAGTAGGGTGTCTTTAAATATCAAAACCACTTATACTTTATCCTTGATAGATCTAGTTGATATCAAGAGATCTCAAATCTTCTTTGTGCATCTCCAATGATCGATATGAGTTTCTCTTTTGAGTTTCATACGTTCTTCCTTCTATCATGGGTGTTTCATGATGAATAACCAGGTTGGTTATTCTACTTTTTATTCTGTTATTTTATCCTTTATTATTTTTTCAAAATTAAAAAAAAAAATGGCCGATTGTAAATAAAAAGGGAAAACCCTATAATTATCAAGTGATAATATTATCTTTTTACAAAGGGACAGTAACACAAGAATATCGAATAATAATTTATAAAAATTTTCAAAATGATTTTTTTGTGATAAATTATCATGAATAATTGAAAATAATTATCATATGATAATTAATTTGAATTATGAATACATAATTAATAAATTGAAAAATCATTGAATTATCAAGGGATAATACAAACAATAATCAAAGATAATTCATAGAAATTATCAAAGGATAGTTTCATGAAAATTATCAAAATAAAATTATGATTTTTTATCAAAAAATAAATATTCCAAATTATTAATGAATAATTTATAAAAAAATATCAGAAGATAAATATTATGAATTTATCAAATGATAATTATAAAATGATATCTAATACTAATTATCAAATGATAATTGCACAAGATAATCCAATTTAGTATTTTATAATTTTAAATGTAAAATTAATAAAAATATCAAATTATAATTGAGAGATTATAAAATCCTAATTATTAAAATTATAAAATGATGACTATGAGATTATCAAAGGAAAATTTGTTGAATAAAAATTATCAAATTATAATCATATTGTTGTATTGAGGGAAAATTTATTAAATTAAAAGATGACAATTACTTTGAATTATAAAACAATAGTAATTAAAATTATCAAATGATAATAGTGATATTCTCAATGGATAATTATTATAATTATCAAACGATAATTGAAATATTTTCAAAGGGTAATTATTATAATAAAAATATCAACGAATGTTTTTTTTTTCAAAAGAAAGTTATATTGTATTATTTAAGATAAATTATCACAACAAAATTATAAAAGGAATAATTAAATGAAATTGTCATAATATGATTATAAAAGGATTATTTAGGATAAATTATCAAAAGATAATTATAAATGATAATTTATAATTAATTATCAAAAGATGATTGTAAAGGATAATTTAGGAAAAAGTATCACAAATAATTAAAAAATGATAATTTATGATAAATTATCATAATATAGTTATTAAAGGGAAATTTATGAGAAATTGTCAAAAGATTATTATTAAAGGATAATTTATAACCAATTATTATAAGATAATTACAAAAGTACAATTTAGGATAAATTATCAAATGATAATTATTCTTATGAATAATATTGAAAGTGAAAGTATTGCCCTTGAATTATAATTCAAAAATTATCTTGGGGAGAGAAATTATCATCGCATGTGATATTTTATTTATTTTTGAAATAAAGTAACTAGTTTTGGTTCTAGGAACCTTTGATGATCCTTGAGAATTGGTGTGTTTAATTTTATGATAATAAGGTTGTAAATAGGTGTTCACAATTGTTGAGGTTTCAACTCCACCTATTGAACCATGTTGGGTGGTTTATCCTTGCCTTGGCATCAGTAGCTTTGAGGTAGGAAGTTCATTGCCTTTTTGGTATATTGATTACATATGTTTCCATTTTTGATTTAAGTGTCGGCATATTTGATACCATTCTTGACTTGTGAATGGATGTGTGTGAGGGTGTGTATCCCAGATATGGTATGATTTGATTACATGATATTGATGTGATACCATGATTTTATAATGATTTTTGATTCACATGCCTATGTATATCTTTATTATATATATTGTTTGATGTTTCTAATGGTTTTTATCATGCTATCACTTTTCCTATTTTCCTTTGCAGGATTTGTAAATGTATACTTGACAAGTGGTCGTAACGGTATGATTACTTGGTGTGGAAATGATGTGCATTGATGAAGATGGTGAAACATGATAACCTTGTAACCTAAAAGATACTTTATTCCTTGTGGATTCATAGTATACGTTTGAAACATGATTCCTTGTGAATTTTGAGGGTTACCTGATGCCATATAGATTCTGGCTAGGTGGCTGATACTCAATGCCGTGTGGATTCTGAGTATTACCAGATGCCTTGTGGATTTTAGGTAGATTTTTATAACTAAAGTTTTTATTTATTTCATGTGACTCACCAATATCCTTGTGGCTAGTTGTTTATGCTTATTGACATACCATAAATTTCTATCATCGAACTGAAGTCGGTATAACTGAGGGTTTGTAGCATCTTGATTAGTGTGTGACTAGACAATTTTGGGTTTTAGGTTTATTCTTCTTCTGGATTTATCATTATTTTTGGAATACACCTTTATACTTGATATCATCAGGTTAAGGATGCATTGGTGAAGTCTTACTGGGTCTTTTATTCACACCCTACTTGGTAATTTCATTGCACTTGTAGATTCCATGAGGGATTTGATGAAAGGATAGGGCCCTCTAGTAGATAGAAGAGATGATGAGCATGGAGATAGTGTGATAAAAGACGCACCAGTGGGACTTTCAGTTTATCATTTGTGTACTTATATGGTTATTTACCATATATGAACTTTCCACATTTGGGAGCTTCTTTTATTGACTTGAGATGTATCCATATTTAGTTTTTTGTATGTTTACTCTATTTATTTAACTTATTGTTGATTATTGGTCATATTACATGATACTGAGGGAATAGTCTCCACACTGATAGACTCAAACCCTCACTGTTGGTCGACAACCTCTTGCGTGTAGCAGTTCTCGTATGAGGTCACATGTCATTCCCACTCGGACTCAATTTTTTGAGTCCATAAGTGGTACAGATAGAGGAAAATCTCTATTATAAGGAAAGATCAGTTTATATTTTTTATTATAATGAGAAAATGTTTCAGGATAAATGAATTTTCTTGGTATAAATTTTCTATAGAAACCACATGATCTGATAGGTAACTTGGGAATGAGAAAAATATATGGTGGAAAATACCCTCACTTGATTAAGTAATGAATAAAATATTGAGAGTACAATTTCTAAAATAGGGGAAGAATGTGAACACCCATGTAATGTTAATAATAAATAAATTTTATGTCTTTTTAACATTCATAAAAATACTTTATATATTTATAAATAATATGATAATTTTATATGATTTTTCATTAATAAAAAAATGGCTTCATTCTATTCAAATGTTTTTCATCAAATATATGGTTTTATTTTAAAAAAGAAATTTTTAATATTTTATTATTTTGAATTTAAAAAATTTACATCATTTTTTTATTTAGAATATTGAAATTATATTATGCGTTATTTTTTTGTTATTTTTGAAAAGATCGATTTTAGACTGAAAAGGGTGAAATACTTATTTTTATAAAAACTCTAATTTCTTTTTAAGTAATTGAAAATTCCCATTTGATTTTAGATTTATTTTAAATTGAAATTAATCCCATTTAAATAAAAATAATCCAAATACTTCCATAATAATGAATATTATATCTAATCTTCATATAAAAATATTTTTATGCTAAAAAATGATATTTTTCTAAAACAAAATTTTTAGTCTTTTTCACAGATGTAATTAAATTAATATATGATAGTTATAAAAATTTAATCGGAAAAATTAACTTGATATTTAGAATCAAGTTTTTTAAATTTCTTAAAGTAGTCTGGCCTTAATTAATAGTTATCAAGCTAAAATGTTAGCACACAAAAAATGGTTAAAAGGGTTAACATGGGGTTAAATTAATAGATAAGGAATCAAATATGTCTAAAACATGGATAAATATGATTTTATGAGTTTTTTTAAATATTAACCAATATTTGATTCTATATTTGGATATTTTTTACAACTTTACCTTTATAAAGGAATTTATTATATTTAAAAGTTCAAAGTATTTACAAGATTGTAACTCCCCTCACTTATTAAAGGGAACCTCCTCTCCTCACTTCTTCACAAATTTGGAGCAACTTTTATTAGCCAATATATACCTAAAAACGTTCCAAACTATACTCCCCAGGTAATAAAGCTTTTTTTCTTCTAAAAAGACAAATCCAAGAATATATGAGGTGTAATTCAAAAGGAGATATCCAATGTGGAGGTATAGATCCAAAACGAACTATTTCAAGTTTATTTCTTACTTTACCTCCTTAAAATATTTCATGAACACTATAAATTATTGAAATTAGTATATAATATATACTTTAATGTTATTGTTTTTATGAACTAAATATTTTTTATATCTTTTCCATACTATGATAATGTAAAACATCTCACATCTATATGTGTTGGAAAATGATAATGTATGTCCTGTGTAAATGTGGAATACCACTTCAATGAAGCAACATGATTCATTTTATATAATTTATTTATTTGGTTGGCTATAAGGATATTAATAATTAATAAATATATCATGTATAATATAATTGAGATTCTATAAAACTAAAATATTATATATCTTATTTATATTCCATCAGGTAGAAAAATGGAAACTTCACTCGTGTGAACGTGTATATTACCACCTCCATGGTCCCTTTGACCTTAGTCGATCTACAAAAATCATTTTGGACTTATAACCCAAACATCCTCAAAAAATCTAATATGAACATTAACAATTTAGTATCTAAAAAAATGATAGAAAATGAAATAAAGGTAATAATTATAATAGAATGAATAATAATGTGGAACTTAATCAAGTTGGAAACTAATGTAATTTTTTTATTTATGAGGGTAGATATATGAAAAAAATTAGCTGAGACTCTAGGTAAAGGGATTTATTTTAAAAAACATGTTTGAAATTCTTCCTTACAACTCTTTTTTATCCATGTCCAAGTTATTTTAATTTTTTTTAAAGAATGTTATATATTCTTAAAAGTTTTCTAACGACCTTTTTAAAAAAAAATTAATTTCTTTATTGAATATTAAAAAGGAATATTTTCAACGTTTTCCATACAATCCTTTTTTTACTTTCTTTACCAATGTGTGAAAATAATAATTATTTAAACAATTGTGATATCAATATATTTTTTTTCCAACTTGAATTTTCTTTGATTTTAAGATTAATTAATAAGGTTCAATGGTTATTTTGAAAATAAAATATTTTCCTAAACATTCTGGAAATATTTATTTCTAACATATTTATAAGTAAATTTATATTTCTTCTCATGTTACTGTTGAAAATTATGTGTTATTACTTATGATATTGAATGTTAATTGAAATTAGTTTTATGGTCAAATTGAAAGAAATATATGTTATATTCTTTTTATGGTTCTTATAAATTTTATATTAATAAACGGTCATCTTGATATAGCTATGATGATGGGTGAGCCCTTTAAAAATCTCTAATGTATTGGGTAAAGTGATAGAGTTTACAAATGATAGGTAACTCATAATGGGCGTGGGGATTATCTAGTTAGGTGATTACATTGTAAGTGTTATTTTAACAGTGAACCTAAGTATGATATACGATGGTTCCGATATGATTGGATTAAAATGGTTTTGAAGTAAATATTTTGATTTCAAAACGTGATAAAATGAGTTTATATTTTTCAGGAATGTTTATAACCATGCTTGAAAAAGGTAAAAATATTTTTTTTCAAGGAAATTCATTCATGATCATTCAATTTTTTCAAGAGATCATTATTATTTGATGTTTCCTATAAGATTTCATATGAAATGTTTTATAAAATATGTTGAACAAATAACTTGTTTTCATGTAGAATTAAATAGATATTTGAACTAGAATGTTTACTACAGAAAATAAAAATATTTCTATTTATTTTTTAGGTTTTAAAATGTTCTAATAGATTTCATTACTTTTATTTCCATTACTGAGATGTTTTTATCCTCCCACATATTCAAAGGATTTTACATATCTAAAGTAAGATTAAGAATATTAATAAAGTCAGATTTTCTATTATGATTGTTTACTTGAATAAAGTATATGTGTCTTTATAAAAAAATGTTTTTTGAAAAAAATGGACACTATGTG
This sequence comes from Viscum album, assembly GCA_963277665.1. Lineage (NCBI taxonomy): Eukaryota > Viridiplantae > Streptophyta > Magnoliopsida > Santalales > Viscaceae > Viscum > Viscum album. Next base: position 1,194,858,463 of record OY728152.1, on the reverse strand, counting down.
GAAATTTACACTTTTTTAGGTAACGGATTTTCTAATTCTATTAAACTGTATATCTAGAAATTTCTTTGGAATTTAGGTGATGAAATATACACCATAAATAATCTAATTTATTGGATGGTTTTGTGATGGTTCTCATAGTTGTCTAAAATTTTATTTTCAATTCTTTAATCATTAAACTGAGTGTATAAACATCAATAATGAATTTAAAAATCAATTTCAATTAAATATTATATTAATTTGGTGTCTTTTACATACATACTATACTCTAAAAAAAAATTAGTTTAATTTCAATGATTACATGAATTCTAACTATTTTATCAACTATTGTATGATAAAAATTGGAACTACCTTACTATAAATGAATGTCTTGAAATTAATTGTACAATATTCAATTATCCCATATGGATCCATTAAGAACACATAAACATATGTCTTCAAAATACTAAAAATATGTTTTTGTGAACATTTTTAACTAGAAGTACGCTAGAAAACTACAACGGTCTTATAAAACAATTATATGTTCACTATATATTATTTTTGCCACCAAAACTCCAATGTAGGCCATTGTAACTCTTCTATAAGCTACAAAAACAATTGTGTCACATTTCTTTCAAAACACTTATCCAAAATTTGGGTGGCATGTTACAAATATCCCAAACATGTTTTCCTTATAAGAGTGGAGAAAATTTTAACTTCTCATTTAACAAAATTCAATGTGATTAAAATATAAACAAAATATATCATATAAATCCATTGACACTTAAAATAGAAATAATTCATTAATAATAATCCATATTCTATATATATTGAAAATAAAATGAAATTTATAGAGACTGTGAACCCAAGTACAGTAACCTTAGTTCTCTCTTCATCAACTTTAATAAATTTATCATACTATAATATCCTCATTTATATAATATTCTCAAAGATACATTTTCTGTAAACTCTATATGGTCTTAGTAAAATTGCATGATATTATTATTTTTCTCTCTTATAGTCTAAAATTCGGTGAAATAAAAATTTAATGGTAAATTGCTACATGAATAATTATTTATATGGGATGATTGGAAACACTACTATAATTTTTCAAAAGAAAATTACGGTAGTGGAAAATAAGACGGTCTAAGGATTCTTTCAAAGAGGAAAAACAACTACAGTATGTTTAAAAACTAAAATTTAATAGATAACAATTATCTATATATAAGATAATTTCATTGATGAGTCATAAATTAGTGATAATTAATAAGGAAAAGAAAAATATAAAAATTTTGAGGATGTTTTTTCAAATCCATATAATTTTGAAAATAGGGAAAAAATAATAAAACAATGAACATGATTTTTTTCAACTTCAAAGAAAAATTAGTAATGAATTTACACTAGATAAATGTAAAATGTGAATAGAAGAAAATGTTTTTTTATGTTTAAATTTTACATAAATGGAAAAAAATAATAAATTGGTGGCTTAAATGAAATAATTTTAGTGCCTAAATATGAAGTTAATGATATTCGTGTGAGTTTTATTGAGTTAAAGTTAAATGTTGACAGAAAAATTAAGGATTTATCACTACCAGGATGGATAAATCTAAATATATTAAGGAACTCGAGACTGATATTGATATATGTGATCCTTATCAATAATTTCATTTTTCTCTAAAACAATCAGCATGATATCCAATATGTAAGTATTATTTTAAGGTTATTTAATTTATATGGAGAGTTTAAAAATATTTATAGTATTTTTTCATGTTTATAGAGAAACAAATTAGTGTGTAGTAATTTTTTCTCCGCAATATGTTTAAAATGAAAAAAATTTATTATATCATATTGAGTTGAAATATTTTCTTTTAAGTAAAATAATAATTTTGAAATCAAAAAATTGATCATAATTTAATTTTAGGTTCACTATCAAGTTCAAACATTCCCGTTTTTATTCATGGTCTTATTAAACCATTTTTTATATAATTTCACAAACTTGTTTTCAGGATAAACCTAGACATCTATATTAAGTCTTTGAGAAATAGTTTTGAATTTTTATCATAAAACACCTTAAAAAAGAAAAACACATAAAAATAATTGTTATTTTACATTTCAAAATAATGAATCTTTGTTTTTTTGTCCTATCTAATAATAAATCATGAGTAAAGGGTGATAACTATAAGTAATATTAATTATAAATGACCTATATGGAGTTTTTTCCGAATAATGTATTACTGGGGCAAAGTTACATAGATAGAACACGTATTGGATTATGGGGATAGTCATTAGATTGATAAGTGACACTAGAAATGTAAAATACCCATGTTAGTTGGGGAAGTGGCGAATGGGATACTAGCTATCCATGGTAAAATTGTATTAGGTTCATGAACTTAGGTTGTAGGGTTATGATAAATGATATTATAGAAAATACATAATAAAAAGTGTTGTGGGGGTACTTAGGTTATAGGTGTGGGTTCTTGATGATTACATTTTTCTTTGGAAGGGATATATTATATCACCCCCTAAAAAACAATGTATTACAATAATGAATATCATTAACTATGTCAAGAATATGGATATTTATTTTTGGGTGTCTCTCACTTAAAGAAATTGTCAATCATGATAAGGATTGAGTAATTTTAAGATAGATGACCTCCTAGTAATGTTTTTCTTGTGACTATATAATTGAGGACAAATCATAATAATCTAACATGTTTTTTCATACGGGAATAATAATTAGTCTAATAAGAAACCCCAAGAAGGAAAAAGTCCCAGATTAGTTGGGTAGGTAATTGGAGGTTACAAGAGTCCCTCGAGATAAATATTTATGATTGAAATTTTGGGATGTTTGGTATTGAAAATTAATTTGAGTTTCATTTGGTCCTTAAGTTAAAAATGTTCCGTTATAAATGATATAGACATTTATATTCATATAATGCAATATTATTAGATAAGTTATGTATTTATCCAAAATGAAACAAATTCACAATTTGGATTGAGTACTATAGTAAAAAAAAATTGTTACTTAAAATAAAAATTATTATAATTATTTTCTTTAAGTTATCATAAGTATAGATTCATGGGGAACTAGGTACATAATATATGAAATGAAATAATTGAAAAAACATAATCTTATTCTATAAATTTTATATTATTTTCATACAATCCATAAGGAACCTATTTTTAATAACATTATTGATTCCTTATTTATTTAAGTAAAATAATAAGGGCTGTGATTAAAATTTCAATAAGGTTTATGTAAAATAATAGTAATGTTACAAGGACTATACCTCCATATATATTATTAATTATTATAAAAACATATGTATTGTAATTTATAAGATTTTTTCGAAAGTTTTTAATGAATATATGCATAATAACATCTTTACTAGGGCCCGCTACCAATATGACACCACGAACCAACATACGAGAATTGTGATTGAGCTGGTGGAAATATCGAACCTCTAGCACACCACCCCATACATCATGGGTTGTTGAATAGTGAAAATAGTATATGATCATCCAAGGGGAGAAAATAATCTCAATATAGTAATAAATAATATTAAATAAATCAAAAGATAAATAATAATAAACATCTATAACTAGACATCATATTTTTCATAATTGAATTATAGCAACAAGATAATCATACAAATAAAATACTGATATAATAGAAAAAATGAACTCATTTTATAAAACTAGTCTTTTTTGTGATGTTGGGTCACCCTTTGGGTTAATCCAATACATTATTAGCAAAAAACATATAAAAATTGAGACCTCACTTCATGGCCCTGAGCCTTCACTCAGACATGTCTATATACCTTATCCAACTGCTTTATCCTGACCTCTTTTACAGCCCTTAACTCCAATATGAAAACATAAAGTTTGTGAAACCACCAGGTTTAAAGTAAATAGAGTGAGAATAAATATCAATAGGGAAATAAAAATAGTATCTCTAAAATATTACAAAATTTATAAGATATATGCGTACAAAATAAATAAAGTAGGAGCACACGACATATAAACAATTACTTAGAGCTATTACGTGTTAACCAAGCCACCACAATACTAAATCCTTCATACTTTTCCCAATTTCTTAAATCTTGTATGTCTTCCCTAGATATGCTTCAGATGCAACTTATCTGAGTGGTACACTAATATAGAAAACCAATTATGGAAAAACTATAACAAAGTTGGCCCCCATGAATACAAGTAATAGTGTAACATCCCTGGTAAATAAAAAATATATCATTTTCATATTTATTAATATTTGTGAATTAAATATTAATTTTAATTTAAAGGGGATTCCATGTTCGATGGCATACCCAACAGCCAACAAGAGGTTACTCTGAAATCTTATGTGGCACACAACGTTGGGTCATACTAAAAAATAATAATATTATATTATTACAAATGGTAGTTAATGCCTTGTCATTTTATTTTCAGTAATGGAAATAACTAACTAAAATATGAATATACATGTTTGTTAAATGTTTTTACATTTATCCAATAAATTTTAGAGTCTTAAAATAAGAATGAGTTTTATTTTTAGTATAAATACTCTAATATTCATTAAAATGTCGATTTACCGCCTTTTGATGGAAAACCCTATTTAAATATAGTTTTGATTACTTTTATATGTTCTATTTGAAAAAATAAAATTCTACTTTAGAATAGGGACTTAAAAATTTTCTTTGGGTATATTTCTGGTATTTCTATGGGAAAATTCATTTCTTAATGAATATTGAAAAAGGAAGTATTTTAATTCAAATTTTATTTTTAATATTATGTATTTATAAGGTTATATTATCTTTTTAGTTGGTTTTAAAGTGTAATTAGAATATTTTTTAACCATTCAATTCAATATTGGTCATTTTATGCAATTTCACATTGAAATAGGACATAAACAAGTGTCAATATTTTGATAGTTATCATTTCTTAAAAAAAACATTTTTGTTTTGATAGCGGGAATTAATTTTATGTTAATTTCTACCACTATTATGTTTTGAATTTCAAAAAAATGGTTTCCATATTTCTAATAAGGATATCCAAATTTTTTAAATATGTAAATTTTATTTTTATACATTATGAATATTTACATTAGTAAAAATGTTATTTATCATAGTTAAAGGGTAAGTCTGGAAAATAAGGGTTAAAGAATAAAATTAGAATAATATTAAATTACCCTGGCATGTGTCTTAATCCTATTGGTTGATACAGTTCTGACCTTGGTCATCCTTGGGTCGATTTTGGGACCCCATGGAGCCACGTGGGAATGATAATGACACTTTATATTAATTAATTTAAATTAAAGACAAAAACAACATAAAAATATATCTTTTAGTAAATCAGTTTTTAAATTGGGTTATATAAGTTATATCTTCGACTATAATTATTAATTTGAAAGCTAAAAATATTTCATACATCATAATATTTTTTCATAATTTTTAGACATCATATAAATAAAATTATTTATTACAAAATATTGATGAAGTGTTTACCTCGTTAATGAATGACTTAAATAAATGAGATTATAAAGATTAAAAAAATATTCAAAAAACTATCCAATTATTATTAGATGATTTTATTTAGAACATTAATCATCTTATATTATACTTTTATAATTTTTGGACCTTTATAAATCAAAAATCATTATATAATAAAATAATATTTTTAAACTTTCTTAAAGGGCCCATCCTCCCCACTTATAAAAGTCCCTCACTTATAACCCATTCCTCACAAATCTCAAGCCCCTTGGCTCATCCAAACTCTACCCAATTATGATCCCTACATCCATCTCCTCCTCATAGAAGCCTTACCCTAGGCAGAAGGCAATTCAATTAAACCTTTTGGTTCAAACGAAAGGGAGATACCATATTTTAAAGAGATTAAAGAATGATCGAGTCAAGTTGGACACGAGGTAAAAGACTTCATCTCAATCTCCATTCATTGATGAATTTTTAGTTTTATACATGACATTATTTTTTATGGTTTATAATAACATTTTACTTCTCATTTCATTCCAAATGAATCTTTTTCAGTGAGGTGTTTTACTAAACGACAAAAAGGAGTGTATCTTTTTAACGTATGCAGTGACAATGACCTCTTCTTCTGTCGCAAGTATTATTTGATATTTGGCTTACTTAACTAGTCTTAAAGCTTTTAAAAGTAAAATAAATACCATATACTCTTTTATGTATTCTGGTACTGTAAATGGTTTTGATAATGGATTTGTTATGTCAATATATTTAAATGATATATTGTGATTGAAATGTGAAAATGTTATCTTTCCTCTATATTTGTTTTATTTGTTATGAATAGTTTTGGTTTTTGAGAATTGTTACATATATAGGTTGTTCTGTGATAATTTGAGGGCAGGTGAGCCCGGTATAGCTATCCAATGCATTGGATAATGTGATAGAGGTAAACTTTAATGATTCTCCTATTAGATTTAGGTATATACTATGATGGGTATTCCAAATGTAACTCTCTATGTAGATATGAAAGCTACAGCGTAAGTATTTTATGTACGCTACAGGTTACATTTATGATTTACAATTACTATTTATATTTCATAAATATTATGATTTAATAAGGTATGTTATGGAGCTTATGTTATGTATGTATTAATGATCAAATGTTATCTTTCTTTGTTTTATAACCATTACTGAGCTTTTTATGCTCATCCCATGTTTTTAAAATGTTTTTCACATGACTTAAAGATGAATAGGGTCAATGATGGGATCAAGGGAATGTCATGATGTCTAAAACATGGAACTAGACATGACACTTTGTTTAAGATTTTTATTTTATGAAATGAAAAGAAACTGAGTAGAATTGTGTACTTTATAATTTTTTAGATATAATGTAATAGTTATGGCATAATTCTCTAAAACTCTGAACCTAAAAAGAACCGCAATGTCAATTATTCATTTAATTCAAGACTATGTAATTTTTTAAGTCCATGTCCTTATAGTTGGTATCAGAGGTTGGATTATGAAACTTTTGGAGTTAGGATATTCTTAAATTAATATCCATAAATTATTTTTAGTCTAAGTTATGATTGAAATGATATAGCATTTACATATTACCATGTTGCTTCACCAGAGATATTTATGTGTTCATAATGGTTTTTTGTAGAGGAAACCAGGCAAATATAATGGAATGGCATTAGAAGGAAGACAACCTTCCAAATCAGCAACCTGAGATGGTCGAAATCGGAAATGAACAGTTTGTTGCAGTGATGGCACAATTGACTTAGGCTATAAATAGTGGTGGTATCCATGCATGATATAATCCAGATCAACCACAGAAAAACATGTCAATAGTGGATAATTTCATAAGGAAACATCCCCCATCATTCAAAGGATCATCCAACCATGTGCTAGCTGAAGGGTGGATTAAAGCATTGGAGAAAATTTTTTCTATCATGGGTTGTTCAGAACATCAAAAGGTTAGTCTTCCTATTTACCATTATGAAGTTGAATTTGATCCATGGTTTTCGATCATGAAAAATATCATGGATAGTGAGGAGATTGATAATATTCATTGGGATGAGTTCAAAGGTATGTTTCTTGAGAAATAATTTCCTAAGGTGGTTCGACTTAGAGAGGAAAACCAATTCCTAGAATTGTGGTAGGAGGATTACTCAGTGGCTGCTTATTAAAAAAAATTCACTCAACTGGAAAGTTATGCTCCAAATTTCATATGATATCCTGATTGTAAAATCAACCATTTTTACTTAGTATTAAATCCAAAATATCTAAGGGATTTAGCTTCTTGTGAGTTCAAAATTTATGAGAAACTTGTTCAATGTGCAGAGAAGGAGGAAATGGTGTTTGCCGGTGATCAGGTGTTCTTTGAAAAACAACAGAATAAGAGGTTAAGGTGTTAGAAGAAAGGGAATAACTCTTCAAAAAAGTTTGATGGTAAGAAACATAAGTTTACAGTTTGTGAAATTTTTTTTAAAAAGCATGATGGGGAATGCCTTTTGAATTCTGGTAAGTGCTACCGATGTGGTAAAATGGGGCATAATTCTCATAATTGCATTGAAAAAGATCCGGGTAATGGTAATAAAAAATATGATTTACAGTCAGTAAAATGTTTTAAGTGCAATGAAATGGATCATTATGAAAATAAGTGTCCAACGAAGAACTAAACTGAGGGAAAGTAGCCAGACTACTAGAAGAAAGGGGTAGTGAAATATTTTGCAACTACATCAACAGATGTAGGGATACTGAAAGAAGTAGTATCAGGTACACTATTTATTTGTTCATATTATTCCAATTTGTTGTTTGATTCTGGTTCTACATATTCGTTCATTTCTGAGAATTTTTCTAGTAAATTGGGAAGTCTATCTCAATATATGAATCCGGAACTTATGGTAAAAACACTAGGGGGAAATATTGAGACAAAAAGAAATTATAAGAACCTTCATGTCCTTGTCTGTGGAAATAATCTACCTAAAAACCTTATTGTTTTTCCTCTAGAAGAATTTGATGTTATTTTGGGTATTGATTGTCTTTCCGTTTATCATGCTATGATTGAATACAGAGCTAAAGAGATTTATTTTCAGAAATATTTTCGGTTTTTTGTAAATAACAAACCATTACTTTTGATAACATATTATGAAGATGAGAAACTAGTAAAAGATAGAAATGAATGTTACCTTGCACATATTGTTGAAAACAAATGAACTATTCAGATTAATGATGTGTTAGTGGTAAATGAGTACCTTGATGTTTTTTCTGATGATTTTCCTAGTATAATACCTAATAGGGAAGTTGAATTTACTGTAGACTTAGTTGTTGTTGTTAAACCATTTTCCAAACCACCTTATCGAATGTCTCAAATAGAAATTTTAGTGTCAAAGAAGCAATTGCAATAGTTATTAGATAAAGGTTTCATTTGAACTAGCCCATCACCAGGGGGTGCTCTTGTCTTGTTTTTTAAAAATAAATATGGTTCAATGAGACTTTTCATTGATTATTTATCATTGAATAACATCACCATTAAGAACAAGTATCCTTTGCCTCATATCGATGATTTTTTTGATCTACTCAGGGGAGCTCAATATTTTTCGAAGACTGATTTGAGGTTGGGATACCATCAATTATAAGTAAAGGGAGAATACATTCTGAAGACCGAATTTCATACTAGATATTTCCATTATGAAGTTTTAGTTATGCATTTTGGGTTAACCAATGCACCTACTATAATAATGGATCTTATGAATAGAATTTTTTATGAGTTCCTATATAATTTTGTGGTTGTGTTCATTGATGATATTTTACTTTTTTCTAAAATTAAAGATTAGAATGAAAGTCATTTAACGGTTATCTTGAAAACCTTAAAAGAAAATAAACTGTATGGGAAATTCTGCAAATTTGAGTTTTGGTTACAACAAACGTCTTTCCTTGGTAACATTGTCTCGAAAAATGGCATAACTGTTTATCCTTCTAAAACAAAAGTCATTGAAGAATGGCCAGGACCCACCAATATAACTGAGATTCGTATTTTTCTTGGTTTTTCGGGTTATTACTGGAGGTTTGTTGATAATTTTTCACATTTATCTACCCCAATGACTATGTTAACTTGAAAAGGTGTTAAGTTCATCTGGGCAAAATAATGTTATGATTGTTTTCAGAAATTGAAAATAATATTGGTGAATGCTCTAGTTTTGGCATTTCCTTAAAGAAATGGTGAGTTTGTTTTCTACAATTTCTCTTTGATGAAATGAATAGGTTATGTCCTTATGCATAATGATCAGGTAATTTCTTATGCTTCACTTCAGTTTTAACCTCATGAGTTAAATTACCCTACACATGATTTGGAATTTGATACTGTTGTTTTTTATTTAAAATTTTGGACGCATCATTTGTATGGAGTAAAGTGTGAAATGTATGCTGATCAGAAAATTTTGAAGTATATTTTCACTCAGAAAGAATTAAACATGAGACATAGGAGATGGTTTGAGTTAATCAAGGATTATGATTACATAATCCAATACCATTTGAGAAAAGAAAATAATGTGGTTGATGCTTTTAGTATAAGAAATAATGCTTCATTAACCATTCCATATATGTAATGAGATCCTTTGGTTTTTGATTTGATAAAATTTTTCAAAGAAGTTATTAGTGCAAGAAATTGCTCTTTTTTTCAGGTATTAGTGAAATCATCTCTATCAGGAAGAATTAAGAAAGCGCAGAAAGAAGCCATTGAGTTGTTGAAAAAGGTCGATTTGGTTCATAAGGGTAGGTTTCCAGATTTTAACAAGGGTAATGATTGTTTTTTGAGGTTTGGAAAGATATTATGTGTGTCTTGTGACTCACAATTGAAGATTGAGTTGTAATGTGAAGCTCAGAGTTCTCCGTTTTCGGTTAATCCTAGCAGAACTAAGATGTACAGAGATCTACAGGAGTATTACTGGTGGGATGGAATAAAAAGATATATTTATGATTTTACTGTGAGGTGTTTGACTTTTCAACAGGTTAAAGCAGAGCGGTAGTTAAAGAAATGGATGCTTTATTCTTTACTGGTGACAGAGTGGAAATAGAAAAATATATCCATAGACTTCATTATGGGGTAACCAAAGAAACCATGAGGTTATAATGTAATCAGGGTTATTCTTGATCGATTGACTAAATATGCTCATTTTCATACTCTTCGAGATACTTTTTCTCCAGATCAACTTTATCTATTGTATGTTAAAGAGATAGTCAGGTTTCCTGGTGTTCCCCTCTCCATTGTATCTGATCAATATCCCAGATTTACTTCTAACTTTTGGAAAGTACTTTAGAAGTTGTTGGGTAATGAATTAAATTTTAGTACAACTTTTCATCCTAGATCAAATGGGCAGTTAGAACGAATAATTCAGACCTTGGAGGATATGTTATGTTCTTTCTCGATGGATCACCAGGAAAGTTGGGACCAATATATTTCTTAGGTTAAATTCTCTCATAAAAAAAAGTTTTCATTCCAGTATACAGATGGATCCATTTGAGGCATTATATGGGATGCGGTGTCGAAATCCATCTTTTTGGGATGAAGTAGGTGAAAGGAAACTGATGGGACCAGAATTTATAGAAGAGATGGTAGAAAGACTTTAGTTGATTCAGATGTATGTGAGAATAGCTCAGATCAGGAATAAAAGTTTTGTGGATAACCGAAGGAAGGATCTTTCTTTTGAGGTAGGTGATCATGTCTTTCTCTAAGTTTCTCCATGGAAAAGTGTGTTTCATTTTGGTAAGAAGGGAATGTTGAGTTCGAGGTTCATTGGACCTTATGAAATTATGGAGAAAGTTGGATCAGTTGAGTACAGAGTGGATTTACCTCTAAGTTTATCCCGAGTACAAAATGTTCTTCTTGTATCAATGTTAAGAAAGTATATTCCAGATCCATCTCATATTTTGAGCCCAGTGGTTGTTCAGTTGGAAGAGAATCTCTCTTATGAGGAACGACCAGCCCATATTCTTGACCGAAGAGAGAATGTTTTGCGGGATAAGGTAATTAATCAGTTGAAGGTTTTGTGGAAAAACCAAATGGTTGAAGAAGAAACGTGGGGATCTGAAAATTCTATGGGGGATCAATACCCCCACTTATTTGATAAGTGAATTAAAAATCGGGGACGTAATTCCCAAAAGGGGAGAAGGATTTAACATCTAAGGTAAATAATGAATATAACAGTTTCATATTTATTAATATTAGTGAATTAAAATTTAATTTTACTTTAATGGGGATTCTATGTACGATGGCGTACCTGATATGCAACAATGGATTTCTTTGAAATCTTACGTTGGACACACTGTTGGGAGATACTGAATAGTAATAATATAATATTATTTTAAATGGTAGTTAATTTCTAGCCACTGTATTGGAATAAATTGACATTAATAACTATAATATGAATATACATGTTTGTTAAATGTTTTTACATTTATCCAATAAATTTTATAGTCTTAAAATAACAAAGAATCTGATTTTAAGTATAAATTCTATAATATTCATTAAAAGGTCTATTTACTACCTTTAGATGGAGAACCCTCTTCAAATATAGTTTTCTTCACTTTTATATGTTCTATTTCACAAAATAAAATTCTTATTTAGAAGAGGGGCATCAAAATTTACTTTGGGTATATTTTTGGTATTATTCTGATAAAATTCCTTTCTTGACGAGTGGTGAAAAATACTATATTTTAATTCAAAACTACCTTTTAATCTAATTTATTTATAAGTATAAATTATCTTTTTTATTGGTTTTAAATTGTAAATAGAATATGTTTTTACCATTTAATCCATTTTTGGTCATTGGAAGTAATTTCACTTTGAAATTTGACATAAACATGTGCCAATCTTTTGATAGTTGTTATTTCTTAAAAATACGCTTTTTGTTTTCACAGTGGGAATTAATTTTAAATTAATTTCTCCCACTACTATTTTTTGAATCTGTAAAAATCGATTCCATATTTGAAATCCTGAGGTCCAAAATGTGTAAATATATAACTTTTATTTATAGACATTATGAATATTTACTTCAGTAAAAATTTTATTTATCATGTTTGAAGGGTAAATCTGGTAAATAAGGGTAAAAAATAAAATTATAATAATATTAAATTACCCTAACATGTTTCATAATCCTATTCTTTGATACATTTCTGACCATGGACATCCTTGGGTCGATTTTGGGACACCATGGTGCCATGTGGGAGTGATAATGACACTTTATATTAATTAATTTAAAGTAAAGACAAAAATGACATAAACTTATATATTTTAGTAAATCCTTTTTTACATGGGGTTATATTAGTTATCTCTTCAACTATAAATATTCATTTAAAATAAAAAATATATTTTCTACATCCTGATATTTATTTATAATTTTTGGAAATCAGAAAAGTAAAATTATTTATGAAACTATAATGATGCAGTGTTTACCTCATTAATCAATGATTTAATTAAATAAGATTATAAAGATTAAAAAAATATCCCAAACCTATCCAATTTTTATTGAATGATTTTATTTCGAAAATGAGTAATCTTATCTTCTATGTTAATAATTTTTGGACCTTTAGAAACCAAAAATAATTATATAATAAATGATATTTTTTAACATTCCTAAAACGCCCCTCCCCCCCCCCTTATAAAAAGCCCTCACTTCTAGACCATTACTCACACTTCTCAAGCCCCTTTACTCATCCAAAATATGACCAATTAATCTCCCTACATTCCTCTCCTCATTCTAAAAGCATTCCCCTAGTCCGAAGGAAATTCAATTAATCCTTTTGATTCAGAAAAAATGGAAGATACCCGATTCAACGGAGATTAAAGAATGATCGAGTCAAGTCAGACACGATGTAAGGGAATTCGTCTCAATCTACTTTCATTGAGGAATATTTTGGTTTATACATGAATTTATTTTACACGGTGTATAAAAACATTTTACTTATCATTTCATTCAAAATTAATCTTTTTCTATGAGGCGTTTTACTAAATGACAAAAAGGAATGTTTATTTTTAACGTAAGCCTTGACAATGACCTTTTCCTCCGCCGTGAGTATTATTTGATCTTTGGCTTCTTTAACAAGCCATAATGTTTTTAAAAGGAAAATAAATACCATATATTCTTTTATGTGTTTCAGTATATAAAATGATTCTGATAATAGATTTGTTATGTCAATATATTTAAATGATATATTGTGATTGAAATATAGAAATGTTATATTTCCTCTATATTTGTTTTATTAATTATGAATATGTTATGGTTCTTAGGAATTGTTACATATATGGGTGGTTTTATGATAAACCTAGGGTGGGTGAGCCTGATATAGCTCTCCAATGCATTGGGTAACTTGGCGGAGGTAAACATGAATGTTTCTGCTAAGAGATTTAAGGAATATACTGTGATGGGTATTCCAAATGAAACTCCCTCTGTGGTTGTGAAAGATACAAAGAAAGTATGTTTTTTATTCCACAAGTTACCTTTATGATTTATAGTTTCTATGTTTATTTCATAAATCTTATTATTCCATGAGGTATGTTAAAGAGATTATGTTATGTATATATTGATGATTTTATGCTTTCTTTCTTTGTTTTATAGCCCTTACTGAGAATTTTATGCTCATCCCAAGTTTTTGAAATATTTTTCATAGGACATAAAGATGAATGGGGTCAAGGATGAGATCATGGGAAATTCATGTTGTCTAAAACATTGAACTAGACATGAATATATTTTTAAAAGGTTATTTTATAAAAAAATGGAAACTTAGTATAATTATCTACTTTGTAATTTTTGAGACGTAATGTAATAGTTATGGCATAATTCTCAAAAACTCTAAACCTGAAAATATCTACAATGTGAATTATTCATTTAATTGAAGATTATGTAATGTTTTAAGGTTAGGTGCTTATAAGTAGTGTGATGTGTCACACCACACAAATACCCCCCAAAATCTCAATGTTTATAAAATAATTATGTGGCGGTGTAAAATATATCAGTAGTACATAAAATGTCCCACCACATAAATTATTTTAAAATTTTAACAATGGTTAATTAGCGACATCATTGTAAGAATATTTGTAAATAATATATCTATGACTATTATTTTTACCAACATAAAAATACTTTCCAGATCAATTATTATAAAAACCATTATTGAAAGACCTAAAAATTGAAATTTTGATTTGTTTTTTACAATGGTCATTAAATAACTCAAGTAAACTAATTTAATTTACATCTGTAATTTTAAAAAATCTAATTAAAAATTTTTCATGAAAAATTAACAGTAAAATACATAACCCCAATATTATAAATGGTAGTAAACTATCAGAAACATAGAGAAAATATTACATGAAACTAATACAGTAAGAAAATTTCATAAAATATATTTACATAAAAACCTTTTTTTAATTACAATAAATTCATAATTTTAAATAACTTCAAAATATATATTTTAAATAGATATAAACTAAATCTAACTCAATATTTTAAAATAATTCTCCCATGATCCTTGTATATTATTTAAATCTATACTAGTATATGTGAGAGAGACATCAATAAGATATAAATTTAAAAGAAATTATTAAATATGTATATTAAATATAATGTCAAGAAAAGTAAAAAATAAATGTTATAATAAAATATAACCTCATAGAATTTTTTTACAATTCTGATTAAAATTATATCAAATAAAAATTTCATAAAATAATATCCACATTTTTGTACTCCTTGATAATGAATATTCTATTTGAAAAGTGTCTTACTATTGAAGAAAAATTTAAGTGTGTACAAAATTTTAGAAATTATAAATGAAGTCACTTATTCTCACACAAATATAATCTTTGATTTTTTTTCTTTCATATTGACTCTTTATAATAATCTCAATCGCTGTTTGAAATTAGTATGTATGAAGTAAAATTAAAATTTGTTATATTATAAATTTATTTAATTCATCAAACTTATGTCTCTAATAATTGATTTATGTTTACTCGCGCATCATTATGTATGGAGCATAATCAGTAAGTTCTCTTTTATTTTGAGAAAAATGCACGACATCCAATGTACAATAATATAAAAATATATATTTTGAGTGTGTATTATAATATAATACTGGGGATACTCAATATAAAAATCATATTAAATTAGAAGTTGTATATGATGAGTTATTGGAGCGGGATATGTAGGAAGAGGTGGAGGACTAGTCTATACATTCAGAGGTGTAGTAGTGAGATATACAGATTGAAATTATATCCTTGTGTCATAAAACATCAAATTTATTGAAGTTATAATCCAATCATCCATCGTATAACCCATCTCCTAAAAATTATATTTTAAATAATGTATTTTCAATTTGAATAAATCTTCTCTTGAGGAAGTTCTCAAATAACCATAAAACTTTTTAATTGATACACTCGAATCGTGTACTCATATGTGACAAAGTTATTTAGGCTTTACTAATGTATTAGCAAAAATATCCATCCAAACCTCATGTATGTGGGTCCCTTGTGTTCTATACTTCTTAAGGGATTTTTGTATAGAACATTTTAAATTTAATTACTAAATTGTAGAAGATAAAGTGTTTACAAATAACCTCAATAACCTTCATGAACACTTAAAATATTCTCTAATATAGCCCTAGATTTTTTTAGAGATATTTTCTATTTTTTTTGTCCAAGTAGTCTTCCATTTTTCATATATAGAGGAGGATAAAAATTGTTGATCACTATAAAACCTAAATAGTCGGGTCTCAATTTTTGAAATTTTTCAACATTTACATTCCCTTATTATTATAGATACCCAAAAAATATAAAGTACAAGGGTATACATTTTGAAAAATGTAACCTTATGCGAACTCCTTAGTTCCTATTAATTCAGTAAAAAAATTATTAATAGGATCATATTTTGGGATTATAAAAAAAAATAAAAAATATGATATCTCATATACTAAAAATGATTATTATTATCTACATTAAATAAATTTATTCCATGTTTCTTCCCTAACAATAAAGATACGTATAACATAGATTATCATTTTTCCTTGCACCAAAAAATAAATCCAAAGTTGAATTGATTTAAAATCCCTCAATATCCAAGTGCAAAAAGATAAACATTTATTCCAAACATCATTAGAGTTAGGTATATCACTTTTCATCTGAAGAGAAGGAAAAAATAAAAATATATTAGTAAAAAAATACATGATAAGTAAAATGATAATAAATTATCTTATCATAATTATATATAATAGTTTAATAAGTTTCATCTTATCAAAACATATCGAATCCGAAATAAAAATTATTGATTTCACTCAAGCATCCATTATAAAAAAACTCAAAAATTATTTTGAATTTGGACCCTAAGGATTAATATTATAATCAAACTCAATTGATATACTTTTTTCATGCCTATGATCAAGTGATAATATAGGTAAACGCTTTCTACCACATTTACCAACCCTATAAGTATTTTATATCACTAAAAGTATAATTCTCCTATTAAAAGGGGTGAGGAGCCTCATCGAAAAAAGTATGTGTGTATTTTTTCATAAAAGAGTGAGGTGAATCATCGGTTTTATATGAAAATATCTAATAAATTAAATTATCAAAAAGTAGTACAAGATTATAAAAATTCAACTGTAACATATATAATTAAATGAAACTTATAAAAGTATCTAAAAAATATACATATATTTATTCATATTCAATAAATTATTCAACTAAAATGATGATAAAAATTTACGAAAACCTTCATGAGAAATAAAATTATTCAAATAGAAGAAAAAATAGATGTAAAAGATTATTCAAACCCTTATGTTACATATATATTTGAATAAGAATTATAAAATGATAAAAACAAAACAGAATAATATGGAAGAGAGTCCTTATCAAAATCATTGAAATTTATGATAACATTTCTTAAAAATAATGAAACAATTATTTAAATAAGAAATGATGTTGTCATAAGAAAACAAATACTAAGTGAAAATTTATAAAAATTCAACAATTACACATAAAATTAAATAATTTGAGTATGATAAAAATAAAAAAACAAATCAAAAAAAATTATCATATTTGTTAAAATATGTGGATTATAAAAAAATTTGAAATAGAATAAATAACAATTTTCAAAATTTGAAGAGTTAGACAATAAATAAATATAAATTACATAAAATATTAAGATATTTCTAAATCATTGTTTTCCAAATTTCCATACTCATGATTGTTCTATATGGAACAAACCTTGAATATGATATAATAATCTATATTCTCTAACAATATTTACAAGAAAGTAGGGATCTAACATAATTCATCACTATCAAGTTTTTCATTACCAATATGATTATTTTCCTTAAAAAGATATACCACAACACATTTGATGGATCAAGGACATAAAAAAATTTCAAGCCTAGGACTTGTTATCACATTTAAACTTGGGATTCCCAGTAACCTTCTCAAGGTTTTTATACCATCTGATCTACCATGAATTATCTATTTGAACAATGGATTTTTTTTATTCTATTTAAATACAAGAACATATTTACTCTTTAGATAAAATTATTTTAACAGATTAACATGCAATGTTTGTATCATTGATAATCATTTATTCTATTTAAGATCTATAAATGTGTCTACTTTATTATCCCACTTGTCAACGATTTTATATTAAGACCATATATCTCATTTTCCAAAAAAACAACTCCTTAATGGGAGACATTGGTAAAGCAACATGCTTCATCCCAAAAAAAATAAACAGTACAATAATATAAAAAAATGCTATAACGATACATACCAATAATTGAGTCTTATGGCCAATATGAATTCTAAACATTCCCCTTCAGTATCTTTATATGAATTTTACAAGGATACAGACAACATAGATACACTAGACCAAAAAAATATTTCTAAAAACAAATAAACCATTAAGTAAACCAAGAAATTAAAAAATATGGTGGAAAGTACATTTCCAATATAACACTATACAAATGGCATTGTACTCTAATTATATCAATGAATTCAGATTAATCACTTCGATGAAAAGATAATTGAAAAAATAAAAAACATTCAAGATATTTATTCTGACATGGATGGTTAGTATTCCATTCAATGAAATTAGTATGAATTGTTAAAACAAAATATCCTAATCGTGAGATTTCATAAATGTTATCTTAAAATTTTTTAGCGCAAAAAAAAATTTAAAAATTGAAGAATAATCTTGAGCCACTTTGATACCATAGAGTCACTGACCAAAACTAATTTTATCCCTCTTGGATAATTTGTGAAATATTGGAACAATGTATGTTTTTTTACTTTAGTAGTAGTATATAATACCAAATATATTCCCATTTATAGTAAATCCAATATTACATTCAAACCAACCATCAAATTTCCTTTAATATCTTAAAATGTTTCAATCAAACTATAGCAAATATTTTCCAAAAAAATGCATCACATAAATTTTATATTTGATCTCCTGATATCTGTAATATGAAAGATCAAAAAATATTGATCATTTTTTTTAGATATTTCAATCATAATGATATTTTTATGTCCTTCTAAATATAACATCAATTCTTTTCAATATCTCAAAATATTGAATATTTGAATGGATATGAAGTAATATCAAATTCTTATGTATCTTTGAATGAATTTTTAAGAATAGATAAGAAAAATACATGGATAAAAACATTTATAACCCTTTTAAACTATTTTCCTATAACACCCCAAGATTTTATGGTATGTCTATTTTTAATTAAATTTAATCTCTTTGATAGTTTTTGTTACGCACAATACTGATTTAAAAGAAGCTACAATCTATTATTATAAAATTGTAATAACCTAGCTGTTAAATTAGGGATTATAAATGTGGAAAACTAAATTTTGAAAAATAAATTGTTTATACATTTAAAAAATAATTTTTTTGGATATCAATTGATTTGAAATAAAAAATTTAAAATATTAAAGTAATTTTTTCAAAAAAAAACTATTTTTGGGCATGTAATATATATTTATATAAATAAATTGAATTATTCACTGTTGTTCAATTATTTTAATTAAATGTATATATATTATATATTTCATCAAATTTTTTAACATTCATATAATATTTTTATTATGCACAGAATAAGAATATATCCATTTTAATTCGTAAGAACTGTATTTTCTAGAAAATGGTTTTTATTACATTTGTCACAATTATTTTAAAATTATATTCTATAACTTATAGGTATTTAATTTAATAAAATAAATTACATATTTCGAATAATTTGGTTCAAATTTTTTAATTGGTTCCCTTTTATTTTTTGGCAAATTAATAGTAATCATGGTAGAATTTATCACCTCAATAAAGGGTACATTGGGTTAATCTGGTTAAAACTAAGTGATAAGTCCATAATTATTCATTATAATTGTAATTTTATAAATATAATTATACCCTAATCACCATAGGATTTAATTTTAGTTGTTTAATGGACACTTCTCTATAAAAATGACTTATATTTTATTTAAATCAATGAATGTTACAAAATGAAACTCTCTTTATTTTAAATAACTTTTATGTGTCCATATATGGAAAAAAGAAAGATATGAATGAACCTAAATTTTAATTTTGAGATAAATAAATTTATTTTAATTATATAATATTTTTTCAATTTTTATTTATCATAAAATTACCATAAATTCTTGTGCAATGATAGTACATTATTTTTTTATTTAAAAGTAAAATAAATTGAATTATTTTAAAAAAATTATTTATGATTTAATTTTATTGAGTAAATGTGTGAAATTAAGTATATAGATCTATATGACCTATTATATGGGTTCTATATCATTATATTTATTTCCCCCTTTTTATTGATGTATTTGAATCCATATTAAAGGACTAGTGTCAAAATTGATATTAATGACAATTTATAAAATTAATAAATTATTAAATTATTTAAAATATTCAACCATGGTAAGGAAATATAGTTGAAAAAATCATACATGGTCCATTTATGAATCATTTTAATGTGTATATTAATTTTATTAATCCTTTATGAAAAGTAGCGGTTACCATAGTTTAGGTTATAAATAATTAACCAAGGGGTTAATCATAATGATAATGTTTAAAATGAAACAAAAACTTGTCTAGATTTGATTGGTTGATTAGATTAAAACCACATACAACCTTATATTTTAATAAAAATCTATTTGATGGAATTTGGTATGAGAATGAATTTTTTTAAATTTCATATTTAATGAAATTCCAAAAGGGCCCCTCACCTCAATTCTAAAAAGGGAACCTCATCCCTCACTTATTCACACCACATTGAGCCAAAATTCTTAACCAATTTCTATCAATTTATTTTAAAAATATCTTTATACTAGTTATTTTGGTTATAATCTCCATAAAAGACTTACCTTAACTCCCTTGAGAAAGGATCTAAAGAAGGTCTCTCAAAGAAGAATTAATTGTCTTACCTGACCAATTTAAATTTATTTCTCCCTCTACCTATTCAAAATCTTCGAATGTTATCATAAAATAATAGATTTAGTTTCCTCAATATAATCAAATTTTATTATGATTATGAAAAAACCATTACCTAGAAAACCCCAAGAGTTTACAATATTTTTCATTTTAGAATAAACTTAATTTCGATGCTAGCTTGCTTTACACACAACACAATGTTAAGATTACATTACAAACAAAACTGATATTATCTTGGGGTATACACAAAACGAAGTTGGCTTTTCTTACAATAAATACCAAGTTTCTTTTATATATTTCTTTATATGCAAGATTGTGTTTTACAGAACACCAATATACTATTAACATTATTTTTTGATATGATAGTAATCAACTAACTGTTATAAAATAAGGTATGAAAAGGGTTAATTAAATTTTAAAAAAAAATTAAAATTTTTTATGTAATTATTTGGTTACCAATTAATTATAATTGAATATAAAAACTAATTTAATATAAAGAAAATGTTTTTCTATAGAAAATATTTTTATACACAAAAGGGGTTTTATCATATTAAATTTGATTAATTACTATTAGTGAATGATATTTATGAAATATATATATAATATATTAAAAAAATATTTTTTACATTCATCTAATAGATTTTATAGGAATAAAATAAGAACAAATCCAATTTTATGTATAAAAATATATATTTTTCTAAATATAGTTATGCCGCCTTTTAATGGCGCACCTATTTTAAAACAAAATTTTGAAAATTTGAAAAACACTTATGTAAAAAAATAATTTTTGATATTATAATTTAAAATTTTTATTTGGGAGACCTTTTTTATTTTTCTATGAAGTTTCGTTTTTTGAAGAATGGTAAAAATACTGAATTTTAACTGAAAACGAACTTTTCATCCAAATAATTTATTGTTTTAAATTATATTTTTAACTTATTTTAAATTAAAATTATACCAATAATACATATATTAATAAAATTTAGTTCCTTTTAACCATTTTTATATCTAATTTACATCTAAAAATATAGTGAACTTTTGAACATTTTCACTGTAAAATCCCGCTTTCCCGACCTATTTGCGGGATTAATTTTAAATTAATTTCTTCTAGTTTAGTGGTTAGAATTTATAAAAACGAATAAAATATTTTTAATCATAATAATTTATAATTTATATTAATTTCAGCTTATTTTTTGATGAAAAATATTAGTGAAATAAATTAAAATTAATTACGGTGATTTAGGTGAAAATGAGTCCACTTAGTGGATAAACATGAATCTTAAGGGGTCAAATAACCTAGAAACTTATCCAAAATCCATTTTTTGGAAATATTTAGATCATATAACCACTTTTTAAGAATTTAGTTTATTATTTTTGGTACACGATGTATGTGATACCTCCAAATAGTTTTTAACTTTTGAATTTACAAGAATATCACTCTTTATCCACTACAAATGAGTACTCACACTCCCCATTTCTTCACAACTATAATGCCTATTTTCACATCCAAAACCTGCAAAAATAAGTTCCCAAAATCCCAACACTAATCCTAGAAGCCTAATTTGATACATAAAGCAATCCAAGGAAGTTATTTGTTTTAAACTAAATGGAGTTACCCAGAAAAGAGGTAAGGTTCTTGAACAAGAACTTCTATTTTTTCATTATCCACCCATTAAATGATTATTATATATTTATTATATAATAAAATTATAATAATAAATATACTTATAATTTTTTATCTTTATTTTATGACCTACACCTTCACACACTCCCATCAAATGGGATGCACAATCATCGTTCATGTGTATGGTGCACAACCGCCTCGCGAGCTGATATTGTTCATTCTCCATTACCACATTTAAAGGTTGGTAATAATGATAGATTTATAGTTTATATATGATATATATAATTTTTAAAATTCATTTATGATTCTGTAAATGTTATATAATACATACCTTCATTATTTCTATTTTGTGGGAATACGATAACATCCTTTGTGGATGTGTGCACCACCGACTCCTCAAAGCGACGTGATCCGTTCACTCTTAAATTGGAATATATTAAGTTTGTATTTAATGAAAATTTGTGATATATATATAATAATATTATAATGATATTATAATATAGATATATATAATTTACTTTTTATTCTTTTATTATGATAAGGAAATGGAAACACCGTTCAGGGGTACGTACAACCTACCATCTCCATGAATGATGTATTTCATTTCCTATCTGAAATTATTTTGGATTAAGGTAAATATATATATATATATATATAATGAATATATGTGATATTAAACTCATGTTTTACATTATATATATCTTAAAATCATGATCTAAGTAATATAAACAAAAAATAACAAGTCAAAACATACTCAAAAAACAAGGTAATTAACACCTGAAACACTGAAAATAATGAAGCATTAATGACAGATAGGTGATAATATGTTATAAAAGGATCATATATGATATTATGAACATTATTATTGTTATATAATTAGTAATTAATATGATAAAAACCATTATAAATAAGTTTAAATATTGTTCATTTAAAGGGAAGAATAATGTTAGGGGATTTTTAGTCTCATATTTATTTCTATTAAACATACACCATATTAACCACTCCTTTATTTTGTGTGGTGTATAAACTTACCTACGAAATTTTATATCACTAATTTCATTTATTTATAGAAATTAAATGTTTCAATTTATTCTATACTTCCATAGATCTCACAATTCAAAAGTTGCTCAAATAGTAAGGGATTCTCATCTCACTTTATCTAGCGCGAGGCATACCTCATTTTGACAACTTATTTATTTTGTGTGGTGTATATAATATCCCTATTTTATTTTATATAATTAATTAATTTATATTCATTGTTATTTATCTTCAATTTTCAGTATTTCATCTAAGTGTATTTTAACTTAATGTTTCCATGTGGTAAATAAATTTCATAAAACAATTCCATTTCATTGGAAAATATTACTTCCACATTACTGTTAATATTCTATTATTATGTGTATAATTAATTTTTACTATATATTTATTTATTTCCACTTGTTTTATTTTTATTTATAGCAAATGCATATAATCAATTCATTGATTAATTCTCAATTCAACAATATTATCATTTTAAGGGTGTATGCCATAATCTCATTTTTATAGTGATTGTTTATTATTAAATTAACATTTAAGGAAATTATTTTATCAATGTTAATTATAAATTTAATTTTCTTATACTTGGGTTATCCATGATCTTTTTTAAGTAAGATTACCATTTTCAACTTTTTTTCTTTAAATATTTTAGAAAATATTTTTAATAAAATCCAACTTCATTTCTCTATTCGATCATAAATATAATTTCTTTCAAAACCATGTTTTATAAAAATGTTTTCCAATTTTTTTTAAGCTTTTAAAAATAATTTATTAAATATGTTTTAACCCCTTTTATATTTTTATTTTTTTTTTCAAAGGAATTTTCTTGTCGCTTTCTGAATATGGCACATTTCTAACCTATTATGGTACAATAGGAATGTTCTGTTTACCTTGTATTGAATTAACTTCCTTAATTTCTATGAATATTCCTTTGAAATTTTATGAAAATATTTTTGGAAAATTAACAAAAATCCAAGAAAACAAATTTCCAAATATTTGTAAAAATAAAAAATGCATTTTCCTCCAAAATGTTTTTTAGATTTTTTTTTATTTTCATCAATGAAACCAACCCTCATTCTTACTAAAATTGGTATATGTCATATTTTTATCTTTCTTATTCTTACTATATATTGATTATGATTATTTTGGACAAGGATAGTATTGAAATTATCTTCCTTGAATCATTTGTTTATTTGTTAACTTCCCCTCAAAATCTTCACTTTTGAGTGACAATCGAACATTATATTTCCACCAAATATCCAAATTGTTTATCATCCATGTGGTTATTTCATAGACTGTAAACCATTTTTACGTAAGTTGTTTACTTGGATAGTTGTTTAATTAACTGGTGAAAATTTTATAAATTTATATTCATCAATCAATAAAGATATTTGATAATACACATTTTTTATGGATTAAATTGATTATTTGATATATGTGGAACTCTTTGGACATGAAAGACACTTGTTAGGGACAAGTTAATGCATGCCCATCGATGCATCGGTAGTATCATGGGATGAATCAGTTGGCTAGCCTTAGCTAGTTGATTTTTTCAATGACTATTTTAAATTATCTTAAGATTAAAACGTGATGGTATAGGTATCAAGCTATTAGGAAACACGAAGTCGGATAATTTAGAATTACGTATATTCAGAATTTAGTTTTAATTTTCTCAAGGATCTTCACTATGAAAAAAAATATGGATTAATTTCATTATAATTTTGTTGATTAAATGAAATTTTTTTCAGTTATCTACCATTCAATATTATTTTTCCTTTATTTAGTTATTTAAATGGAATGTGTGTCACGTTATATAAATTTTTATAATGATTATTCATTATTGATTGATAGCTACCATTGAACTTAACAGTTTCAAAGAATTTCATCTCACCCTTATTGTTTTTTTATTTCCCTAGGAATAAATGATGTTTACTAAGAAATATATGAATGGATATAACCTATCCAAAAAAATTAAAAAATATATGTTTTAATTTTTTTATTCATTTTTAATACAAGACTACTGTATGTATCTAGTTTACCAAGGCTACTAATATATTCGATCCATTGGGACATGACTTCCTTATATATTATGGTAATTTAAATTATAGAAGACACAAAACATGGGATTATTGGGATTGGGATGATACAATATCTACCATCTCTCCCATAAAAAGATAAGTAAAAGCTTCACTCATGTGTGCATACGACTTACCGTCTCCATAGGGTGATATAATTCATCTATCATTACCATGATTTATGGATGGGAATTATGATAGTATTAAAGTTTATATTATATATATATATATATATCATAATTAAAATTTGGGATATTATGTAACCTTGATCAATGTATAAAGACTGAAACTATCAAACCAAAATATCCATGAAAAACGAAGCACCTATTACCCAAAATAGTGATTTTTAACAATGAAATATTATGGAATGAGTGATAAAAGATTATAAGTATGTAATAAATGGTATAATATATATAATTATGGTTCAATAATATATTTATAATAAATATATATTTATTATAAATTATGTTTTAGCACATATGAAGGAATTTGAACTAGTAGTAAGGGTTTATTTTGGAATCTTGTCATTATTATGGATTGTTTATGTTTCAGTCTCCACCGGGGAATATTTCACATCCATTTCCATATTTTTTTAAAATATTTTCAATTTTCTCTAATATCTTATTATTTTTTAAATTTATTACTACCAATTTATGAATTTTTACAAAATGATTTGAAATGAATCTTCTCATCATTTTGCAAACAAGATGCTTTCTAACCTTTATGAAAAAATAGGAAAGGAATATTTTATAAATTATAATACATGAATATATTTTCTAGCCCTCATGAAAAATATATTAATTTAGTATTAGTTTACAAGTATACATTTTTATTTTCAAAGAAATATTTTTCTTTTATATATGTGCAGTTTTTTAAAAAATAAGTAATTTCAATCTAAAAGGTGTATTTTAATCAAAAAAATTTCTAATGATATTTTTAAATTATTTTCATCTATGTGTACATGTTTTGTTAAAAAAAATTTCTTCCCTGAGGTTACTATATTTTAGTACCATAAACCAAATTTTATTGTATGTTTTATGATTATATTTATTGTATATTTTCAATTTCAATACCATTATCCATATTACATTGGATGACTTATTATTATGATTATTGATTGGGGTAAATATTAAAAACAATTATGTTAGTTTTAATATTAATGTTTATATTGATAAAATTTCACCACTTTCATATGAGAAATAAATTTTACATAGTAAGTGATGAGTGGGGCCCACTATATCCCCACGATGCATTAGTAGGTCTCATCAGACAGACAATATTGTGTATTGGTTGAGGCCTTATCCATTAATATAATATTTCTTGGAATTAGGTCTATATAGTTTCATTCTAATGTCTAGAATTATGTATTTACCTCATTATGAGATTACTTTTTGATTTCTATGTTATTAATTGATTACTAATGATATCCATGGATAGTTTTTAGCATATGTGATTATTTATATGTAATTATTATATTTCTATTTATTTTCTTCCAAATTATTCATTCATTATTTAGTTTCACTTGTATGCAAATGCTTGTTAGGAATATGATATCACCCTTTTTTCTTATGTTTGTTTTTCCTGATGATCCCGAGAAGTATATTATTTTTTATATGAAATGATTAGATAAAATAATAATGGTGTTCTAAAAGGAATTACTATGTTGTATTTTATGTTTTCAATTATAATGTAATATTAAGTTATGTATCTAGTTTTCCAAAACTACTAAAATATTCACTCCTTTAGGATGCGATTATTTGTATCTAATTCCAATGTAACAAATAAACCATTGACTCAAGGCTACTGGGGTTGGGGTATAAATAGTTGGTATCAAATTAATTCTATTATAAACAATGGGAACTCCATTTGATAAATGTAATCCTATAATAGACATTGATAATATTCCCAAATAATACAAGCTTATGATATTTAGATTATTTATAGAGAAATTTTCAATTTATATTAAGTGTATCACTAGTTTAAAATTTATTAATTATACTTCAAAATCTAATATAGTGTATTCAATTGTTTATAAATGGTTCCTAGACAATGGAATGGAAATAGTATCATTTCACATAATCCATGCAGATATTTCCCTCATATGAAAGATGATGATGTGAGAGCTGGATTTGTAGTAGGATCTGGAAAGCTTATAACTATATTTGGGAAGTTGACTAGCATTATGAGAAATATTCGTTTTCCATATAAGATATCCTACTTATCCATAATGTTTTATAAAAATTTTGACCACTACATTCATTAGAAACCTCCATAATTAAATGGGACTGTAAATCCATTTCTAGTAGAGCAATGGATAGGTTCTTTAGATAAGATATTTCTCAGTTTGGGAAGTACTGAAAGGGAGAATGTTTTCATCAAGGTATATCATATCTTGGGAGATGTGTATTGTGTATTTTCATTGATTCAAAACACTAAATTGAGGAGTAAATAGAAAACATGGAATGAAATGATTTTAAAGAACTTTTCTTGGAAAAATATTTTCCTCAAAAATAGCAAGCGGGGAAGGGCAAAAAAAATTTTAGTATAAGAAAAAAAGTGGATGATAATGTTTCTAAGTATGATTCCAATTATAAAGTGTTGTAAAGGTATTTCATGCACTATATATTCAATACAAATTGAAATATTCATTGTTTATTTGATGGGTTTAAGCCAATTATTCAAACGGAAACAATCTCCCAAACATTTACATCATTTAAGGATATATAGTATCATGTGTTATCAAGATAGAGAAAAAAAGTACCAAAGTATTATGTCTTTAAATGGAATCAAGATAATTAGAGGGAAGTTGAGTACCCCAAAAATTGAAATAAGGCAAAGAGAAATAAGAGACCGAAGGAATTTCTAAATCTCAATAAATATTTAAAGAACAATAATGGAACATGCCTACTGGGAATGAGAAATTTCTTCATGTGTGAAAAATTCCATATGTTATATGATTTATTATAAAATAAAAAATCAAAAATTGTGTAATTCTTCAGCTATAATTATATTGGTAACTATGCAAATTATTTTCCTGATTATCAAGAAAACATTCCCTATAAAAGGACAAGGGAGAAATTGAAAACTATTGTGATCACAACACCTGAGGTTGAAGTTATTAATAATGTGGTGGTAGGTACTTTAATGATGTGATAAAATTTATATAATTATTTATTTGATTTTGTATTATCATATTATTTTATATCCTCTCATTTTTCTAAAACAATAAACATTTCCCCTTTACCTTAAGAAGGGAGTTATCGATGAAAACTCTTAGTGGAAACCTCATTTTGAAAAGGATGTGTCAAAAATTCCTATAATAACACATAAACATGATCTATTTTATTATATTATTACAATAATTGTGGATGAATTCTATAAAATCCTTGGTATGGATTTAAGTTCAAAATATAATTCAAGAATTTATTGAAAAAAGATGGAAATTAGGATTTGAGGTAATGATAATCAATTCCTTATCTTTATAGGGGATACATAATCATATGAGTCATGTCTAGATCCACCTCTAGTATCTATTCTAAATTTTATTCTCATATATAAAGAGGACACATGAGTACTAATAAAAAATGTAATCTTTAAATTAAGGATATACCTATTGTACAAGAATAACTTCATTTTTTTAGAAATATCATGGATATCCAATAGAGTATGAAGTTGAGTTTTCCATTGGTTTAATCCCTAATTTAAGACATATACCAAATACTCCCTTTATAATTTCCATTTTGGAGTTAAAGGATTTGAAGAAACAACTACAGAATTTGAGTTGTAAGGGATTTATACACCAGAGTGCTTCACTTTGGGGATCCCCTGTTGTTTTTTATTAAGAAGTAATATAGGTCTATGATGATGTGCAATAATTATAGGTAAACCAATGTTATTATGATAAATAAAAATTATCCTCTACCTCGTATTGATTACTAATTCTACCAAATTCATGGTCCTTAAAATTTTTCAAAGATTGATGTTAATTATGGATATCATCAATTTTGGGTAAAGAAGGAATATATCCTAAAAATAGAATTTTTAATTAGGTATGGACATTGCAAGTTTAGAGTGATGGAATTTGGATTGACTAATTAACATTATTTCTTTGTGTGTCTATTGAATAGAGTACTCATGGAATATCTTGAAATTATTTTGTTTTATTTATGGATGATATCTTAGAATTCCATAATAAATATGAGGACCATGACATTCCATTCCCGATCATTCTTGAGACTTTTAAAAGAAAATAATTATATAAAAATTTTATAAAGTTTGATTTATGGGTTCGGAAAGATTCTTTTCAGGTCCATATTTCCTCCAAGGATGGAATCTCAGCTGTTCCTATGAAGATAAAGTCAGAATAAGAATGTATTATTCTAAAGAACATAACCAAGGTACATAGTTTTATTGGTTTGGGAGGTTACTATGGGTGGTTTTTTCAAAATATTACCTGATTAGCTAATATATTAACCATGGTTACTAATAAAGTGGTTAAGTTTATTTGGAAAAATGGATTTGAATAATTTTTTTAATAATTAAAGAGGATATTAAGGAATACTATTATCTTCACTCTAGCATATATAAATGCTGTATTTGTGATATATAGTGATGCATTGAGGAAGGGATATGGTTGTGTCTTTATATATAATGATGGATTTATTTCATTTTCATAAAAGAAATATAAAACTCAGGAACAGAAAAATCTAACTCATGATATTGAGTAAGAATCAGAAATATTTTCTATAAAGATATGGAGACACTATCACTATGGTGAATTATGTGATATATAGATAGATTTCAAGAGTAAGAAATAAATATTCTCATGGAAATAACTCAACATGAGGTAAAGGAGATGGCTCGAGATACTCAAAAATTATAATTTATTATTACACCACTTCCCAGTGAAAACAATAAGGTATTAGATGCATTGAATAAGAAGGATCATAGAGTTCTAAAAAAATGATGATTGATACGGATCATGTGTTCATTGATTTATTAAATATGTATATGGGATTTATTAGGGGAGGAGAAACATCACCCATTTTTCAAATGATTTACAGACCAAAATTTCTCAGTCTGATGATGATAATTTTCAATAGAAAATTAATGTCATGAATTATGGGAAATTGGAAGAATTTGAATATGGGGATTAAATTCTGAAATTTTGACTAAAAAATATTTTTTATTATCAACACTTTTTTAAGGAAAAGTGAGAAAGTAATGGTTCTAAATACAAACAATAAAAAATCATAAACTAGAAACAAACTACAAGGACCTCCCCTCCTTAGTTGCTGCATCGAGATGATAGACCTTCACCACTATCTAGAAAGCCAGCAAGTTGTCCCGTGCAAAGATTACATGGACCCAGAACTGATGGTGTTGCAATTCCCTCTCAAACAAACAATTCGAATGGCCATAAATGGAGATGTTTTAGTTCTCTGATCCCCATTTTAGGAATACCCAAATAGAATGATAGTAAAGAACCATTAAGCAACACTTCAAACAGCTGCAAAAGTTACTCCAAAAGAACACACAACCTGATCCATCACATTTCCCAATCACTTAAACATATTAAACCCTTTTATGCCGAATCATTGAAAAATAATTTAATCTTACTAGAGACAAATTCCTTATAAAAATTCTAAGATATAGATGTTACTTGAATGTTTGGAAAAGTCAACATTAGATTTTCAACTTCAGAATCCAACTAAACCCAAGTCTATATGTAGTCTTCAGATTTATATTACTATTATTGAAACCCCCCTTAAGAATTAGATCATGTTTATCAACCCAAAAGTAATTCTCCTCATTGAGGTTCCCCCTTAGGGCATTTCCCATCATCTTAGCTACCTCCTCTCCAGATCCATTAATTAACAAAACAAGTTCGGTCAATTTATCTTCAGAAAATAACATTAGCTCTTGGTTATGTTTACCCAGAACCTCTACTTCTGTTTTATTTTCATTTAGTTTTTTATTGGAACGGGTCTCAACGGGTGGAGGAAGCATGCAGTAATCTTTCCTGCATTTCCTCCTCATATTTCTCCTGTCACTCCTCATGCTTTCATTATAAATGCTAGGATCAGTTCTATTAGAATCTATCGTGGGTTCTCCGTCTGGTAGAACCAAGATGTAAAGGGATTTGAAGGACATTTTTTGGTGGGATAATATAAATAGGTAAATTTCTGCTTATGTGTCAAGATTTCTTTTGTAAACAAGTGAAGGCTCGGAGAAACTTTCATGAATCTTACTAATGAAGCTGTAAGACTTCATGGTTTACCTCTTTTAATTATGTCTGATCATGAGCCATGATTTATATTGAAATTATGGAAATCTATTTATAATCTTATTGATATAGAGATTCATTTAAGAATATCATATCACCCTAAAAATAATGGGTATCCATAAAAGACTATATAGAAATTACAACATAAGTTGAGGTCTGACTCACTTGACTTCAATGTATGTGTTAACATTATTTTCCTTTTGTAAAATTATCCTAAAACAATAGATTCCTTTCAAGTATTCAAATGGATCCATATGAAGTGTTATATAGAAAGATATGTTTTACACAAACTTGTTGGGATGAAGTTGGTGAAGTGATTCTTGTAGGTATAAATTGTTTTTAGGAAATAATGGAAAAGATAAATAATATTCAATCTCATATCAAATAAGATCAAAGTAGGAAAAAGTGTTATTCTAACAACTGATTGAAAGATTTTAAATTTCAATTGGGTGGTCACATTCTATCAAGGTAATCTCTATAAAAGGTGTTATGAGATTTTATAAGATAGGAAAACTAATTATCAAGTACATCGGGCCCTTTGAAATCGTGGAAATAATTGGAAATATGGATTACCATTTGGGAATGCCACCTAGCCCTTCTAAAATACATGATGTGCCATAAATCTCTGTGTTAAAAAAGAATATTATAGACTCAACACATTTTCCCAATTTGGAATAAATTGAATTGGAACATAATTTTTCTTACTAAGAAGAGCCTATCCAGATTATGGAAACTAGAGAAAAAGTGTTGAGGAATCAGATGACTCAGGTGGTAAAGTTACTTTGGAAAAATCATAAGTTAGAAGAGGTGATGTGTAAACCTGGAGAAATTATGATGAAGAAATACCCAAATATATTTATGAGGTGACACTGTGAAAAGTTTCATGATGAATGTTTTATTTGTATGGAATAATTTAACAATCCAAGAATTTATTGTATTCCACTTTTTAAATAAATTTAATCTCCTTGATAGCTTGTGTTACATGCAACACTAAGTTTAAACGAACTGTGATTGATTATTATGAGATTGTTATAACCAAGATGTTAAATTGGTGGGAATAAATGTTAGTAAATAAATATTAAAATATATATTATTTATAAATTTTTGGAATAAATTCATTGGTTAAAAATTTATTAGAAATAAAAATTTAAAAAAAAATTAAAAGGAGTGTTTTTTTTGAAAAACTATTTTTATGCATGCAATGTATTTATATAATAATAAATTGAATTATTCAGAATTTTTGAATGATTTTAATTAAATTTATACATTATATATTAAATAAAAAAAATAAAATTGATAGAATATTTTTATGACGCAAGAGATAATAAAAAAATTCAGTTATATTGACAAAAACTGCATTTTCAAAAAATTATGTTTTTTCTTGTTTTGTGAATTTATTTTAAAATCAATTTCATCCAATTAAAAGTAATTAATTTGTTAAAATTAATACATTTATAATAAAGAGGTTAAAATTTGGAATCTGGGACCCACTATTTTTTGTCAAAATGAATAGTAATCATGGGGAAATTTATCACCTTGGTAAAGGGTAAATTGTATCAATTTAGGTTAAAACTATGTGACAAGTCATAATTTTTCATTATAATTATTATTTTAGGAATATGATTCAATAATTATCACCTAGTTCTTAAATTCTATTTGTTTAATGGAAACTTTTCCATGAAAATTTCTTATGTTGTTTTTATATCAAAGATAGTTATAAAATGTGACCCTCTCTTGTTTTTAATATCTTTTAGGTGTACACATAGGGAAAAAAGAAAGACATGAACAAAAATAAATTTATATTTTGATATTAATGAAATTATTTTCATTATATAAATTTATTTTTAATTTTATAAATAATAAGTTCCTTAAATTCTTATGCAATACTAATATCGTACTTATTTAATTAACAGAAAAATAAAATAAATGATATTGAATTTTAATTTTGATATAACTTGAATGAGTTAACATGGAAAAATAATTTTACAATTATATATTACATTTTATAGAGGTTTTAAATCATTATATTCTAAATATGCAATTTTATTGAGGTATTTGAAGTTAAATTAAATGAAAAGTATCAAAATTGACATTAATGATAATTTATCAAAATTATATATTTTTAAATTATTTAAAATTAAAAAAAATATTTTATTAACTCATGTAAATTTAATATAGTTTAAAAATCATACATGGTCGATTTATTATTCATTTTCCCATTAATAGTACTATTATTAACCCTTTATTATTAAAATAGTGGTTAACACGATTATGGTCAAAAATAACTAACCATGGGGTTAATCAAAATAATATGTTTTAAAATGAAACCAAAATTGTCATAAATATATTGTTTGAGGGTATTACAATCCTATAATAACTTATCATCTAATAACTTCACATTTCGATTAATTTTATGGAGAATGGATTTATTATAATTTAATCTTTTTAAAATTTCCAAAAGTGCCCCTTATCTCAATAATAAAAGGGGTCATACTCCTACACTTATTCATGACACATTGAACCATATAAATCAAAAAATACCCATCCATTTATTTTAAAAACATCATTATCCACATTCTAGAGATTTTTGTCTCCCTAAAATACATACCTTATGTCCCTTAAGAAATTATATAAATAAGATCTCCCTAAGAGGAGGTGATTGTCTTACTAGACCTCACTAAATTTATTCATTCTTATACCTATTATAAATATCAAAAATTTATCATAAAATAAATAACTTCAGTATCCTAAATATATTTAAATTCTATAATTATTATTAAACCACTATTACCAACCCTATTTCGAAATCAAATGGTAAGTGAAAGTATCACTTATGCATATGTATGACTTGTCGTCTCCACGTGGTGATACATTTAATTTTTCATTTCCATATTTTAAGAATGGGAATTATGATGTTTTTAATGTTAATAAATTATATTTATATCATTATTAAAATTATGGATATGATGTAACCTTTATCGAATTATAAACAATGAAACTACCGAACTGAAACATACATGAAAAATAAAGCAATTATAAACCAAAGTACATTTTTGAAAAAAATAATTGTTAGGAAATGAGTGATAAATGATTAAAAATATTTTATAAATGGTATTATATATATAGGTATGGTATCAAAATAGATTTATAACAAATATATATTTATTTTTTAAGAGTTTTTTAACATGTAAAAAGTAATTCAAACCCGATGTCGGGGTTTATTTCACAATATAATCTTTATTCGGGATTGTTTATGTTTAAGTCTCCACTGTGGAATATTTCTCATCAATTTCCATGATTTTAAAAAATAATTACAATTATCCTATGATTTTTTAACGTTATTTTTTCCAATTTTTTACTTTTTTTAAAATGGTTTAAAAGGAATCTTCATTTCATTTTATAAAGAAGATACTCTTCAACATTTCTGACAAAAATATGCAAGGAATGATTTTTAACTTATAGGAAATGAATGGATTTTCCTACTATCATGACTAATATATTCTCTGTATCATCCTTTGTAATTTTTCAAGTTTCTTTTCAGTAAAAATTTTTCATTTATATTTATGTAGTTTTTTTAAAAAATAACTGATTTCAAAGTTAAAAGGGTGTTTTCAAAAACAAATCCTATGATATATTTAACGTATTTTCAACAATGTCAACATTATTTGTTAAATTTTTTGTTTTCAAAAGTTTATTCTGTTATGATAAAATCTATCATATTTATGGTATGGATTGTGATTATTTTTATTTGAGATGTTCTATTTCAATACCATTGGCCATATTACATCGGATGGGTTATGATTATGTTTATTGATTGAGGTAATTATTAACATTTTTATATAGGTTTCAATAAAAAAAAATTATGACAATTATATTTCAACCATTTCATATGAGGAATCAATAATACCTATTAAGTGATGGGTGGGCCCGCTATATCACCTCGTTTTGTTGGTAGGTGTCATAAGACAAACTAGTTTATATATTGGCTAAGGCTATATCTATTTATGTAAGAATACTTATCATGATGCCTCAATGGTTTCTTTATGATGTCTAAAATTATGAATTTATTCCATTATGAAATTATTTATTGATTTTCATGTGATTATTTGATTAGTTGTGATATCTATGGATATTTTCTAGCTCATGTTATTATTTATGTTCCATAATTATATTTCCATTTATTTCCTACCATATTATCAATTCCTTATTTAGTTTATATTTTATGTATACCCTAACTAGGAGTATAAGATTACCTTTTTTTATTATGTTCATTTTCCCAAGATTCTAATAAGTATATTTTCATAGATATATAGGGACAATCTTGGTGAATAATGGTTTTCTCCAAGGAATTATTTGTTGGGCATGTATTGTTTGAACTATACTCTACAAATATTTTTGATTTTGATGCTCACAAATACTCTTTTTTGTTTTACTAATGATATTAATTTATGTTTATTTCAGGAAATTAATATTCTATATATTTCTTATTTTGGAATTATATTCAAGCTTCTTATTCATGTGTAATATCCATCAAAGTGTTTGAAATTCTCTTATGTGTGTTCTGGAAACACTATTTATATCGTACATTGAAGAATGTAAAGTAAGGAACAAACCCTGCATTTGTATTAAACCTTATGGTGAAATATTAGCATGTATGGTTAATCAAACCTAGGTTGAAAAAAATATACGGATAAACAACCCTAGGTTTGGATGAAACCTTATGTTTAACAAAGAGAAAAAGTATTGTTAAACAACCCTACGTAACTATGGAACCTTGCGTTTGAGAAGAAAACATATGGATCATTAAATTTACATTTTCAACCTTATGTTTAGAGATTTAATGGTATGTAGTTCAACCCTACGTTTGGTATTTGGTCATTTTGTAATGAAACCTCATGTTTCACTTTTCATCATCGAAAATTTGAATTTATGTTTTTATCAGAGTTTTTTGCAATGGTCTTTATAGAATATTAGAAGGATTTGAAAATTATTTGATAATGATTCAAAGAATCATATTAAGGATAGAAATTAACTTCTAATTTTATGGGAAGTTATGACTACTCTGATTTGTCTTAGTAATTTGAATTCTTATAATTTATCATGTGATTTTCTTGGATCTATAATTGAAAAATAGGCACTATGTTTTATTTATTCTATCGTTGTATTTGTTCTATATATGTGTGTATGATTCAAAGAATAGGATATAAATTTTACCATTTATTGTGACACATATTCATGATTTAAACTCTATTCTTGTAAATAAATTTTACAAATCTACTACAACAATTGATCAGACTATTTTTTCTATAGAATATGCTACAGTGAAGACATATGTATTATGAATTTATTTTTGGTTGTAAATATAATACTGAAATTTATTGATATTTTTATTTCAAATATCTATTTCAAGTGGATCAATTAAGAACTGATCCTTCCTGAAGAAACTATTTTCGGAATAAGATCCATATACTGTTAGTCGTTGATTCAACTGTGAAGTTCAACCAGAACCATTTTAATATATATTTTTTATAGACAGTTTCAACTTATTGTACTTAGTTGTTGTGGAGTATCAACTTCCTGATATAATCTGTGGTTTATCGATTATCTATCAAAGAACCATAAGTCTCTCTTGTTAGTCTTATTTTTAAAGGTGTCAACATCCTGCACTCAGTTGTGAAATAGTCTTATGATATGAGGACTTGACTGGTGAAATTCACCAAACTCACATAGAGAGTAATTGGTGGAGTGGGCTATGGGATTTTTATGCCTCAAACCACTATAAATAGTTGTGTTCTATATTTATATTTTTTATGTTTCTCATAATTTCATACATAAGATAAACATTACTAACCCGCATAATCTTCACTCGACATCGAAAGGCAGAATTGTGAAAGATTTGAGAATGGTTGAAAATAAAACATTCACCCCCCTCTTGTGTATATTTTAATATTCCCACCTAAAAATTGGTATTAAAGGAGAGATTTTGTAAAAGTCTATAATTTTCTAAAAGTATAAGGTATATACAAATATGTAAATGAGTGATTATTGAGAAGGAATGTAAATGGTTCATTTTCCTTATTTCAATGGTAAAAAATATGGATGCTGGAAATCAAGAATGGTTATATATTTGAAGAATATGGGATTCAAATTATACACTAACGTCATTACTCCTTATATAATTCCTAAAAATCCTGTAACTTGGATATCTGCTATAGAGGCTGAGTATGATACCAATTCTAATGTTATTATTGCTCTTATCTATGGTCTTGGACCTGATGAATTCAACTGTGTCTCAAAATATCCTACTGCTTATGAAATATGTCAAACCATTCCAGTTACTAATGAATGAATAGACAGTGTAAGACAAATGAGGTATGATAGAGTAAAATTTAAATTTGATACATTCGGAATGCATGATTGAGAAAGTATCACTCAGATGAATGGAAGTATTATAAATATTATTAATAATATTACATCCTTAAGTGATCTGATCAAACAAGAATATCAATCTTTTAATGTTCTGAGAGTACTAACTATTAAATGGAATGGTATATCAGCTTCAATTCGACATTCATCACCTATAAAAAATCTGATGATGAGAGAATAAACCAAGACACTGATGATGTATGAAGATGAAATGAAAGATGAAGCTGAAGATAATAAAGTCTTAGTGAAAAGGGATAATATTAATCTAAAGGTAACATCATAGATGCAATGAAAAATAATAATGCAAGAAGTCATAGAAGAAATGAATTCAGATACATCTGATTCTGAAATGTAATTGGCTCAATTAGGAAGAAAGTTTTGCAAGTTTTATAGGAAGAAAAGAGGATTCAGAAAACCCTTCAAAAGGGATGAAAAATACTCTAGGGAAGTTAGATGCTTTGAATTAAATAAATTAGGACATATAAGACCTGATTTTCACCATCTAAAATGTGAAAAGATAAAGATAGAAAAGACATATCAGAAAAATAATGATTATGAACATAAAATATGAAAAGAAATGAAGGCTATATAGAGTGTTTCTAAAGACTCCAGTAGCTCATAAAAATCAGATTTAGAAAAGAAAGAATCAAATCTAAAATCAAATATGTAATTTATGGAAGAAGAAACTTAGGTAAAAACCTATTATTCATCTAATTCTAATTCTAATTCTGATTCAAATTATTCAAAAAATAAATTGGTTCCTTACTACAAAATGATAGTCTGAAAATATGACTCCATATTGAAGTAACATTAATCATTAAAGAATATTCACAATTCTATTTTAGGGAAAATATATCCTTACTTAAACAACATCAACAGTTAAATGATAAATTTAACTCATCTACCACAAACTATGTTGATCATGAAAATAAGATTAAAGTATTACAGATGAAGTAGATACTTAAAAAATAGATAATATATTCTTTACAAAAGGAGAGAATTTTATGTATTAAATTCTTGGTAAAAATGTCATTATAAATAAAATATTTTGTATGGTAACTGAGGGTGAAAAATCTATACTTTATAAGAATTATTTTGTTACCAACTCAAAGACTATTACTTGTCATTTTTGTGGAATAGAAAGACATATGATAAAAACATTTTATTTATGAACTCCTCAAATAAGTGGAATTAAAAATGATTTTATTTCAAATAGTTTATCTAAATCAAATGATATGAGTTATGGAAAAACAAAGAAGATCCAGATTCCCAAATCATTGGTAGCTAACACTTCTAGACCCAAAATAATTTGGGTACCAAAACAAACTCTTATTTAAATTTCCTTTGCAGGAAACATGTCATAGAAAAAGAAAAAATATATGGTATATAAGAAATGGCTACTCTAGGAATATAAGTAGAAAGTCATCAAACTTCAATAAACTAACTCAAATAGATAGAGGTCCAGTCACCTTTGGTGACAATCCAAAAGGAAAGATAATTGGACTTGGAACTATTTGCGATCCAAAAACATTCACAATCAACAAAGTAATATATATACAAGGGTTGAAGCATTACTTGATAAAAATCTCTCAACTCTATGATGATGGATATTATGTTTATTTTTCTAAAAATTCATGATTTATATTTAAAGATAAACTACTAATATTTAGATCATCTAGAACTGATAATGTTTATATTTTGGATTTAAATTTATTGTCCAAACAAATGGTGAATTTTTTACCTGCTAAGATAAATGAGTTTTGGATATGGCATTGAAGGATTAGTCATTGTAATATTTAGCCTTTTCATAAATTATCTAAGAAACAGTTAATTTCTGATTTACCCAGTCTTAAGTTTGATAGTGACAGATTTTGTGATGCATGCCAAATTGGATAGAAACACAAATCTTCCTTAAAATATATTAACAAAATTCCTACCTAAAAACCTCTAGAACTTATTCACATGGATCTGTTTGGACCATCAAGAATAGAGATTTTGGATGAAAAAATTATATGTACATGTTTTAGTTGATGATTACTATAGATTTTCTTGGATTTATTTTTTGAAACTCAAAAGTGAATGTTTTAATGTTTTTGAAAGTTTCTGTAAAAATTTTCAAAATTAAAAAGGTTATTATGTAATTTCATTAAGAAGTGATCATGGTGAAGAATTTGAGAATCAGGAATTTGATTCTTTTTTTTTCAAATCTGGGTATTAGACACACCTTTTCTGTACCAAGAACACCTCAACAAAATAGAATTCTTAAAAGAAGAAAGAGAAATATTCAAGAAATGGCTAGGACTGTACTGAATAAATACAGTCTACCTACCTTCTTAGGGGCAAAATCTATAAGCACAACATGCTATATCAGGAATAGAGTTTTCATTAGGCCTATTTTCAAAGAGAAATATTATGAACTTTTAAATAATAGAAAATATAAGGCAAAGTACTTTAATGTTTTTGGATTTAAGGCGTATATCCTAAACACCAAGGATAATCTTTGATAAGTTTGATCCAAAAGCTGATAAAGGAATATTTTCGGGATATTATTATACCTCTAAAGCTTGTATATTGTTTTATAAAAATTTGTGGATTGTTGAAGAATAAGTTCATGCAAATTTTGATGAAAATGACCCTTTTACTAAAGAGAAAGATCAAACTGATGAAATTACTAA
Source organism: Viscum album (assembly GCA_963277665.1). Taxonomy (NCBI): domain Eukaryota; kingdom Viridiplantae; phylum Streptophyta; class Magnoliopsida; order Santalales; family Viscaceae; genus Viscum; species Viscum album. Next base: position 1,194,817,410 of record OY728152.1, on the reverse strand, counting down.
CTCTCCTAACAACATAAGACTTGAAAACCTAAAAAATATTTTTTAACTAACATAAAAAAAAATTAATACAGGTTCATAAGAACTTGATACTGATGAACCTAAAAGTGTTTCACCTAGAGAGACTAAAACCCTGAAGAATCATGCTTCAGAAACCGTAATAGAAGACCTAGACATAGGAATACTAACTTGAAGAAATATAAGAAATCTAGTTGAATTAACTGGCTTTCTATCTCAACTATAACAACAATCTTTTAAAGAATCCTTAGAATAAGAGAGTTGGATGTTAGAAATGCAAGATGAGTTAAAATAATTCAAAAGGAATGATGTTTGGGAATTAGTTGAAAGACCTTAAAATTATCTAGTTATAGGAACTAAGTGGGTATTTAGAAATAAACAAGATGATCAAGAGATTATAACTAGAAACAAAGCAAGGTTAGTTGCTAAAGAATATAATTAGGAAGAAGGTATATATTATGATGAAACATTTACCCCTATATCCAGATAATAAGTAATTGGAATTATTTTAGACTATACATATAATATAAATATTAAATTATATCAGATAGAGGTTAAATTTTCATTTTTTAAATAGATATTTAATTGAGGAAGTTTATGTTGAATAACATCCTAGTTTGGAAAATTCCCAAAAAGCAGATTTTGTTTCTAAACATACTGAATCTCTCTAAAGCCTTAAAAAAGAACCTAGAACTTGGTATGAAAAATTGGGTTCTTTTCTTTTGAAAACTGGATTTACTGTGGAAATGGAAGCTCCAACTCTTTTAAAGAAAACCATTTTTCCTAATATATTATTAGTTAAAATCTATGTTGATGATGTTATTTTTGGTTCAACTAATAAAAAACTTTGTAATGATTTTTCATAACAAATTCAAAAAAATTAAAATGAGTATGATGGGGAAATTGAACTTTTTTTTAGGACTTCAAATTTATCAGAATAATAATTGAAATATTTTAAACCAAAGTAAATATATTACTGATTTATTTAAAAATTTGGCTTTTAGAATAGTAAGACATATACAACTGCCATGTGTACCAATATAAAACATGATTTGGATGAACCTAGAAAACTAGTAGACAACAAGTTATATAGAGGTATGATTGGTAGTTTATTATATCTTACTACTATAAGACCTGATATTATGATTTTTGTATGTTTATGTTCTATATTTCAAACACATCCTAAATAATCTCAACTTATTGTCGTAAAATGGATTTTTAGATATTTAAAGGGAAGTATTTTTCAATATATTATTTATCCAAAAACTTATGATTTTAATTTAATATCATATTCAGATGCTGATTTTAGAGCTTGTAGATTAGATATAAAAATTACCTTAAGAACCTATCACTTTTTGGTAAAATCTTTAGTATCATGGTCAACTAAGAAATAACAACTAGTTACCATCTCAACAGCCGAGGAAAAATATGTATCTATAGGCAGTTGTTGTGAACAAGTATTGTGGACGAAAAAAACACTAATAGAATTTGGATTAAGTTTTAATAGTACACCTATTTTATGTGATAATACAAGTGCTATAAATATTTTAAAAAATTTAATAAGTCATTCACAAACTAAGCATATTGATATTAGGCGTCATTTTCTAAGAGATTGGGTTATTAAAAATATATAAATATTTAGAATTTGTAAATATTGAATATCAACTTGCAGATATTTTTACTAAACAACTTCCATTTTATGTTTTTTTATTAAGGGGGTAAGGTTTATTTAATTTTTAAATAAATGTTAATATTTTTAATTTTTTAATTTTTTAATTTTCAATAGTTTTTCTTGTTTATTTACGTTAAAATTATTTATTAATTACTTTAAATCGGATTTGATTTAATTTTTTTTCTTGCAATACATTTTAGTCAATTTATTATATCTTTAATTTATTTGTGCTGTGAATTTTCAAAAAAAATAATGATTTTATTATGTAATGACATGGGAAACAAGAGACCTTTATAAATTCTTTGAATACCTAACATTTTCGTCTCTCAAACCCTTATCGAATCTAAAACCCTCGTCTACCTTAATCTACTTTCATTTACCAATGTTTTCTTTCAAAACACTAGAACACGAAAACCTTAGAGATTTTGATTCTCAAAAATGAAAAAAACTAAGCGAATTAAAGAAGGTGAAGCCAGCGACATGAAGAGTCAGAAAGGTTATAGATGAAAGATTCTTCTGGGAAAGTGGTTGATTTCGAATGGCTTTATGAGACAAATCTTCTCTTGATGTAAGAATTATATTTTCAAGGATTGGAATTTGTGTTTAATAAAGTGAACTAAGAGTTCATTTACAAGGTAAAACTGAAATATTTCTATAACAATTTTTTGTTTAGTTTTGGTTATTTTGAAGTTACAGTTTTTGCAAGAATCAAAGATAAGGAATTTTTTGGTTTCTTCAACTAGAATTTCTCAAATTGTGAACTATCCTCACATAGAAGTTTTTCAATTAAATATAATTTTTATTAGAGATAAGGACCATAAGTCTGAATACATTTTGTCTTTTTTTGGGTTTAACAAACATTATAAAAAATCATGGATCTCGAGGAAAACCAGAAAATATTAGCTAAGTCTATTCAAACAAGAATTTACAAAATAATGGATGAGATAAAGAAGAATATTTATCCATACATGTATATTATGTTTCTTTTTTTGAGTGAAATAAATCTGAATTTTCCAAGGTATATGTTCAGATAATTTCACAACTCCTTTCAACCAGATCCTAGGATGACTTTTAATCCCTATGGAAGGATAATCTATTGATTTTTTTAAGAAATGAATGATTCATTTAATAGATTCTCGAATCAAAATTCATCACATCAATGTACTCAATGCGGTAAACTTGAGTAAGTAATATTTTTATGGAGTATAATCAAAGGAAAACTCTTGTTGTTTGGTGAAAATGACCAACAAAGATCATGATATTTTGGTCACGGGGAGAAACGTGAAATTGATAATACAGGAATTGGTGAAACCCTGGGTGAAGGACCTTCCAAACCAACATAAAGAAAATTGTGATTTGTTTAAGAAGAAGAGGAAGAAGACGATGTTCAAGAAGAATTAATTATAAAACCACAAAAAAGCGTAGATCCACCTTTTGAGGAACCAGTAATGGGTTTTGGTGTGGCTACCAGGTTAGTACATTTAGAAGAAACCTTTCTTGAGGAAGATCAACACGTTGAATGCTAGATAATAGAACTTCATAATGCGGATTTATTAGCTATTCAGGGGGAAGAACCAGTAGTATAGGAAGAGAAACAGTTGAACAAACCTGAAAATGTGGTTACTAATATTGATGAAAATATAGTTTTCATTTTTTTTGGTCATGTGGATAAAAGACATAAATCTAAAACTGAAGAAAAAATATATGTTCTTGATAGTTTTTTTGTTCATGTGAAAAATAAATTGAAAAATCTTTGGAGAAGTTTATGGGAAAAAATCCATCAAGATCTCTAGCAATTATGGAAGTTGGTCAGTCACAACATCTAGATGAAGGGGCATATGATTCCCTATCAAAGTAGTTTTATGAGTTGTAATGAAGTTTAATAAGTCTCATTAATAGAATTTAAATCTTCAAAAAGAGATGGAAGTTGAAAAGAAAACATTAGAGGATCTTAATGAAAATTCTATTTCTAAGAAGGAATTTGATTCCATCAAAAGAGATATGCGGAATGAAGTTAGAAAGATAAAGTCTGAAGTTGTTTATAAGAAAAACTTTTCTAATAAAAAGGGGTATTTGGGGAGTCAATTTGAATCAATAAAGAGTACTTTTGGTTAGACCAGTACATCTATCTACGCTCCTTCTACCAGTTGTGATCTGAATCGGATATATCAGGCAATAACCTCTCTCATGGTAGATATGAATAATCGCCTTCAAAATTTTGAATGAAACAGTGCTCCTCTGTCAATTCTGTTGTACAGTCAAAAATTTCTAGTTGACCAACTAACACATAATGAACCTGGTATCATATTTTGGCTAAAAAAATCACAAAAAAGTTGGACCAGTTTATAAATCAAGAGGAGAGTTTACGTGACTTTTTCAAAGTAAATATTGTTAAGAATTTTCATATCCGTCAAGATTCCAGAGTTTTTATTATAAAATTGAGGGATAGTCTTATGAATAAATTAAGGTTAGAGATGTAAGATTTGACATATATAATTAAATCTACTCAAAATCCTTAAAAACTTAACCGAGCCAACACCTACCCAATATTTTATGCCCTAATAATTTTAGTTAGCTAAACCTTTTTCCTAGTCATACTGATTATTGTATTTATACCATTTTTTAATCAATAAAATCTATTTATTTTTTATATTTGTTTGTGTCATTTCATATTCATAAATGTTTATGTCGCAACCCATAAATCCATTTTTATTTATTTAGACAGATTTTTATAACATTCACATACAGATCTATGAAAAATTAAACGTGTTTTATTCATTCTATACACATTATTTTTGATCTCACAAAAAGGGGGAGAAATTTGGATAAACACAGAAATTTCATATATTTCTTTTTATCAAAATAATTCTATCAAATCAAATTTCAAATTATTTTCTTTTAATTATGTACAACATTCTAAATTATATTCTTAATTTTATGGGTTTTGTGATAACCAAATAGGGGAGATGGGTGGCCATATACTGTCTCAACAATAATCTATAAATATTATTGATTTTGATGCTCACAAATACCCTGGTTTGTTTTAATAATGATATTACTTTAATTGTATTTCATGAAGTTAATATTCTTTATATTTCTTATTTTTTGAATTATATTCATTCTTCTTATTTGTGTGGAATATTCGTAAACCTGTTTGAAACGCTCTTAAGCGTGTTTTGGAAACACTATTCATACCGTATGATAAAGAATGTAATGTAAGGAAAAAACCCTACATTTTTATTAAACCTTATGTAGAATGAACAGTATGTTTGGTTAATCAACCCTACATTGATAGAAATATTTGGATAAATAACCCAATGTTTTGATAAAACCTTACATTTCACAAAGGGAAAACGTATGGTTAGAGAACCCTATGTAAGTATGGAACCCTCCGTTTGAGAAGAAAATCATGAATCGTCAACCTTACTTTTTTATCAAAATTATGTTGTCAACCTTAAGTTTAGATTTTGAATGCTATGTAGTTCAAACCTACATTTTATATTTTTTTAATTTTTTGAAGAATCCTTACGTTTGATTTTCATCATCGAGAATTCGAATTTATGTTTTTATCGGAGTTTCGTGAAAAGGTCATTATGGAATATCAAGAAGAATTAAAGCTTGTTTTTGAAATATTAAAAGAATAATATTAAGTAGATAAATTCTCTTCAATTCTTAAGTGAAGTTACGACTACTCTGAACTGTATTGGGAATCTGAATTCTTACGATTTATCAGGAAATTTTCTTGGATCTGGAATTGGAAAACATATTATCTGATTTATTTATTCTACCGGTGTATTTGTTCTATATATGTGTGTATGATTCAATGAATAATATATATATTGAGATATATATTTATATATATATATTGATCCATATATTGTGACACATCTTCAATTTTGAAACTACAGTCTTGTGAAAATTGATCAAACTCTATTTTCTACAGAAGAGGCTACAATAGAGATATTGATATTCTAAATTTTGTATTTTTTGTAAGTCAGCTACTTCAATTCATTATTGTTTTTATTTAAATGATATATTACAACTGGATCGCTTCAAAACTACTCTTTCCGAAAGAAACTATCTTATAAAGAAGATTCATCGACCGTCAGTTGTTGATTCAACTATGAAGTTCAACCAGAACCTTTCCATAAATATATTTTTATTGAGAGTTTCAACTTCTCATTCTCAATTATGGTGTAGTATCGAATTCTTGATCTAAGCTGTGGTTTATTGGGTCTATGTTAAAGAACCAAAAGGCTCTATTTTTAGTCTTGTTCGTAAAGGTATCAAATTCTTGCACTCTACTGTGAATTGGTCTTATGAAATGAGGACCTAACTAGTGAAATTCACAAAACACACAGAGGGAGTAGTTGGAGAAGTGGACTAGAGGATATTTATTCCATAAACCACTATAAATAGTTGTGTTCTATATTTTTATTTTTATCTACTACTCATAATTTCATACAAAAGATAAACATTTCTTAGCTACATAATCATTAGTCGACATCAAAAGGTAGAATTTTGAATGATTTGAGAAAGGTTGAAAAGACACAATTCACCCCCCCCCCCCCCTCTTGTGTATATTTCTATATTTCCACCTAACATTATTGTTCTTTATTTTTATGTTTTCAATTTTAATGTAAGATTCAAGAACGTATCTATTTATCCAAGACTACTGAAATGTTCAGTCCTATGGGATGTGATTATTTTCATATAATTCCAATATAAAAATTAACCAATATAAAATCCCATTATTGATTTATCAGGTACACCATTAACCTCATTTTGGTTTTCCCCTGCTTTGAGATTAGGAGGATACCTATAATGGTGATGTGAGAGATTTTTTGGAGTTTCAACTTTATCCATCTTTTTCTATAGGATTCATAAGGACTTAACATCGTGTAACTGGGTTAAACATTGTGTAACTATTTCTGCGTACAATATATGAAAGGGGATTCATGATTTGAAATTTTACACATCATCGAGAGTGGTTTCACATCGTGAATTCTGTAAATAATGGATTTCTAATCCAAGGTGATTGATTTTCAGCTTATTTTTACACCATGTATTTCATGGCATGTAACTATATTACATATCATGAAATAGACTGTGTCCAATTCTAAAACATGTTCTTGGTAGTTTTTTTTGGTCCTTTAATTCCAGACTCCTTTATCCTCGACCCAGGGTCTCTCCTAGTCATTTTTTGAAGACATTATTCCTTCCAAATCCATCTATTTGATGTCTTATCTCTTTTTTAGTTGCGGTGAGTCTCTCCAGGTATGTTATCTTTTCTCTTATTCAATAAAAGTGATCTAGGTAGTGCCATATAATTATGGTATTAGATATTTGGATCTAATTTGGATGTTCCTTCTTGTCTTCTTCAAGATCCATTGTGAGATCTTATTCCGGAGGCCATTTCTTGTTTAGTTTTGGTGCATCATACCTCCATTCTTGAGGTATGTGGTGTTTTCCTTTTTCTCCATCCCAATTTTTTCTAAATTGGATCAATCCTAAGATGTGAGAAGTTTATTTTAGGTCCTTCTTTGATTTTTTGGGGATTCTTTGATTTTGGATTCCACTACGGGTGTGTACAACCCATGTTTTTAGGTAGGTGGTTTGATCTCTAGCCTATAATAATGAATCTTGTTATTTATTCATTACAAACCGATTCAAAATGAAATATTATAATGATTATTTTGTGGTATTGATAAGAGTTTTCAATGAAAAATGGTTCTTCCCTGGTTATTGATAAATACAAGGAAAATGGGTATTTTTTAGTCATTTAAATGTGATTTTAAATGGTTTTAAAATAGTTTTCAAAGTATTGAAATGAATTGTGAAAAAGAGAACATTGTTTACCATGGCTACATAGGTGTATAGTTTATCTTGAGTCCATCATCCATTGTTTTTTGATTATCAAGGAGGTTTTTCTTGTGTTTTTCCTCTATTTTCTAGGCCTGTTGTTCTAGGGGATCAATATTGACATTTTTGGGGGTTTACACATGGGGGTTTTCACTAATTATTAGGCCTATTGTTTTTGGAAGTAGTTTGTGGACTTGATTATTATGGTAAGATTAGTCTCCTACCTAGACCTGTAGTATTCCTTGGTGTTGTGATACCAATTCTTCTGTTTTGTATAGACTGTATTTCTACGTTTTTCTTTATATGCTTGTTTATTCTTGTGGAAAATGATATGGAACATGTGATTGGAAATTGATATACCTTCTTTGGTTTAGAATTGTGGAAAAAGGGAAATGTTTATAATTTTTTCTATAAAAATATTTTACTTATTATCATTCTATGCTTTTATATAAAATGGGCATAGAGAAATTTTTAAACAGAGGCTTATTATGGAACACCTATGTGGGATCCTACTCATTCTATCAGCTCACACCCTGTACACCTCTTCGATAGTGAGTCGACCTTTGTTTTCCTTCCAATGTAGGGAAAGGAAAGGTACCACAGTAAGGAGGTGAGGTTCATGTCACATGGTTGGGTAGATGGTGGTGAGATGGTGAGAGTTCTTCCATATCATCATTTAGAGTAGTTTTTTTGTTTTTTTTTCCTTTTCAATTAGACTTGTCATTTGATGTTTTTGTCTACTTTTGTTGTTTTCTATTTCTGTTGTTTTCTTATAGTTATGGGATATATATCTTGTTCGTCTTTCATTGTTCCTTTTTGTTTACTGTATATATATTCCATGTGTTCTTTCAGGTTGGGGAAAATCATTCCCTCTAGTTTTTTTTCGATGATTGGGTGCTTCTCACCTGTCTATGGGGATTGGGAAGGCCCATCAAGTATGTGAAAGAATGATTGGGCTATTAGGTATGAGGGTACACCGGATCATTTCGTTATAATTTGGTATCAGAGGAGGTATTTCCCCAAGATTCCATGTCTTTGGACACCTATTATAATAGAGATAGGATTGTCAATACTTGAGAGCTATGTTGTGATAAGTTCTTGGTGAGATCCTATTGTAATAAGACTCAAGTTTTCATGGGATGTTGGGATGTTTTCCTTTAGTGTTAGGTTTTTTTTAAATATCAGTTTCTTCTTATGGGTTTTCTAGTTTGAAATGAAATTTTTTCTATTGTCTAATTGTTATTCTGTTTTAGTGTGCAGTAGTATACCTCTGAGACATCTTCCATGTGTTCCTCAGGAAGGTACAGCTGATGTTACTCAAGGGAATCCACCTATAGACCAGAATATAATCGAGACTATATTGCGGGTAGTCCATGTTTTTGATCAAGATGTACCATGAGTTCTGAATGTTTTTTTTTGTGGTACAACCTGGAGTTTGAGGAGAGATAGAGATCACAATAATTCTTGCACAATAACCCACTATCCTTTAAAGGGATGATTCAACCTCATGAGGCGGAGGAATGGCAGGATAGGATCGATCAAATATTCAAATTTTTGAAGACACCTGAGAATGTCAGGGTAAAGTGCACAACGTTCAGGCTCGAAGGTTCTGGTAAGCAATGGTGAGATTATTTGGTCTAGGCAGATAGGAACGTGGACCTAGATTTGAAGGGATTCTGAACCCTATTATTTTAGTAGTTCTATCCTAAGTAGATAATGCTAGAAAAGTCTCTAGAGTTTATATCATTTCAATAGGGGAGCATTTAGTTTCAGCATACACCAACCACTTTGCTGAGCTTGTCCCTCTAAGACCGAACATTGAGAAGAAAGACCAGCTGAAGGCACAGAAGTACCTGCAGGGTTTCTTACTAGATATCAGATCGTAGGTGTTTATGCTGATGCTTTCAAAATATGAGGAGACATTGAATAGAGCTATGATGGATGAAATGAATATGTAAGGTAAGTTTGGATTTTCCACCACTTCTCTTCTATTGGGTGGCATCTTAAGAGGTTCACATTGGAAGAAAAGGAAGTGGGAATATCATCATTGGAGTAATAGATGTGATTATCAGTAGTGGGCCTCCTGTACACCATCTATTATAGTTTTCAATGTGTCTCGGACTTTCTATCAGTGTGTCAATGGCAGAGACAAAAGATATTCTTATCCTCTTCCGTTGAAGACATGCAACAGTTGTGGACACATTGGTTACTTACATCGCTTCTTTCAAGATTCGGCTACACCTAATTATGGTTATCATTAATCTTCTCCAAATTCTACTTTGGTGTAGTCAAAAGAATCAAAGACTATAGGTCTCTAGCTACACGCCTTAGTAGTGATGTATTTTCACACAGCAGATGAGTGTCTAGTGGAAGTTGAGGAAGGTTCGGCAACAGTGAGAGTTACTATCCATATTTCATATTCAGTATAATGTTCTTTATTTATATAGGTTCCTCCCACTCATTTATATCTATATGTTTTGTTCATATTCTTAAGCTTACAATGAAACTTATTCTCTTTGAAGTGGATTTGGAGACCCCTCTTAAAAAGAGGAGAGAGAAGGGATTTCAATGTCCTTCTTGTTTGTTAATGATAGTCGATATGGAGTTGGTATAGGATTTTCTCATTCTTGATCTAGATATGTTTGGCATCATTATCTTTATGGATTGTCCTGTCACTCATCGAGATGAGAATGATTGTTATAATCGGTGTGTTTCATACATTACTGACGAAGGGAGTTCTCTTGGGTTTTAGGGGGAGTAGAATATAATGTCAACTCAGGAAGTTCCTACTTACATAATTTCACTACCCCATCCCACCAAAGATTCCCCTCCTGAGCTGGAAATGGTGAAAGGGAGATAATGACCCCCGATTCCTGCCTCCAGTAGGCCCCGGGGTGGCGACTAGCACCAAGGGTATGAGTTTTCACAAATATGGGAGGCACTGCCCTTTTTCTATTATTTAGGATCAGGAAATAGGACAAGTCAACCACCAAAAAGGAAAAGAACAAGTGTATATAAATAAACCCAAACCAATCCTACATGCATGTTTAAAAACTTTTATAACAAGGTACAAGTACAAGAAAGATCAAAGTACAATACCAAAAGAAAAAAAGAGTACAACAACTACAAAAACTCTAGTTGTACGACTAGTAGGGTCCCGCACGGCCATAGTAGTCCTCCTGGAAACCTGAAAGTAAACGTAGGGTGAGCATACAAGTATACTCAGTAGGGAAACCTAAAGCTCTCATTCACAAGTGGGGAGACATACTAATGTCTCTTGAGAACAACAGAATAAACCTAGTAAGGAATTCTATCCACCAAACCTCGCCATCCACACTCACCAAAAACACAATCACAACAGGTAGTAGTAGTATAAGAACAAGAGTATTGGGTACCCTGCACCATTTCCCATTAGTTAGCAGCTCTTCCTAACGGCGAATGTCCTGACGCTGCCACATTCTCTCTGCCCGCACACAACTGGGCCTCTCAAACCACACATCTCGCCCGCACACACCTGGGCCTCTCAAACCACACATCCCGTCCGCACACACCTAGGCCTCACAACCATGTATCCTGCCCGCACACACCTGGGCCTCACAACCACGTATCATGCCCGCACACACCTGGGCCTCATCCGGAAGATTCTTGGGAAACAGTAGAACCTGCCCGAAGATTCTTGGGATAAAACCACCCCAATCGAAACCTACCCGAAGAGTCTTAGGTGTAAGGTCGCCTCAAGCCATCACAGCCTAGGGGAGAAAGAGCAGGAAGGAGCTAGTAACTAAGGGAAAACACCCTCTCCCATGAAATGGGAGTGTTAGGAACTAAGTGCTCAACATGGGTGGGGTGCGATAAAACACAAAAGATACAGATATATATATATATATGTATACCAAACACACAGCCCAACCTATGGCTTCTAAACAGAGAAACTAAGAACGTTCCTCGGCACTGCTACTATGAAGCATGCATACAACAAACAACCCCAACCCCATTTAGGTTTTCACATTTCCTCAGAATTAGTTTATTTAGTCCCTTAACTACTAGGAAACTATCTACAACCAACCACATCTAATGTCCGTAAAACATATCCCTTCCATCCACAAATCAAGTTAGGAAAACACAAGCTGCACAACAAATCCCTTCTCATCAACCAACCAACCCATTGATTATTAATCATGTTCCATTACCATGCCCCACCATTCATTAACTCTTCCACTTTTTATTTATTATTAACAACCAATATTTCTTTCACATTAAAACCCAACCCTGCAGCCCCACTTCCAACCACCATAACCACAACCGCACCGTACATCATTATCCCTTTAATACCATTTATCGTAGCCCCACTGCCCGTCACCAACATAAAATTTACACAAACCCACAAAACAAAGTCAATCGCAGCCCCGCTGCTCACCCGATCCACAGCAACCCACAAAACACACCCAACACATGCCACATATCCGAGCCAACACCCACATGTTCATTATTCTATTTGGTTCAACTGGGGTGATCACACAAGGGTTCCAGATTTTATATCATCCAACTTTACGTGATTAACCAAATTCAACATTCAACAAAGTTCCATTCACAAAAACGGTCTATAAAGATAGGGAAACATTTAATTGCGCAAGCAAAGGCACCCAACGAACGTGATTTTCCGTAGGCATAAGCCTATTCAATTCACAATATAATATCACAGGATATAAATAAAGATAAAAATAACAACTTTTCCATCCCCGTTCTTTAACCAGTTATTATCTTTATTTAATGGTTCAACTGTTTCTCATGAAAACAAGAGGATACCCTCCCCACATAATGCACAATTTAGAGAGACGAAGGTAAGATCCCTACCACAACAGGTTCTGATCACAATGCTCCCCCGGATCAACCTTAGAAGACGTCTGTCGGCGTCCGTCACTTCTTTCGGGTCCTGGAAAAGCCTCCTCGGGAGGAAGTCAGAAAGGAAAGGTCGTTGGGAAGACAAGGGATCCAAGCTTGGAAGTTCCGCCTCATCGTTACGATCCCGTGGCCGCTGAAGGATCGTAGATCGGAGCTTGGACGAAAAAGTTATGGAAGAAAGAGCCTTCGAGTCTCTTAGGAGAGCTCTGCTCAGAGGAAAGGGGAGGAGAGGGGTGAGTTGAAAAGGAGGAGAGGACCTCTCCTTTTATTGGCGAGAAAAGAAAAAGTAAACGGCGTGTACTTTATGGTACACAGCGTGTACTCAATTATTTCACACGGTCTATACGCGGCTTCCAACACGGCTCTGCGGCCGTTGACTGGTCAACACATGGTTTGAGGGTAACGCATACGCGGGGAGGGACTACACAGCGTGTAGTACTAGATACATGGCCTGTGGCCATTTATTGCACATGGCAAGGACATGGCTCAAACACGGCACACGGCCGTTGACTGGTAACGTGTACGTGGGGAAGGACTACACGGCGTGTAATACTGGACACATGGCGTGTACCTATTTATTTTACACGGCTCCAACACGGCACACGGCCGTTGACTGGTCAACACACGGTTATGCATATGTGGGGAGAGACTACACGGCATGTAGTATTGGACACACGGTGTGTACCCATTTATCTCACACGGTAAGGAAACAACCTTCAACACGGGGTATACCCGGCAAGGGGGGTACACGGCGTGTACTCAAACTACACGGCGTGTAGTTTCAAAATTCTGGAAAGTGTGGGAAAAGTCCATTTTACCCTCCAGAACACTTCATGGCCTTCTTTTCGACAAAGGAATGGGCTGGAGAGGTCTGATCCATTACATCAGATACATCTTAATACATTCTCGTCCTCGAGAATTCAAAACCATCCCAGAGGAACCCAACAAGATACCTCTTAGGGTTCTCATTATAATAGGAACCCAACCAACAACCCTAATCATATGTGTTAGGAATTCCTTCTTCTATGTTGAGATATTATCCACTTTAGGTGGAACTGACTCTCCTGCACGGGTTTAATCGTATCCTCATTAATGCGTCTCTATTAAGAATTGGTTCTTCCCACTTTCAGAAATTAGGATTTTTTTCAACTCATACTACCCCCAACACCACACAACTAACACACTACCCGAACATGTGGTTTTGGGAAATTCCTTCTCCTATGTTGAGATATTATCTGCTTTAGGCGGCACTGACTCGCCTGCATGGGTTTAATCGCATCCTCATTAATGCGTCTCGATTAAGGGTCAGGTTTTTTCCTTTAACCACACATCCGGACATGTTACACATTACCAGGGAACAAGGAAACAAAAAGGTCTCACAACCGACAAGCCAAGTAGTCCATATATAAAAGGTACAGAGTATAACATCAACACAAAGCTCAGAAGAACAAGGGAAAACACAATTCAAAATGACTCCGGCTACTGAGTCTTCATCTGGGTCTCCCGCTCCCAAGTGCTCTCCTTGAGGCCGCCATGCCTCCACAACACACGAACCAATGAAATGGTTCGTCCATGGAGCACCTTCCCTTTATGATCCTCGATTTTGACTGGTCGTTCCTCGAAGGTCGCTTCGTCTCCCATTTTTAACTCTCCCCAATCGATAATGTGGGAGTCGTCATGTAAGTACTGATGATTCTGGGAGATGTGTAAGACGTCATGAACCTTCTCCAACTGAGGTGGCAGGGCCAGCTGATATTCCACCTCGTTGACTCGCCTCAGCACCTCAAAAGGTCCAATGAACGTAGGTGAGATCTTGCGCCCTTTCCCAAACCTCTGCTACCCCCGTCGAGGAGAAACCTTCAAGAACACATGATCTCCCACCTCAAACTCTAAGGGCCTCCTCCGACGATCAGCATAAGACTTATGTCGTTCCTGCGCTACTTTCATCCTCTCACGTACAAGCTGGACTTTCTCTGTGGTGCTCTGCACTACCTCTAGTCCAAGAGCACCTGTCTCACCAACCTCTGTCCAGAAAATGGGTGAAAGACATGGTCTTCCATACAAATCCTCAAACGGTGTCATGACAATAGTAGAGTGGAAGCTATTTTTTTAGGAAAACTCTACTAAAGGCAAGTGTCGTACCCATGATACTCCAAAATCCAGAACGCATGCTCGCAGCATGTCCTCCAACGTTTGGATAGTCCGCTCTATCTGCCCATAGGTCTAGGGGTGGAAAGCAGTGCTAAGGCGTAACTGGGTACCAAAATCATGTTGTAACCCCCTCCAGACTCGTGAGGTAAACCGAGTATCCCGATCTGAGACGATAGTCTTCGGGACTCCATGAAACCACACAACCTCGTCTACGTACCTCTGTGCTAAGGTACTCACTGGGCCTGACTCCTTAATTGCTAAGAAGTGAGATGATTTCATTAGTCGGTCCACCACTACCTAGATAGCATCATAACCACCCGGAGCTCTGGGTATTCATGTGACGAAGTCCATTGAGATGTCATCCCACTTCCACTCGGGGACATCTAAAGGATACAACAAACCACTGGGAACACGGTGTTCAGCCTTCACTTGCTGACACACTAGACATTTAGCCACAAACTCCACCACTACCCATTTCACCCTGGGCCACCAAAACTGTTCCCTCAGGCCACGGTACATTTTTGAAACTCCTGTATGTACCACCAAGGATGAGCTATGGAACTCACGGAGAACTCCCTCACGCATTTTCTCCGAGAAAAACAACCTTCCATGGAAAAGCATCTGATGTCGGCTGTCCTCTGACCATCCCTCTGAAGTTTTTCCCTGATCGACATGATCCCGCATCACTTCCGCCTCGGTGTCCCCCCACTAAGACTCTTCCACCTGCTGCAACAAGAAGGACTGCACCGTCATCTGAAACAAACAGCCTCTAACACCTTCTACCCTTGAATCCAAGTACAAGGTGGCCAACTCTCCGAACACTTTCCAAGAATCAGCGGATTCTCGAACCACTTCCTTATGTGACTTCCTGCTCAGGGAATCAGTTACAATGTTTCCCTTACCTTCAATGTAAGAGATCTCAAAGTTATAATCCTGGAGAAACTCGACCCATCTCCGCTGCCGTAAGTTCAGGTCACGCTGGGAGAAGATATAACGCAGGGTCTTGTGATCTGAGAAGACCAAAAAGCACTCCTCAAAGAGGTAATGTCTCCACAACTTCAGTGCGAACACTACTGCTACAAGCTCTAGGTCATGGGAGGCATAGTTACGCTCGTTAGGTCATAATTGTCTAGAAGCATAAAATATCACTCCCTTCTTTGACATCAGCATGCACCCCAGACTAAGGCCAGAAGTGTCACAAAACACCTCATACAACAACCCTTCCTATGGAAACCTGTGTACGGGAGCACTGACCAACTTCTCCTTTTGGTAGTCGAAAGCTTTTTGGCAGTGCTCGCTCCATAGGAAGACCTTGTTCTTCCTAGTCCATCCTGTCAATGGAGAAGCAACTCGAGAGAAGTCTGAAATGAACCTCCGATAGTAACCTGCTAACCCTAGGAAACTACGAACTTATGCCACGCTCTGGGGTGCTTCCAAAGAAACAACTGCCTCCACCTTCGACGGGTCCACTGACACTCCATTCTGAGACACCACGTGCCCAAGGAAGTGTACTTCTTGCATCAAGAACTTACACTTAGACAATTTTCTGTAAAGCTGGTGGTGTCGAAGGACTTCCAAGATTTCCCTGAGATTCTCAATGTGCTCCTCCTCTGATCTTGAGTAGACCAGGATGTCATCGATAAACACAACGACGAACCGGTCCAGAAACTCTAGGAAGAAAAAGTTCATAAGTCCCATGAACACAGTCGGTGCATTCATAACTCCAAACGGCATCACTACAAACTCGAAGTTCCCATACCTACACCTGAAATCCATCTTCGAGATGTCACTATCATTTACCCTCAGCTGATGATATCCAGATCGTAGATCAATCTTGGAAAACCAACCTTCTCCCCTCAGTTGGTCGAAGAGATCATCTATCCTTGGAAGGGGGTAACGGTTCTTGACCATTACCTGGTTCAACCTTCGGTAGTCTATGCATAGCCTGAGACCACCATCTGCCTTTTTCACGAACAAAACTAGAGCTCCCCATGGCGATACGCTAGGTCGAACAAAACCCTTCTCCATCAGATCGCCAATCTGAATCTGCAACTCCTACAACTCCGAAGGTTCCATCCGATAAGGGGCCATCAAAATCGGACGGGCACCGGGCTGTAAGTCTATCCCGAACTCAACGCCACGTCGGGGGGGTAGAGTCAGAACCTCCTAAGGAAAAACATCGAGGAATTCCCCAAAAACCTCTGAGACATCCATCATCTCTGTATCAGCTGGAACCACTGATAACCCGCCTAACAAGGAAATGGGAGGCTTCACATGCCGGCTTCCCACCTGATAGCTCCTCTCGCCAACAAAAGATACACACTGCCCATCCACGTCAGAGAAAACGACTCTTCTCCAGAAGCAGTCGATAACAGAACTAACAGAAAACAACTAGTTGATGCCTAGGATGAAATCGTATGGCTACATCTGTAACAGAAGAGGTTCCCCACTAGATCGATGTGGTCCCAATGACATCCCACATCCCCGGCAAACACAAGATACGTTGGTCTGGCCTCCAACTGGTGTACTCAGAACCAGTGGTATGGAAAGTCTCTCTATGTCTAGTCCCAAAGAATGCGCTAGACCGGGTTCAACAAAGGAGTGTGAAGCTCCCGAATCAAACAAAGTAGAAACAAGAGTGATGAACAAACAAATCGTACCTCGCACCACCTCTGGTCCTACCGGAGCTTTCAACTCTGTTGTGTGAAACTTTACACGCCTAGATCCTCTGCCCCTCCGATGTCGTCCACCTCCCTGACCATGCCCTGGTCGAGGTCCCTGAGGAGCACCCTGAGGTCGGCCTCCTCTCGCAAAGTCTTCCCTCGGAGGAGCATGGCCCTGCTGCTACTGGAAGGGCCTCGTCCGCAACTTGTACTGCTGAGGTTGGCACTGAACCTGCCCACCTCCACCGTACTGATCTCGGGTCGGGCACCGACTCTGAACGTGCCCGAAACCTCCACAAGAAAAACACTTCGGTCCTGGGCTTGTGAAAAAGGGACGAGGACCTCAAGATCTGAACTGGAACTGTTGGGGTATTCTCCCCACTAGCCTGAACCTAGAAGGTCCTGTCATAGGAGACCTACTGCTGACCGCCTTCGCCTTCAACGAGCCCGGCTGGATCCCCTCTCGTGGTGCCCCTCCCAGCGAGTGCATCATCTCTATAACCTCTGCCTTCTTCTGTACGGCCAGGTACGTCGAAAGGGTGAAGGGGGTGACAGTATACTGGAGTGAAGGACGAAATGCCTCCTCCAAACGTCTCGCCTGATAATCCTCATCCGGAAAGAGATCCGGAGAAAAGTGCAAGAGATCCTTGAACTTGATCCCCAACTCTCGTACCAACATACTTCCCTGCTGAAGGGAGAGTAACTCCTGCCGCTTCTCCGCCTTGATCATGGAAGAAAGGAATTCTTCTCGGAATTCCTTCTCAAAGTCATCCCATGGAACCTCTGCCTCTATCCTCTCTCCGAAGTAGAGCATCCACCACTGTCGCGCTGCACCTCTCAGCTAACTGACTGCTAGGGTAACCCAGTACACCCTCGAAGCACAGATCAAGGTAAAAGTGATCCTTAGCTCCTCAAGCCACCCCTCCGTCTCCATATCTGAAGTGCTACCCTCATACTTCTTGAGGGTATGCCGCTGAAAATAATGGAGAGTCTTTTTCCACTAGCTATCTTCCTCCTCTCGGTCAATCCTTAACTGATCGACCACCTAAATATGTTGGGCCTCGGCCGTCTGAGCCACCTGGGGACGACGTCCAGGTGCCATAGTTGTACGGTAAACAAAGATATCCTAGTCCCAACTAGTAAGGAAATTTCTCAAGGTTTTATTTTATCATTTTATTTCAATTTATTTCCCAGAACACCCAAATCAAGTGAAACACAATCATGATGATGCATGTACCTTCCCTAGGGTCTCTACCCTGCAATCAATGTAGTCTCACTTGGTCGTTCGGTAGGCTCGGAGTCCTTGAATCGTGTCACGGGGGGCCCTAAAATCCCATGTCATATCCGGTATTCCCTGGCCTATGTCACTCACCAAGATTAACTAACACAGTTGCCCTACCATCCCATGCAATCCTCACTGTACCTAACTCCAGAATCCATCCTATCTCTCAACCATCACCTCTGATACCATTCTGTCATGACCCCCTCCCACCAAAGATGCCCCTCCTGAGCTGGCAATGGTAAAAGGGAGATAATGACCCCCGAGTCCCGCCTCCAGTAGGCCCCGGGGTGGCGACTAGCACCAAGGGTATGAGTTTTCACAAATATGGGAGGCATTACCCTTTTTTATTATTTTGGATCGAAAAATAGGACAAGTCAACCACCAAAAAGGAAAAGAAAAAGTGTATTTAAATAAACCCAAACCAATCCCACACGCATGTTTAAACAATTTTATAACAAGGTACAAGTATAAGAAATCTCAAAGTACAATACCAAAAGAAAACAAGAGTTCAACAACAGCAACAACTCCAACTGTCGGACTAGTAGGGTCCCGCATGGCGCTGGTAGTCCTCCTGGAAACCATAAAGTAAACGTAGGTTGAGCATACAAGTATACTCAGTAGTGAAACCTAAATCTCTCTTGCACAAGTGGGGAGACATCCTAATGTCCCGTGAGAACAAAAGAAGAAACCTTGAAAGGAATTATATCAAACAAACCTCACCAGCCAAACTCACCAAAAAAACAATCACAACAGGTAGTAGTAGTATAAGAACAAGAGTATTGGGTTCCCCACACCATTTTCCATCAGTTAGCTGCTCTTACAAACGACGAACGTCCTGACGCTGCCACACTCTCCTCGCCCGCACACACCTGGGCCTCTCAAACCACACACCCCGCCTGCACACACCTGGGCCTCTCAGACCACACATCCCGCCTGCACACACCTGGTCCTCACAACTACGTATCCCACCCACACACACCTGGGCCTCACAACCACGTATCCCGCCCGCCCACACCTTGGCCTCATTCCAAAGATTCTTGGGAAATAGTAGAACCTGCTCGAAGAGTCTTAGGCTAAAACCACCCCAATCTAAACCTACCCAAATATTCTTAGGTGTAAGGTCGCCTCAAGCCATCACAGCATAGGGGAGAAGGAGCAGGAAGGAGCTAGTAACTAAGGGAAAACACCCTCTCCCATGAAATGGGAGTGTTCAGCACTAAGTGCTCAACATGGGTGGGGTGCGATAGAAAAAAGATACAGATATATATATGTATACCAAACACACAGCCCAACATATGGCTTCTAAACAGATAAATTGAGAACGTGCCTCAGCACTGATACTACGAAGCATGCATACAACAAACAAACCCAACCCCATTTAGGTTTTCACATTTTAGCAGAATTAGTTTATTTAGTTCCTTAACTACTGGGAAACTATCCACGACCAACCACATTGAATGTTCATAAAACATATCCCTGCCATCCACAAATCAAGTTAGGAAAACAAAAGTACCACAACAAATCCCTTCTTATCAACCAACCAACCCATTGATTATTAATCTCATTCCATTACCATGCCCCACCATTCATTAACTCTTCCACTTTTTATTTATTATTCACAACCCATAGTTCGTTCACATTAAAACCCAACCCTGTAGCCCCGCTTCCAACCACCATAACCACAACCACACCGTACATCATTATCCCTTTAATACCATTTATCGCAGCCCCGCTGCCCGTCACCAACATAACATTTACACCAACCCACAAAACAAATTCAACCGCAGCCCCGCTGCTCACCCGATCCACAACAACCCACAAAACACCCCCATCACATGCCACGTATCTGAGCCAACACCCACATGTTCATTATTCCATTTGGTTCAACCGGGGTGATCACACAAGGGTTCCATATTTTATATCATCCAACTTTACGTGATTAACCAAATTCCACATTCAACAAAGTTCCATTCACAAAAATGGTCTAGAAAGATAGGGAAACATTTAATTGCGCAAGCAAAGGCCTCCAACGACTGTGATTTTCAGTAGGCATAAGACTATTCAATTCACAACATAATATCACAGGATATAAATAAATATAAACATAACAACTTTCCCATCCCCGTTCTTTAACCAGTTATTATCTTTATTTAATGGTTCAACTGTTTCTCATGAAAACAAGAGGATACCCACCCCGCATGAGGCACAATTTAGAGAGACGAAGGTAATATCCCTACCTCAACAGGTTCCAATCGCAACGCTCCCACGGATCAACCTTGGAATACATCTGTCGGCGTCCTTCACTTCTGTCGGGTCCTGGAAAAACCTCCTCGGATGGAAGTCGGAAAGGAAAGGCCATTTGGAAGACAACATATCCAAGCTTGTAAGTTCTGCCTCGTCGTTACGATCCTGTGGCCACTGACGGATCGTAAATCGAAGCTCGGACGAAGAAGTTGTGGAAGAAAGAGCCTTCGAGTCTCTTGGGAGAGCTCTGCTCAGAGGAAAGGGGAGGAGAGGGGTAAGTTGAAAAGGAGGAGGGGACCTCTCCTTTTATAGGAGAGAAAGAAAAAGTACATGGCGTGTACTTTATGGTACATGACGTGTACTTGGTTATTTCACCCGGTCTCCACACGGCTTCCAACACGGCTCTACGGCCGTTGACTGGTCAACACACGGTTTGAGGGTAATGCATACGCGGGGAGGGACTACACGGCATGTAGTACTAGATACACGGTGTGTAGCCATTTATTGCACATGGCAAGGACATGGCTCAAACACGGCACACGACCATTGACTGGTAACGCATACGTGGGGAAGGACTACACGGCATGTAGTACTAGACACACGGCATGTACCTATTTATTTCACATGGCTCCAACACGGCACACGGCCATTGACTGGTCAACACACAGTTACGCGTACGCAGGGAGAGACTACATGGCGTGTAGTATTGGACACACGGCGTGTACCCATTTATCTCACACGGCAAGGACACAGCCTTCAAAACGGGGTATACCCGGCAAGGGGGGTACACGGCGTGTAGTTTCAAAATTCTGGAAAGTGTGGGAAAAGTCCATTTTACCCTCCAGAAAACTTCGTGGCCTTCTTTTTGACAAAGGAATGGGCCGGAGAGGTTTGAGCCATTACACTTAAGATCATGAGTTTTTTATCTACTATTTTATTTGATCCTAATGACATCTATCATGTTTTTGATATTCCCGTTATTGTTCGGGACTTTTCCATTGTCTTTCTAGATGACTTCCTCAATCTTACTCTAGAAAGAGGGATAGAGTTTACGATTGAACTGGTGCTAGGAACAGAGCTGATATCGATTCCTTGTTATCTAGGAGCACCATCAGAGCTGAAAGAGGTCAAGATTCAGTTGCATGACCTTTTGGAAAAAGGTTTCGTTCTCCCTAGTGTTTCTCCCTGGTCATCCATTTTTCTCTTTTTCAAGAAAGTGAATGGTTCACTTCGGTTGTGTGTGGATAATAAAAAGTTGAACCAGGTAACTATTAATAAAAAAATACCTTTACTTATGTAAATAATCTTTGTAATTAGTTAATGGTGGAAATTTTTTTTTTTTGAAGATTGATATTTAGATGGGTTATCATCAGTTCAGGGTTCAAGAGTCTGATATACCGAAGACGACATTTAGAAGCATGTATTTACACAATGAATATCTTTTGATGCCATTTGGTCTAATAAATTCTCACATAGTTTTTATGGCCTTAATGAATCAGATATTCCATAAATATCTTGACATTTTTTTGAAGTGTCCATGGATGATATTCATTTTATTCAAAATCCATGCATGAGGACGAGCACCATATGATTTTAGTTTTGTAAATTTTGAGAATTCACCATTTGAAAAAAAATATTTCTAAATGTAATTCATAGATTCAAGAAGTGAAGTTCTTGGTGGAAAATTATTCCGAACATATCTCATTAGTTGATCCTAAGAAGGTTAAGGTTGTTATGTCAGGAAAGGAACCACAAAATGTCTTTAAAATTCGGAGCACCCTTGGTCTTATTGGATACTACCAACAGTTTGTTAAGGATTTCTCAAATCTTGCATCACCTGTAAAATCTCTTACAAGGAAAGTGGTGAAATTCATATCGGATGAGAAGTTTCAGTATTCTTTTGATGAATTGAAGTGTCTTCTGACATCATCTCCTATTCTAATCTTACCTGAGATCAGTAAGTTGTACATGGTGTTTTATATGTTTCTAATACTTTTTTATGATGCATGATTATACCGGATGACCATGTGGTGGCTTACGGTTCTTTTCATCTTCAACCACATGAGAATAAATACCCCACTCACAATTCAGAGCTTGATGTCATTATGCATGCGCTTAAATGTTGGCGGCCCAATATTTTAGGGGAAAACTTAAAGGTATTATCTTATCATAAGAGACTGAGTTATATCCTTTCACAGAAGGAAATGAATATCTGTTAGAGACGATGGGTAGGATACTTTCAAACTCTTGATTTCAATATCACCTACACCCTAGTGAATGTAAATTTCATTGAATATTCTCTTAGTTAGAAATTACTATAACAGGTTGTTCAGGAATCGATGGAAGAGTGGAAACTTATGGGGCTTTTCACTTAGTTGCATCTAGATGCTTAGGAGGATGCCTTAGGTATGAATCTGACCAGTGTTTAGTTATCATCATCTATCCTAGAGTCTATTTTGTGAAGTTAGGATCAGGATGATGAGTCTTATAGGACGTTAGAAAGCCATTATCATGGAGAGACTATTTCTAGATGGTCTCTCTCTTCAGAAGGTATGCATTACTTTGGGAAAATGATTTTTTTCCCAACATCTATGAGGATTTTATTCTTGTCCGATTGTCAAAGAACTTTTTCCGTCATTTATCCAGGATCTAAGAAGATGTGTTATGACATGTGATGAAAATTCAAGTGGCCGGGAAAGAAGCATGACATTGCAGAGTATGTGTCTCATTGTTACACATGCCAATGGATAAAGGAAAAGTACTTGAATCCTTCTGGTTTACTTCAGCCTCTTCCAGTGCTGATCTAGAAATGGGACAAGGTATCCATGAATTCTTTTAGGATTACCATTCACACCATGAGGGAGGAATTCTATCTGGGTGGTTAATGATCAGTTGATGAAGTCTTATCATTTCATTCCGATCAAAGACACCACTAAAGTTGAAGATCCGGGTAAGCTGTATGTGTAGGAGATTGTGAGGTTACATGGGATTTCTTCTTCCATTATTTTGAATAGGGATCCAAGGTTTACCTCAAGGTTCTGTTGGAGTCTCCAAGAGGAAATGGAATTCATGTCTTGTTGAGCACAGCTTACCATCCACAGACAAATGTTCAGATGGAGCATGTGATTCAGATACTTGAGGATATTCTCCATGCATGTGTCTTGTATTTTAGAGGATTACGGGATATCCATCTGGGACTAGTTTATTTTTTTATAATAATAGTTATTAATCATAAATCATAATTTATCCCTTTGAGGTTTTTGTGGTCACTCGTGTAGATCACCTCTTTATTGGGATGAGGTGGGAGGAGTATCTTTAATGAGACCTTGTTTGGTTCATGAAACATCTATGAAGATTCAGAATGTACATATATGTATAGATTTATCCTAGATCTGACATAAATCATATGCAGATTAGCGACATCAACATTTGGATTTTTCAATAGGTGACTGGGTTTTCTGGAAATTTTCTCCTCAGTTGTGTCACCGTCGACTTGGAAAATAGGAAAATTTATATTTGAGATAGGTTGAACCATTTGAGGTCACTGAGGGTCTCAATCAGGTTTCTTATCTATTAGAATTTACAATTCAGTTGATGGTTATTCGTGAATTTCTTCACATGTTTTAACTCTAGAAATACCATCCTAATCTCGCTCACAATCTGAGTGGGGAAGAAATTTACTTAGAGGTAGATGTTTCTATTTTGGAGAAAAAAGATGAGATCGTTGACACTCAAGTGAAATTATTATGACAGAAGTTGATTCTTTTGGTAAACGTTCTATGGAAACGAGTATAAAATTCGAATAATACTTGGGAATTTGAATTGTTGATGAAGAATCAGTGGGCTCATCTTTTTCTAGGGATTACATATGCAACATGACTTCCATGGGATGCAAAGTCTTTATGGTGGGAAGTTTATAACATCTCGTTACCATTTTATCAGGTAATACCATAACCTCATTGTGTTTTTCACTTATTTGATATTGGGAGGATACCTATAATGGTGAAGTTATAGATTTGTTGGAATTTCAACTTTAATCATCTTTTTCAATGAGAAGCGGAATTATTTCATGCCGTGTAACTAGGTTACATGTCAGGTAACTATTACAAGGTACAAGACGTGAAAGGCGATTCACGCTATGAAATTTTACATGTCAGAAATAGTGGTTCCACATCATGAATTCTTTAAATAATGAGGTTCTTTAATCTGAGAAGATAGATTTTCCGCATATTTGTACACCATGGATTTCATGGCATGTAACTATATTACACGTCATGAAAAGGAATGCATCCTATTTTCAAACACACGATTGGAAGTTTTGCTAAGTATTGTTTTTTCTAAACTCGTTCATCCTTGAGCCAGGGTCTCTCCTAGGAATTTTTAGAAGTTTCTTTTCCTTCTAAATTTTTCTTTTTGAAGTTCAATCTCTAGTGTAGTTGCAGTGCGTCTCTCCAGGTAAGTTATCTTTTCACTTATTCATTGCAAGTGATCACGGTAGCACCCTATGTAACATCCCTGGATTTTAAAAGTAATCTCTATGTTCTTAAATGAACTACTAAATACTACGTGACCTTTATAATCTAAATATTAAACATAATTTTTCCGCTTCTGTGTTTTGAATTTTGAAAAACGGTCATCTACAATTGTGATCCGTAAGTTAATTAGAGTCTAATAAGACAAAATTAATTTTCAATGAATAGTTACAAAACCTTAGGAATATTAATGAATAGTAATTGGCCAAAAAAATAGAAACTTCACCCGTGAATTTATAAATACAATTTAGACATCTTAAAAATGAAAAAATAATCATTGTATAAGAATTAGTATTTTTGTATGTCAAACATATTTTAATTACAGTTTTATGATTAATTTAATAATTTAAAATGGAAATTTATTTTCACAATATGTAATCATAAATGTTTACTTTATTGTCTTGTGGTAATATGATAATTTTATGGGACCTTGATTACTTTCTAAAGGTGTTACAAAACGAGTTATAGTTTTAAAGTAGTTTTTTTTGGAATAAATAATGATTTTTTAAAAAAATAAAAATATTTAGAAACTTATTTTCATAAAATGGAGTTAATTTTTTAATTCATAGCATTGATATTAGGTTAGGAATAATTTATTAGATTTTAATAAAATGATTTGTTTTTCGATGAATCATAAAAATATTGTTCTGAGTTTTGGTGTGTTTAATGACATCATTAATGATGTAATAATGATGTCATAATTATAGTATACTTTTATATAGTATGATATTTTATTGTGTGTCCCAATTGGCTAATACCGTGGGCATATACCATGGGCAATCCTATGGTTTTTCAAATACCACTAATGAGGTGTCCCTTGGAAATTAATAAAATATTCCCTCACTTTTGCTATAAATGCCAACACATTCTTTCATTCCTTTCATTATAAATTACTCCTCAAAGAAAATCTGGTATTTTTAACTCCCAATGAGTTCTTCCAAGGTGTCTAAAATCCCCCACGGTCTCAACCATCAAGTTGTAGGAGTTTCTCCACAAGTTAAGGGAACCTTTCACCCTCCTCCTTTAGTCAACACTTCCTATATATTATCTATTTGAATTTCTATTTTCATATGTTGGGGTTTGATATTATATATCCCCCATAATGTCCTTTTAATTTCCATATGATTATATACCCTTTTTCTTTCATGAATTCATTTTATGAAATTTTATACGATGCTGTTAGGCTGCCGAATTTTTATAAGGGATCTCTTAAAATTTATTTTATTTTCTAGTTCATTTAATTTCTTTTTATTTAATCACCTCAATTAATCCAAATATTGTGATGAATCTAGTAACTATCATGTACTAGAATGTTTTCATGATAAATAAACAATTATGCATCTTCTCTCCCTTTTCTTTCTTTTATACTAAAAATGAATACATCATCCGGGATGTGCTAAATTACCACATTCAAGGACAATGGGTTAGTAATTTCCACTACCATATTCTATTATGGTCATGAAAACATTTTCATGGTTGAACCAGTCCATAATATATATATTATGTCTCCTATATGGTTCTTGAATCTTTTTGTACTCATGGTTTTGATTTATAAATCCAAATGAGATCATTGTGTTAAAAAACCGCCAATTAACCCAAACAGTTATCATTAAATAATTTATATATAGATTCATCTTCATGCCAAGTAACCCAACATAATTTACAATCATGTAACCTCCTGAATTTTCACTGATAACATATATTTCCAATTCTGTATAGCCATCCCCATTTTAAATGATTTTTCGAACATGAATATAAGTGAACCGATCATTAGAACCAAGGAAACAAACAGACCCAAACAGTGAAATTGAACATCATAACCAATCAAAAGGTAATGAATAAACTCAAAAAGGTTTTAATAAATATTTTTAATATATAATAGGTTCATAAATTATTAATTAATGAACCTAATTTTATTATTCATGTTGTTAACATCAAGTGGAGAACACCATCGAACTTATAGTAAGGGATCCTCTCCATTTAACTTTTATTCAAGAATGACCTCTATGCTATGACATTTAATGTGTAATACCTAATGATGGGGTATGATTTTTCACCTCCACCATACTTACCTCATTATTTATAAGTGATTAGAAACCCCTTTCTCTCTCATTAATCTCTCTTTAGTACACTCGATACCATGCCGATAGTCCGTAAGAAATTTTACCCAAACCACTTTTAGTCCTTCGGGTTGCTCCAATGTTATTTTTACCCAAATGAAGTTGTAATTTATTTTTATGTAAAACTTATAAATTATATTAATATTCTCCAAACTAATATTACAATATCCATCACTCATTCTCTTTCAGGGATGTACATGTTTTTAAGGGATTCATTCCTTAATTCTTCCAGATAAGCAACCCAATTTTGAGGGAACATCCCGAATTCTTACCCAATTTCAAGTGCATAGTATCCCCTTTTTTAAGACAACATTGTATTTATAAAATAATTCTTATTATTATGAAAAACTTCTTGTTTCACTTCTTTTTTTATATAAAATATTATTCCTTTTTTGATTTTAAATGCTATTTAGTATTTTTCTTAAAACTGCACTAAAATGTTTTAATGCTAAGAATTTCTTAAATACTCTTATAAGATGATGTCACTACTGTTTTACATCACTTACAATGATATGTGCATATTTTACCTTATTAATTTCCAGGTATGTTTTAATTTATTTATCACATGGACACTTTTATGATACGCCCATTAATTATGCTTTATGACATGAAGGTGATACCCATTTCTCTCCATGGGTTCCCTTATGCTTAAGTATGATTGTTTATGAATGATTATTTATGTGTCCAGCATATTCATGAATATGTTAAGATGGGTGCTCCCAGATAGAACTCTAATGCATTGGGTAAGGTTGAGTCTCATCGGACTTTATGTTCTACGGTCTAGGTGGTTAGCCTTGGCTTGTGCTACTATGTGCAATGGTCTTTGCGGTTAGCATTGCCTTGTGGTACTATGTGAGATGGTCTTTGTGGTTATCCTTGGCTTGTGATACTATGTGAAATGATCTTGGAGGATTTCCTTGACTCATACTAAAGTCATGTTTTATGTTTCTGCCACATTACTATGATTCCACATTTACATGATCCCATGTTTATATTTTAAGGTTTCAAATGTTCCATGCTTTTTTTATCATTATGTCATCTATTTATGTTCTTATTTTTTTTGGGAGTCCTTTAGAAATATAATTTTTCATAAGGTAAGTATATATGGGTGACAAGTATGTCTTTTGAAAATTATTTCATACGTTACAAGTATTCGTGTTCTAATGTGTTCTTTCCTTCTTTTACATCCCTTACTGAGCTTTTTGTACTCATCCCATGTTTTTAAATTGTTTTTCAGAAGAATACCTAGAAGTTCAAAGGGAAGTTAAGGTTTTAATGCAGATAAATCCAATTATTTATATTAGCTATTAATTTTTGTAAATTCTGATTCAATATATGTAAGTTATTGTCTAATTCTCCAAAACCTAGACCAAAAAAGGACCTCATTTTTATAATGTACTATGTATTTTTTAGTTATCTATTATTAAAAAAAGCACATTATATTTTAGTACTAAATCTGGAAGTGCGGGTTCAGGGTGTTGTACCCTAGCATTGTGGAATTAGATCCATTGAACTATGTTGTATGTTCCTTCTTGCCTTCTTCTAGATCTGTTTTGAGATCTTGTTACGAACGATGTTTCTTAGTTAGTTGTGGTGTACCAGACATCCATTCTCGAGGTATGTGATGCTTTCCTTTTCCACCAATCCCATTTTTTCTAAATTATATCAATCCTATGATGTGGGAATTTTATTCTAGGGACTTTATTGATGTTGTTGGGTTTCATTGATTTTGGACTCCATTATGGGTATGTGCGACTTGAGTTCTGAGGTAGGTGGTTCTATATCTATCCTATGATAATGGATCTTGTTGTTTTTATTTACAAACGGATTCATAATGTAAGATTGGCAGGATTATTTTCTGTGTTGAGAATATTTATCAGTGAAATTTTTCTTCCTAGTTATTGATAAATGGAATAAAAAAGGTGTATTTTGTATAATTGAAATGAAATTTTAAATGGTTTAGAAATTTTTTTCAAAGCATTAAAATGAATTGCAAAAAACGATAACAAGGGTTACCTTGAGTACATAGGTGTAAGGTTTTTCTTGAGGCCATCATCCATTTTTTATGATTATCAAGGAGGTATTTCTAGTTTATTTACTATATTTAATGGACCTTTTGTTATAGGGGACAGATATTGACATTGTTGGGGGGTTTACTCATGGGATATTCCTCTTCTTCCTAGGCTCGTTATTCTAGGAACTAGTTTGTTCACTTGACAATTATAGGATGAGTAGTATGTGGCCATCACCTGTAATATTCCTTAGTGATGTGATACATGGGCTTCTGTATTGTATTTATTTTCTTTTTTAGTTAGACTCGGTATTCATGTTTATGATTGTGAAATATTAAATAGAAAAGGTGCTTTGAAATTGATATACCTACTTTTTTAGATATGTGGAAAAAGGGAAATGATTACCATCTTTTCTATAAAACATATTTAATTATTATCATTCCATGTTGTTACTTAAAATGAGCATATGGGGATTTTTATACATAGGCTTGTTATGGAACACTTGGGTGGGTTCCAACTGAACATTTTAGCTTACAACCTATGTACCTATTGAGTGGTACATACACATTTTTTTGTCATTTAGTGCATGGAAAGCTAACGCACCATAGTGAGGTGTCGAGTTTCATGTGAGTTAGTTGGAAAGCTAGGGGTGAGATGGTGGGAGTTAGTCTGTTACATCATTTGGAGTTGTAATTTTACTTGGGTCCTTTTCAGTTGGACCTTTCCTTTGGAGTTTTTATCTACTTTTGTCGTTGTATATTTCTATTTTTTCATATAGTTATGGAATATATATCTTGTTTCCCTTTCCCTATTCCTTTTTTCAGCATATATATGTTCCATGTGGTTGTTCGGGTTGGGATATTTTTTCCATCTAGTTCTTTTTTTGATTCCTGGGTGCTTGTCTCCAACCTGTGGGGATCAACAACTCCCTTTGGGTATGTGATGGATCAGATCGGAAGCATGGTTTGAGGGTTCCATAGGTTAGTTATTTACAACCGCTGACTCTGGGATACTTGGGTTGGAATATTTATAGTTGGTATCAAAGAAATTATATTATAAACCTTAAGGAATATATTAGGGAAATGTAATCATATAATAGACTTTGAGAATATTCTCAAAGAATCCAATCTTGTGATTTTCAGATTAGTTTTAGATAAATTTTCAATTTATTTAAAGTGCGTCACTAGTTTTGAAATTATAAATTATGATTTATAACCTAATATAGTATATTCAATTTTTTATAAATATAGAATATATAAAGGAATATAAACTCTATCAATTTGCTTAATCCATGTACAGATTTCTCTCTATGGAAAGACAATAATGTTAGAGCTGGATCTAAGTAACTTATAACTATATTGGGATAGATGGATTTCGTTTTGAGAAATAAACTTCCCCTTTCGGATCGCCTTCTCATACACAATATACTTTAACAATTATAGACCACTTCATGTGTCAACAACCTCCATCATTTAATGGGACTACAAATCCATTTCTACCTATGAAATGGATAATTCCATTAGTGAATATTTTTTTAATTTGGGGAGTAATGAAAGGGAGTAGGTTTTCAATGTATTTAATCATATTTTAGGTTATTCGGATCAATTGTGGACATTCATTAAATCACTAAAGAGTCGGATGAAATAGAAAACATGTAATTAAATAATTTTCAGGAACATTTCCCTGAAAAATATTTTCCTCAAAAGCAGGGAAGAGAGTTGGAGATAAAATTCTTGAGTCTGAGAAAAAAAGATTATGAGAATATTTCTATGTCAGAAGCCAACTTTACAAAGTTATAAAGGAATTCTAAAGGCTATGTACACATTCCAAAGAGAGATATTGACTTTTTCTTTGATGCGATTAAGTTAATTCTTTGAAGTGAACTACTCTCCCAAACATTCCCATCATATGAGGATATATTATCATGTGCAATAAAGATAGATAAATAATTCTCAAAATATTATGAATTATAATGGAAGAAATATAATAAGAGGTATATCAATTACTCATGAAATAAATAAGGATAAGGGGATAAGGGAAGGGTGTAATTTTCAAATAGAAAAAATTATGGAAAGAAGAATCAGGGAACAGGCCTATTAGGAGTGGGAATTTACAAAAATTGTATGGAAAAAGGCCACTAGGACCGTGTTTGTAAGGGAAAAAAATAATCCAGTAATGTGTTGTGCTTTATCTATAAAGAGATAGTAAAATATGAAAATTATCATCCAAGGCCTCAAGGGAACCTTCCCTAGAAAAGGCCAAGGGATTAATGCCAATATTTTTCAAACACAACAGTTGAGGTTGAATTTCATAATGATGTGGTGGTAGTTGCTTTAATCATATATTAAATTTATAAAATGACTTATTTGATTATGTATTATTTCATTATTGTATAACTTCTCATTTTTCTAAAAAAATAGACATTTACCATTCACCTTAATAAGGGAGTTTTTAGTCAAAACTTATATTGGAAATGTAACTACAACAAATATATATCAAGAAGTTACTCTAATAACACATAGATGTTCTCTATTTTATGACATTATAATCATGACGATAGGTAATATTGAAATAATACTTTTCCTAGATTGGGTTTTAAAATATAATGAAAAAAATATTTCAAAGGGAATGAAATTATGATTCATGATGAAGATATGGAATTCATTATCTTTATAGGGAAGAATTCATCATATGAGTCATGTCTTGATCCACCTCTAGTTATTCTCCTAATTGATATTCTTACATTATAAGATAAAACATAACCTATTGATGAAAAATGTAATCTTAAAATTGAGGATGTGCCTATTTTATTTGAATAAATTGATTTATTTCTTGAGTAATTTCCTTGATATCAACTGGAGTACGAAGTTGAGTTTTCCTTTTATTTAATCCCTAATGTAAGACTTATATCTAAGACTCCCTATAGAATGGACACTTTGGAGTTATTAGAATTCAAAAACTAACTAGAGGATTTTTGTGGTAAGGGATTTTTACACACTACTATTCTTCCTTGGGGAGCCCCTATTCTTTTTATTAATATGAAATATGGGTCTATGAGGTTTTTAATTGATTATATGAAAATAAATTCCATTATAATAAAGAAAAAGAATCATATTAATTCCATTAAATACTTATTTGACCAACTTCAAAGATCTCAATTGTTTTCAAAATATTGAAATCTATTCTAGATCTTATAAATTGTGAGTAAAGAATGAAGACATACTAATTATATCATTTCAAATGAGGTATAGTCATTATGAGTTTATAGTAATGTCATTAGAACTAAATAATTCACCCCCTATTTTTATGAATCTAATGAACATAGTATTAAATGAATATATGTTTTCTTGTTCATTGTATATATCCTGTTGTATACCAAGAACTATGATGACCATTAAAACTACATGCATATATTTATTGAGACTCTTAGAAGAAAAGAGTTATATGGCAAATTTATCAAGTGTTCAAAAAGTTTATTTTCCCTATCCTATTATCTCCAAGAATGTAATCTCAGTTGATCATATGAAGAAAAAGGTATTCCATGAATAGAATGTAACAATGAACATAATTGTGGTATGTTCTTTAATTAGTTTTTTCGGATACTATAGGTTATTTTTCCCAAATTTTTTCTGATTATATAACCCATGAACCAAGATTACTTATAAAGGGGTTAAGTCTATTTGGGAAAAATGATGTGAAGAATGTTTTAAAGTATTTAAGATAATATTTTTAAATGATCTAATCTTGACTCTACCATCAGGAAATGGTGGATTTTTATATACATTGATGCATTGAGGAAGGTACATTATTGTGTCATTATACAGAATGATAGAGTTATTTCCAGTACATCAAGACTGCTAAAAAATCATGAAAAAAACTATGTAACTCATGATCTTGAGTTTGCATCTATAATATTTTATCTGAAGATATGGAGACACTATCTATATGTTGAAATATGTGAGAAATATATAGATCATAAGATTCTAAAATATAACTTTTGATACAAAGAACTAAACTTGTTTCAAATGTAACGGATCGAGCTACTCAAGGACTATAATTGCACAGTACACTAACACCTAGGGAAATAAAATAAGGTAGCATACTTATTGAGCATAAATGATAATGGAGTTTTAAAAAAATGATGACTGATATGGAACCTCTACTCATGGATCATGTAAAGTTGGATATTGTAATTAGTATGTAAGGGGAAACAACACACCATTTCTAAATGATTTATAAATCATCATTATTAGGGAAAACAATTATCAGTCTGATGAAGAGAATTTTCAAAAAAAAAATCAAGCTGTGAATGATGGGAAATTGGTGGACTTCACTTATGAAGATGGCATTCTGAAATTTAGAAAGAGGATTTGTGATACCTATATACCCAAAATAAAAAGGAATTATTGGATGATTCTCAAATCTGAAATTTCTCTACACACCCCGGTAGCACCAATATATATAGGTATTTGACAAAACATCTTTGTAGGGAAAATATAAAGTTGTAAATTTCTACTTTGGTGTTAAGATGATTGGTTTTTCAATAGGTGAAGACTAATAGAAAATGTCTTAGAGAAGTCATGAAACCTATATCTATTTCTACATTGAAATTAGACGGAATCACTATGGAATTTTTCTCTGGATTACCAAATACTCGAAGAAATAATGATGTGGTATGGTTTATTATTGATTGAATTAACAAATATGGATATTTTCTCACTATCAAAGAAGATTTTCCACTAGATCACCTTGCACAACTCAATATTAATAAACTTTTAATACTTCATGGTGTATCTCTTTTAATTATGTCTGATCATGATCCCTGATTTACATTGAAATTTTGGAAAATTCTTCATAAGGCTCTTGATACTGATCTACGTTCGATAACCACTTATCACCCTCAAACTAGAGGAAATTAGAGAGGAATATCGAAACGTTAGAATAAATGTTGAGGTACTTCTCACATGAATTTAATGGTATGTGGTATCATTATTTACCTTTGTTATAATTCAACTTTAACAATAGATTCTATTAAACTATTCAAATGGAACTGTATGAAGCATTATCGAGAAATATATTTTGTACACCAACTTGTTGGGATGAGGTTCGTGAAAGGAATCTTGTATTCCTATACCTTGTGGAGGAAACAATGGTAAAGGTAAATCTAGTTCAAACCCATATCAAAACAACTCAATTTTTTAAAAATAACTATGTAGATAACTAGAAGAAATATTTGGAATTTCAAGTGAGAGATAATTTTTTCTTGAAGGTACCTCCATTGAAGGGTGTTATAAGATTTAGTAACAAAGGAAAACAAATATCTATATACATCAGACCTTTTGAAATCATAGAAAGAATTGTAGATGTGGATTACTTTTTACCAATCCCTCCTAGGATTTCTAAAGTACACATTGTTTTACATATCTTTTTATTAAGGACGAATATGATAGACCCAACACATATTCTCACTTTTTAATAAATAATTTGAACCTGATTTATCTTAATGTTAAGAGCCTATCTAGATTGTGGACATTAGATAACATGTTATGAGGAATCAGAAAACTCATATTGAAATGGTACATTGGAGTAATCATTATATAAAAGAGGCGAAGTGGGAACCTAAGGAAATTATGAGGAAGAAATTCCCAAATCCATTTATGAGGTGACACTCTGAAAATTTTGGGGATGAGAATTAATTAAGGTATAAAGAATATAACACCCGAATATTTTATGGCATTTCTATTTTTAAATAAATTTAATCTCATTAAAATCTTGTGTTACATGCAACCCCATGTTCAAAATAACAATGATATATTACTATGATACCATTATAACCTATTATTTAAATTGGTGGGTATAAATAGGAATAACTAAATTTTGAGAAATATAAGGATTACACATTTATAAAATAAATTTGTTAGTTATTAATTGGTTAAAATTAATTTCAAACAAAAAACTAAAAAACAATTTATGAATAACTATTTTTGTGCTTAAAATATGTTTATATCATAATGAATTGCTTTTTTCAATATTGGTGAATGATTTCGATTAATGTTATATATTATATATTCTATAAAAAATTTAAAATTCATATAATATTCTTTTTATGTATGAGATAAGAATAAATAAAATTTTATTCTTAAAAATAATGTTTTCTAAAAAGAGGTTTTTTGTCACATTTTATGAACATATTTTAAAATTAACTTATGAAAATTATAGGTATTGAATTTGAAAAAAATAATTAAATATTTAGAATGTATATGTTCAAATTTGGTAATTGGTTTCCTTTTATTTTTGTTCGAAATGAATAGTAACCTTGGTAAAATTTAACACATCAGTAAAGGGTAAATTCGAATACTTTAAGTTAAAACTAAGGGATTAGGCCATAATTATTCATCATAACTCTTATTTTATAAATATTATTATATCCTTATAACCTTATTATCATATTTATGTTTTTTAATGGACACGTGTCCACAAAAATGACTTATATTTTATTTAAATCAAAAATAGTAACAAAATGTCACTCTCTTTGTTTTCTAATATTTATTATGTGTACACATTGGGAAAAAGATATGAACAAAAAAATGCATATTTTGAGATTAGATAAATTATTTTCAATATAAAAATTAATTTTGGGATTTTATAAATTATATAATTACCTTAAATGCATGTATAATTACAATACAGTATTTATTTAATTAAAAAAATATAATAAATTATTTTAAACGTACTAATTTAAATATAATTTGAATTATTTATTGTGTGAAATAAATATTATTTATCTATATGACATATTAGAGAGGTGTAAATAAATATATTTGAATTTCTCCATTTTTTGGATGTATTTTAAATAAAATTAAATAAATAGTGTAAAAATTGATATTAATGATAATTTATCAAAATAATATATAATTATATTATTTATAATTAAAAAACTTATCTTTATTTGTGTGAAAAAAATATTGTTTAACACATCATACATTATCCATTTATGATTAATTTTCCAGTTTATTTTAATTTTATTAACCCTTTATGATTAAAATAGTGGTTACTGTGGTTATGGTAAAAAATAATTAACCAAGTGGTTAATCAAAATGATAAGGGTTAAAATAAGACTAAAAAATTTCAAAATTTTATTGGTTGATAGTATTAAAACCCTATACTAACTTAGATCCAAATAACATTACATTTGGATATATTTATATCAATAAATTACTATAAAATTATTTTATAAAAATAATTATCCATGTTATGTATTTTTGGGTCACTCTAGAATATTTACCTTAAGTCTATGAAGAAACTATCTAAAGAAGGTCTCCCAAAGAAGATGTCATTCTCTTACTCGACCTCTTTCAACTTATTCTATCTTATATCTCTTCTAAATATTAGAAAGTTATCAAAAAAAATAACTTAATTATCCTAAGTATATTTCAATGATGTTATTATTATTATAAATCCACAATTACCCACCCTATTTCCAATCAAATAATAAGTAAAATTATTACTTATACATAAATACAATTTACCGTCTCCACATGGTGATACGATTAATTTTTCATTTTCATATTTTATGTATGAGAATTATGATGGTTTTAATGTGTATATATGATATTTATATCATTATTAACATCATAAAGATTATTTAACCATTATCACAATATATATACTAAAATTACTAAACAAATACATACAGGAAAAAAATAGTCATTTCCTGAAAAAGTTGTTTTTAACAGAGAATTGTAAAGAAACAAGAGGAAAAGGATAATAAGTATGTAATAAATGGTGTAATATATAAAATTATGTTTCTATATTATCTTTTTAATAAATATATATCTATTATGAAAAAAAATTTATACATATTAAGGAATTATAACCAGAATTAAGGAATTATTTAAAGATCTCATTATAATTTGGGATTGTTTATATTTAAGTTTCATTGTAGAATATTTCTTTTACATATAAATGTTTTCTAAAAAAATTGAAAATATTTCTACTATAATACTATTATTGTTGAAATTCATTTTTACCAATGTTTTAATTTTTAAAAAATAATTTTAAATGAATCTTCTTTTTATTTTTCGAACAGGGTACATTTGACCCTTTTCTGACAAAAATATGAATGGAATATTTTTTTAATTTGTAGGACATGAAAGGATCTTCCCACTATTACAAATTATCAAGTATTTGAATCAAAATTTAAATTTTTACAAGTTTCTTTGCAATAAAATATTTTCATTTATATGAGCATAGTTTTTAAAAAAATAAGTTTATTCAAAGTGAAAAAGGTATTTTCATCAAAATAATTACAATGATATTTTGAAAGTATTTTCATTTGTGCCAACATCATTAGTTAAATTTTATGATTTAATTAGTTTATTATATTATTGTTCCAAATACTATATTTTATTTTATGTTTTATGATTAGTTTTATTGGACGTGTTCTATTTCAATACATTTGTCCATATTAGGTTATGATTATGTTTATTGATTGGGGTAATTATTAACATTTTATACGATTCTTTAAATTTTAATTTTTATGTTGATTATGTTTCACACCATTAATTTGAGGACTTAATTAGGCTTAGTAAGTGATTAGAAGGTCCCAATATAGCCCCTCAATGCATCATTAGGTCTTATGAGTCAAACTAGCTTGAGTATTGGCTGAGGCCTTATCTATTAATTTATTGGTGATTATTTGATTAGTTATGATATCCATGGATAGTTTTTAGCTAATGTGATTATTTATATTGCATTATTATATTTCCATTTATTTCTTGTCATATTGGTCATGCCTTATTAATTTTCTGATGTTCGCATACCCTTACTGGGCATCAGAGCTCATCCTTTTTTTCTTATGGTAATTTTTCCCCAATATACCAAGAAGTATATTATGATTTATCTACATGGATAATCTAGTAAAATAATGTTTTGATCGAAGGAATTACTAGGTAATATTTTATGTTTTCAATTTTAATGTAATATTCAAGTATATATTTAGTTTTCCTAGGATACTAAACTATTTATACCTTTGGGATGTGATTATTTTTATCTAATTCCAATTAATAATGTAATATTTGATTCTAGGATATTGGGGTTGAGGTATTTACTTTTCCTACAATATTATTATTTAAAATACAAAGTCCTATCATCACCAATTGTATGGGCTTCATACCCCTTAACACTATGTTCAGACATATTTCCATATAATGGGAAGTTATTTGTTGTAAACATAATAATTTCATGCAATTAGAAATATTCATTTGTATAAGAATCATATAATATAATAAATTCCTCCCATAAGTGTTTCAAATAATCAATTAATATATAAAATTATATATCAATGTTTTTTCTAGGGTGTTTTGGTTGAGAAATCATTAAACCCCATATTATATATTTTCACTTCATAAAACATTTCAAATATGAGTTTTAAATTACCATAAAAACTATCCAATAAATATATTTTCCATCAATTTTCCAATAAATTATTTTTCAATCATTTCATAGTACTTGTCTCTTTTTTTCAACTTCATTTCCTAATTTATAAAATCATTGATTAATTTTCTTATATTGTGATAATAAGATGGATATTTTAATTTTTATCAAATATTCACTCATAAACATGACATACTAACCTTTAAAAATAATCTTAATTTTCAAATAAATGTTTTATATGAGAAACTATAGGAATATAACAAATCAAATTAGTGGGAGTCTTGGTAATAGCTAAATAAACCGATGATTTTCCTTTCAATTTATACTATGATGTCCAATAATTAGGGCACTTGGATTGAACTTTCAATTTCTTTTAGTGTATCTGACATTCAATTGGGTAAGAATTTATCTTTATATAAACCAAACCCATTGGGAAAAACATACTTCATATTATAATGTGAATACATAAGTTCATTTTTTAAGAATTTTTTCTTCCAAAAGTTAAAAAAACTCTATATAACTATCATCACTCCAACTATTTCTTGCCTTAAATTTAATAAATCTAAGCATCGATTATTAAAACATAAATTTCATATAAGAATGATACGATGGATTTTTAGAATCATAATATTGATTCTAAATCATTGGCACTTTCTTAGTTTCCTCTACTTCATTATCATGAAGGATTTCATCAATTTGATCAGGCTTATCATCTAGAAAATCGTAATTTAAATTATCCCCAGTATCACCTTTCTAAATCTGAGTAATGTAACTCATATTAAAACCAAGAAAATACAAATTATCTATAATTAATCTACATTGTGGCCTTTTCATATTTAATCATTTCGAACATGGAAATAAATAATTATAATTTTTTAGAACTTTTTTTTAAAAATTTTCCCAAAATCATGAAACCCTTCCTTATATTATTCAATATTTCTTTACTTACTAATCAAAATATGACTTGGTATCACCAATAAACAAAATTCAATACTGAATATAACTTACTTTATTTTGAATTTATATTTTTATTTTATTTTATAAAAAACAATACGTACAAAGAAAGATGAAATATTTCCTAAAAAAGAGAGATAGTAATTTTCATAAAAAAAAGTATCAATCTATAATTATATAATAATCAACATCTCAAAAAAACTTCACAAAAAAAATTACAGTATAATAGTAAAAAAAATTCATTTATTTTTGAGAGGTTTACCACTAATGAAATAAAAAATTTCATTTTTTTTGATGTAATTTTAAAATTATATATCCATTGTTTTTATAATATATATATATCTATGTAAGTATTATAATATAAATTTATAAATGGTTTAATGATTTGATTTTTTTTATATATGATAAAAATGTTCTGCAATCCATGAAATTGACAGAAATTTACACAAATTATTGACTAAATTAGTGTAGTGTATCCATTGGATGATTCTCTATAATCACCCCCTTTATAACTATGACATATTTGGGTATCTAAATCAACACTTCTTCCTTTTTTCAAAAAAAACACACTGGACTTTCAAGAAAGAACACTCCACTTAAGGATCTATTAAACTCCATATTTATGAAAACAATTACATTTAAAATCTATACCTTTTATCCCCTTTATTTATCTTCTAAACTAGTGATATATTTAAACCAATTATAAATCTTTTTTATCATTAATTTATTTTAAGTAAATTAACATATTATTTTGATAAAAATTATTGAAACACAATTTCAAATTTGGATTTAAACCTCCATAATTTTTCTAATTATAGTATCAATCTCAATGAATTTTGGAAAGTGAATTTAACACAAGTAAATATTAGTCCATAAATTCTATAAGAAAAATAATTCATTACATGATATATGTGTAGAAGTTAATAAGTTCACTTTATTCCATTAAACTCACTTACATCCATAAATTTATGAAACCTAAAACTTTAAATGTAACGACCCGATATTTTGAATAAATTTTGTATCCTAATTTTTTGTGTATCTTATTTTATACTCAAAAAAACTATCTCATTAAACAAAATGAGTATAATTAAAATGAGACCGTTGGGTTTTGACTTTTTATGACCTTTGGCCAATGTGACCTTTAGAAACTAAATTTTGTGATTATTTTCTATAAATACAAGTGGTCTTGGTTAATTAATATAGAAAGAAGATTTGATGGCCTTTTCTAGTAGTCTAGGGCTGATCAAAGCCCCTCAGACGGAACTTGGGAAGAAGGTAGCACCAATGGGCTTTGATCTGGACCGAACCCAAGCCGAACATACTCGTGTGAAACTGGAACGGAATCGCCTTCGTGAGAAGTTCAAGCTAATAGAAATCACCACTCGGGCAGTGTTGGCCGAGCC
Source organism: Viscum album (assembly GCA_963277665.1). Taxonomy (NCBI): domain Eukaryota; kingdom Viridiplantae; phylum Streptophyta; class Magnoliopsida; order Santalales; family Viscaceae; genus Viscum; species Viscum album. The sequence goes on along the minus strand of OY728152.1, from coordinate 1,194,776,163 downwards.
GCCCAAAGATTCAATCACCTTAGCACACCTTACACTTAGGTCCTATGTTGGGGTTATAAAGAGCTATGTAACGAGACCGTAGGTACTTTGTGTAATCCTTTGAGGTAAATAAAATTGTGATTACTTACTATGGTGGAGTTTGTGATGTATGAATAAATATAGGATTTATATTGATGAATATTGGAAAAATAGGATATTTTAAAATATTTATGTAAACCTTAAATAATTAATAATGTGTAATGATTTTCAAAAAATGATCTTCTAGAAATGTGTTCAGTAAGAAATTTAGAGTCTAAAAAGATAAAATTAATTTTTGGTAAATAGTAAATTATGAATACTAATTTTACACTTAGGATTAGTATTGTGACCAAAGGGATTAGTAATCTTACTTAAATAAAGCATTAATATAATTTAGGCACCTTGATTAAGTAATGTGATTCAATAAAGTAGGTAAATAACTGTTTCAGAAATTTTTGGTTAAGTATTATTTTTTCCGGGTGAATAGTTTTTTTTATTTTAAAAATTAAATTAAAAATATTTAGAAAATTATTTTCATAAAATGGAGTTCATTTTTGAAATCATAGCATCGATATTTGGTTAAGGTGCATTTTTGGGATTTTTCTGAATAAGTTGAATTTTTAGTGAATAGTGTTTTATTTAAAAATTAAATTATCAGTATTTAGAAAATTATTTTAATAAAATGGAGTTCATTTTTTAAATCAGACCATCGATATTTGGTTATGGTGAATTTTTCGATTTTTTCTGAAATAGTTGAATTTTTAGTGAATAGTGAAAATATAGTTTTGAGTTTCGGGTGTTTATTGACATCATTAAGGATGTATTAATTATTCCATCATTCTAGTAGACTTATTAATAGTAAGATAAGGTATGAGGTGTACCAAGTGGCCAATACCATGGGCAAATACCATAGTCAAGCCTATGGTTTTTCCAATACCACTGATGAGGTGTCCCTTGGCCATTGATGATATGTCCCTTCACTTCTCCTATAAATATCAAGCCTTTCTCTCATAATTTTCATTTCCAAATCCTCCCAAACGAATTTATGGTCTATCTAAATCCAAATGACTCCCCCCAAGGTTCTCTCAAGCCTCCCAGGGTTCCAAACATCATGCTTTTGAAGTTACTCTTCAAGGTAAGGGATTCTTTCACCCTCCTCTTTTAAGTCATCGCTTCCATTATGTTGTGTCTTATATTTTCCATCTCTTTATATTGAGGGTATGTTATTATATGTTCTTATTACTGTCAATTTAATTTACAAATGAAGGGAGACCCTTTATTCTCTCATCAATTTGTTTTCTGAATTTTTAAGTTACGCCGTTAGGATGCCGAATTACTTGTAAAAGAAATCGCATCTTCTCTTTCCTTTAAAGTTTCCTTTTATTGTGGTATGTCATTCAAATATCCATAAAAAATTTTATATCCATGTTTTTCTATATTTATTTTGTAATATTATTTATTTATGAGTGGGTTACTCTTGTCCCCTCTCTTTTCAAAGTTTTCAAAAACAATTTCTTATAGTAGTTATGCTGCAGAAATTTCGTCTCAAAATTTCTATCTCTTTCTCTCAACAAATTCCATTATTTATTTATGTAAATACAAAGTTATATTTCACTTATATGGGTGTTCATAAATATATAAAGATTATATATTTCATTCTGTAATTGACAAACATATAACCCTCACTTCATTTACATGGGTTATAAATGATATAATGATCTTATTTTTAAGAGCTTTTAAAACGTAACGATTTTGAAATGAAACTCATTTATTTAATTATCTATGGGTTATATATTAAATGTTTGATTATGATCTATGTGGAACACATTTAAGTAAATACATATTAAGGGTGTGCCCTGATAGCGCTCCAATGCATTGGGTAAATATTTAATCTCTAGAGATGACAAGTTTCACGATACCTTGGCGAATAACCTTGGTAATTTTTATGAAACCTTGGGGATGGACCTTGGGGATATGTTCATGAATTTCTAAATGAAATGTCGTAGCCACATATTCAAGTTATGTTTCATGTTCATTTCATTATTATATTCCTATACATCCATTTCTCATGTCTTTATGTTGTATTCATGTTCTTTGCATTATGATATGCCTATACTTCCATTGATCATGTCTTTGTGTTGTATTCAAGTTCTTATTGATGTCACAAGTACATTGATTCTATTTTTTACCATTACCGGGCCTTATTCTCACCCTTTCCTTTGATTTATGTCTCTAGGATATGAGATGTAGTAGTTGTACGTAGGATTAACCTATGAAGAAGCCTTATAAGTGGTTTAGAAGAATGTTTTATGTTGTATTCAAGTTTTGTTGTTCTTGATTTCCAAGACACTAGAATTTAAAGATCCTATGTATGTAAAATGTAATGAAAAGTTATATGTTTATAATGATTCTATGTTTCAGTTTTTTTATTAGGTTTTTAATTTATTTGGTTCAATTATTTCCTAGTCTTTAATTCTTTTGATGTTTTTTAAAATTTTCCTAAGACTAGAAAATCAGCTATGTGAAGACCTGATCTATATAGATATCTAGACATTTAAAGAAGTTGGTTATGTCAACCAGCTACGTTGGTTAATAGACTATGTGATAAATGGATAAATTGTTAAAATAGCTATGTGAGTTTTCTATGTGGAGTAATCGACTACCTGATTTGGATTCATGGTATATTTAGCAATGTGGTTCCAATCACCAATGTATATTAATTCAGCTTTGTTAATTTTGGAAATATGATTAAAATGTATATGTGATTGGATATTGTAAAAAATAATATATTTGAAGAAAAACTTTGTGGGTTATATAAATTCGAATACATGGATTTTAGCTCTATGGTGACCAGGAATTGGGTATGTCATTTTTAAAATTAGGTATTTATTACCATTGAAGTCTTTCAACTAAAAATTAATGATTATTTAGATGTAATAAACAATGGTCTACCTCTTTATAATAAAATTGTTTTGTAATATTTTACAATTACCGAGAAATGAAATAACATAGATTATCTTACCACCCAATTATTCTATGAAGGAAATTTTCAGAAAAAGATCATCTAGAATTTTACCCCGAGGCTTTTTAATTGGATATCATTCATTAAAAAGTAAAGGTCAAGAAATACAATAGTATTCAAAAAAGAATAAAAAAATATAGAACAGACACTCAGCCGCACCCAATATCTCAAATCTGTCTATGTGGTTACTCTCTACTCTAAAAAATAAGAAAAATGGTCATTTTTTCTACAGTTGTGCTATTAAGATATATATTTCTATGTCTTCAAAGAATCTCATCTAGTTATACTTAATTCTGATTATCTATCTTGGAGAAACATTATATTTTTTGAATTGTATCTGGTAATTTTGTTCTACATTTTGTAATCTCTCATTATTCTCTTTTATCACTAGAAGTGATCGCTCCTTGTATTGAATTCTTTTGACTATTATTTTTTAAAATCCTTTTATAAGCCTAAAAAAATATTTTATATTTTCACAAAGTGAAGGCAGATTTCATTAATTTAGTAATTTCCTAGGAAATAGACCATTTCTAGTTAAATCATAAAGCTTTAGGAGTTGATCATAAGTGGAGTCGACTATGGGATTTATGTTCCCCGAATCTTTACGATTATTTCATGTTTGATATTTTATTTTTTATTTTATTTTTATTTTATTTTGTATACATTTTTTTGATTATAAAATATCTAAATCTCTTATACCATAAAATAGATTGGTTTTAAGTGAAGATATTTTCACTAACTCAGTTCACCCCCCCCCCCTCATGAGTCTTTATGTGGCTGGTCTCTAACCAAAACATGGTATCAATGATTGTAAATTTTGAGTCCTCAACTCTAAAAGTTTTAACACTTAAAGATAATATTCAAAAGTATATAATGGAAAATAATATAGAAGTTCCATCTATTCTTTGAAAATCATATTTTAATGGATAAAATTGTGGATGTCAGAAGGCACACATGATTATTTACTGGAACAACATTGGTTTAATGTTTTACTTGAAGGCTATTAAGCCTCATAGAATTCCTTATGGTGATCTAGAAAAATGGGGTGTTAATATATAAGTATAATATGATATGAAATAAAAATATATGAATGATATTATATGTGGACTAAGCTATAATTCCCCAACCCTAGTTATCCAGAGTCGTTGCATTATTACATAACATTAGCATGATACAAGGAATCATGTCCTGAAATACCAATCAGTTTAGTAGCCTTTGAAGTACTAGATACATTCATAAGTTTTAAATTACAACATGAAATAAAAACATCAACAACATTTTGTCCCCATTTTAAACACACTTATATTCTTCGCCAATCCCTGTAGGTCAAGCATAAAATACTTCTTCACATCCTTAAAAAAATAAAACATTGAAAGGGGTGAGCTCAGATACTCAGTAAGGATAACAATATAGAAGAAACATTCATAAATAAGCATAAACATTTAAGGCGATGTATAAGACTAAAACAAAAGACTTTTAAACTTAAACTTTAGCATAATATGGAAAATATAAAATAAAATATTTTCATTTACTTATTCACATGAATATTCCACTAGTCGAATAATCACATGAAATTTAAATATCCAATTTCATAATGATGGAATGCATAATTCCATGCTTCATAACCACATAGTCAGGGCCTTGTTCTAATACTACAAATAAGATTTTTTCCATGCCTTATGCCTAGAAACTAGTTTGTCTCATGAGACCTACCGATGCATCGAGGAGCTGTAGCGGGATCTACCTGTCACTTACTAAGTCCAATGCATTCCTCATATGAAAAGATTTAAACATAACATAAATATTCATATTAATACTAGCATAATAAATTTAAATAATTTATCCATAAACCATGAATGGAACAAAAATAACACATCCATAATCAAACATATCACAAAACCTTCAATACAATATGGAGGATTTTTATCATAATAAATCAACTTCAAACAAGTTTAAAATCCATAAAAGGGTGTTGACGTAGATAAAATGAAGACTATTTGAAAAAAATACCTCTTTCTATTTTTAAATCATTTAAAATTCACAAAATTATAAAAGAAAAAATTTATTTTGAAAATATTCTTATAAGCTTGTATGGGAAGCTTAGATGATGATATAATGGTGGAAAATAGTCACACCTACCATATAAGTTAAAAAAAGACATTCTTACCTTAATTTTGTTGAAAAGGTCATAAATTACCTTCTTTGGAAAATTACAGAAAGATTACTTTCAAAAAAAATTATAAAAATTGAAACAAGGGTATAAATTATTTTAACCCATAGTCTAGTAAATATTAAAAGAAATTGAAATACATTTTTAAGAAACATAGATGTGGATGATAAAGAGGTCTCAGTAGATACATATACAAAACATTGTTATTAAATTATACAAGAAATATATGAATAAATATGATATCATATATGATCCTATAATATTGCTTTGTTAATAATATTTCAGTTGTATCATCATTTTGGGTGTTAACTGATTCATTTTCCTTTATATCCTTGGTTATGTAAGTCATGTTTGTTATAGATAGGATGTATTTTATTCATATACAAAATTATATTATGTTCAAAAAAATTATTTTTAATCATAAAATTAAAATTATTCTTGAATGATTATGATGGGTAATGAATCTCATTGCGTTCGTGGAGTCGGTAATCCGTATGTACGCACGAGTGAAAATATCATTATATTGATGGTGAAATCATATGTAATTGGATGGTATATAATATATAAAGAATAATTAACATGTTATATTTATTATTTATATCATTTATACTCATTATTATACCCAACCAAATAATGAAGTGTGTGAATAACAAACTACACCAGGACATGTAGACGGCAAGCCATACGTACGCACGTATGGTGACTTTTTCATTCATATGATGGATAGAATATTGAATATGGTTATACCATTTTTATAATAACATCACAGTATATATAATATACTGGAGTTTTTATTTTATAATGGTAACCATAAAGAAAGAGGAAGTGGAAGAAGAAAATAACTTGAAAGAGGAGATGAAATATTTACCTCTTCTACAGGTTCTTCCTTTTGATTTGATCAAAAGGGTTCCTCATATTAGATTTCTGACCAAAGTAAGGCCTCTAGGATGAGGGGGGAAGTTGGGAGGATATTTGGGTATGTTTTGGTGGAGAAAAATGGATTTGGAGGAGTGAATGTAAGATAAGGGTAAGTACCCTTTTATAAGAGAGGTGAGGGTCACTTTAAGAAAAGACTGAAATATTATTTTATAATAAAATCAATTTTAGTTTTAATGTCTACAAAATTATTTATTTAGAGTATAAGGTGGGGATGGATCTGAAACCTCTTAACCTATAGGTTTTAGACAGGTTTAGGTCACCATATTAATCTTATCTTTTAGATTTAACTCTTTGTTAAATAGTTTGACATTTACCATGTCTCTTTGTATTTTTATATTATATGGTTAATAAACTTACTATAACAAGCCAATAAAAACAAAAGTGGTTCATAAATAATATATATAACCATATATAAGTTTTTTGTCCGAAGCATAGATTTTTAAGAATATTATATCAATTAATAATATAGTATTTGTTTTAAAAACTCAATTATCTCAATTTAGACACTATTTAGTATTTGGTTTTTGTGAAAATCATAACAGAAATATTACTTCAAAAAATATATTTAATCCACTATAACATTTCATATTCACCTATAAAATTAGTGGAATTAATAAAAAGTCTCAAATTACATTTATTTGGATATTATTAATATCAATTATTTTAATCATTCGTTAATAATGAAATTACTCCATCATCATTGTGTCATAAATAAATTAAATTATATAATTTCTAAAAATTATAAATAAAATACAATTATTTAGGAAATATTTTTATCTTTATAATTAATATTCATAGTCTAATTTATCTTATGTATAACCCTATATTAAAAATGGTTTAGTTATTAAACTTTGAATTTAACTCTTTTAACTCTTCTTTAAATAAAATAATTATAAATTTCCTAATATAATCCAAGTGGACCAAATAGGATAATATTTATTTAATAAGGTTGTTTTTGGTCAAATTAAACTTATCCAATAGAATTATTATATGTGTTAGGGTAATTTTGATATCATTTTTACCCTTAATTACCCTATTTACTTTTAACTGTGGTAAATAAAAGTCAAAAGTTACTATTCACTAAAAATTATTTTCCTATTATTGAACCAAATTTTACATACTGATATTAACCATGTCTCTCATATTTTTTAAGTTCAACTCACAGAAGTGGTAAAATTATGTTTTATGCAAATTTGCAAATGCTCCTAGGAGGTGGGTAAAAGACGATAAAAAGTTCGATAAAATTTTATATATCTAAACTTATTATAAAATGACTCTAATGAATTATGTTGAAGATATATAGGTATTATGTATCTACTTAAAACTAAAATAGATTAAACTAATATAACCAATTTTTTAAATAAAAAGTCAGCTTTAAACAATAACGCAATGTTTTCCACAATTTATCAAAAATTGAAAGTTTTCATAAAAATACCAAAAATTCACCCTAAGATAATTTTGATATTCTGAATCCAAAAATGAAGTCCATTTTGAAAAATAATATTTATAAAATTTCAAAAAGTGGGTATTACTATTCATAATAACTAGTTTCACTGGTTTTGGTATGTTAAAACTCCAAGTTGCGTACAACGCAAGATACTGCATTATTCAAAGGGAAACATACCGTGAAAGCTTGGGGTGTTTCCTTTTCCCCTCCTTAAAATAATTTGATCCTCAAAATTTCTAGAAAATTACTGCATAAAAATATTCAGGTGGTTCATCATAAGTTCCTCCAGTTCCCAGGTTTCCTCTTCCATCTTATGGTTTCTCCATAGAACTTTTACCATACTAGTCATCTGGTTTCTCAGCCCTTGTTCTTTGGTATCAAGAATTTTGACATGCTCTTCACAATAAGACATATTTTGTTCTAGTTAAATTTCCTCATAGGAGAGTGCATGCATTGGGTCAGGCATTTATTTTCTCAAAAGTGATACGTGGAACACTTCACGATCTTCGGAAAGACTTGGAGGCATTGCCAAACGATAAGCAACAACTCCAATTCGTTCTAGAATTTCAAAAGGTCCGATATACCTGGGACTCAATTTACCCTTCATACCAAAACATAAAACACCCTTCCATGGAGATACCTTCAAGAAAACATGGTCTCCTACTTGAAATTCCAAATCCTTCCTTAGTTTATCGAAATATCTCTTTTCCCTACTTTGGGATGCTTTGATGTGGGTTTGGATAACCTTTACATTTTCCATTGTATCCTCAACAGGTTATGGGCCTGCGAGTTTTCTTTCAACAACATCATCCCAAAAAGTTCGGGTGTGAAATCTCATTCCGTATAACGCTTCATATGGTTCCATCTGAATACTTGAATGGAAGCTATTATTATAGGAAAATTATAACATAGGTAAATATTGATCCCACATACCTTTAAAGTCAAGTGATCAAGATCTCAACATGTATTCTAAGGTTTGAATAATCCGATCTGATTGTCCATTGGTTTGAGGGTGGTAGGAAGTGCTCAAACGAAGTTCTGTATCTAGGTCCTTCTGAAGACATTTCCATAATCTTGATGTAAAACAGGGATCTTGATCAGAAACAATCGATAGGGATACCCCATGGAGTCTTACAACTTTATTGATATATAGTCTTTCCAGACGTTCAAGTGGTAAATCTTCTATTATAGAATGATAATGTGTTGACTTGGTAAGATGATCAACAATGACCCATATTGCATCATTCCTTCTAGTATTATACGGTAGCCCCATGAAAAATTCCATCGTAATATTATCCCATTTCCACTCAGGTATGGGAAGAGGTTGCATGACTCCTCTAGGATTTTGCCTTTCAGATTTCACTTGTGGAAAACTATAAATCTAGACACAAAATCAGTAATCTCCCTCTTCATGTTGTCCCACCAAAAATGTTCCTTCAAATATCTAAACATCTTGGTGCTCCCAGGTTGTATAGAGAAATTGGAGCTATGTGCATCGTCCAACAATTCCCTTTTTATATCATGTATGTTAGGAACATGAAGCCTCTTCCCAAATTTCAAATTTCTATCTTCATATATAAAGTTACTCAATCTCCCATCATTCATAGATTTAATCTTATTTCTAAATTTTTCATCATCAGTCTGATAAATTTTCATCCTTTCTAGTAAAGAAGGTTTGGAAACCATTTGAAAAATCATTGATGTTTCACCTTCGATGGTTATTCCCATATACATATTTACTAGATCCATGTATATAGGATCCTTTTCAACTCTCATCTTTTTCAAAACCCCATGATCCTTTCTGCTCAATGAATCTTCCACCTTATTTTCCTTCCCTAGGTGTTTTTGTATAGTACAATAATAATCCTTGAGTAGTCCAATCCATCACCTATGACTCATGTTGAGTTCTTTTTGTTAGAAAATATACTTCAAACTCTTGTAATCTTTATAAATCTCCCATTTTTCACCATAGAGATAGTGTCTCCATATTTTTGAAGCAAAGATTATAGCTGATTACTCAAGAACATCAGTGGGATAGTTTTGTTCATGAATTTTAACTATCGTGATGCAAAGGAAATAACTCTATCATTCTTCATAAGTTCACAACCAAGTATTTTCTTTGAAGCATCACTATAAATGAAAAACCCATCGATTCCATCCTTAGAGTCAAGATAGGATCATTGAAAAATATTCTCTTAAATTCTTGAAAACATTCTTCACACTCTTTTGTCCAAACCAATTTAACCCCTTTACGTGTGAGCTTGGTTAATGTGTTAGCCAACCGGGCAATATTCTGGACGAAACTTCAATAATAACCTGCTAAACCAACAAAACTGTGTACCTCAGTTATACTCGTCAGTGCTGGACATTCATGGATTGCCTTGGTATTTGAAGGATCAATAGTGATTCCATCCTTAGAGACAATATGGCCAAGAAAAGAAATCTATTGAACCCAGAATTCACACTTGCTAAACTTCCCATATAATTCATTTCCACTAAGATTCTTTATAATAATGTGCAATTGATTTTCATGATCTTCGTAGCTTTTGGAGTATACCCAGATATCATCAACAAATACCACTACAAAGTAATCAAGATATACCTAGAAAAATTTATTCAATAGAATCATGAATACAGAGGGTGCATTAGTCAATCCAAAAGACATTACTATAAACTCATAACACCCATACCTAGTTAGAAATGTTGTTTTAAAAATTTCTTTATTCTTCACACACAACTGATGATATCCAGATCAAAGGTCAATATTTGAAAAATATTGAGCTCCATGAAGTTGGTCGAAATAATCATCAATTTGTGGTAGGGGATACTCGTTATTTATTGTTATAGCATTGATCTCCATGTAGTTAATGCGCAACCTCATAGATCTATCTTTATTTTTAACAAAGATGATAGGGGCTCCCCATGGAGAAACACTAGGGTGAATAAATCCCTTGTTAATCAATTACGCTAGTTGTTTCTTTAGTTCCACTAATTCCACAGTGGCCATTCTATAATGGGTCTTTGTTATGGGCCTTGAACTATAAATTAAATCAATGGAAAACACAATTTCTCATTCTACAGCCTGTCTAGGTAAATCCTCTCGAAACACATCAACATATTCTTGCATAATAGGTACGTCCTCTATTCGAACATTATTTTCCTCAACCACAATTATTTCATTCTCTTCGTCCCCAATAATTGAATTTAGTAGAGCTACTAGGGGTGGATCTAGATAAGAATCAGGTGGTGACATTTCTGCTCTAAAGATAAAGTACTCCTTATCATCATCAAAAATTGTAACCTCTCTCTTCTTACTATAAATTTTCGCATCATGGTATGAAAGCCAATCCATATCTTGTATTATATCAAATTCAATCATGGGTATGATGATGATATCAACCGATAAAGAACATTTATATGCCCTAATGGGAACTTATTACCAAAAATTAATTGCAATGATAATTCCCTTGGGTGTTTTTACTGAAAACTCCCTTGTTAAGTCAAATTTAAAATATCTAATTTTCTTAGAAAACTAGGAAGATATAAAACAATGTGATGATTCATAATCAAATAAAGAATTTTTTAAACTTGAAGAAACCATTAAATTACCTACCACCACGTCTTTCGGAGATTCAGCCTCATCCATAGTGACCATATAATCTTGGTCTTTCTCCCTTTTCCTTTTTTGAGATATGTTACCTTGAATCTTAGGACATTAATTTTCATAATCCCCCTTTTCTCTATAATTGTAGAATTCAACATTGACAGCCTCTTTCTTCCCCTTGCAATCATGATCTTGGAGGCCTTTTTTACCACACTTGTAACAGACTACCATTCCCTTCAAGAAAGTACCATGGTGTTTCTTCCCAAATTTACCACAGGATGGATATTCAACTTTTCCATTCTTCCCCTTATTTCTATTTTTAGAGTGTTTAACAGATCTCTTTTTCTCTTTCTTTTCTTTAATGTCGTAAGACTTAGAGAATTCATTTTCTATCTTGATTGCGCATGAGACAATATTTTCGTACGATAAGATGGATTGTGAGAATAATGCTCGATGGAGAAATGGTTTTAACCCATCAAAGAATCGATCAATATTATGCCATGGGTTATGTATATAATCTGCGGCATGCCTTGCTAACCTCGTAAAGTTGGCCTCATACTTTGTGACATTCTCATCCTTCTTTTTCCTCAAACTCAGAAATTGTCTTTCCATATCTGCTCAATGGTCACAAGGAAAGTATTTTTCTAAGAAATTTCTTTAAACTCCATACATTCCATGTTTGATACTTTTTTATCTTCCTTTTTGAATTGGATTAATGACCACCATTGATCTACATCTCTCGTGAGGCAATAAACTGCCATGAAAACTTTTTCCCTTTCTCTACTACCCAAAGCATGAAATATTTTTTCTAAGAAATTTATCCATTCTTTATCTACTAATGGATTTGTACTCCCATTGAATGTTTGTGGTTATTTCCTCATAAAGTGGTTAACATTGATCCTCAGAATTGTGGATCAGAGTGCTCCATACGGGTAAGGTTATTATTCATAACCTAACTAAGTTGTCCGAGTATGGTGATAATCTGATCAGCACCAGTTGCATCACCAGTTCCACTATAATTATCTTGAGTAGGACGAAATCCTAACATGGATTACATGCGTTGATACAATTTCCATTCCTTCCACTATGCGCCATTTCTAAACAATAGCATACATTAGATTAGTTTATGAATCCCAATACATAATTCCAAACCTGTAAAACACTTAACATAAATTGAAAAGTTTATGGATATAATCCATAATCATAAAACAAATATTTGACGAGGTAAATACTCATAAATCCTTCAAAATGGTTTGTAAACAAAATGTGAATTACCCTAAGCATATCCCCCGGGAGTGTCGTAACCAAGAGTGCGGCAAGGCCCGTTGCCATGCACCAGTTCCCATTCAAGTCTAGATCAAAGGGGTGTTTTCAGGTTTTACCTCTAGGTAAATCTGTGCCAGAGACACCTCTACCTACTCATATCCATACAAGGATTTATTTCTTGGAAAACTCACGAAATATCTACATTAACAAAATTCTAGGAAGTTCTTCTATACTAATCCTCAAAGTCTATCTTAGAGTAATGTTCTATAATTTGAGTTTTCTAAATCCAGCTTCTAATGTTTGTACTAAACATCCTCTGATCCCAATTGTAACATCACGACCCCAGTTACCCAGAGTTTGCGCATTATTACATAACATTGGCATGATATAAGGAATCATGTCCTGAAAGACCGATCAGTTTTGTAGCCTTGGAAGTACTAGATATATTCATAATTTTTACATTACGTCTTGAAATAAAAACATCAACAAAATTTTTTTCCCCTTTTAAACACACATATATCCTTCTCTTATCTCTAAAGGTAAACCATAAAATACTTCTTCATATCCTGGGAAAAATAAAACATAGAAAGGGGTGATATCAGATGATCAGTAAGGATAACAATATAGCGGAAACTTTCATAAATAGGTATAAATATTGAAGGCAATGTATAAGACTAAAACAAAATACTTTTAAACTTAAACTTAAGAATAATATGGAAAATATAAAATCAAATATTTCCATTTACTTATTCACATGGATATTCTATTAGTTGAATAATCACATGCAATTTCAATATCCAATTTCATGATGACGGGATGCATTATGCCAGACTTCATAACCACATAGTCAATGCCTTGTGCCAAGACTGCAAATAAGATTTTGTCAAGGCTTTATGCCAAGAAACTATTTTTTCTCCTGAGACCTTTCGATGCATTGAGGAGCTACAGCGGGCTCTACCATTCAAATACTAAGTCCAATGCATTCCCCATATGAAATGGTTTAAACATAACATAAACATTCGTATTAAAACTAGCATGAAAAATGTCAATACTTTATCCATAAACCATGAATGTTACAAAAATAACACATCCATAGTCAAACATATCACAAAACCTTCAATAAAAAATGTAAGATTTGTATCATAATAAATCAACTTCAAACAAGTTTAAAATCCATCAAAAGAAGTTGACATAGATGAAATTAAGACTATTTGAAATAAATACCTCTTTCTATTTTGAAATAATTTAAAAGTTAGATAATTATAAAAGAGAATTTTTATATTTAAAATATTCTTATAATATTGTATGGGGAGATTTGAAGAAGATATAATGGTGAAAAATAGCCACAACCACCGTATAAGTTAAAAAAATACATTCCTACCTTAATTTTTTAAAAAAGGTCATAAAGTACCTTGTTTGGAAAAAGATAGAAAGTTTAATTTCAAACCATTTTATAAAAATTAAAACAAGGGTATAAATTAATTTAACCCATAGTCTATTAAATAGTAAAAAAAATTTGAAATACATTTTTAAGAAACATGGATGTAGATGATAAAGAGGTCCCAATAGATACTTACGTAAAAACAACCTCGGATAATAAGGAGATTATGAAATGAACCCTTACCTTGTACTTTTCCTTAGTCGATGTTATTTTAACCTCCTGTATAATAGTTAAAACATTTTTATTAAATTATACATGAAATATATACATAAATACGATATTATATAATATCCTCTAATATTGATTTGTTAATAATATTTCTGTAATATCATCATTTCGGGTGTTAACTGATTCGTTTTCCTTTATATGCTTGGTTACTTAAACCATTTTTGTTATGGATATGATGTATTTTATTCATATAAAAAATTATATTATTTTCATAAAATTTATTTTTAATCATAAAATGAAAATTATTCTTGAATGATTACGATGGGGAATGAATCTCATCCTATTTGTGGAGACGGTAATCGGTACGTACGCACGAGCGACAATATCATTATATTGATGGTGAAATCATTTGTAATTGGATGGTATATCATATATACATAATCATGAACATGTTTTATTTATTATTTACATCAGTTATACTCACTATTATACCCATCCGAATAATGAATTGTTTGAATAACAAACTACACCACGACCTTGATACGGTAAGTCGTACGAACACCCATATGGTGACTTTGTCATTCATATGATGAATATAATAATGAATATGGCTGTACAATTTTTATAATAACATCACAGTATATTGAAGATACTAGAGTTATTATTTTAGAATAGAAACAATAAAGAAAGAGTAAGTGGAAGAAGAAAAGAACTTGAATGAGGTGATTAAAATATTTACCTCCTCTTCGGGTTCTTTCTTCTCATTTGATCAAAAGGGATCCATAGGTTGGCTTTCGGAACAAAGGACGGCCTCTAGGATGAATGGATTAATGTTGGGAGGTTATTTGGGTAGGGTTTGTTAGAGCCAAATGGCTTTGGAGGTGTGGAATTAAGAGAAGGGGAAGTACCCTTCTATAATAGAGGTGAGGGTCACATTAGGAAAAGATTGAAATATTATTTTATAATAAAATAATTTTCGGTTTCTAATCAATAAAAAACAATTTATTTCAGTTATAAGGTGGGGATGGGTATAAAACCTCTCAAAAAATAGTTTTTAGATAGGTTTAGGTCATCATATTAGCCTTATCATTTAGATTTAATGCCTAGTTAAATAGTTTGACATTTACTACGTCTCTTTATAGTTTAAAAATATATGGTTAATAAACATACAATAACAAGCCAAAAGAACCCCAAGTGGTTCATTATCAATATATATAACCTTATCTAAGTCCTTTGGATGAACCATATATTTTTAAGAATATTATATCAATTAATAATATAGTATTTGTTTTAAAAACTCAATTATGTCAATTTTGACACCATTTAGTATTTGGTTTTTACGAAAATCATAATATCATGATTACTACAAAAAAAATTATTTAATCAACCCTAAAATACCATATTAACCTATAAAATTAGTGTAATTCATCAAAAGTCTCAAATTACATTTATTTGGATATTTATAATATCAATTATTTTAATCATTCATTAATAAGGTAATTACGATATATCATAGTGTCATAAATAAATTAACTTATTTAATGTCTAAAATTTATAAATAAAATACCATTATTTAGGAAATATTTTTATATTTATAATGAATATTTATAGTCGAATTTATCTTATGTATAACCATATATTAAAATGGTTTAGTTATTAAACTTTTAATTTAACTCTTTAAACTCTTCTTTAAATAAAATAACAAAAAATGACATAATCTAATCCAGGTGGACCAAAGAAGATAATTTTTTATTCATAAGGTTTTTTTGCTCAAATTATACTTATCCAATAGAATTAGGACATGTGTTAGGGTAATTGTGATTTCATTTTTACCCTTAATTACCCTATTTACTTTTAACTGTGGTAAATAAAAGTCAAAAGTTACTATTCACCAAAAATTATTTTCACCTTATTAAACCAGATTTTACTTACTAATATTAAACATGTTTCTCGGATTTTTGAAATTCAACTCACAGAAGAGGTAAAATTACGATTTATGCAAATTTTCAAATTCTCATGGGAGGTGGGTAAAAGACATTAAAAAGTTCGATAAAATTTTATATATCTAAACTTATTATAAAAAGACTCCAATGAATTACGTTGAAAATATATAGCTATTATGTATCTATTTTGAACTAAAATAGATTAAAATAAAATAACTGATTACTTAAATAAAAAGTCGATTTTAAACAATAACATAGTGTATTTCACTATTCATCGAAAATTGAAAATTTTCGAAAAAATACCAAAAATTCACCCTAAGCTAATTTTGATATTCCAAATCAAAAAATGAAGTCCATTTTGAAAAAAAAAATTATAAAATTTCAAAAGGTGGTAATTACTATTCATAATAGATAGTTTCATTGGTCGTGGTGTGTTAAAACTCCAAGTTGCATTCAACACAAGCTACCGCATTATTAAAAGGGAAACTTACTGTGGAAGATTGGGGTGTTACATAAGCCCAGATATTTTCAATGGAGTATAACAATGTTCTATAGAACATGAGATGTGGAAAATTATATCAGTGGCCAATAAAGGTACTGAAAATATGATATTTCTCATGTAAACACCTTAAAGGTTGAAGTTCAACATATTCCAAATAATTCACTAAGAAATCATAGCACATATGAATGGAAGGATAATAGAAATTTTGATTAATGATACTTCTCTAGGAGCACCAATTACTGAATTGGATCAATCTCTAAAACCTATTAGAGTTAAACAATCCAAATGGAGTGGAATTTAAACTACAATTATGCAATCCACTAATATGAGATATTTCAAAAAATATATCATTAGAATACTCATGATGTTTAAGGAATAAATGGAAGATGAATCTGGTGATAATATAATGGTTAAAAAGGAAGGTGTTGCTTTAAAATTTTCTACTTCAAAGGATAAAATGAAGAGAAAAGGAATACATATTATTGAATCATTTAATGAAGATACTTCAAATAATTATTCTTTTGAAAGTGATCTTGTCTAATTTTTTAATAAGATCAAAAAAATTAACAATAAGAGAATCCAATTAAACAAATCCTTCAACAATTACAAGAATTATAAACTATATAATGAATTCATGTGTAATTAGTGTAAAAATCTTGGACATATAAAACCATATCATCAACACCTTTTAGAAAAAAATAAATATGAAAAGAAATACAAATAGAAACTAGAATTCAAAAACAAATACTAAAAGGGAAATGAAGGCCACATATAGTTATTTTCAGGACTCTATTGATGACACAGCTTCTAAACCAGAAGATAAAATTTCAAATAAAAAGGGAAACACGTGGTTTATGGAATAATCTAATGAGGTATATTACTTTAACTATTCTTGGCATAAATCATATTCTAAAAATTGAAATTTTTATTTTGATGAACTGAATAGATATTATACCATGATAGAAAATAAAAATAAATACATGATGAATGAAACTAAATCCATCAAAAAATCTTATGATGTCACTTTAAGTTAAAAAAGTACTTCAACAAATAATTTTTAAACCATAAATCTATAGTAGAAAATTATAATGCCTCTTATATTGAACAAGATAACAAAATTGAAATCTTTCAAAAATAAGTTCAGTCCCATAAAAATTATTTTCGTGTTTTTGAAAAATGGTAAAATTTCCTAATCCAAATAATTTCTAATAATAAAGTACATATTGATAATATTTAGACATGAATCAAATGACAAACCCAAATTTGTGCTAAAATTACTTTACACCTAGTTAAAATAACAAAAACATTTCCAAGGTTGTTTTTTTATTCTGGAGAACCCGAACAATAATAAAATTGTTATAGTATAATAAATCCTCATTTTTTTTCTTGTTAATAGTGATTTAAATTCAATAAATTTATCAAAATTATATGCTATAATTTCTAGAAATCAAAAGGAGAATAGGATTCTAAGGTCGTTGGTTGATGGAATTTCAATACCTGAGAGAACATGGATACTGAAACAATCTCTTTCTTGGTTTATTTTTTAAGGAATAATTTTTAAGAGCATCAATGAAAAATGATATATATAAAGTGTATTCTCAAGAAATGTGAGTATATATTTCTAAAATTATCATTCTTTATCCAAAATTAATGGAGATTCATTCACATTTGGTGATAATGTTGAGGGAAAAATTGAGGGAGTTTTATCAGTTGGAAATCCAACTTCAATTCTCATCAATAAAGTTGTTTATATGGAATGATTGAAACATTACATGAAAAGTATCTCTCAAATTTTTTATGAAGGTTACTATATAGATTTTTTAAATAATTCTTGTTCTATTTTTAAAGATAAACTTCTTATGTTTAAGGCACATAGAACTGAGGATGTCTATACTTTAAAACTTAATTCTATGTGTAGAAAAAATCAAACTATTTAAATAATGTAACAAATTAATTTCAGATTTGGCATAGAAGACGTAGAAATTATAATTTTTACTCTTTTGAGAAGATTTTATAAGAAATATTTAATTTCAGATTTACTACTAGTTAAATTCAATAAAGGGAAACTATGTTATTCATACCAAATAGATAAGAAACAAAATTCATATTTTAAATAAATTAAAGTGGTTTTTACATCTATCCGTGTAAAACATATCCACATGGATTTTTTAGACCATCTAGAATAAGAATCCTAAGAGTAAGATCTTTGAAAACCATGATTTCAATTATTATTTTTTTAAACATGGTATCAAACCAAATTTTTCCTCCCCCGTGACACCTCAATAGAATGGTATTTTTAGAAGGAGTAATATGACCTTGGAAAAAAATTGGGACTATGTTTTGTGAATATAACTTGTCCACACATCTTTAGGATAAATATATAAATACAGAATGTTATTTCATTTTCAAATTAGGCCTATTTTGAATAAAATACACTATGATATATGGAACAATTGAAAAAAATGGATACTTAAAAGTGTTTTGTTGAAAAGTTTACATTTGGACCATCATTGGAAATATTTCAAAATTTCATCCAAAGGATGATAATGTAATATTTCTTGGTTTGTTTACTAATTTTATTGACTAAAGAGTTTTCAAAAACAGTTCAATGATTGTTGAAGAAGTGAATCATGTGAAATTTAACAAAATCGGCGTTTTTGATTATCAAATGACTCAAGTTGATGAGTTAAGTGACTATTATGAAAATAGAACACCTAATCCTCTTCTTGAAAATAAAATTTATGATAATAGGGAACTTGATTTTGGTGAAACCATTCCTAAAAGGATGGGTATTAGTGAACCTAAAGGTTTACTTCCAAAATATCCAAGAACCCTAATCTATCATCCCTTTGATACTATAATAGAAATCTTAGATAAATATATTAGGATGAGGTGAGGTCTAGGAAACCTTATATAATTCTCTACATTTGTATCTTCACTTGAACCTAAAACATTAGAATAAGTGTTAGCTAATGAAAGTTGTGTTTTACCCGTTAAAGAGGAGTTAAACCAATTTAAAAGGAATAAGCTATGAGATTTAGTTGAAATACCTTCTAATATCCAAGTTATAGGAACAAAATTGTTTTTAGACATAAGCAGGATAACCATGGTGTTATCATAAAGAATAAGTCTAGATTAGTGGCTAAATGTAAAATCTAATTGAAAGAAATAAAATATGAATAAACCATTACAGTCATAGCCAAATTATAATACATTATAATTCTATTACCCTATTTATATCATTTGAATTCAAAATTCTATTAGATAGATATAAAATATTATTTTCTAAAAGGTTTTCTTAGAGAGTATTTTTATATTCAACAACCTCCTGGTTTTGAAAATACTCTCTTTCCAAATTCTAATTTTCAAACATACAAAAGATATTTATAGTCCTAAACAATATCTTGGATCTTTATATGAGCATTTGGTTTCTTTTATTTTATCAATTGGATTTTCAGTAGGAGTGTAAGATCTTATTAATTTGAATAAAACTAAAACTTTAGATATTTTTTATTTCAAATATACATTGATGATGTGTTTTTTGTTTCTGTAAAAAAATATTTTCCAATTAATTTTTGAAACTCACCAAAAAAGAATTTGAGATGATCAAGATGGGTGAGTCAAATTTCTTTCTTTGTATGAAAATTTACCAAAAGAATTTGGGAATTTGTTAAATTAAATAAAATACATACATGAATTACTTAAAAGGTTTGGAATTGAAAATTTTTAGGAACATGGAACTCCTTTGATTTTAATGAAAAGATTCATTTGGATGAAGATGGAAAACCATTTGACAACAAATTATGTTGAGTAATAATTGGAAGTATACTATATTTTACTTCCAGTATACCATAAATTATTTTGTTGATACTATTATGAGCTAAATTCCAAAAGAACACTAAGGAATCATATTTAAGATCTTCCAAAATAATTTAATGGTATTTGAAAAAGAATAGTTTCACTTTGTTTCCTTTTTCTAAAAAACTCTAACTTTAATTTGACTTCATAATCAGATTCTAAATTTGGTGGTTCTAGACTGGATCGAAAGAGTACTGCAAGAATGTTTCACATTCAAGGAAACTATCTAGTATCTTGGTCAAGTAATAAATAATTCTCAGTTTCATTACGAGCTACTGAATCAGAGTACATAGCATCTAGTAGTTGTTATGCAAATTTTTGTGGATGAAAGACAACTTAATAGATTTTGGATTCAGTTTTAATATAGTTTCAATGAAATGTGATAATAATAGTGCTATCAACATTTTGGAGAATACAATAAATCATTAAATAACAAATAATATATATCTAAAGTGTAATTTCATGAGAGATCATTCTTTGAAAGGTGATATCTCTCTTTAGTTTATCCCAACTAATAATCTACTAGATGATATTTTTATTCATCCCATTTCTTGTGAGATTTTTTATTTTTTTAAGAGAGATTTGGGATTATTAGAAATTAAATGGAATTAAATTATTTTATTTATCTTTATTTTAAATATACTTCAATTTATGTATTTATTTTTAATGATTTATTGCATTTTTAAAGTCAAATTAAGTTACTCTTATTTTATATTTATTTAGGTCTAATTTAATCTTTGAAAATTGATTGTACTTCTTTTTAAAATGAAAAATGCTTTATTTTGTTTTTTATTATTTATATTAAGTCAAATTTAACCCTAAACCTAAATAAGCCACATGAACATCTCCCAAATCAAGTTTGTGACCTAACCCTGAAATGAGGCCACTCCTCCCTTTCCATTCACCCACTTCCTTTGTCTCCCAAAACCAAACTACAATCATTCAATTCTGTAAAACATCACTCAACCTCTATACGTTGGGAAAATCAAATCATGGAGATTAAATCAGTTCTGAATCTTCAAATAAAGAAATGGTAGTGGTGTACTATGTTGATTTCTTGTAGGGAAGGTTGTGGATATGGTTCGGTTGGAAGGAACAGAGACGTTGCGAAAGAAGGTTTTCTAGTTCTAGGGATGGGATTTGTTTGTTCGATGAGAAGAAGTTAGGATTATTGTTTTAGGAAGAGGTAAATGGTTTTATGAAGAATTAGAATTTTTAGTTAGTTGAAACAATGGATGTTATTTCATAGAATGGAATTGGGAAATCTTTTTTGTTAAATTCTCTAGATATGGTGGAGATCATGAACTGTCCACGTGGAGTTGAGTAAAGTTTATGTTAGACCTTAGTTGGAATGAGCTCAGTTAGACCCTTTAATTCCTTCAAATTTTTTATTGGCTCATATACTTTTTATAATATGGTTTTGAAGGACTTTGAAGTAGAATGGAAGGTTCTCTATAAATTCATTCTGACTGTAATGTCTAAGAGATAAGGTGAGATAGATAATGTATTGTTTCATGAAATGTATCTATTATATATCCTAATCAATAATGAGAAGATAAATCTACAAAGGTACATGGTAAGGTTCATAAACATTTATTTCCATGAAATGTGGAAGCTAAATTACTACCCATATTGAAGAATCATTTTCTTTGTGTTGAAGAAAAAAAAAAGTAAACTTAAATGAAGGAGAATCAATGAAGTTCCACAAGTGAAATACCCAATCAACGGTTCTTCTAAAGAATTTCGGATACAACTGGGATGATTAATCTAACTCTTTAAGATATGATAGATAGGAAATTGACTCTCAAGTAGTTATACCACCTATTCACTAACTCAGTGGGGGGCCCATCCACTACGTCACCTCTTAGGGATGCAACACCTACTCGGATGGTGTTGGATAAGGAATTAAAGAGATAGTTATTACCATATCTAAGCTTACTGTGTATGGAATCAAACATGTAGTGGAATCATTTCAAAATCAAGAAGTTATAGAGACTAGTTTTTCTAATTTAGTTCATCTAAATGTTTATATTTTTGAGGTACCTAGTGGAGCTCAAGTGTAAAGGCTAATATATATTGTGCCTAGTGTACCTACAATCAGAGATAGTGTTATATATGAGGTTGAGAACACACTGGTTGATCCACTCCCTCGATCACCTAATTATGATAGAGATGTATGTGTGATTTAGATCATAGTGGAAGATTCTTTTACATCACACACCCCCAAGGATATTCCATATCCTCCACATGTAAAGTGTATGCCCCTTCTACGAGAAATACTTCAAAAGGATCTGATGTTGAGACACACATGAAGACTTCTTCCCTTGTTATTATGACTATGTTTTATAATCTCAAAGGTTACTATAAAGAGTTGAATATAGAGATTATTTCTTCCAAGGATAACATTATACATCTTAAGGAATGTCCAATATCTAGATCTAATTTTGATACGTTGGTTGGGATGATGGCTTCCCTAACCATCTTGATCAAAAACCACTAACTAGTGCAACCTGTTTCTTCTTAAGTGAATGCTAAGAAATTTTAGGTGGTGCGAGATTAGGTGAGTGATATTAGAGGAATTTGTTCCACCAAGTCATTATTAAATGAAGTTATAGTGCCTATGGAATTACAATGTGTAAATATTTAGAATCGTCTAGTGGTTCAATAAAACCTTTTTAGGATTCCCATAATGAGACTTAATGTTTAAAATTATATGTAATAAAGACCCTACATACCATGAAAGCATGGTTGTGATCCAATTAAAATTTATTAATATGTTTCATCCAAGTATCACGCCTAATTAAGGACCTTCAATGGTTCGTAATACCTTGAATCTTTTTGACCAACTATCTTCTTATTTGATTTTAGTCTTTTTTCAGATCCTATCACTGAAATGGGACATGTTCACTCCAGTGATAATGAAAGAGTATATAAAGGATATTTTGGCAGAAATAAAGGAAAACTGAGATATTTTTCAAAATCTAGGTTATGTTTATATTTTTAATTGAATTAAATATCTATTTTTATTCAGGAATTTGTTACTTTGGTAGATTTTAAGATGGATAAAACCTTGGTGGTATCCAATAAAATCAGGCATATTGTTTCATCATCTATTAACCCCATCAACATAAATCAAAAAAATATTTCCACAATAATGAACAAGATCTATGAATACAATGATTATATTTATATTGACTCATCGAAAGAGGATCATAGTTACTTAGAGTCTGATAAATGACCTATTGTACCGGTTAGGGAAAAGGAAAATACCTACTATGTGCAGACCTCTTAGTCCAGTTTCCCTATTTACAGCTACTTCTAGTGGTTTAGTTTCTTTATCACTATCCAATAATGTGCATAAGTTTTCCCAAGTCCTTTTAGAGTTATTGGAAAAAACAAATCACATCTTAACTTCTTTGGAAGGTAGGCTAATCATATTTCATGCCTCAATTAAAAAAAATCAAGACAAGATGATTTTAGTAACTCCTATATCTCCATCAACTCTTCATATAGAAGCGAAAGTTTCTTCTTCTTCTCAAATATTCTCCACTAGATAGATTTATTCTTTTAATGGACTCTTTAATAATGTTTTATCCTCAGTTTCTCATATTTTTATACAATCTTGTAATGCTAATTTGGATATCAAAAAATCAGAAATAATAAAGAGGATAGATCTATGTATTGACCAACATTATTATATCAAAGGAAGAATAGACCTAAAAAATAGCACCTATAGATACTTATAAGGGAATTAGGAAAAGGTTTAACAATGTTTTTGATACATCAAAAATCTACAAGTGAGAGGAATCAAGATTTCCAATTACTACAACAACCAAACCTACTGGACTAGAAGAAACCTCTTCAGCACCTACCACGAAGATGATATTTTTTAGTTCTGGTTCATATGACTTTAGAAAACCAAAAAAGAAACATGAAAAAGTACGAAACAGTCCTTCCAAGATTCTTATATATGGCTTTGGTTTTTAGGATGAAGAAATTTTATCTATGGAGCTTGGAAGAGTAGTTGTACCTCTTGTAGTTAAAACTCCTACTACCTCTTCCTTCTCTCCAGGATCTAAAAAATACCATGCTGACCTCCGCCTAATTTTGAACCCATATATAAGAGAAGGTTTTCTAGATAAAGTTGTGAAAATGTATGTTTTTTTTATCATTTTTATTTTGTAAAAGTGTTCATGGTTACCAAAATTCCATTTTATCACTTTGTTTGTGAGTGAAGTGATTGTTTTCATTTAATATTTTAGTTTTGAATTTTAGTTCTAAATCTTATTCATGCCTTATTGAAATTCAATTTATTCATCATATTCTAACTATTAATCACTCATGGTGTTATAATAAATTTTTTTTCTCTAATTATCATTTCGTTTTAATTTTATAAAGGGGAGATAAGACAGATAAATTTGAAGAAGACAGGATAAACACAAAATTTTTAAAGCACTATATATTATATAGTTTTCCTACAAAAGGCATTAAATAATTTAAAATTTTATTTTTAATATTCACTAAGTTTTGTGACCATTAAAAATGGTGAGATTGTAACAATAATAATGTTATTCCAAAATATCCCATGTTATTTATTTTTTGGTGATCTCAAAAAACCTCAATGTGTTTTTAATGATTATGTTTTATCTTTTATTAACATGTTTTATTTTATTTAGTTCAATTCCTCCATAGTCTGCAATTTTATTGATGCTTTTTGAAATTTTCCAAAATATGAAAAATCAACTATGTGAGGACTTTGGATAATTGGATATTTAGATACATCAAGAAGTTGGATATTTCATGAATTTCTTATGTGATAAATTTCTACATCGATGAAATGACTATTTGAATAATCTATGTGGAGTAATCAGCAATGTAATTTGGATTCATGGAATATTTGGCTATGTGGATTTATTTGTCTACATTGGATAAGTTGAATAAAATTAATTTAGTTATGGGATCTAAATGGCCATCTGATTTGCCTACATGATGAAATTATTTATCTGAAGAACATCTTGACGGATCAATTCGTCTACGTAAATACAAATACATGGATTTCGTCCATGTGTTGATACAAAATCAAGTATATTGTTCTAAAAGTTAAATATTAATTACCATTCATGTATTTCAAGTAAAAAATTAATGTTACTATCACTAAATTAAATAATGTACAAATACATTATGTTAAAATGGATTTCAATGTGGTTCCAAGTACTGAGAAAGGAAATAACATAGATTATATTATAGTTCAATTTTTTTAACTAATGTAGTTTTTAGAAAAGGATGTATGGAATTTTATCACAAGGTCGTTTTAATTAGATATTATGTTGTACCATATTAAATTAGAAGATATACAATTTTATTTCAATAAAAATAAAATAATATGCCACTTGAACACTCTTTCTCTCTCTCTCTCTTAAAGCTTTCTTTGATTCTACTCAATGTGTAGAAAAGGAAGGAGAAGAATTGATTTTTGTATAGTTTTGATATCAATATATAACTTATTTTATTTTAGAATACTATCTTTTAGATAAACTTCATCCTTATTCTCTCTCTGAAATAATTATTGTAGGATCGAAATAATGATGTAGATGCTCAATATACAAGAGGGGGGTGAATTGTACACTTTAAAAATTCCTTTGGAACCTTTAAAATTAGTTACGAATAACTATGTTTTCCTTAAGCAAAGGAAAGGGCTAAGTTTAACAAAGTTAAACTAAGAAAATTCACAACACCTCTAACACCAAATGAAAACTTGGAATAAGGAATGAAGTTATAAACTTCAAGTCCTATGAACTTTCTTAAAACTGGAAAGAGATTCCGAAAGTAGGTTCTGGAAATATGGTTCCGAAAATTGAAACTTAACAAAATATTACCATATGAGATTATACCTTACAGCGTATAGAATCTAAATGAATCAGAATACAAGTAAGGAAGTATAAGAAAGTTATACTTTCCTTATAATACAAAATGCAGTAGAAACAAAAAAAGTAGTAAAACTACAAGTAACAAGATATAAGTATTTTAACTCAAAGATAAGGGTATCCAACAACCTTGGATAAAGGTCCCTTGATTTATACTTTCAAGAAAGTCTGTCTTACCCACACCAGGGTAATCCCTCGATACGAAGATCGGAGTCTCTCTCTTGCTATCCCCTCAAGCCCTCAACTTCAAGGTAGTTTGTCACCTCTGTCTTCCTCAGCAAGGAAGCCCTCAACTTCAAGGTGTTGGAAACCTCTGTCTTCCTATCCCCGGAAGTCCCTGAATGTAATCACCAACATTCGGAGTCTAACCAAAAATAATTTTCAGAGTCTAAATAAATTCGGAGTTTATATAACAAAGATGATCAGATTTAGTTTAATAGGTGAATTCGGAATGAGAATTCGGAATGAGAATTCGTCATCAAAATTCGTAATGAGAATTCGATGTCGAACTTCATAAGGATTCGTATCCAGAATTCGGAGTAGAACTTAATCAGAGTTCGTATCCGGAATTCAGAATGAAACTTTATTATAGTTCTCATCTAGAATTCGGAGTGAAATTTTATTACAGTTCTCATCCAGAATTCGGATCCTAAAACAGAATGCTTCATATCAAAGTTTCAAACAATTCCGAGAATATAGAAATGAATCTGAATCTTATACTTAAGAAATATATGGATGAAAATATGATAAGGATAATCTTTTCTTACAAAATCAATTTTCCTTATAAAAGCAATTTTCCTTATAAAATAAATTTTCCTTATAAAAGAAATTTTCCTTATAAAAGCTATTTTCCTTATAAAAGCAATTTTCCTTATAAAAGAAATTTTCCTTATAAAAGAGATTTTCTTAAAGATAAGGTGTTTGTGATTTTCAGAACAAGAAGGAATGGAAAATTCATAGGGAAAACCTTATTGACTCAACAATCTCCCCCTTTTTGGAAAGCACAAACATCCTTACGAAAAAGAAATTCTAAGAAGAAAGAAAACATTAAGGCTTATCTCCCTTTGATTTAAGGATATTGATGAATACGACTAACTCCCCATTATGCTTTGAAACTCTAAGAATCGTATTCTAGATTTTCAGAATGATATTTCATTACGAATAAAAAAGTCTTCTTTAATGAAAAAATCCCCCTTAGATAAACTCTATTAGAGTTTTTTTTCTTTCTCACCCTTTTTTAAGATTATTTTTCCCCCTTTATTAGGGTTCTTTTCCTTCTCCCCCTTTGTGATTTTCAAAAATAATTTAAGGGAATGGAAAAAAATAACAAAGTACCTAAAAAAAATTAGTAGCAACAACAAAAGAAATGAGCAAGCACAAATTTCATTAAGTTTGAAAGCTCGGAAACAAAGAAATTTAGATACAACAAAAGATCGGATCTGTATATTTTGGATCTTTTTCCTTCTCCATGAGACCCTTAAGAATAGTCTTTATCTTCTTCAAGTCTTTATGGTCTTCCTCAACTTTCTTCTCTAACACAACAATTCTTGCATTTTGAGCTTCAATCTTTTCTTCCTGAGCTTTAAGCTTTTCTTCCTGAGTTTTAATCTTTTCTTCCTGAGCCTTCAACTTTTCTTCAAACTCAATCCGATGATCCCTTTCAAATTTCCAGTTTTGAGAAACAGAATTCAGCTTCCCATTCAGATCTCTGACTTCTTGAATCCGGAAATTCTTTTCATCTGTCAACTTTTCTTCAAAGGATGAAGTAAGCTCATTTATCTTCATGTCTTCTGTCTCAAAGGCATCCTTCACATTGTCTTGGAATTCATCAAAGATCCTCATCTCTTCTATAGTCTTTCTCGACCAACTAGTCATCCTCTTGCAAGATCTTTTGTGGGCTCCATAGCCAATAAAGAAAGTTTTGAACTGAGCCTCTATCTCAACACATTTGTCCATAACCATGGATACGGAGTCTGTTTTCTAATTCAAAGCATATTGGAGCATCTGGAATCTTGAATCAATACTTGAGAAAGTCGGAATAGTACCTACCAACTTCTTTAACGACTGAACAACAAAGTCATTCCCCAACGAAGATGACTCCGAATCCGAAACTTTAGTTGGAGAATTTTCTTCTTCAAAATGCTCAACCTTCTCCTTAGAAGAATCACCAACTTCCCTTTTCTTTATAACCACTACGCTCGGGGTATCAACAACAAGTTGTTTTCCCTTGTCCTTTTTCGGAATGGATTCCTGTTCTGGAGTTCTCTTTTCACTGTCAGACACTTGAACAACATTGTCTTCCTCATCAGCAACTTTCTGAGCACCAACCTCTACATTCTCCATTTTAGAAATATCTTGTAGAATTTGTTCTTCCTCTACATGATAAGCTACTTCTTCTTCTCCTTTCTCCTCATCCATCGCTGGAGTGACTAACTTAGAATACTCAGCTTATTAGGTTCAGAGCGACAAATGTTCCGAAGGAGTCCCCTTATAATAATCTACTTTATTTAAAACATCTCCGGTTTCACCACTTCCTTCAGCAACAGCTTCTTCTTCTTCCACTTTCTCAACCTGGTCTACTTCCTCAACAGGCTTAGCTAATGCCTCTTCCGGAGCAACAAAGTTTCTTCCTAGAGTCTCAGGTAGAGATTACAAAGAAAAAGATCTTGGAACAGGAATGTTTGCTAAAACCATCTCATTAAACTTCAACAAATCCTGAGCTACCTTGGCTTCAGACATTTTCTTCTTAAGCTTCTTTTCTTTCACTTGTTTTTCTAGCTCATCTGAAGCTTTTTCCTTCAAGGCCTTAGCCTCCGCAAGATCCAATCCAAACTGAGGCTCCCCTTGCAATCTCTTCTCTTTTATTTCCCTACATTTAGCAACTACCTCATATGGGTAAGTTTTCTTCTTCTTCGGTTTTGGAGGTACGGAATGAACTTCTTTATATTTGGGATTCTATGCTTCAACTACAACTTTCTTCAACCTCCTCTTCTTCACTGATTTAGAATTTTCCAGATCAGAAACTTTCAGAACCGCTTCTTCTTGAGCAGGTAAATTAATAAACTGATCAATCTTCTTGTCGAAGGCTACTTCCATCCTTTTGAGAGTACCATCACTCACCAACATAATCTTGAAAACTCTTGGCTTAGACTTGCAAGCCTCCTTGAAAGACTCAAGGCACAGAACTATCAATTTTTAGAGGATTGTTGGATACATTATGATCTGAGCTCTCAAATTTCCTTTCTTAACATTATCAAGGGTAATAAGAATGTGTTTCATCATATTAAACTTCCTCAGATTTATCAGAAAATCTAGGATGTAGATCTCACTCTTCTTCAGACTATCTTTGTCACCCTTTCTCGGTACGATAAGGCCTTGTACCCATAACTCTAGAATTATGAAATTTGTAGACAGAGAAGCAATCTTCGGAGCCTTATCATCTGACAGTCCAAGAGTTTCTAAAGCCTTTTCCTTGTCGAAGCTTCCCTTTGAATCTGGAAAAACATGAGAAATACACTCAGATTCTCCTTCATTGTTCAGCCCTACCAAGCTGGCTGCCTTGGCATAATAAATCTTATAAGTCTTACCGTAAGTCTTAAAAGACAACTTCTCCCTTCCATCTTCCTTAAGGAAAGAGACTGTCTCATAGAACTCTACAAGCAAATCTGAAAACACTTCATCTTGATTCCCGGGCTTTGACACCGCAACATCTTCCCATCTGTTGAGCTTAATATTCTTGGATATCATAGAATCATACTTTTTGAAGAAATTAGGATGAACCAACCTTTATCTATATACCAACCACTACGAAATAGGTTTAGAGGGAGACATGTCTTGAGAAGCTACTTCCACAGACATTCGTATCTGAAGACCTCTGAGAAGTTTGGAATGAAGAAAGCTGAAGTTCGGAATGGTCTTAAAATAGAGAGGCAGAACTTGAGGACGTTGGAGCTTGAAAACCGATGTGGGACAACCATTTGGGGTCCCCTTTATATAGGCAAATAGAAGACGGTTCAACTTCCTCAGTTGATCGAACGGTTGTGACAAGATGATATCAGATCTGAAGGTTGAAAACCAATTCTCAAGAAAACTTGGATCCGATCTTTTGAGGTTTTTATTAAAACAAAGATTTAAGAAAACTATAATCTGAAAACAAAATATAAGAAAATATCAGCAAGTAAAGTATGACTACGAAAACTTGAGTAAGGAAAACATACCTTTCGGATTGGCTTAAGAGAAATATTCGTAATGTGTAACAAAAAAAGACTACGAAAAATCTTTATAATGAAAAGACATTGTTCACAAAAATCACTATGAAAAACTCAAAAAAACTTTACAAGAAATTGAAAAACGAAAATCTCAATATGAAAACCTCGGTACAAAAATCTCGTTATGGAAATACCAGTACGAAATTTTCCATTCCGGAAGTTTTCAATATGAAAATTTCCATTCCAGAAGTTTTCTATACGATAATATCCATTCTGGAAATTTTCTGTTCCGGAAATTTCCATACCGGAAATTTAGTTCCGAAAAGTTTGAAAACAAACTTTGAAAAACACAGTTACTCTAACAAACAAATGTACTCTCCCAATGAAAATGAGTTTATTACTGTAAGGATATTTTTTCAACATAAAGTTAATTAA
Organism: Viscum album; assembly: GCA_963277665.1. NCBI lineage: Eukaryota > Viridiplantae > Streptophyta > Magnoliopsida > Santalales > Viscaceae > Viscum > Viscum album. The sequence goes on along the minus strand of OY728152.1, from coordinate 1,194,745,218 downwards.
GAAATATTACCTTACTGTTATCATTCCTAAATTCTGTTTAATGTATTCAAATCTATCAGTAGGAAAATATTTTGGGAAAATATCAGAAAGTTTATCTTGCGTTCCGATAAATTAAAGAATGATATCTCCTTTTAGTTTGTGATCCCTCAGAAAGTGATGCCTAATATCTATGTGCTTTTCACAAGAGTGCTGTGCAGGGTTCTTACATAGGGCAATGGAACTTGTGTTATCACAAAAAAATTGAGTATTAGTAAAACTCAAGCCATAGTCTATGAGTGTGTGTTGCATCCACAACACTTGAGCACAACAACTTCCAACTGCAACATATTCAGCTTCAGCAGTGGAGAGTGCTACAGAATGTTGCTTCTTGAAAGACCAAGAAACTAATGAATCTCCTAAGAAATGACAAGTTCCGGATGTACTTTTTATATCTATTCTACATCCACCAAAGTCAGCATCAGAAAAGATTTTTAAAATAAAATTATTTCCAGAAGTATAAAATAATCCTAGATCCATGGTTCCCTTAAGGTAGCGAAAAATTGTTTTTACTGCCTTTAAGTGAAATTCATTAGGATTGGATTGATATCTTGCACATAATCATACTGAGAACATTAAGTCTGGTCGACTAGCTATTAAGTAAATTAAACTTCCTATCATACCTCTAAAAGATGTTTGATCTACTGGTTTCCCAGCTTCATCAAGATCTAAAGAGTTTTAGGTACCAATGGGAGTACTTATACTCTTAGTGTTGTCATAACCATACTTTTTAAGAAGATTTTTAATATACTTATGTTGAGATATGTAGGTTTCTTCTGGTTTTTGAGAAATTTGAAATCAAGGAAAAAAGTTAACTCACCCATCATACTCATTTCAAACTCAGGTTTCATTAGACTTGCAAAAGAGTTGGTGAAGGATTGCTGAGTTGAACCAAATATGATGTCATCAACATAAATTTGAACAATCAAAATAATTTTCTTATCTTCCTTTATAAAAAGGGTTGGATCTGCATTTCCCTTAACATAGTTATTTTGAATCAAAAATCCAGTAAGTCTATCATACCATGCTCATGGGGCTTGTTTAAGGCCATACAGAGCTTTGGTAAGTCTAAATACATAATCAGGATGTTTTGTATCTTCAAAGCCAGGAGGTTGTTCAATAAAAACTTCCTCTTGAACATAACCATTAAGAAAATCACATTTCACATCCATATGAAAAAGTTTAAAATTAAAGAATGCTGCAAAGGCAAGTAGAATACGGATAGATTCAAGTCTAGCTACTGGGGCATAGGTTTCTTCATAGTCTATTCCCTCTTGCTGATTATAGACTTTAGCAACAAGTCTAGCTTTATTTCTTACTATGACTCCATTTTCATCACATTTATTTCTGAAAACCCATTTTACTCCAATAATAGAAGTTTCCTTAGGTATTTCAACCAAAGTCAAGAATTTATTCCTTTCAAATTCATTTAGTTCATCTTGCATGGCTTTGATCCAATCATCATCACCTAAAGCTTCATCAGTGCTTTTAGGTTCTAATTGGGAAAGAAATGATAGATGTTCTACTTCATTTCGTAAGGAACTTCTAGTTCTTACTGGTTGATTTACATCACCAATGATGCTATCACTGGGATGATTCTTAAGAAACACCCGATTTGGGTTTTGAAAAGCCTGTTCATCAACATAGGGTAGAAAGTCTTCCGGGGTAAATGTTTCAGAAGTATCTTCTTGAACATTATCCTATTCAGAAGGTTCTTCTATCAAAGGTTGACAATCATCTTTTCAAAACACATCTGAGGATGTAGGCTAGGATGGTTTAAAAACAAAAGGATCAGACTCATCAAATTTTACATGTACTGTTTCTTCAACAGTACAAGTATTTTTATTAAAAACTCTATAAGACTTAGAAGTTGTGGGATAACCTAAGAAAATTCATTCATCAGATTTTGGTGCGAATTTATATATGTTATCTTTAGTATTCAAAATGAATACTTTGAAACCAAAAACCTTGAAGTAGGATAGTCTTGGTTTTCTACCATTCCATAACTCATCAGAGGTTTTATTAAGAAAAGGTCTAATCAAAACTCGATTTATATTATAGCAAGTAGTACTTAAAGCTTCAGCCCAGAAATGTCTAGCTATAGAATATTCACTCAATATGGTTCTATTTATATCTTGAAGAATTATATTTCTTCTCTCAACTACACCATTTTGTTGAGGAGTTCTAGGTGCTGAAAAATTGTGAGTAATACCTTTTCTACTACAAAAAGTTTCAAAAACAGAATTTTGAAATTCTCCTCCATGATCACTATGAATAGTTTTCAATGGAAGTTTTTTCTCATTTTTAACTTGAGCTCTAAAACTTTTAAAATAAGAAAAAGCTTCAGACTTCCTTGCTATAAAATAAACCCATGTAAATCTAGTGTAATCATAAACTAGAACAAACACATAGTATTTGCCTCCAATACTTCCAGTTTGTGTTGGACCAAAAAGATTCATGTGCACTAACTGTAATGCATCAGTTGTTGAGACTTCACCGATTGATTTAAAACTAGATTTATGTTGTTTTCCATATTGACAAGGATCACAAACTTTAGAATAATCGAATCTAAGCTCCGGTATATCCTTAACTAGTTCCTTCTTAGAGATTTTACATAGATTTCTAAGGTTACAGTGACCTAATCTTCTATGCCATAACCAGGAGTGATCTTCCATTTCACTCAGGCAAGGTAAATCTTGGCTCCTGAGGTCTTCTAGGATCAAAGTGTAAACATTCTCTTGCCTATTGGCAAAGAGAACAAATTCTTCCTTGGAATTGTGAACTAAGCACTTATCATTCCTAAAATTCACAAGGTAACCTTCATCACATAACTGACTTATTCTAATGAGGTTGTGCTTAAGACCCTTAACAAAAAGAACATTTTAAATAAAAGTTTTTCCTAAAAGAACAATATTACCAATACCAACAATCTCTCCCTTAGCATTGTCTCCGAAAGTTACCTTTCCTCCTTTCGTTTTGATAATCATCTCAAAATAGCTTTTCTTACCATTCATGTGCCGGGAACATCCACTATCCATGTACCATGTATTGTTGCTGGTACTCCCTTTATTTTCCTGAAATCAAGAAGAGAATTAGACTTTCGGAATCCAAACTTGTTTGGATCTGAGATTACCAGATAACAAAATTTTAAGAACCCACATCTTCTTGGAAAAGTAAGATTTGTGAAAACCTAAGGATTGGGTTTTGTTTAAGGAATAATTCTTTGCCCAGTGACCACCACATTGACACTTGGTACAAAATGGGGAACTTTGAAGAAAAAAATAATTGTTACTAAAAAATGGTTTTGCATGGGTATAACCAAATCCGGATTTATTTCTTAAAGGTCGTATTTGGGAATACATTTTATCAAAAGTTTGCTTACCATGGGTAAAGTTTGATAAACACTTCCTTAAGGAAAAAATTTCGGACTTGATTTTTATAACCAAGTTTTTATCCTATGATGTTACATAATTAGTATAATAGGTGAGAAAGGATAAGATACCCTTTGTAATACTAGGATGCCTAGATATTAAGGAATAAAAATAATAGCACACTACTGTACAAGTAAACACTACAAATTGATGTGATTTCCTGGCCCACACTCTCGAATTTGATGCGAATAAAAAATACTTTACCTTATATATTTCATATGAACTTTATATTACTAGACATAACTATCCATATTTACATGAACTAATGAAAATATTTCATTACATTCATTCCTAATACCATTTAATTTTAAATTTTTATAGAATTATGAAAAAAAATATAAACTAACAAAACCCATGACTTTCTCAACCAATGGATATTTTTTTCCAATATATAATAAACTACTTAATTTATAATAATTCTTTAACATCTCCCAAAAATTATTTCACAAATTTTCTCCTTCTAAAAAACTCATTCATAATATACTTATTCATAACCAAGGGATTTGAAATATAATAAAATCGAAATATCAAATTCTTAGTAAAAGAAACAAATATCTGGATCTTTCAAAAACATAACCATGGTGAACATGATAGGGAAAAAATATAAAATCATAATAATTCCATAATGAACTGAAACTAAAAGAACTACATATCCCAAAAATTAAATGAAAACATGGATGTCTTCAATACTAATCTATACTAATGGAATTCATAATGTCTAATATCAAAAACATTTTGACAAGTCCTTGAGCCAAGATATTATAATGATATGTGGAGAGGTGTACACCAAAACTCAAGTTGTTTTATCTCATGAGACCGATCAATGAATTTTCGGTATATATAATTTTGGGTCAACGCATCACTTCATTAATCCCAATTTATTCACCCTAACAGTCAAGAAGACATTTCATTCCATTCCCTATGGAAAATTTGGATAAATAAAAAAATCGATACAAATGTAATGAAGAAAAAGAAATGTTTATATTTAATTATCCTATGTTATTAATAAATAATCATCAAGAATTTCAATACTTCCCCATATAACTTATAAACATTCCTTCTGGGTGAACAACCTCGATTCTAAATTTTTTTAAAATGAGATGTTCACACTGTATAGGGTAATGAGTATAAGAGTAACTTAATTCTAGAATTATATTGTCATAATTCATCTAGAGAAATAAGGATTATAGTTACAAAATAACACATCTCTAGTTCAATAAAGGAAAATTTTAAGGGTGTTGGCATAAATGATAAACACTCGTGAAAAAAATAATTCTTTGAGTGATATCACAAAAGAATAGATCAAAAATCGAATTGTTTGATAATATGAGTTAAATCCACCAAATTATATATATATATATATTATAGGATAATCCATGAAACTTAAACCTCATTAGGATAAATAATTTTGATAAATATAAGGTAAATTAAAGTGAAATAATAAAATATCATTTAAAAAAATAATATTAATCTAAAATACATATTTATATGTCCCTTTCAATGATAAATTTTCAAACTTTGATATGAAAGTTTTTTAACACTTTTAAATCTAAAAAAAATATCTAATAATGGTACCTTGAAATTAAATTAATTTTTTATATATGAAATTTGGAGCCAAAATATAAAACATTAGATTATGAAAGGGATCTTTTAAATGCTTGAGAATATCTTCATTACAAATCTGGATAGAAAAAATAATAATTAAACATTATTTGCATTAAAACTTAATTTTCCCATGCCCATGGGGGCTGGTTGAGTTGGTTCAAGGCGGTGGTGTCACGTCGTTGAGGTTCCAAGTTCGATTCCTCACAAAGGAAACGTGCACCATACGCCAGCGATCCTCTCATCCCCTCGACTCCGTGGGAACTGGCCCAAGCCCAAGGGTTGGCCACCTTAGGCCTAGCTGGGTGCGTGCGGCGCGCAGGTGGGCAGGCCAGCCCAATAACTCGTTACCCATACAACACGTTTTCCCACGGGGGCTGGGTGAGTTGGTTCAAGGCGGTGGCATCCTGTCATTGAGGTTCCGGGTTCGAGTCCTCGCAAAGGCAACGTGCACCATACGCCAGCGATCCTCTCGTCCCATCAACTCCGCGGGAACTGGCCCAAGCCCAAGGGTTGGCCACCTTGGTCCTAGCTGGGGGCGTGCGGCGCGCAGGTGGGAAGGCCAGCCCAATACCTCGTTACCCATACAACACATTTTTCGCCCGCGGGGGCTGGGTGAGTTGGTTCAAGGCGGTGGTGTCCCATCGTTGAGGTTCCGGGTTCGAGTCCTCGCAAAGGCAACGTGCACCATATGTCAGTGATCCTCTCGTCCCCTCGACTCCGCGGGAACTGGATGAAGCCCAAGGGTTGGCCACCTTGGGCCTAGCTGGGGGCGTGCGGCGCGCAGGTGGGCAGGCCAGCCCAATACCTCGTTACCCATACAACACGTTTAGCCCGCGGGGGCTGGGTGAGTTGGTTCAAGGTGGTGGCGTCCCGTCGTCGAGGTTCCTAGTTCGAGTCCTCGCAAAGGCAACATGCACCATACGCCAGTGATCCTCTCGTCCCCTCGACTCCACGGGAACTGGCCCAAGCCCAAGGGTTGGCCACCTTGGGCCGAGCTGGGGGCGCGCGGCACGCAAGTGGGTAGGCCAGCCCTATACCTCGTTACCCATACAACATGTTTGTAGTTGGGGTATGGCTTAGTGGTAAGCACCCCGTAATACTACATGAAAAATGGGGGTTCAAAACCCATTAGGCACAGGGACTGTATCAGCACTGTAGCGGGTACTGTAGCAGTGCCGGTATTATTGATCGGCAGGTACTATAGTAGCGGCAGGGCACTATAGCGGCGGCGGTACTGTGCGGTACTGTAGTACCCGGGTTACTATTCAAAGAATAGGAATTTGGCTAAAAATTTGGGCATACGGGTTATGTAATGGGCTTCAAGCTCACTGGGCCTTCGGGAAATGTAATGGGTCTCCCTCTACCCAGTTAAAAGAGGTCTTTGCTTTGCTTTATTAATAAAAATGAGGCTTCGGCCCCAACCTTTAAAAAAAACTTAATTTTCCCATGGAGGATTATAAAATACCATATTAAATGAAATAAGATTTTAATAACCTAAAAATGGAAGAATAAATTCAAAGACAAAACTTTATAACTCAAAAAAGGATATTTGAGTTACCAGCGCCCCTTACGGACAACATATCCTAAGAAGTAAGAAACATTTTTCAAAGGGTTTATGTGGTTGGAATGTATATTCCCATAAATAAATGAGAGAATATCACATATTAAAATAAAAGGGAATAATGTTCCCAAATAAAATGAAAAAAATCAATATAATGATTATAACTCAATGAATGAAATTTCGGTTACCAAAGAACATTACAATTGGGGAAATAACTCAATCAATATAAACTCAAATAAGGGAAGATGATTTAGATTTTAAAAATCATGATATAAAAATATTATTATAAAAATACATACGTGGGTAGTAAATACACCATACAATGAAAATATTTTGCACAAAAGGAATTATGTATCAAGGAATAATGATTGAGACCAAGATAATCTTTACAAACTCAGAAAGTTTTGATTCAAAACCCCTTGAAAGAGAGGGATTGAAATTGAACTTATGATACATTTTTTAGAAGATAACTCATGATATGATATCTCAACTCAGTATTATATACACCAAATAAATTAATTTAGTTTAATAATACCAAACATTTCTCAAGGAGAGGAATTTGAGACAAAACCCATTACCACAGTTATGATTTGTTCTGTACTAGCACCAAACATCCTAAGTAATTAATTTAAATTAAATAAATAAATAAAAGTAACCTTATTCAAATCTTTAACCATTTATACTCCCCATTTAAAATCATTTAATGTATATAAATAACAAATTGTTTTTTCCTATTTTCAACACTAAGTGTAAGTAATCCTTATCATCTAGAACAAGTTTCATAAAAGTTGTATTAGTATCTATTCTTTTAAAGTATTACATAATTATTAGATCATATAAGGTAATATAATATATTTTCCAATATATTTTACCAATATATGATCTAAATTCATGGAATAATTGGTTATGATCAGTGAGGATAAATCAGCGATATACATGTTTTAGTTATTCTAAATAAAAGAAGGGTGATTTATTAATTCAGGAGTTAAATACTGATATAAGATTAAAATAACAAAAAAATAATATTTATATAAATATATATAACATATTATACTAGTAAATAAATTCTATTGGTCATCTAGGATATAAATTCATAGTATTGTTAAAGTGGGTGGTTATGCCACCCCAAACGTCAACCTACCAAGATAAATGATTAATTATGATGTGGTTTATTTATAATATAATTATACCAAAATCATAGTGATATTATTTAGTTTTTATTAGTGTGATATATATTACTTTTAAATAATTAAAAAAATAAGATAATTTACATAAATCCATTTCTTAGAAAGAATAGACTATTTTCTAATTAGTAAGGTCATTTAAAATGATTGAATTAATAGTAATGGTTTGTTGATAATATAAATAATAGGATCTAAAAAATTTTATACCATAACCCCAATTATACCATAAAAATAATATTTATCCTTCAAATCATTCTCATGGCCATCCATAAAAGGAGGTGATGAAACAAATGATAATCAATTGTTTCATGGAGGTGTAATTCTACACACACATGGTTGACGATTTCATTTTCCACTGAATGGGAGAAATGATTAAAATTATTTACCTTTTCATATTCCTAAAAATTATATTTATATAATAATTATTTATGAAATTCCACTTTTATACGGGCCTTGTAATGTGGTGAAGGAAAACAAAACACATTGTGTCATGGAGGCGGAAGTTCGCACAATGCACAGATTATGCTATCATTTTTCTGAATACAAATTCAGAAAGGTGATTAATGATTATTACCAAATAATAATAAAATTTAGTATAGAAAAAATAATTATTTAATTAAATTTATATTTTTAATTTTAATTATAAAATAAAATATATAAGAAAGAAGTTGTGTAAAAATGATTACTCACATTGAGTACTCTGATATTTCCTTAGAAGATCCCTTGGAAGTTAATGGAATAGGCTAATATCTTACATATAAAAGCTCAATAGAGTGAAATGGTATTCTAAGGTAATGAAAAATTTCAGTTTTTATAGTAGAAACCTATTTTTATGAGTTCCTTGAAGGTGTGGTGAGAGTCCCCTTTTATAAGTAGATTGAATTGCATTTTCATAAATATTTTAACTTAATATAAGGGCAGAACATGTTCAACATATATAGGGGGTATAAAATTGATAAATAAGGTAGTTAAAAAGAGATACAATTTATAAACACATCATACACTCAATTACTTGAATTTTTCATGGTTCAAACCCATTACCCACTTCTACCATTTTAGATTCTATTCTGGTAACTAGTTTTTACCTAAGGTAACTTGTCCTTTATTCCCAAAATTAAAGTTATATTTATGATATAATTTTTCAAAAAAATTTCTAAATTTTTAATCCATTTCATTTTATAAAATTTTTAAAATAAATAAAAATAAAAATAAAAATAAAAATTTATAATGTATTAAGAGCAACCTTTGAGAAATTATTATTTATATTCTAAAATATAAAATATTGTATTGTAAATTAAAAAACCATTTAAAACTATAAAGTCAAATTTATAATACTTCTTTGATCTTATAAAAATGTTTCATGAATTTCCAATACAAATATATGTGATAATAATGTTAGAAAATTCATGTTATTTGTAAGAATAGTATTTTCAAATCAGAAATCATTCTTTTTTTAAACAACCCAAAAAATAATATTAAAATAATATTATTATCATTAATAAAAAAACAATTTTAATTTATTCTTATTAAAATCATAAATTTAAGAAATTTTATGATTAAATAAAAATGGGATATATAATGAATAATAATTTTTATAGGAAATAGTTTTTAACAATATTAACTATTCTCATTCATACTTCTTATCATTTACTAATATAATTATAATTAACCCATTACCAATATCCAAAATATTTTATCATCATTAATCACATGTTTTATAAATTAGAAATGTATATTTCATATAAGGAAAATATTTTGAAAAATTCATTTTGAAGTATAAAATGATTGTATTAGTCATTTTAGTTGTACCAATTGAACTTCATTCATATTAAAAATAGCCTTGATTTTATTTCTATAAATATTTCAAAAAGTGGTTATTCCTTTTCATTAGTACTAATTCAATGGATAATTTTTAATGATCTAAACATATTATTGTTGTATTTTAGTTCTATGTTTTTGAAGTTTTTCCGATTATCAGTTTTGACAGCTCAAAGGTCAGGTTCTCTCATATAATGTGTATAGAGGTACTCTTTTCAAATCCTTAGTAATGGTACTATATTTTGGAGTCACTTTTTTTCTTATGTATTTGGAAATAGGGGGTATTTTACAGATCATTTGTAAATTTATTTTTGTATTAAGTTTAATTTAAAAAGTTGATAAACATTAAGGTGGGTTCATTATTCAGGATTTAAGGTTATAATATCCATGATATTTTTGATATATTTCATTAAATTCACATTCACATCATGAGGTGATTTTGATCGGAATATCTAATTGTTTTATATTTAATCGATTCCATAACTAGGGTTGTAATAATTATAAATTCTCATTGACATGAGTTTAAATATTTCATGTACCCATGCTTAAGTGTGGTTCCAATAATCCATGGTATCAACATATCAAAAAAAATTCATTAATCCTTGGAATTTTGAGTTCAACATACAGAATACAAATTTACATAATATTAAATGGGAAAAAGATCTCAATCACTTAATATATCCAAATTATGACACACCCCAATGGATGATTTAATCTACCATTTTTATGGTTATTAATTTTGTTGATGTTGTTTATGGTGATATGTTAAAAAGAGAAAGAAAAAATAATGGTACAAGATAAGAGTGGTTTGCCGAACACAAACACAAATAGTGAAAAGAGGTAAACATGAACTTTAGATTAAATTTGAAAGTGAAGTATGGAAATATTTTCAAATTAATTTAAATTTTATTAAGAAAAATGATAATAAACTATATAATTTGTAATAAATTATGATAAGAAGAAGATAACTCCACTAATATTTAAATACAATTAAAATTCAAAAAATTATGAGATCTCAAATGATGGTGGGTGAACAAAAATGAAAAAAAAGAGTATAGGAGATGTATCTCAAGTATAAATTTAGTTTATATAGACCTACCATATATTTTTAAAGGATATGGACATGAAATTGTGACCTCATAAATTCTAAAGTACCATCATCTTGAAAGGAGAAGAGGGGCGTGTATTTAAAACCTATGTTGGTGGATTGTTTACCTTCCAAAACTATCATTAAAGTTAGATCAACCATTTGAACATGAATATCATAGAATATAAAAAATTATTCTCCTTAAAAGTTTTATATTTGGATTTGGATAGTACCCCCTCCTATTTTACTTTACATTAGATTTTTTGTTCTAAATATATAGCTATTTTCCTAAACCATGTGATGTTGTCCAGTTTTATCCACAATATTTAAAAGGACATAATGTTAAAACATTTATGGTGATGAATATTCCACCATATCAAATAAAAATATTCTAAAAATATTTTTACCTAATTCTTTACTTTATACAAAAAAAATTCAACTCAATTGGGTGAGTGGATTATGAGAAATTTTAATAATTATTTTCTTTTTTAAAATTCTGGACAAAATTGGGTTCAATAAATTCATGAATAGATTGGTCCCCATTAAGGTTGAATTGTGACTTGAAATTTTTATCCAAGGTTTATATTTATATCATATAACATGATCTATAATTTCATTAAATTTCGTATTTTGTATTGAGCCAAAAAAAGTCTTCATGGATGGTCCAATTTTATTCATAGATTTGGTGGGCATTATTCTGTGGTTTATATGGCCCTTTATGTGGCTAAATTAACAAAATATCGAGTTGAAATATATTTTTTTATTTGAATCAGAAAAACTAAAAATTAATAATCACATAATTTAGATTGGTATATTGAAATACATGATTAAAATAGTGTATTATAGTGAAATTGAATGAATTGGAACAATGTTCTCAATATATGCTTATGATCAAAACATGAACATTGACGGTAAATTAATAATTTTTTAGGAAACAATTAGTAATGGGAGTAAAATAAAATAATTAATTAATATTTAATATCAACTCCCCCATACCTAATATAGTGCATGTCTTCAGACACACAAAACAAAAACACACAACAAAATAATTTTATCTCACCAACTTCTGTTAAAATTTTATTTTCTTCAATCATGGGGGTTTAAAATTGTTCACTTATCCATAATAAATTCTTCCAAAATTTTTTAAATAAATCATGTGTCAAAAAAACATTTTTCATTATAAAATTTAGAAATGGAAAATTTGATTACAAAAATCTCACACCTCTTATAATAATGTAATTTTTTTATGGAGGTTCACTCATTCACCCAAAAAAGTAAAAATCATAGATTTTGTAATATCTATTAGCTTACATTACATATTATAAATTTAAAATTAATCTAGAGTTAATTTTTAGAGGGTTTTAAATGGATATTGGATGGTATAAAGAAAATGGTAAAACGAGAGAAAAAAGGTGGGATAGACCAATACTGAAAAATCAATTCATAATTTATGAAATGAGACATGGAATAAAGTGTAAATACATATTTACAAGGTTATTAATGTTATTAAGAATGAAAATATAGAGTGGTAAAATTATAAGATGTTGAAAAGATGAAATATTTTCTAAAAAACAAAACTTCTCACAATGACTTATGAAAACATGATGCAAGTTTTCTTTTTTTCTTTTTTTTCTTTTTTCCCTTATTCAAAAGTTTCACTAGGAAAAAATATCACACTAATCACCCAAACCTAGTTTAATCTCTTTAAAAAACTAATCTTAATTTTTGTAATAAGATCAATTGTTGAGTAAGGGTTACTTTTTACCTACCTAATAAATGATCCATTTTTTCATATTTTTTTTTGGATTTTTCACTTTTTTCATCTTTTGAACACCTTTCAATAAAATTTTTACAAAATTTCAAAACATAAATACACACCCAAACCTCAAAAAACTCTCTCCAATGCTTAAATTGATACTTTCTCTAATCTATAGTATGGCACATTAAAAATCAATGAAATTATACCAAAATGAAATCCATTCCCATAAAAAATAAATTTCAATAAATCATGCAATGAAAATACATATAGATATTAGGTGGGGAAATGATTTTTTCATGTAATACGACTATCAAAAAAAAATCCATTGGTTTTAAGGGGCTTTGAAAATGACTATCAAAATAATTGCAATGAGATGCCCTTTGGCTATTTTGATTCTCATCTGGTTCAGAAAATGCATCTATCGTATTAATGCACACTAAAGTAGTAGATTCAGACCAACAGTCCAAAAGCTCAAGACTCATAATTAGGGTTTAAATACAAACAATTTTACAATATGTTCATAGTTTAACTTGTCATGAAATCAAACATTGTTACTCTTATCAAGATAAAAATAATTTCCCAAATAAAAATTTGATCATTCAAAATTTTTGTTATTGACACAAAACATTTTATAAAAATTTATGATAAAAACATAATATTTGATATCAAAAAATGACTTTTTACTCAAAAAATGGTTAGAAAAAATTTCAAAATTTAATATTGAGTGAATTTGACTCTCTCTTTTTGTGTTTTTTTTTAATAAACACCCATAAAAAAAAGATGTAAAATGAAATTTTAGATGAATAAAGTAGTAAAAAAATAATAGACAATGTGAGAATGAGAGGGGAAAAAGAATAAATGGAGCTAAAGAGAGAGATAATGAGATAGAAGGAGGGGTGAGAAAGAAGAGAGGTGTATGGAGTTAAATGGAAAGAGGTTCCCCTAGTTTGGATTTGTTGGGTTTCCATCTCCATTTAATAGTGGGTCTACTCCAAGAGTTGTGGATTTGGTGAATGTCGATGTGGTTCCCTGAGATTTTCTCCTCCTATAGTAATACATTAACTAATTTCTGTTAACCATGAATTTCCTTTTAGAAGAGGGTTCATAGACATGCATTGCACCATATTCGTAAATATTAGTAATAATAAAATGAAAATACCAATGATAATTAATACTACCTAGTTGGATCTGAAATGAAAATTTTAAGAGAATTATTGTTTCACCTTCCTTAAATACCTTTAATTTGATGTTTTTTTCATAGATTTATATATATTTTTCTTTTTAATGGTTATAATTGTTGTAGGAATCAAGTTGAAGCTTCTCTAGTTCATTCAATTGTAATAATGTCTCTTAAACCAATTTTCTACAATCAAAATTACATGTTTTCAGAGAAAAAATGGCTTATGTTTGATTTAAACTTGTCAATTGCATGCTTTACCAAAAACGGTCCTAAAAGGAGACATCCAAAAGGGTGTTTTGCAGGTAGTTTAATAAGCCCAAATCACATCAACAAGTATTTCAGGCTAGTCTTTTCTTGTGATCTTAAAAATTCTCTCAAACACTATTCTCACATATTTATTGTAAACTTAATCCAAGAAAAAAAAATTGGGTGATATGAAATTTATGTTTTCTGAATTACCCCATTTTTTCTCAAAAGTTACTCCTTGGTTCGATTACAAAAATTGGTTCCTAGGTCACTTACCAAGGCACTCAATGTTCTAAATCATTAGAATATGTGGCTCATGTGGAACTCATAAATTGTATGTACAGAATCCTTTCTAGTTGTTCTAGCCCCAACCAGTTAGAAACATATTTTATTTCAAGAATAATTCAGGAAAATCCATTGTAAGGGGAAAAGTTCCCATGAAATTGATTCCCCAAACATCAAATATCTCACAAAATATTAAGGGATTTGGGGTAATTTATTTTCTTTTAGAACGTATGGAAAACATTTTGAAAGTGTAAAATGATTGAAATAACTCATGGTAGTCCATAACGAGTGAATTCTAGAAGAATCCAAAGTCAATACCATTCAGGAGGCCCATTTTGGTCTAAAATATCAACCTCTATGCATTTAGTGGTAAAATTTCAATATAGAGGAAGGTTTATCTTCATTAACACATCACCCAATCACCATGTGAGCCACGATTTTGTATATTTTATTTTCTTCCCAAAAGTAGTACTTTGAATCACTTTTTAGATTTAAATTTTGTTCTTTTGAAATAATTTCAATAAAATCACCAACAACCAAATACTTTACAATTGGGTATTACCATAGTCACTTTTCTGTAAGAGATAAGAGGTGTTCAGTGAAAAACATAGGATGAATGATTTCAGAAAGTGAATAACTGGAAATTCAATTTAGGAAATCACCAACTTGGTTTTATTTTCCATGTCTCTCTTTTATATGAAGGTCAAATTCCTGTAGCATTAAGATCTATATTATTATCCTCGGTTGGGAATCACTTAGCTTAAGTAAGAACATTAAAGTAGATTGGTCTAAAAAGATGATTATTTTTCCCCTAATAGATATTACAAAAATTTATCCATGGAAAAAACCACTACTAAATGTTCTTTCTCACTGACATTGTGATTTTATTGAGTATTATCTAGTGTTTTTTAGGAATAATACATAAAATGGGGAATTTTTTCACTTCTTTGAATAAGTATATCCCCAATGTCCCAATCTGAAGTTCCACACATCAATTTGAAGGGTAAAGTGCAATATGAGGGTTGGATAATTGGGAAATATGTAAGAATATATTGGAGTTCAATGTAGAAACTCAAGAAAACCTCATTGAAATGGAATATACAATAATTTTGGAGTAAAATATTAATTTGTATGGAAATCCTACAGAAGTTATGTATGAACCACCAAAAAATAGTCATGGATGAGGAATGATTGAATGTATCAAACTGATGTGGGTTTAGGAAGTGATTGAAACACCTATATCATAGTTATATCAACTCAAATAACCTCTTAATAAATTATTTGTGTTGTATGAATCCCATTGGTAACCATTAAATGATATTTTTCAAAATTTAACACAATGTTACATTTGGAACACTTTTTTAGGACTAGAGAGAGTGAATGTAAGAAAGATTCAAATAAATCACCAAAAAATGGTAAATTAATCCAAGAATACCTCCATAAAATGATCAATTAAGCTTTAAAATATACTCATAATACACCTTTAGAATGTTGTAGGATCAATGAAAGGGAACAAATACATTCTTCTATAAGTGAATTTTTTAAATGGAATGTGAATGTAGTATTTTCTTGGTCCTAAGGTGTGATTGGGATTTGAAAATAGTCAGTGTATCCACCATGAAAAATAATAATATCACATTATAGATAATCATTCTAGAATTTGATCAAGGAATGTAAGTGGGTAGTATTATTTTCATGTTTCGGTTTTCAATTTCTAATAATCAATAAAAACATGTTATTTTTTCACATGATCTAGGAAAAATTATTCATTTTAATTTGTGAAAATTTTTATTCCATGCTTCTAAGTAATCACTCAAATTGGAAAAACTCATTCACTATCAATTATTTGGTAGATAATAATAGCTTGAAGAAGATTGGTAATATCTTCAATAATTGCCTCAAGTATGAGTGGATTGAATCTTTTTTGAGGTTTCCTGATTGTTTTGGATGATTCTTCTAAATGGATAAGATACAATAAAAGGGAAGGTTATATTCATAGTATATCATGTAGTGTCAAACTTAAGGCCTTTTTCCATTTAACAACTATTTTTTTGGGAATTATCAATTAAATTAAGTGTATAAGATATAATGATTAGGTAAGAGTGATAATGTAAAAGTAATTCATATGTAAAGTGTGTAAATAAGAGGTTTCAATTCATTTTCATTGTTCATTTATGGAATATATTATATAGGAATTGAGGAAGGGCTTCCAATTGGTTTTGATTCAATATCCTTATTATTATCCAAGGTTTATATGTATATATTAGAGGTGGTATGGTATTATAGAGAGTTTACAAGATCATTTAAATTAGTGTGGATTATAAATTAAAGGTCAACATCGAATTATCCAATTATGAATTAGTTAATCATAGTTAAAATTTCAAATACTACTCTCCCATTATAACAAAATTAAAATCAGGGAACAAGGTTCAATGCACTCTAAGAAGTATCCGTAAAATCATAGATAAAGAATGTTAGGTGGTCTTATAAATCGTATCACATGGTTGGAAAAATATAGAACTTGGAAATTTCATCACAAAATTTCATAGATAAGATGCCCATATGGATATCAATTTTATTTTTATCTTTCATGAGGTATGTTCTTCTGATAATTGAAATAGATAAATAAGAAGACGTTAAAAATTCCATTTCAAGAACATAGAAATAAATTGGGAAGATAAAATCATTGACTTGGATAAGGACATCCTGAATAATTTATTTGGGACTCATAATGCCTAGATGAGAAAACTATATGAAAAAACAAGTTGGGTCTAAGAGACCTAGACCAAGGTTGCAAAATATAGATTTGGGAATGACCTTTATAAAGTATCCTTGGTATATAAGTGTATATTTGAATTTATAACTCCCTATTTGGATTGGAACTATAAAAGTCTCTGGATATTTTCACTTCATGGGAAAGTACTATTGGGTTAAAAAATTTCAATGGTCCTAAGTTGTCTCTTATTGTGAAAAATACTTTTTGAAACTTTTCATACTTAGGAATATGTTTGATGGTATCCAAAATGATCATGTTTACTTCAATCCACTTGATCATGTCAAGAATATTAGAATAAGGATCAAAGAGGTTATTTGGCTTATATATGGCTTAACGGGAAGGAAATTATTTCATTCGAGGGATTGAAGGAGTAAGGTTAGGGTATTTATGTTCTTTTCTAGACTTTTTCCCTTTTTCCAACTCAACATTTAAAGGGTTTTTAGAGGATTCATCAAGTGGAATAGAAATTTTATTTCCATATTGAAAAGAAATTACACTTACATTACCCTTGGGTTTGGGAAATGGTTGATATAGTATTTTGGAATAATTAGATTATTTTTTTAATCTTAGGTGGGATACATCTTATACAACTTTATTTTCAATGTTTTTTAGGTCAATATGGGTGAAGGTGGAAAATTATTCTACAACACTTTCCCATGATTTCTTATAATAAGTAGAATGTCCCAAATTTGGATTTCCTTAATTTGGGTTCTTGAGAAATCAATTGTATTGGGTTAGGAATTGAGAATTCTCATTGGGAATTGAAAAATAATTAGAGTAGAAGAAGGATTTATCCTTTGATATTGAGGAAAAATGGATAAGGTTTTTGGATGTCACTCCCACATTGTCCATATTGGAATTGGTTTGTATTTTAAGGATTTAGTTGAGTGGGATGAGTGACAAGATTACCAAACTGCAATCATGGAAAGTATTTCCATCATGGGTTACATAGAAGAGATAAGGTATATAAAATACCATATCATAATATAATTTAACTAAATATTTATTACATAAAAAACACTTAATAAAACCCCAAAAGTTCATGAGGCCTAGTGTCTTTGGGAAATTAGGTACATAAAATAACAGCTTGTGATGAATTACAGTGACATGAACTTAAATTCCATAACATACCTTTATATTCTCTTGATTCTACTAAAACTGCATAGGATAACCTAGGGAAACACATAAGAAAGGGGTGTTCTATAAAGCCTAGTAAGGGAATAAAAAAATTAAAAAATAACATAAATCAGCACATGTGATCGAAGAGATTTATCAAGGAAACATAAGTGGGTTGAGAATCATAATCTTGAACAATGGGGCATGATATAACATGATAACATAAAGGAAATATATTAATGTTGCAACAACATAAAACATGAAATAATAAACACAATTCAAGGCTAACCGCTAAGAAAACATAACATAGTGTTCTCAGGATGACATCATGTGAACCATACATGGAATATCATGAGATAAAATCATTACCCAATGCATTAGAAGACTATTTAAGTCTGGGTCCACCCATCACTTTCAAATCATGTACATACTTATTTCTTCCACATATATCACACAACATAAGGATGACTTACATCAATTTTAATCCCATGATTATGGAGTGTGGGTTACATGTATTTAAATCTCTACTTAATGCAGAATTGGTACAACTAGGTGAATACCCTTGAGTTAAATGGAGATGAGTATTCACTACACAAATTTTTGGCAATGAAAATAATAGGATAATTTCAAAAGCATAATGAATATACATAAAGGTTTATATAAGCGTTGAATGAGAGAAAAATGGGACTTTAATTACTTTGGAATCATATTGATGGTAATAGGGATTTGTAAAAACATATCATAACTTTAAAAATTGGAAATCAAAAGGAAAGACATAAAGGAGGTTCTTGAATAAAGAGGAGAAGGAGAGGATCTGATACCATGAGATGGAACTTCAAAATGATTGGGATGAGATTATTAAGAGCTTGGAGAACCATGTGATAGCTCTAGAGAGTTAATGGAATAGTAACTTAATTATAAAAGAGTTTTGAGTGAAGACGAATGGGAGGTTGGGAGGGTTTATATAGAAAAAGAGAGGATAGTTTTTTATTAATGTCTAACCCAATGTTTTGGACTCTATATGATAAAGTAATAAAACCCATAAACATTCCAATAGATTTTTAGCATGGTTTATACTAAATATGTTTTTCTCATTATTTTATAAGTCTAATAATAGAACACATTAAAATAATTCCCTTGGTGGTATGGATGTATTTCATGCTTATAAATAATTGATTTTAAAACATTAAAATATTACATATGTTTTGGAGGATCCATTAATGGTTTATAAAATCAAAGAACTACAAAAAGGAATTATTTTGAATGGGAAACAAATTTTTTGTCATGGATAATCTTTATATTAAATATTACATCACTTTTGGTCTTTTATGATGTCATAAGATATATTTTATAGTTATACCATATTTAATTTTTACCCAAAAATAGACTATCTCAAAAAATTATGAATTATTTACCATTGGATAATTTCAACAAATTTATTTCAAAAAAAATATTTATTTTATCAAAATAATTCTCTAGATATGTGTATTTACACTTTTAATAAAAATAACCATTTATTGAAAAGTTTTGTTTTTTCACAATAATTGTTTTCTAACCCTTATAATAATTATATTTTACTTCATAAAATTATATTAACATTTATTTTTAAATATTATTTAATAATAATTTTTAATTAAAATTTAATCTATTTAAAAAATTATTAAATTTTTCTAAAGAGTGTCCATATTACCAATATATATTTCCCAAAAATACAATTTTTGGTTTATCATATCAGAAACTAATTTTTTTCAAACTTGTTATTTAATAATTTAAAAATAAATATTAAATATGGAAAAATATAAAAATTGTTTTATTAAATAGAAAATACAAAAATTAATACTATTAGGGTAAAAAAACAACCCTTTATTACACCATCCAATTCCCTAAGGGTGAGGTGTTTGATGGTGAAATTTTCATAATATGGTTCAGTGAACAAGGTTTGGGTCTTGATCTCAAGGATCTTGAACTTCTCCATGAAACTATTTCACTCAATCTTCTATTATTCAATATCATATTTGGCTAAGGCAAGGGAAAATCACTAGGATTCCATCTCTCTTGAAATCTTTAATAAATGGGCCACATAGGGTATGATCCTATTGGTCAAGTCCATAACTTCCATTGTTTGTGTCATATATAAATTATCATAACCCATAATAAACTAATCAGAATGGTCATTAAACAATGATTAAATTATCAGCGGTTGTGATTCTTAATAGTCTCTTAAATTTTACAAACCATATAATGGTACAAAATAACTAACGTAGTGAAAGTTCTTTTTTATAAATTCATTTCTTAATAAGAAATTTACTCATTTAAAAAATAATTTTATTTATAAATTTTTCTGTCATTACATTATTCCCCTTCAAAAATTTCACCCATAAAATTTTTAGTAAAATAGATAAGGGTACTTTTGTTTCATCACCTCTTTTGGTTCCCATTTTGCTTCCTCAAACTTGTGGTTTCACAAAAACAATTGACCAGGTGAGTTGTCATGATTCGTATAACTTTCTCTCTACGATCTAATATCATCACCGACTCCTCTATATATAAAATATCATTCTCCAAGGGTACCAATTATAGATTTAGTACTGGTAAGGGGTTTATTATATACTTCCTTAAGAGGCATACATGGAACAAAACTTGTACTTGAGATAGGTTATGTGGCAGTGCTAGTCAATAGACCACTACTTTGATTCCATCAAGAATATCAAAGCGGTCAATATATTTAGTACTAAGTGTTATCTTCTTCCCAAACCTCATGAATTACTTCCATAGTGATATAAGAAAGAACACTTTATCTTTGAACTCAATGCCAGGGTTCCACTAATGATTGTCTGAGTATATTTTCAATCAACTTTCTTCAGATTTCATATGATGCTAAATAGTTGGAAACTTCTCTATAATTTCTTGGATAATATCAAGCCCCATCATCTTCCACTCTCCAACTTCATCCCATCATGTCAGAGTATGACACATTTTCCCATGTATAACATTATAAGATGAAATATGAATTCTAGAAAGGAAAATATTATTATATAAGAAATAAACCAAGGGAATTTGTTGGTCCCAACATCCTCGGAAATCCATTGAACATAATCTCAACATATCCTTTAGAGTTTGAATGTTTCTTTGAGACTGACAATCGATTAAAGTTTGATAATCTGTGTGGAAGCTTAGTTTTATATCCAACACTTGTTGTAGGCTTCACAATAACCTCAATATAGACCTTTGATCTTGATTGGATACAATATAGAGTTTAAATCCAACTAGTCTTACCACTTCCCTTACTCATATCTTGGAAAGTTTGTAAATAAATAAATCTTCCTTTATTGTAATGAGATGTTTCATCTTTATAAGGAGATCGACTAGCACCCATATAGAATTATTTTCTTTAGGTGTCATGGGGAGCCCCATGATGAAATACATGGTTATGGTTTCCCATTCCCATAATATTATGGGAAATGGTTACATCAAACCCTTATAATTCAATCATTCTACCTTAAATTGTTTTCATTCAAATAATCAAGGTAAAAACTCCGCAATATCCCATTTCATGTTATCCCACCAGAATATTTCTTCAAATATATATATGTATCACCCCCATATTTTATTAAATGACCCTAAATTCATGTATTTTGAGTCTATATAATTATTTTGTTAACTTTATAGATGTTTTGCGAAGTTTTGTAGTGTTCTGGAGAATTTTTTAGAGGTGTAATGTTTATGAACGGTTAAAAGAAAATGTACACTGTCTCTAGGATGTTGTGAAAAGGAATACAGTGGGAATTGGGTAGGTTCATGTTTGGTGCATGGTTTGGCCAAAACATGTGAGTACCTTGAAGAAACATTACTTTTTAAAACATATGTAAAATCATGGTTGTCACATAGTTTATTTAACCATGAGATCCGACCGTGCAAGGGGTTGGATGAAGATAGTAACACCACATGATTGGAACACAATTATTCAAACTGTGTAGCCTAACCAAATGGAATATAGTTGGACCTCATTAAATTCTAGATCTAATACAAATTAATCAATTTAACCCCCATTTCTTCCTTAATACCACAATAACCCAAATTCATTTTTCTCCCAAGGTGTGAGAGATTATTCCCTTTAATCTAAGAGTGATCCTTAAGTGAATAAAACTACATTGGAATCCTAGATTCATTGATAGGTAACCATTATTTCTCTTTCTTCTTAGATACATTCTTCTTCTCTCCCTTGTAACTTTAGATCTAGCCTATTATGGATATATCTATGTGATATGATTGGTTTTATGGTGAAATTTTGTTGGATCTAGTGAAGGGTATGTGGGTTGTGGTCAGATATTTAAGTTTTGTAGTTTTGTTCTTCATTTTTACCAATGTTATAGGGGTGGGTGGATTCTCCCTTAACTCTAATTTATTTAGATTTTAAATGATTAGCGTTGATTAAATTTTTATCTTGAAATTTATTTGAAATCCATGTGTTATTCTTGATGGAAACGTTTTTGGATTATGGATTGGATTTTTGGAAATTGGATAGTTTATGGAACATTCACTTTTCTGATAATTTTAAAATAGTGATTTTAACATCATGGTTGTATTGTAAAGCATAAAAATAAATTTTTGAAATTTTTTAAAGAAAGAAAGGTTTTATGTGAAATTATTTGTCATGGAATATGGAATACATGGAGATCATGAGTTGTTTTTTTAAGTGTCCCTGAATAATGGAAGTGTACCATTAGGTTAAAATGACATGACCCAGAATACAGGTTGTTTTCTATTTCATAACTTAGACATTGGTCACATTTTCATGACATGGGAAGTCGACTAGAGACTCCTCGTTAGTAGAGAACTATCACCAAGGAATGAATTGTGTGTGTGGATACATGGTTATGGGTATTCTAATTTATTATAAAAATGTTCTATGATTAATTTATTTCTTTCCATGGACAATTATTTATAGATTTTTTATAAAATATTTTAACATATTAAATTTATTTTATAAATTCTGTAAATAAGTTTTTTACTAGGAGAGTGAGTTGGGAAGTCATTGGGAAAATCCTAATAAGTTTAGACTCACCCCGTACTTGGTCACTATTGTGTGTTTACAGATGTCATCTATTGGGATATGGGAAAAGGAAAGGTATCCCAATTCTTTAGTGATACTTCTAGATACCTTGAACTTGGCCTGTGGAGTTGGATCTTCAATCGGGTTGGGTGTCACTGATTGATTTCACTTTGGAGTTTTGAGTTCTCCATTGTTTTGGTTCTCTTTGAGTGTGTCTTTTGGTTTCCTCTCATACATTCATATGGTTTATTGATTGGTTATGTTTGAGTTTTTTTTTTGTACTCATTGATCATATAGATGTTATTTTTTTATTGTTTAAATATGTTGGATGTTTTATCAATAAAAAGAAAAAATCATCTCCCAAATGTCATTGAGGCCTTTAGCATTTATTTAAAGCCTTTATTGTCTTGGGGACAACACCTAAGGCCAACTAGCACACCCATCACTTCCCAAACCAATGAGGATGGTCGGGATGTAACATTATGCATCTTAGTTCTTCCTGGATGAATAGAGAAGTACGAGTTATTCACATCACCCGGAAGTTCCCTCTTCAATTATAGTTTTTATGGGGCACATATTTGGGTTCTAAACCTTATAACTTCATCTTAAGAAAAGTTTAACTCTAGAATTTCCACACATTTTTCTGCAGAAACTCATCATCTTTTTGGGCCTCCTTGAACCTTCAAATAATAGATATATGATCAATTATTTTAGGAACATAGGATGAAGATAATTTTATTATTCCAATATATGTCCTTTGTATGTCTAAGAAGATTAGATTCCATTCAATCATCATTAGGGATATGGTGGGGGGGGGTCATTTCCACTTATATTATCTTCCAATTTTTTCTCCTTTCTAGGATGGTAATTTATAGAAAAACTATATTCTTTTATTATATCTAACCACCTTCATTGGTTCAAATTTATATCATTTTTTGTGAATATATACTTGATTCTATTATTATCTAAAAATATGTCACACTTCTCCCTGTAGAGATAATGTTTCCAAATATTCAATGCAATAATCACAATAGCCAATTCTAAATAATGGGTTGTACAATTCTACTCAATGATCTTTAATTAACAAGAGGCATAGGCTATCAATTTTTCATCCTGAATGAATACACAGTTCAAACCCTTTATGGATGAAACTATGTAGATCATAAATCCTTCATCACTAGTGGGTAATATAAGCATAGGTGCAGTGATTATCCTCTTATTTATCTCATTAAATAATTTATCACATTTATCAGTATATAAAAACAAGAATCCCTTCTAACTAACCTTGGTTAGTGAGCATGAAAATTGTCATAATTTTCTCAAAAAAAATATTGTAATCAACTAATCCAAGTAAACTATGTTTTTCCATCATAGATTTTGGTTTAAACCATCCTTTAATTACCTTGGTTTTTTATGGATCCATAGATATCCTTTTTTTTTTTGGAAATTACATGCCCCAGTAAATTTACTTTCTTCAATAAAAACTCACATTTAATATAAATAAATAATAATTTTTCCTTCCATAAGGTATTCAAGAAATTATTTGAATGAACCATATATTCGTCCTTGATTTTGTAGTAGATAATAATATCATCTGTAATGGTTATAAAAAATTAGTTGAGGTAATATTTAGAGACTATTTTTATTAAGTACATGAAGATTTATGGAGCATTGGTGAGACCAAATGGATTCAATGTGAACTTTTAGTACCCGTACATTGTATGAAAATCAGTTTTGGGGATATCCTCCATTTTCACCATTATTGGATAATAACCCAATCAAAGATCCAACTTATAGAAATACTTAGCTCCACATAGATGATTGAATAATTCATCAATCTATGATAGTTGATACTTTTTATTTATCATGATCATGGTGAGTGAACTATAATCAATGAAGAGATTCATTGAACCATCCTTCTTTTTGATAAACAGGACTAGTGCACCCTAACATGAATCACTTTCTTGTATAAACCATTGATCTATATTCTCTTGTAATTTTTTATTTAATTCCTCATGTTAAATAATATCCATTCTATATGGATACTTGGATATTATAAAATCCCTAGGTATTAGCTTGATTAAAAACTCAACCACATGACCAGGAGGAAGACCATGTAATTTATCATGAAACGCATTAATGAATTCCTTTATAAATGGAATGACATCAAGGATTATCTTTTTTTTAGTCTCAATAAAGGGACCAAGATACCCTTCGTAGTAAGGAAATAATATCCATTCTTGATATTTTGGTACCAAAAAAGATTCATCCTCCTCCTTGAACTTTTATAGAATTTGATGGAGGTTTGTGATACAAAGGGTGATTTCATTTTCTCAGAAATTTATGTTGGATATATACATGGAAAGCCAATTCATGCCTATAATAGAATATAAATCCACTAAGGTAAGTATAATAGTTTTTCATAGGAAATTAAACCCAAAAATTTGGATTGAGGGTGAGTTAAATTCTTAGGATTCAATAATTGACCCATTTCCTATCTTCAACGATAATTCGACTTCCATGTTTTGAGATGGTTCTTCAATAGTTCTACTAAAATTTTATGGTATGAAAGAATATGTATAACCATGGATGATAAGCCTAACTTTCACTATTTTATTTTCATTCTAATCAGTTACATCATCAAAAATAGACTTATGAATATTAATTTTTAAACATTTAAAAAACATAAATAGGAAACTATGAACATTAAAGTGATAACTCATAAATGAAATATATTACATTACCTATGAATATCAAGGTTTTGATCTATGTTATTCAAGATCTATTTCCAAATAAAAGATCTTATCGGTATTTTTTTCCCTTTATAATGGTTCATATAGAGATTATGAATATACCAAATCATATCCCTTAGGAATTTCAAATGAGGTGTGCAGTAAGTCTCATTTTCAAGCACTAGGTGACGATCATGTTTAGCTCAATGCACCCTTTTGGGGTTATTAATCTTAATTAAAACTATAACTGATCCACATCTACATTTAGTATCAATACATGGTTTTATTTTCTTAGAAACCACGTACTATATAGTTTACCAAAATTTAATGATGTTTTTCGATGTTTAATTATATCCTTTATAATTTCACTAGAGTTTTGTAATCCTAATAGTTAAAAATAACTACAATTTTCTCTAATGCCAACTATTACAACCCATATTTTAATACACGTTAATTCATGATTTATTACATAATGATAGAATCAATACAATGCTAAATAATCAATATTTCTAGTTTCTTTGGGAAATTAGGTACATAACATGACAACATGATATGATTTACAAAGAAAAAACTTGAACTCTATAACTTTCCATTAGAATCTTTTGATTCAAATAAAATTTCATGGGATAACCTAGGAACATACATAATAAAGGGTAAAACTATAAAGCCTAATAAGGGAATAAAAAATCATAGAATAAGGTAAATAATTAAACATTATTCAAGATGAATTTGATGGAAAAATAATAGGGTTAATATTCATAATATTGAACAATGAGGCATGATATAACATGATCACATCAAGGAAACATAGGAATGTGGAAACAAAATAAAACACCACATCATAAACATAATTCAAGGATAACAACCATGAAAACATAACATAGTGTTCTTAGGATAACATATCATGAACCACACATGGAATATTAAAAGATAAAAATATTACCGAATGCATTAGAGGGATTGAAATTTTTTTACCCACCCGTCACTTTCATATTATGTACATGCATAAGTGTGATAGATATATTTTTAAAAATAAGAATGTATTTCATCAATTTTAACCCCACTACTAAGTATTATGGGTTACATAAATTTAAATCCCCAAATAATGAAGGATAGGTACAACTAGGTGAATATCCTTTAGATAAAATAGAGACAGTTATTCACTGAACAAATGTTTGGCATGGAAAATTATAGGACAATTTCGGACGCATAACCAGTGTACAAAAAGGTTTACATAAGTGGTCAATGAGATAAAAAGGGTTATATCATTACTTGGGAATCATAATTATGTTAATTTTTTCTTGTAAAAATATATCCCAACTAAAACAATTATAAATCAAAACACATGACATAAAGAAGGTTCTTGAATACATAGGATATGGATAGGATCCCTTACATTGAGAGCAAACTTCTGAAATCTTATTTTGGGATTATGAAAAAGTTTGTGGAACCTTGGGGGGATATATAGATATAAGGGTAGAGTAAAATTATTCTCCAATATTTATTACTAAATAAAAATGGGATATGGGTTTGGTTTATATAGTGAAAGAGATGATAATTCCTTATTAATTTCCAAAATTATGTTTTAGAATCTATATGATAAAGTAATCAAAAACAAAAAACTACCCCAGGTTTCTGACAAATAGGATTAGTTTTTATTATTTTATAAGTCTAAGAACCAAAAATTTTAAAATAATGAACCCAGTAATGTGGAAGTGAGTCATGTTTATAAATAATTGACTTTAAAAACTCAAAATATAATATTGGTTTTTGATGATTCATTAAGGGTTTATAAAATTAATAAAATAATTTAAAAATAAAATTATTTTAAAGGGGAAAATAATTTTTCTAGTGGATAATATTATAGTTTATATTAAATCACTTTGGGGCTTTTATGATGTCATAATACATACCATATAATTATATTGTACTTAATTTTTACTCTATAATTCGAATATCATGTTAAATTATAAAATATTTAACATTGGATAGTTTCAACTAGTTGATTTCAAAAGAAAATTATTTTATCAAAATAATTCTCTAAATATGATACTTTACACTTTAAAATCAAACTACCCATTTATTAAAAATTACTTTTCTAACAAAAATAGTTTTATAACCCTTATAAAAATTACATTTTACTTAATTAAATTATATTATCATTTATATTTAAATATTTTATAATAATATAATTTTACAAAAATATAATTTATTTCCAAAATTCTTAAATTCATCAAAATAGTGTCTTGATTTAATCAATATATTTCCCAAAAATAAAATTGTTGTTTCATCATATCATAATATAATTTTATCAAAATATATAGTTAATAATTTAAAAAGTATTATTTAAAAGGGATAAATATCATCATTTCTTTATTAAATATAAAATATAAAAATCCATGTTATTACGGTCTAGATGCATATCCATTTATAAAAAAATTAATTCATTATGGGTAAGGTGTGTGATGGTGAGGTTTTTATTAGTTGGTTTGAGGAATAAGGTTTGGGTCATGATATCAATTAGTTTAATCTTCTCTCATAAAAAACCACTCAAGATTTAGTTATTGAATCTCAAATTGGGCTTGTTCAAGGGGAAATCCCAATGATACTATCAACCTCAGAATCAAAAATAAATGGGATTCATATGGTAACATTATACTAGTCTAGGAAATCAATTTTTCTGTGTCAAATGGAATTTATCATAACCCATAATATACTAATATTAATGGTCCATGTAGAATGGAAATATTGTTGACGGTTATAATGATTAATGGTATTTTCAATTTGACACACCATATACCGATCAAAAATAACAAAATTAGTAAATGTTTTTACTATAAATTCATTTCCTAATAAGTCATTTACTCATTTAAAAAATGAATTTCAATTATAAATGTTCTGTTTGTTACAAGTGATGATAGTAGGGTTGGTTTTATTTTTTTAATGAACTAACCTAGTTGTTGACAGTTGATGTTTGGTTGATAAAATGTGATATTTATCTCTATTGGTCTAAATTAATCTGATGGATCAGCTTGTAGTTGTTGACATGTGTCTATTAGATAAGTCAGTGAGTTTTACACTCAAAAAACATTGATAGGTCTAGGGAAATGAGATTGTGGAGAAGATGAGGTTGGGTCTTTGGAAACCACATAAAGTATTTTCACATGACCAGTAAGCTCACTCATTAACTTGGTCATATTATTTGGCTCTTTGGATTGATTCTCTTAGACTTTTTTGACTTGATCATGTTCTAAAGTATGGGATTATTTCATGTTTGCAGTCATGTTTCTTATAAGATATCATATAGCTACTAAAGTTTTTTAAATGAGAGAATCTCAAATTTTAGCATCAATGAGAGTTTGGTCCATATCCAATAACCCCTAATAGAAGTATTGGACCATGAGTTGATTAAGTATTTTCTGGTGTGTACAAGTAATCACAAAATGTTTGAACCTTTCCCAGTACACAAGGAGTAATTAAAAGGTGAATTAATGGATACCTCTAATTTCATTTTGTATATAAGGGGTTTCCGAAGTGGAAAATAATTTTTCTAAAAAGAGATACTTCATTTCATTCCATTTTTTTAGGGAACAAGGAGGGAGGTAGTAGATCCATGACTTCGTAGATTTTCCCAGGGTGAATGTAAATGTTATAAGTTTTATTTGTCTTCAAAAAACCCATAAGTAATCATAGTAGAGCATATAACTTGGAACTATTTTAGGTGAAGATGAATATCCTCTCCATTTAGTCCCTGGAAATGAGGTAGAAGTTGAATCAAACCTGATTTAATTTTAAAATCAACCTCTATGTTAGGATATTGAATACCATTTTATTGGTAATTCATATCAGAGGAAACAAGTTATTTAAGGGTTTTCCACAGGATTGGACATATCTATATCAATTTTAAGTTTAATGAGTGAGTCTTTAGTTTTTTTATTATTCCTAATGTATCTCCTAATTCAGTAAATATTTCTCTTAATTTCAGGGTCAAAAAAAATTTTGGGATTGTTTAGGAGGCTACGAAGCATTTAAAAAAATTGAAAGGATGTAGAGGGAGGTTTTTCTTTATCTTTTTCCTTTTAATATTTTTTAATTAATGAGGGGTTATCTTTTTTTTATTTTTTTATTTTTTTGGGGCTTATGTTTTTTTACATAAAATAAAAAATAAATTACTTACAATTGTACCATCCTAATAAATGACTCTATTTAAATCATAGATAATTGTTTATTATCAACTATTAAAATATTTGGAGATATTTTACAATGTTTATAGAATCACTTGGGTTGAATCCTCAATGATGGTACTATATTTTGGAGTTAATTGTTTTCATTTTGTCTTTTGAAATGGAGTGGTTGTTTGTAGAGATTCTTTAAATTGAATGTTATAGTTAGTTTAATTTAAAATTTTGATAAATATTAGTGTGAGTTCATTATTTAGTATTTAATATTATTAAATCCTTGAACATTGTGATATATTTTATTAAATTAACATCCACTTCATGAGGGGATTTTCATCAGAATTCCCAATTATTTTATCTCCAATTAAAACCTTCACTAGGGTTATAATTATTATCAATTACCATTTATTAAAGGTTAAATATTTCATAAACCCATTTTTTATTTTGGTTATAATAATCCATGGAATAAAAATGTTAAATAAAAAATTTCATTAATCCATGACATTTTGAGTTCAATATACACAATGTTACTTTAAAGAATATTAAACAAGAAAAATCTCTCTATCACTTAACATATCCAAATTATGACTCCCTCCAGAGGATGATTTACTCTTCCAAAGATATGAATAGTAATCTATTAGATGATTTTTATCATGATAAGTTAAAAATAAAAGAAAAATAATTGGATAAGTTAAGAGTAGTGTGCCAAACACGCACATGAATGGTGAAGAGAGGTAAACACGCACATTGGATTGAATGAGAAAGTGAAAGAGGGAAAGGTTTTCAAGGAAATTTAAATTTTATTAAGAAAATGATAATAAACTATATAAGTTTTATGAAAATGTGATAAAATTAAGAAACTTAAATTAATATTAAAATAAAATTACAATTCAAACACTTTCAAGATTACAAATGTAGTTGAATGAAAAATAACACAAAAAAGAGTGGAGGAGAGGTCTCTCAAATATAACATGAGTTTGGAAGGTCTTAATTGTTATTTAGAAAGTTTATGGTCATTCCAATGTTTCTTACTAATTTCTAAAATTCTAACCTCCTTCAAGTAGAAGAGTGGAATTTATTTATAACCAAAGGTGGTAGACTATTTAACTTCTAAAAATTTCCTTCAAGTTGGCTCAATTATTTGACCGTGAATATATATGAAATTAGAGAGATATTACCCCTAAAAGGTATATATAATTATGTGGATAGTACACCATCAATATTTGGTAACCATTTTATTTTTTTTCTAATGAGTCGATTGTTTTTTTACCCATGTGTTTCTCTCCATTTTTATCCCAAATGTTTCAAAGGCCACAATGTTAAGGCACTTATATATATGAATTTTCCACCATATCAAATAAAAATCTTCTACAAAGGTTGGATCCTAAATATTAAATTTTTAACCACAAAATTTCACCACAATTGAGTGACTGGATTGGGAAAAAAATCAAGAATTTTGGGTTATTTTAAAATCCTAAATAGAATTGTGGGATAGACATTCATCCATGGATTATTCCCAATTAAGGTTGATGAATTAGCCAACGATCAAGTTTAATGAATTTTTGTAGTTTTAATTAGGATAAATAAAAAATAAGAATCATATAACTTGGATCAATATATTGAAATATGTGACTATAAGATTAAAATTTTGTGTGCTCTAATGAATTTGAACAATGATATCAATATATGTTTTTGATTATAACATGAACATTGAATGGAAATTAATCATTTTTCAGTGAAAAATCAGAGATGGGAGTAACATAAAATAATGAATTAGTATGTAATATTACCAATGTAGAAATATATCAAACACATTAACCTATTTAAAATTAATAATAAATTAAAATTTTATCCTGTTATAATCGAAGACCTATTCATAGGAATTTGGAGGAAAACATACAAACTGGCATATTCCAATACAAAAAATAGTGGGGAGAATATTGAAGGAGAATATTTTTTGGAGAATTCTTCAATTCATGAGAGCTATTATAAATTACCCGTTGGTAGGTTTCAACTTGTTCACTTTGGAATTTATACTCTAGGACTCTGTTTGATGGAATGTTTAAGAGATAATTTATCTTTGTACCTAAGTTTATTTATAATAGAGAGACCCCATTTCAAAACTCAACGTTAAAGTATAAAAGACTGGTATTTTATAGTAAAACCCAATTAATATTTCTGTTTTGTGTCTTCTAAATACTTTATTAGTAGGGTGAGTTTTTTAGACCTAAGAAAAGTATATTTATGCTTTAACTGGTCATAATGGTTGAAGTAAAAGAGGTATTAATAAAAAGAATAACGGATAACGGATTTACCATTTCCCTCTTTCATTAATCTCACTAGACCTGGGTGCTACATAAATAAAAAAGTTGAATTTCTAAGATTACGGTATAGAGAATAAGTTTATTTGGTTAATTATACAAAGAGGTTAAGAAGTAGAGTCATAGTTGTATGTGTTTGGTTGCCTCATTCATTCTTTGTTCCATCGGGGTTAAATTAAATACATTGAGATGTTTTGTGGATTCTAGAATGGAAAGGTGTTGTGATTGAAGTTGTAATCCTGTAATAAGGTGTATAATTTCATTATAATTTATATAGGGGAATTTTTTGATCGATTAGTACAGTTCTTATTACTTTCTATCCATTTTTGGTAAATCATGAATGTGGATGGTAGATGTTTGGTTTGATTGTTACATTTTTTGACATGTTATTTCATCGTTTACTAGATAAGAAAGTGGTGTAAATTTTAATAATTTTATTATTATTTAATATATTATACATCATTATTGGTTTTCTATGAAATTTCTATTATGGTGAGATAGATGATTAGGTTTGGTGGGGATGTGGAAAAATAATGTTCTTGTAATTTGAAAATAGTAACTTTATAGAATTGGAATCATATTGATACTATAATTTGGTTGTGTTGTTGTGTGGTTTTGATGTGGTTATGTGGTGTTGAGGTAGTTATATGGTGATGTTATGGGAAAGGGTATATAGAAGAGTGTTTTAAATAGAAGTGTGATCAAATAAAGGAAGAAGTTTTCATTAATGTAGTGGATAAATTATAGTAAATATATGTGTTGTAAATTTGGGTTTGGTTTTCACTATTCCCACATTTATAACCAATTAGTGAGGGGTTTTCCTACAATGTATTGCTACCAGATTATGAGGGATTGACATATGAACTAATAGATAATAACAGTGGCGTTAT
Source organism: Viscum album (assembly GCA_963277665.1). NCBI lineage: Eukaryota > Viridiplantae > Streptophyta > Magnoliopsida > Santalales > Viscaceae > Viscum > Viscum album. The sequence continues at coordinate 1,194,711,960 of OY728152.1, read as the reverse complement.
AATGGGTTCTTTTTCTATTATTGATATTGATGATGTTTTTGGTGTTTTTTTAGTTTTTCTTGTAACACCCCAAGTTTTTAAAAGAGAAAAATATGTTTAATAGCATATGAGATACAAAATACCAAACTCAAACTAGTAATTATTAATTAAATATGACTATTTTAACCTTAACATTAAATTTTTAAATATGAGCAGGATTAACTATATTATGAAAAATATTTATATATCCTATTTATGTTGATAAATTCTTAGTAAATAATCAATCAATTTTTGGTAATGTCTTTTTGTTCATCAAAATATGTGTTCTTTAAAAATGAATTTAAAAAATATTATAATTGTTTTATAAAAAATTTAGAAAAGTTATTCCCTAAAATGAACTCCATTTTTATATAAAAATATCAAAATTTACTTCGGCTGAAAATTGATATTTTAAGAAAAATATAGAATTTTCTGTGAATAGTGAAAAATACATTTTTTATATAAAATTATCATTTATTTTTATAAATGAATTAATTTAAAAGTAGATTTATTATTTTAATTTTATTTCAAGGAAACATAATGTAATATACCAACTTTTTTGAAGATGTATTGGTACTTTTTACAGGTACATTTTTGCCTTGTTTTGAGTACTTCTTGTTTATGCTATAACTGGGGTGTGTTTGGGTGGAAATTTGATAATTTTTTAAGAAGGATGGGTAGTGAAAAGTTGAAGCACGATTTTCTCAAACTATGTTACTCATCCCAACAAACCGTGAAAACCCAAACAAATGGGATTTTCATGGTTTGTGCATGTTTTTTCAAACTATGATCCCTCTTTGGAGAAACTATGAACACCCTAGAAGAGGTTCTTAGTTAATGGGCATAGTTAGGGAAAATTGTTAGTCCTAAGAAGAAAACCATGGGTATTGGATTTTAATCCCCCAAAATTTAGATTTAAAATTTCTAGAACACTCAAAAATCACCCAAAAATGACCTTAACTCAAGAAAAGCCATTTTATCTCATTTTTAGAACCACTTGGATGGATTCTAAGACCATCTAATCTCATTTATTTCCAATTAAAAGCCTACGTTGAAGATATACACTCCTCTCGGTAAGAGGATATCATCCCATGTGGCTTCCTTTATTTTCCCATTCTTTTTACAAACATTGTAGGATTGTTCTTCCCTGTTTTTGGTTGGATAAAGATCTAGGATTGTGGATTAAGATCTAGAATTAAGGGATCTTGATTTTTAAATATTGACTTATGATTTGAGATCCATATCTCGTTCTACATTGTGCTGCCATGAAAATTGATGTGATATTCTAATTGTTGAATTAGTAATTAAATTGAAATAATTAATTTAATTTTTGAGTTGATTAATGGGATTGAGATTATTAGTTATTTGTTGAGTTAATTAATGGGATTGGGATGAATAGTTAATTATTGAGTTAATTAATGGGATTGCAATGATTAATTAATTTTTGAGTTCATTAATGGGATTGAGATTATTAATTAACTACTGAATTAATTAATGGAGTTTGATATTGAGATAACAAATGGTAATAATGGAATTTATATTTGATGATGAGATAATGAATGGTAACAATGGAATTCATATGTGATAACGATATATTTAATGTTATTAATGGAATTCATATGTGAAAATTAGACAATGAATGGAAACAAAGGAATTAATGTGTGATAATGAGATAATGAAAGGTTACAATGGAATTCATATGTGAAGTTGAAATAATGAGTGGTAACAATGACATTCATATGTGATATTGAGATAATAAATGGTAATAATGGCATTGATATGATAATTGACATGAATAATGGTAAAAATGGAATTCTGAGATATAAAATCCATCGAGGATAGTTCAGACTCCGTGATGGTCCAAAAAAAGTATTGATATTCAGGTGTCCTTAGGAACCCTATGGTTTACGGGGTTAAATAAATAATAATTGAATAAGTGTAAACTATTTACTTTATTGATGTTATTTATTCTTTATAAAATTGCATACATTGTTTGATTGGATATTGTTTTAGAATTCGGCGGTGGTGACCTGCTGAGTTGTACTCACACCCTACTTGGCCAACCTAATTATTACTCGAGTAGATTTTAGAGCTGATGAATGGGATAAGGGAAAAGGACTTACGTTAGATGACTGAGTTGGGAAGGATCACGGAGGAGGGAAGCAGATGCGGTTTAGGTCCCACTTCAGGGGTTTTAGTGTATTTACTTTTTAGTATTCATTTTGACAAACGATATGTACTTTGGAATAGCATATCTATTGTTCAGTTTTGATATTTAATTCCCTTCGGTCAGCATCTAGTATTGGTACTATTCTATTTATGGCTATGTGTGATCATGTTATTGTTTCTTAATTTCTTATCTTGTATTAATATAATAAAATTGGGTATAGTCTCCCCATGATTGATATTAGACCCCCATTACTAGTTGGAGGCCTATGGAATACGAGGAGGCACACCTGAGGTCAGGTGACTGAACGGCTTGGGGTAGCGGTGTGTGGCACCTGGGTTGGGACATTAAAAAGTGGCATCAGAGACTGGTTTTCTTTTATTTTCTTTTGTATTACATTTTGGGAAAGGTTCAAGGGATACTAGGAAGAGTCAAGACTTAGTTATGGGAACTTGCACTGGAGTAACTAACCAACTTATAGGGGAGAACCCAAGTACCCAGGGTGGGATTATTATTATTGTTTATTGTTGTTACAGTTGAATATTATTTCACCTTGGGTGATTCAATCATTGTGTGATGTGATTATTGTTTCATAAATTTGTTGATATTTGACTTGTGGCTTGGTAAGGCATGAGATTTGAGTAAGAATACATCATTTTAGAAACTCAGGTTTATTTTAGGCCATTCATCATTTTATTCGTACATTAGAAAATGGTTTTGGGGTAAGTTATTGAACTTGAACTTTTATCCTTTCTTGTTAAATTGAAATTAAAAGGTTTCTAATGTCAAATTTATAATAGTAAAATGATGAAAATTGTGAATAACTGGGTGTCTAAATGAGAAATTTTAATATGAGAATGATTTTTCCCTTTGTTAACCATGGCCCAGATGTAGGATGCTTAAGGGTAGTTATTACACATTGCTTTTGACCATGTTGCAGGATTTTGGAGAATGAATTGTTATGCCTTATTGTTTTTACCTATTACATAAATGTAATAAGCTGATGTTATATGTCCTGACATGTGTGTTTGGAATTTTAGAGATATACCTCCATGATTATTCTTTTTGAGAGTATGATTTGAGGATATGGCTGGTGATGATCTACCAGTAGTGGAACCCGAGGCACCGATAGTGTCGGGTGAGGAAGCATGAGAGATATTTTGGGACACCTTTACTTGATTCATGTAGTTTAAGGAAAGAGATCAAGGGATGGTTGTGAAGAGTATTTATAACCATACTTGGGAGATTCATTTAAAACACCATGTGAATTTCACTGAAGAATATGGACCTGAGGCAGTAAAGTTCTAGATGGAGTCCATCCAGACTATACACTATCATTTGGAACTCCAACTGAGAAAAGGGTCAAGTTGTCTACTTGTATGCTTTGAGTATTAGCAAAGTTCTAGTGGGACATTAAAGCTCAGAATCGATAGGTTGATGGTATGTTATGGAAGTAATTTTTGGAGAATTTCCTATAGAATTTTTATCTAGAGATATTGAGGCGGGAGAGATCAGTTGAGTTCATGAGGTTGACTTATAAGAGTTTGTTCATTATGGGCTATGTTTGATGCTTTACAGATTTGAAAATATTTGATCCTATATTGTAAGTGGATGAGATATCCATGGTGAGGAATTTCTAGTATAGAATTATATGTGATATTATATCCCAAATTAACTGTTTTCTATTAAATAATATTTTCAAGATATTATATCATGCTCTCATAGCTGAGCAGACCATAAAGGAGGCTTCCAAAGTGGGATGGCTAGTTTTTTTTGGAAAATCAGAAGGTATGTCTTCCAAGAGTAGGAAGAATCGTAATGAGGGTGTCATCCAAGGCTTTAAAAGGTAGAGTGGCCTGGGTGAATGATTAGTTACTCAGGACCTAACATGGATTGTCTTTCACTAATGTGGAAGGCCATTCCACTATTGTATACATCGTCCCTAAACACCAGGGGAGCACAATTCTTGTTCTAGGATGGGACATCTACAAAACTTCTACAGGAACCCATGATATAAGGGTAGTGATAGGGGAGCTAAAATAACCAGAGTGCATGAAGGGGATCTTCTTAACCATATCAATCTGGAAGCTGAAGTTCTACTAGTCGTGGCAGTCAAGGAGGTGGAAATTGTTCTTCTAGACAAGAACACATGTATCAATAGTTTGCTTCATCTCAGGGGAGTTAGACTGCATCACAAGGAAGAGGGGCATAATTGTTTCATGTAGTTCAATCTACACTTATGGATAGTGAGGGAGGACAATCAATAATAAGAGATACTATTATTGAAGCTTATGTACTAGCTAGCTCTTTATTTGATATTTTTTCTTCTCATTCTGTTATTTATTCAAAACTTGTGAATGGTTTGATCCTGGTAGTGGATTTTGTGAAAAGGTATTTACGATAGATACACTATTGGGAGTAAAATCTAGAGATAACTATTTATGCAAGGAGTATTCTCTCATGGTTGTCGAGTATCATTTTCTATGGGATCTTTACATCCTAGAAATTTCAATATTTTATTTGATTACAGATATGAACTGGTTAGTATCAAACTCAGACCACATGTATTTTTATCGTAGGAGACTGCCTTTTACATATCCTAAGGTTGACAACTATATTCACCATGGATAGTGGGATCTCCAAGAAAGCCATGTAGGGACTATTACTTAGAAGGTAGGAGAGATCATAGACTGGGTTGCTAATCTTTTACAGGATGTTGGAGTAATAAATTATGGTGTATTTACACCCATATTGGATAGGTTTCAAGATGTGTTTCTCAAAAACTTATCAGGGATTCCACCTGAGAGATATGTGGAGTTTATAATTGAGCTCATGTTGGGTAATGAGCGAGTTTTTGTTCCACCATACGGAATGGCACTAAAAAAGATTTAATATATCAAGACACAACTAGAGTATTTGTAGGATAAGGGGTTTATCCATTAGAGTATGTTGCCCTAGGGTTCTCTATTGTTGTTTACAAAGAAGGTTCATGAGAGTTCACACTTATGTGTCAACTAGTGGAAGTTGAATTAGATAAAAGTGAAGAACTATTATCCTCTACCATGTATCAACAATATATTTTACCAGTTTAGGGAACATGTGTATTCTCAAATATCGAATTGAGATCAGGGCATCATCAGTTGAGATTTCAAACTTCATATGTATCGAGGACTACTTTTAGAATCAGGTTTGGCCTATATGATTTTGTTGTAATTACTTCTAGGATGAAGAATGCAATAGTGGTTTTTATGGACATGATGAATAGAATATTCCATATATACCTAGATGAGTTTTTGGTGGTGCGTGTGGATGAAATATTGGTGTACTCAAAGACTAGTGATGATCATGACCAACATCTTGACATCATACTGAGTACACTAAGAGAGAATCATCTATATTCCATGCTATCTAAGTGTCAATTTTGGATTGATCAGGTACACTTGTTGGATCACATAACCTCGAAGAAATGTATCTCTATGGACCCATAGAAAGTTCAAGTTATTGTTTATTGGGAGCAGACTAGGAATGTGTTCGATATCCATAGCTTTTTTTGATTAGCTGGATATTATCAGAGGTTCATTCCGGACTTTTCCTTTTTGGAAGCATATCTTCTGGGATTGAACAAGAAGGGGTAAGGATTTAATGGTTGTAATTATGCAATAATGACTTCAAATAATTTAAAAATTGTTTGACATCAGCACTAATCTTGATCCTACCTAATTCAGGTGAGAAGTACATGGTGTATTGTGACGCTTCTGGAATCGGACATAGAATTGTGTTGATGTGGCCAGATCGAGTTGTGGTGTATGGGTCTCACCAATTGAGGCCACATGAAAGGAACTACCCTACACCTGACCTCAATTTGGTAGCATTTTTATATGATTTGACGTGTTGGTGACATTATCTATTGTGAAATAAGTATGTGGTGTATACAGATCACAAGAACTTAATGTATATCTTTTTGCAACAAGATTTTAATATCTGGAAGTCGAGGTGGGTTGAGTATATGTAGTCATTTGAATTTGATCTATCATATATTCCTGGGAAGGGAAACAATGTGGCTGACACTTTGAGTAGGAAAACTCATACTCAGGTAATTTAGGAGTCTAGTGTCTAGTGGAAGATGATGACTTTGATGGCTGAGATGCATGTGGTCATTCAGGAGAGTCATGAGCAGTTGGATCTTGTATTATTTTCAGTGTAGTATAGAATTTTATTCCGGAATAGGGATAAGAATTATTAGGATCCAGAATGCTTGACCTTGATGGAAGTCCATGAAGGTGGGTTTTCACTATTCAATTAGATCATATATGAAGATGATATCATCTATGTCAGGAATCAGTTTTTTGTGCGTATGAGTATATGGGAGGACACAATGCAAGATTTTCATTCCACGAATTGGGCAATACATCTATGTGTGAGAAAAATGTACCATCACTGAATCTGACAGTTTGGATGGTTGGGCATCAAAAGGAAGATAGCAATGTTCATGATATGATCCTACAGCTGTTAGCAGGTGAACACCGAGCATCAACGACCAGATGGTTTACTATAGCCGTTTCCCATTCCATAATGGAATTGGAATGAATTTACCATAGAATTTGAGGATATTATCCTGATGAAACCTCATAAATATGATGTTATTTGGGTGATTGGGACCATTAGACAAAGATAGCATGTTTCTTTCCTATACGGGAGAATTTTTTATTGGATCAGTTGGAAGAACTATATGTTCAATAGATAGTCCATATGCATGGGGTTCCACAAACATTAGTTTTAGATCATGATTTTAGTTTTTCTTTTTGATTCTGGAAGGGATTATAGAAGGCGCATGGTACATAGGTTTTATTAGTTACTTCTTGCCACCCAAATACAGATGGGCATTCAAAGTGTACTATATAGGTTCTAGAGGATATTTTGAGAGAGATTGTTCAAGACTTCAGTGGATCTTGGGAGAAACACCTAGATTTGATGGAGTTTTCCTATAACAATAGTAACCAAGAAACTATACATATGGAACCATATGAGGCTCTTTATGGTAGGACATGAATATTTCATGTATGCTGGATGGAGGCTGGTGAGTCAAAGTTGATGGAACTAAGTGTCGGACATAAGATGTTGGAGTAGGTCCAGTTTTTTTTTGGAAAAGTATGCATATAGATCATATTAGATAGAAAACTTATGCTAATAGGTAGTTCACGGTAGGCGCATGGTTTTTCCAAACCATGCACCTCAACCCAGAAAGTCATGTGAATCGAAACATAGGGGATTTACATGACTGGTGCATGATTTTTCATACCATGTGTCCTCTTTGGAGAAATCGTGCACCCCCTAGAATAGGTGCATAGTTAAGGCCCACAGTTAGGGGAAACTGTGTGCCTTGAGAATCAAATGGTGTGTATAGGATTTTAATCCCCCAAAAATTATATTAAAAATTTCTTGAACCTCTAAAACTCATCCAAATTGACCCTAACTCAATAAAAGTCATTTTCCCTCATTTTTAGAGCCTCCCATATAGATTTAAAGCTCTTAAGATGTCTTGTATTCAAAATTTGAATCCAGGATTGAAGATTTTCACCCCTCTTAGAAAGAGGATCCATCCAGTGTGGCTTCCTTATTTTCCTGTTCTTCTTCCATCCGTCGAAGGATTATTATTCACTATTTTCATTTGGATATAGATCTATTATTTTTTATCTAGATCTATAATTGATGGATCTTGATTGTTTGATCTTGATTTAGGTTTTAAAATCCAGATATCATTCTATGTCATTGTATCGCACAAATTAGGGATTTATATTAAATGATCACTCGTCAATGAATTCAGGTGGCTGGTCTATTATTCAAATCCTATTGTAATTATTTAAATTACATTCAAGTAGTTGTATAAATTATAGAGTTATTTTAGAAATTGGGTTTCCTTTTCAATTAATAAATTTTATGAGTTAATTAACTAAGGGTTTGTGAATTGGGATTAATTAATTTTTGAGTTAATTTTTAGAATCGTGAATTGTGTTATTTTGGGAAATAATTGAGATTTATTGAATTGAGAAATCTAATTGTTGAATTAATTATAGAGATATTGATTTGATTGATTGGGATAGTTAATGGTTGAATTAATTATGGGATTATTGGGGTGGTAGATTTTGATTAATTAATTGGTGAATTAATTAATTGGATTGATGGGATTAATTAATTGAGGTCTTAATTAAGGGTATTGTGTTGAAAAACTAATTATTGAAATATTAGTGAAATTTACATGATTAATTAATTGGTGAATTAATTAATTGGATTTATTTCATAGTTAATTGGGGAATTAATTAAGGGGATTGATGTTATATAATAATATTTGAATTAGTAATTAACAGAGATGATTAATTAATTGTCGAGTTAATTAATGAGATTGAGATGATTAATTAATTTTTTATTTCAATAATGGGATTGAGGTGATTGATTAATTTTTAAGTTAATTAATGGAATTGATAGGATTATTTAATAGTTTATTTAATTAATGGGATTTTGATTATTCATTAATTGTTGAGTTAACTAATGGGATTAAGATGATTAACTAATTTTTTAATTAATTAATAGGATTGAGATGATTAATTAATTTTTTAGTAAATTAATAGAGTTTGGTATTGAGATAATGAATGGTAACAATGGAATTCATATGTGAGGATGAGGTAATGGATGGTAACATTGGAATTAATATGTTATAAAGAGATAAAGAATGGGAACAATGGAATTTATATGTGATAATGAGATATTGAATGGTAACAATTGAATTCATATGTGATAATGAGATTATGAATGGTGATAATGGAATTCATTTGTGATATTGACATAAAGAATGGTAACAATGAATTTCACATGTGATATTGAGACAATGAATGGTAACAATGTAATTCATATGTGAATTGAGATGAATAATGGTAATAATGAAATTTTGAATTATGATATACCCCAAGAAAAGTTTAGACTCCAGCATAGGCTAAAGTAGGTATTGTGGTTTGGGTATCCTTGGGAACCTGGCAGTTTATATGGTTAAATAAAGAATAGTTAAATGAGTGTAAATAGTTTACTTTATTGTTGGTATTTATTATTTACACAACTACATAAAAGTTTTGACTTGATATTGTTTTATACGTCGTTAGTGGTGACCAACTGAGTTGTACTCACACTCTACTCAGGATGTCTGATCAGTACCCAAATAGATTTCATTGTTAGAGGATAGGATATGGGAGAGGCAGTGTGTTATATGGATGAGTTGGTATAGATGATGGAGGATGGAAATAGAAATGGTTCCTGACTGTATTGACCCAAACTTTTATCCATGAAAATTCCTCTTCATCTAATTAAATGTCTTATAATGTAAAATGGTTATACAGCATGTGAACTTCCTTTGTTTTATGTTTTTAGATTTCAAAATACCGTTAATAATTTTTTCCATTACTAATATAGACATTGAATAGTGATCACATGATTAGTATAAATTTAGGGCTTTAACAAATCCAATTTACTCAGACAAAGGAAGTGACAGCCTCATCTAGAAGAATTTCTCTGTACAAATCCCATTTATCAGAACTTTCAAAGGAGGTGTCATTATTGGGATTCTTTCTTGACCAATCCCAATCTGAGCTTCAACACGTTAAGCTCAAATAGAACCGCCTACTGGAGAAGTGGAAGTGGATAGAGATTACCACCCGAGCAATGTTATTCGAGCCACCCCAAGAGTCTCTCACCATCGCACACCTTACCCTTAGGTCTTATGTAGGTGGTATAAAGGGTTATGTAATAAAACCTTAACACTATGATTATGTGCATTATTGTTTTATAGAATAAACAATATACATTCATTTTATTATTGTTACTTTGTAAATAGTTTTTAATGAAAAAAATAGTATTTTTAGTTAATATTCAATTAGGAAATATATTTTGATGAATTAATGTATTTTTTGAATTAAATAATCTTTTAATAAAATATTATAACTAAATTAATTTTTATTAAATATAAATGATGGAATAATTTTTATGAATACAACTGTGATTTTTATAAATGTTTGAAAGCCATTTTTATCAAAACCCATGAATTTCAGATAAATATCTGTTTTTATTTTACAAGTAAAAAATCTCATATTTAGAAAAATATTTAGATAAAATGAATATTATTTTTGGAATCAAGATTTTGAAATTGTCCAATGGGGAATTGTTTATAATTTTCTGAGACAGTCGAATTTTTGGGTAAAAATTAAATATCGTTTAATTGTATATTGTGTTTTATGACATCATAATGACCCAATAGTAATGTAATAAAATAATATAAATGGTATGTTCGACCAATATATGTTCTACCATTAAAATAATGTGATTTTAGGTTTATTTGATTTATTTTACAAAGCCTTAGTTGACCCTCCAAGACTTATAAAACATTTTAACATTTTAAAATGATTTCTTTGAGAGTGTGACTCACCTCCACATAAGCAAGCCTAATATTTTATGAAGTTCTTCCATTGTACTTATAAAATATTTTTTTCCAATCCCATTGGGAAAAAACCATTGGAAAAATCCATGGGTTGGTTTGTGGTTTTGATTACTTTAATGTGTGGTGTCCAAAAAATACAAAATAAATAATTCTCTCTCTTTTCTTATATAAACCCACCCATTATCTCACTTAATCTTCACTAAAATCCTTTTTATCTCGACAAACATCTTCCATTATCTTCTATAATCCTCCCAAGGTTCCCCAAGATCCCAATAATCATCTCTCAATCCCCTCCCAAGCCTTTGGGATCACACATCCAAGTAAGGGGTTCCTTTCTTTCTCATTTTATCCAAGATTCTTAATATTGTTATGCTCATTAATCTTCAATTATAAATGTTGGGGTATGATTTTTCATCTCCCTGATACTTTCATATTTATGTATTAATGATTAGAGACCCATTTCTCTCTCATATATTTCTTCCAGTATACTCATTACTATGTCGAAATTCCGTAAGGGATTCCTTCCTTAATCATTTTATCCAAGTTTCTTAATATTGTTATGCCCTTTTATTATCAATTATAAATGTTGGGGTATGATTTATCACCTCTCCAATACAACCCTTATCATGTTTTAATTATGAGATACCACTTTATCATAAATTCCTCCCATGTACACCTATTACTATGTCAACATTCAATAAGGAATTCCTTACTTTCTCATTTTATCCAAGTTTCTTAAAATTATTATGCACTTTTATTTTCAATTGTAAATGTTGGGGTATGGTTTCTCAGATCCCCCATAATGCCCTCTTTATTTTTTAATGATGATATACCCCTTTATCTCTCATTAATTCCTCCCATTTACACCCATTACCATGCCAAAATTCGGTAAGGAATTTCTCTCTTCTCATTTACATTCAGGCAATTATATTGTACCCTGAATCTAAATTCAATTACATTTTTTGGGACATATATCTATATGACCAACTTACTTTAAATTTCATAAAAATATTATGAGACAACATTTCCTCTCTCATCAATAATTTTTATGAATTCTTATGTCATGATTTTACACTACCGAAATTGCTCCACGATTTTCCAATCCAAAGTCATTGTGTAGTGAATACCATGCCCATTTCTTTATCAAGGGTATTCACCTTTATAAACATTTACTTATTTATTATATAGTTTCATTTATTTATTCCACATTCTTTTATCATGGAATAAATGACAATGTTGAATAATTCCAAGTTATATGATCCATGTGGAACACTTATGCATGAAATGAAATGATTAAGAACGGTGCACCCTCATAGTGCTCCAATGCATTGGGTAAATATTAGCATCATGATACTTCAAGAGCAATCAGGTTTTACTCATGATAATTAAAGTGAAATGAGGGTTTACTCATTCTCCATTTTCAATGAGTCATGGACCATGCTAATACCATGGTAAGTGTTGTTTCCACATTTTCTTGTTATGATAATCATGATATGGCATGCCTTTATGTTCATGTTTCTCTTATGATCCATTGATACGCTTATTTCCTAACATGTATTGTACTCCTCAAGTTATTCCTTGTTTAATCCCTTACTAGTCTTTATATTTCACCCATTTCTTATGCATGTCCTCAGGTTATCCAATGCAATTCTAAGTACGAGGGAATGTAGTGGTCATGTAAAGAAAGTTTTCAATAAAGATGTTGTGTTTCATTTTTTAAGTAGTTATGTAATGTTCCTAAGCCCCAAAGAAACTAGACCTCTTGATCCTTGTATTTTTCTTAAGTTCAAGTTTATTTAATAAATTATGTTTAAGTGTGTAATAAAGAGCAGGGTTGTTATAGTTGGTATTAGAGGATAGGTTTAGTTATTTTTGGGATTATCATTAGAAAACCTTATTGAAAGCATTGGGGATAAGACTAAGTATAATAAAAATGTCCCTAATTTTTTGGTGAGTATTGATTAAGTGTTTTATCAAGAAAATAAATCTTTATCTAGATACGATCAGGTAGAGGAGACTCTGGAATAGATGTACCTAGGAGTGAAAAATCCGACAAGGAGTTTTGGGATTAACCTGGGGTATCTTGGTACATGAAAACGAGCCTTATTACACTCTTGGTTACGAAACTCCTAGGATAAATGCTTTGGTAAATTCAAAAGCTTAGTATGAAAAATTGTTAAGGGAATAAAAAATGCCTCTGAGAATAAATGTTGGGAACTAGATCGTGGATAACAACAATTAAAGCCTAAAGATTCATAAGCTAACGAAAATAAAATTTATTTATAAGTCATCTATATTTTTCCATGGATTTCCCTTTATGTGTTACCCCTATCTTTCCTTTTATTCTAGCCAATGGCTAGTAATAGGAGAACTCGGGCTAAGAACCGATGCGAAGATCAATGTGATGACTGTTCTAATGAGATGCACAATCCAATGGGAGTGGGAATTGCGAACTCTGTTATGATACTCTCTCAGTTAACTCAATATTTGAATAGAAACATGGTTCAATAGGAACATTCCCCTCCCCCCCCCCCAAGAAATAACTAGTCGCGATCGAGATCTTCATGAAACAAAGGCCTCCTACTTTTAATGGATCATCTGAACCCCCAATTACCGAATAATGGATCAAATCCATTGAAAAGATAGTATCCATCCTTCAATGTTCCAAACAAGAGAAGGTTATTCTAGCTGATTATAATATGGAGGGTGAAGATAATCAATGGTTGACATTGATAAAAAAATACAAATCCTGAGGAGGAGATCAAGGCATTGGAATGGAAGTATTTCTGGAAAATGTTTTTCGATAAATATTTTCATTTCAGCCTCCAACTTAAGATGGAAAGGGACTCCTATTCCATCAAGAAAAAAAGATGAAAAATCTATCAGAGAAGATGAGGAAAACATCAATATTCTTATAGGATATGCCTATGTCTTTTTCATTAACCTTGAATGCAAGGTTCACCGCTTCTTTAGTGGGATAAACCTATCCTATGGAAAGCCCTAATAAACCGTGACTTTGTGAGCAAGGATTAAATTTTCCAATGTAACCTAAAAGTTTAAATGAAGCTCAGAGAATATCAGGGGTATCATGGGGATAAGAAGATTAAGTTGGACTTCAATTCTGGTGGCTCGATGGATAAATCCAATGGTTCTAAGAAAATCCATCACCCCACCATCAAAAGGTTCGGAAAGAAGCACCCCAGAAATTTCTGGAAGGGGGATAGGAAATTCTTTAGGTGTGAAAGAGAAGGTGACATGGTTATTAATTCCCGACAAGAGAAACCCAAGGTTGCAACAGAGGAGAGGAATACTCTGTTTGACTCTCAATGCATTGTTCATTTCTTCAACTGCAAAGAACCCGGGCACCTTCCAAACCAGTTCCCTAAGATATGGGTTTTTGGAGGCAACCAACAACCTCCAAGGTAGTAAGGGAGAGATTTTTCCATCACTACCACCGAAGTGAACCCTGAAAATGAATTTGTGATAGGTACGCTAGTTATTCATTCAATAATAGTGAACATACTTTTTTATTCTGGTTCTACGCATTCTTTTATACCCTGAAAGTTTAGTAGAACAATCCCAACACCACCAGCCAACGAGCCTTTACCCAAGTGGTAAAGGTTCCTGCTTGGCATCCAAAAGACCCAGGATCAAATCCAGGCAGGGACTAATTTCTGGGGGTACTATAACAAGTCACTGTAGCAGTGTTATAGAATTCGTGACTATAGGAGCCGTAAAACTATTACAGTGGTAGCATTGTATCAGGAATTGTAGCGGTGGTAGTACTGTATCAGGCACTGTATCAGCCGGGGGCGTACTGTAGCATTACTATTCACTGAAGCTCTCTTTGGGCCAAAAAAATGGGCTTTTAGAACTTGTATTTAGACCACTTGGTCTTGGGACTTCAGGCTATGTAATGGGTCCCCCTATACACAGTTTGATAGAGGTCTTTGATTTAAATAATAAATGAGGCTTCATCCCCAACCTTTTAAAAAAAATCCCAACACCACCACATATCGTGGAAGTAAAGATGGAAGTGAGAACAGAAAATGTATCAGTCACTTCATCCCATGAATATAAATCCTCACTAGTCACAATTTGTGGACTGAACTTTCTAGAGAACCTCATCATGCTCCCTCTGGTGGAATTTTATGCAATTCTCATCATGGATTGGTTTTCCTTATATAGTGCCAACATAAATTGTTGTGAGGGTGAAATCACTCTCCATATGGCGAATCGACCCCCAATTCTATACAAGTGGAAAGAGGAATATGAATCTTCTTTAGAACTATAATCTCAAGCATAGATATTACTTCCCTATGATCATGCATATTTGGCTCATATGATTGAGTCTATGGAAGCAAACATCCTTGAAGAGATGCCTATTGTGAGGGAATTTGATAAAGTGTTTCCTGATGAATTTCTTAGTCTTCCTCCTATAAGAGATGCTGAATTATCAATTGACCTTATACCTAAGGCATTTCAAATATCCAATACTCTATATATAATTTATATTTTGGAGCTTAAGGAGATGAAAAAAACGAATACAGGAGAATCTGGATAAAGGGTTTATACGCCCAAGTACTTCACCATGGGGTGCACCAATCCTCTGCATCAAGAATAAGGATGGGTAAATGCACCTTTGCATTGATTATCATGAGCTCAAAAAAATACAATAAAGAAAAAGTATCATCTTCCATGAATTGATGACTTTTTTCATCATCTACGTGGTGCACAACACTTCTCCAAGGTTGATTTTCTGCCAGAATATTACCAAGTAAGCGTGAAGAAGGAGGATATCCCCAAGACTGCTTTTCATACAAGATACAGGCACTCTGAATTCATATTAATTCCTTTCAGACTAACTAATGCTCTAACAATCTTCATGGACATGATGAATATAGTCTTTAAAGATTACCTTGAAAAAATATTAGTCTTTATAGATGATATTATAATATACTTCAAAACCAGGGAGGGGCATAAGGAGCATCTAAGCACTGCACTAGAGACCTTGCGAAGGGATAAGCTCTCTGAAAAGTACAGTAATTGTGAGTTATGTTTAAAGGAGGTAACACTCTTGGGTCATATCATCACAACCAATGGGATATCGGTGGATCCCTCTAAGATAGCAGCAATTGAGTTATGGATGAGGCCAACATCGGTAATGGATATATGCAGCTTCATGGGATTAGCTGGATACTATCGCCGATTTGTGAGAAATTTCTTAGGATTGTCAAACCCTCTTACCAACCTAACTTATAAGGGAGTAAATTTTTAATTTAGTGATGAATGCGAAGAGAGATTCAAGGAGTTGAAAAGGAGGCTTATCACTACACTCTTTATCACTTTACCTAAAAGTGGATAACTTTTTGTGGTATTCAGTGATGCTTAAAAGAAGGGATCAGGCTGTGTGTTGATGAAAAATTAAAAAGACATTGCCTATTATTCAAGGCAATTGAAAGTTCATGAAAAAAACTATCCAATAAATGATCTGGAGTTGGATGCAACAATATTCACTTTGAAAATTTTGCGGCAATACCTCTTTGGGGAGAAGTGTGAAATTTACACGGATCAAAAAAGCCTCAAGTATATATTCACACAGAAATAGTTGAACATGCGCTAATGAAGATTATTATAATTGATCAAATAGTATCACTGCTCAATCCATTACCACACTAGGAAAGTGAAAAAGGTGGAGGATTCTCTAAGTAGAAAGGACCCAGCGATTAAATCAATGATTAGAATTGAAAAGGATCCAATCCTCTCAGATTTGATGAAGATGGTCATGGGAATCATAAAGAAGGGAACATCATCAATCCTTTAATAAATTATTGCTCAACCATCTCTATTGGGAAGGTTAAAGGATGCGCAAAAAAGAAGATGTGGGAATTCAGAAGAAGGTGGAAACTATCAGAAATGGGAAACCCTCGCAGTTCAATGTCAATGAATAAGGAATTGTGATATTTGGGTCAAGACTATGTGTTCCATCAAATCTGGAGTTCAAGAAAGAACTTTTGGATGATACACAGAGTTCAAATTTCTCTGTTCACCAAGAAAACACAAAAATGTATCAACATCTCTGTAAGCATTGTTGGTGGGATAACATGAATAAGGAGATCGCTGAGTATACATCAAAGTTCCTCATATTTCAGCAAGTGAAGGTTGATAGGAATAAGTCTAAGGGGATAATGCAACCATTAAACATACCATCATGGAAATGTGATAACATCACCATGGAATTTGTCACCATACATCCGAAGAAATCTAAAGGAAACAATGTTATATGGGTTGTTTTGGATTTTCTTACAAATATGGAACACTTCATTGAAATTTCGGAGGATTTCTCAATGGATCAACTGGAATGGATATATATTAGAGATGTGGAAAGTCTGAATGGAGTACCACTATCGATTGTATTCAATTGAGATCCAAGATTCACCACTATATTTTGGAAGAATCTTCGACATGCTATGGAAAATGAGCTGAACTTCAGTATGGTTTATCATCCTAAAACTGATAGACAATATGAACGGACTATCGAAACACTTGAGTATGTGTTGATAGTATGCTCAATGGAATTAAAAGGAATATGGGGTCAACATATTCCTCTAGTTGAGTTCTCTAACAATAACAGTTTCCACTCAAGCATCTGAATGGAACCCTATGATTCCCTTTATGGGAAGAGGTGTAGAACACTGGAATGCTGGGATGAAGTTGGGGAGAGGAAACTCATAGGTCCATAGATGGTTGAAGAAATGGTGGAGAAGTTAAAGACCATCCAACAACACATTAAAGCTGCTCAGAGTCGGAAAAAGATCTATTTTGATAATCATTGAAGAGACCTAGAGTTTGATGTAAGATACATGATTTTCCTCTGCATATCACCATGGAAGAGAGATATGAGAATTGGGAAGAAGGGAAATCTTATTCCAAGGTACATCAACCCTTTTGAGATCCTTCATCGCATTAGAGAAATGACCTATAGACTAGCACTCCCACCAAACCTATCTCAAGTACATAATGTATTCAATGTATCACTCTTGTGGAAGTACATACATGACCCATAGCATGTAGTCAATCCATAGGAGGTACCACTGGAGAATGACCTCTACTATGAAGAGAAGTCGGTGAAGATCTTATATCATTGGGAAAATGTTCTACGAAATAAGACAATGCCCCTCTTCAAGGTGTTTTGGTGAAACAAAAAGTTTGAAGAAGCAATGTGGGAGTTGGAGGAAGTGATGAAGCAGAGTTACCCGCATCTGTTTTAGTGTGGGAAAAGAAAATTTCAAGGAAAAATTTTCTTAAGGTGGGGAAGAATGTAATGACCCAAACTTTTATCAATGAAAATTCATCTTTATCTAATTAAAAGTATTATTAGGTAAAATGGTTATATAACATGTGAACTTCCTTGGTTTTATGTTTTTGGATTTCAAAATATTGTTAAGAATTGTTATTGTTGCTAATATAGTCATTGAATAGTGATCACTGATTAGTATAAATATTGGGCTTTCATAATTCCAATTTACTCTGACAAAGGAAGCGATGGCCTCATCTAGATGAATTTCTTCATACGAAGCCTATTTTTTCGAGCTCAGAAAGGAGGTGGCATCATTAGGCTTCACTCATGACCAATCCCAAGTCGATCTTCAACATGTTAAGCTCGAAAGGAATTACCTATGGGAGAAGTACAAGTTGATAGAGATTACCACCTGAGCGATGTTATCTGAGAAACAACAAGAGTCTGTCACCATCGCACACCTTACCCATAGGTCTTATGCGAATGTTATAAGGGTTTATGTAACAATACCTTAGCACTGTGATTATGTGAATTATTTTTTATATAATTAAGAATATACATTCATTTTATTATTGTTACTTTGTAAATAGTTTTTAAATCACAAATAGTATTTTTAGTTAATATTCAATTAAGAAATTTGTTTTGATGACTTATTGGATTTTTGAATTAAATAATGTTTTAATAACATTTTATTACAAAATTAATTTTTATTAAATATAAATGATCGTATAATTTTTATGAATACAATTTTTATTTTTATTCAGGTTTGAAAGCCATTTTTATCAAAACCCATGAATTTTTTATAAATGCCAGTTTTTATTTTAAAAGTAAAAAATTAAAATATTTATAAAATTATTTAGATAAAATGATTATTATTTTTGGAATCAGGATTTTGAAATTTTCCAATGGTGAATTTTTCATAATTTTCTAAGACATATGAATTTATAGGTAAAAATTAAATATCATTTAATTGTATATTGTGTTTTATGACATTATAATCACCCAATAGTGATGTAATAAAATACTATAAATGGTAATTTCAGAAAATATATATTTTACCATTAGAATAATGTAATTTTAGGATTATTTGATTTGTCATACAAAGCCTTAGTGGACCCTCCAAGACTTATAAAAAATTTTCACATTTTAAAATTATTTCCTTGAGAGTGTGACCCACCTCCACATAAGAAAGCCTCATATTTTAAGAAGTTCGGTCATTGACCTTTTAAAATATTTTTTTCCAATCCCATTTTTCAAAAACCATGGGCAAAAACCATGGGTTGGTTTGTGGTTTTGATTAGTTTAATGTGTGGTGGCCAAAACCTAAATAATAAAGAATTCCCTCTCTTTTCTATATAAACTGACACATGCTCTCACTTCCTCTTCACTCAAAGCCTTTGGAGCTTGACCAAACTCTGACATACCCTCTCTAAAATCCTCCCAAGGTGCCCTGATCTCCCAAGAAGCCTCTATCAAGCCCCTCCCAAGCCTTTGGAATCACACTTCCAAGTAAGGGATTCCTTCCTTTCTCATTTTTTCCAAGTTTCATAATATTGTTATGCTCTTTTATTTTCAATTCTTAATATTGGGGTATTATTTTTAACCTCCCATATACTTTCATATTTATTTTTCAATGATGAGATTCCCCTTTCTCTCTCATTTATTCCTTCCATGTAAACTCGTTACTATGTTGAAATTCTGCAAGGGATTCCTTCCTTTCTTATTTTATCCAAGTTTCTTAATATTGTTATGCCATTTTATTTTCAAATATCAATGTTGGGGTATGATTTATCACCACCCCTATACTTCCCTACTTATTTTTTAATGATTATATACCTCTTTATCTCTCATTAATGCCTCTCATGTACACCCATTACTGTGTCGAAATTTCGTAAGGAATTCCATCCTTTCTCATTTTATCCATGTTTCTTAATATTTTTATGCCCTTTTATTTTCAATTATAACTATTGGGAATCATTTCTCACCTCCCCCATACTTCCCTATTTATGTTTTAATTATTATAGACCCCTTTCTCTCTCATTAATTCCTCCCATTTACACCTGTTACCATGGTGAAATTCAGTAAGGAATTTCTATCTTCTCATTTACATTCAAGTAATTCTATTGTGTTATGAATATAAATTCCATTAATTTTTTTTGGGAAATGTATCTATATGATCCCCTTACTGTACATTTCATGTAAATATGATGAGACACCCTTTCCAATATCATCAACCATTTTTACTAATTCTTATGTCATGAAGTTACGCTACCGAAATTGCACCGCGATTTTCCAAGCCAAAGTCATTGTGTAGTGAATACCATGACCATTTATTTATCAAAGGTATTCAACTTTATACACATTTAATTATTGATTATATAGTTTCATGTATTTATTAAAAATTCCTTTATCATGTAATAGATGATGATTTTGAATGATTCCATGTTATATGATCCATGTGTCACACTTATGCATGAAATGAAATGATTAAGAAGGGTGTGCCCTAATCACGCTCTAATAAATTGGGTAATGATTAGAATCATGATACATAAATTGCAATGAGGTTTTACTCATGAAAATTAAATTTCCATGAGAATTTACTCATGATCCTTGTGCAATGAGCCTTGGCCCATGCCAACACCTTGTTAAGTGTTGTTTTCACATTTCTATGTTATGATAATCATGTTATATCATGCCTTTATGTTCATGTTTATCTTATGATCCGTTCATATTCCTATTGCCTAACATGTATTTTACTCTTCATGTTATGAATTTTTTACTCTCTTACTGGGATATATATCTCACCCTTTTCTTAGTCATTTCCTCGGGTTATCCCATATAATGTCATATACGAGGGAATATAGTGGTCATGTAAAGAAAGTTTTCGATAAAGTTGTTGTGTTTTATATTTTAAGTCGTTATGCAACTTTCATAATCCCAAAACAAACTAAACCTCATGATTCTCATATTTTTATTAATTTCAAGTTTATGTAATAAATTATGTTTAAGTGTGTAAAAAAGAGCATGGTTGTTATAGTGACCTACTTGGGTGTTCTCAGTGTATTTACTTTTGAGTTTTCATTTTGAAACTTGACACGTAAATTGTTATGGCATATCTACTTTTCAGTTTTGATATTTTATTCCCTGTTTTGGTAATCATATGATATGGGTAATATTATAGTTATTGATATATGTGATCCTGTTATAGTTTCTTATTTTTTGTAGGTGTATTACTCTGATAAAAGAGGGTATAGTCTCCACATGATCGATATTAGACTCCAGCTTCTAGTTGGTGGCCTCTAGAATACAGGGAGGCACACCTATGGTCATGTGACAGACTAGCATGGGGCACCAGCGTGTGGCACCTAGGTTGGGAAATTACACATAAGAATTATTTATTTATATTTAATTTAGTATATTCTATTGAAATCATCTTTATATCAGATTTTAAAACATGTTTATTTTTATGAATAAAAATGTATTTATCTAAAAAAACTATTAAAATGTATATTATTTATCCATTATAATTAATTAAAATAACATTTAATAGGAAATTATTTTAAAAAAATAGATTATATATCTAACTTTTTAATTGAATTTAATATAATGAATATCACTGGTTATAGAGTTAAATTAAAATCATATTTTCCTTCAAAAATTATATTTTTTCAGAAAACCACTTTCCATCATACATGCGGTTTTATATTAAATTAAATTATTCCACCTATATTAATTTATTCTAATAAAATAGATTCATTTTTTGTAATCAAAATAATTAATAATAGGTAATAAGTTCAACTAAATTTTTGAACAATATGAATAGTAACTACTGTAAATATTTATTACCACAAAAAAGGAAAATGTGTTAATTCCAGAGAAAAATAAATTAATAAAGACTAAAAAGTAACCCTAATAGCATGAATATTTATATTTTATTTTAAATAAAATAATTTTTATATTTATTATTTTTACATAATAGATTATTATGTAATCAGTTTGATGAAAATTATATTTTGATACGATAAAACACAAATTGTTTTTTTAAGTAATATGAAATTTTAATTAAGACATTCATTTTAATTAATTAATAAATTTTTGAAACAAATTATATTTTATTAATATATTATTGTTATATTATTATTGATAAATTTAATTGATAATATAATTTTATGATGTAAAATATAATTTTGATAATGGTTCAAAAAAATTTCTTTTGAAAAAACCCATTATTTCTCAATAAATTTAGATTCTTATTTAAAAAGTAAAAATTAAAATATTTATAAAATTATTTCCATAAAATAAATTTTATTTTTTGAATCATAACATCAAAATTTTCCAATGGATATTTTTTAATAATTTTCTGACATAGTTGAATTTTCGGGTAAAATTTAAATACGGTATAAATATAAGGTGTGTGTTAGGACATCGTAATGACCCAAAACTGATGTAATAAATAATATAAATGGTATCCATGAACATATATATTTTTTAAATTTAAAATGATTTTATTTTATGTTTATTTTATTTATTTTATAAATCCATTATGAATCCTCCAAAAATATTAATATATTTATAGTTTTAAAATCATTTCTCTAAGAGTATGACCCACTTCCCCATATACAAGGGTATTATTTTATTATTTTAGGCCAATGAACTTATAAAATAATTAAAACCACTACCCTTTTGCAAAAACCATGGGAAAAAACATGGTATGTTTTTTGGTTTTTTTTAATTTTATTATATAGAGTCCAAAACCTAAGTTTGAGAAATAATAAACAATTCCCCACTCACTTCCTATATAAATCCACCAAATATCCCACTTATATTCACTAAAAAATTAGTGGATCACATTATTACTCTATTTTATCCTCTCTATATTCCTCTAAAGGTGCCTCCTAGTTCTTAAGAATCTCCTCCCAAGCACTTGGAGTCACACTCTCATGGTAAGGGTTCTTTTCCTTCTCCTATTTATTAAACTATATTCATTATTTGATTACCTTTTTATAGAATTAATAGTGTGAGGATATGTTCTTACATATCCCCCTTACTACAACTATGATTCCTAAATTATGATATTCCCCTTCAACTCTCATTAATCCCATCCATGAACATTTATACGCCCCTATTATTCTATAGAAATTTCACATCCATTTTCCATGCCAAATAAATGTGTAGTGAATACCCATACCCAATTCCTATCAAGCGTGTTCACCTCTCTAAACTTATAATTTTTAGTTTGGACTTAAATGTATGTAATCCAAAATCCTTCATCATTGAATAAAATATTTTTATAAATTAACCCAAGTTGTATGATCTAGGTGTCAAACATAATCATGAGAATGAGATGAGAGTGACGAGTGCACCTAGAATTATATAGCACTCCAATGCATTGGGTAACATTTTAGAATCATGAGACTTCATGCAAAGGACTAGGGAGTGAACCTAATTTGTCATAATAATTTTATATCATGATGTATTGGAATTTATCCTTTACATGTGTATATGATGTAGTGTTTTATTTTTTTCACATTTCTTATGTTGTCTTTATGTTATCATGTTATATCATGCCACATTGTTCATGTGTATTATTCTCAACCCTTTTATGTCTCATTGATATTCTTATTTTCTAACATGTATTAATTTCTTCATGTTATTCCAAGTTTAATCCCTTACTGTTCTTTATATATCACCCCTTTCTTATATATGTACACAAGTTATCCCATGTAGTAAGAGCATGTTAAGGAATTTTTCAACAAAGATGATGTATTTCTTATTTTAAGTTGTTATGTTATGTACCTAATTCCCAAATACACTATACATATAAATAATCTAGGTTTTATTATGTTTATCATGTAATAAATTATTTATTAGTGTGCAATAAAGAGCAGGCTTGTTATATTAGTTATTCGTCATTATTTAATTTTTGGTTTCTCATATTTTAAATCTATTATTTCTAAAGTTTTTAGGTTGATATATATGTGTGGTTTGATGTTATTACTACTCTAGGAATTAGGTTACATTTCTCAACCACATAATTTTGGATGAATTGTTTTAGGTCTTGCCAAGCTATTTTATCAATGGTGATATAGTTATGAATTAGTACATAATGATTTTGTTATAGGATATTTATGTAGGTGTTTCAGTAAATTGGGAATATTTTGGATGGTATGGTGAATATTGAAGTTTATATTGATTTTATTAATCTTTGTTTATGTCTTTTAGTCTAGCGGTATTATAACATGTCTATAATTACATAATTATTTTATATGAATACAATATATTTCGAATATGATCCTATTGAGTACTCCCAATTCCTTACCCACTAAATTGTCTTTATTTTGGTTTTTCATGGAAATATGATAGATATTAGGGATTCTAATTAGATAGATTGAGTGGAGTTCAGTGGATTATTTTTATGTCTTACAATGTGTGTCATGAATGTATCTATGATTTTGGATATATGCATCAATGTATAGTTGTACCTGGGTTTTTTGGAAATGGTTTATTTAAAGGAAATTATTTAGTATTTATGGGTGGTTTCATTTATCTCCTTGGTTTTAAAAATTTTATTTCCTAGTTTGATGTGATTTTACACCATTGATGCCAGTTTTCAATATGGGGCATATTGGATGTGGACCTTGGAGGTCACATTATGTTTTGTATATGACCTGGAAGGGGTTATTTGGAAACTCATCCCTAATATGTTTTACCTAACTTATGTAAATTTAATTTTTATTCTTTTCCAATGGATAAGGGAAACACTAAGCACAAGACTTTTCCCAGTTTCATAAATGAGACTCTGGTATGAACTTACCATTCTCATCATGTATCTGATTCTAAAGGTGATACTTAACTCAAAGTGTATGAACCTAATAAGGTTTTAATATCTCTAGGTATTAAAGATAATAATAAATATTCTAATAATAAATCTAAAACTTTTAATTTTTATTTTTTTGTGACATATTCATCAATATTGTCTTCTCATAACGTTTATCGCATGCATATTATTGAGCATGAAAACACACACACAAACATAGATAGAGATGCAAGAATGATGAAATTGGACATGGGAAAGACTGGGTTTCATGATAATGAAGTACATGGACTCTAGGCCATCAAAAAGGAAATCAATATTACAGGTCCATCAGTCAACTCTTTTTAATAAAGTGGTTGGTCAGAAGGATTATCCCTGGGAGGCTATGAACTATCCTTCTAACCTACTAGTGTGTGTATGTATTTATTTACATTATAACCCCAATAATATAACTAACATTATTATTCATCCTTGATCATTATTATTACTATTACTTTTATTAATTTAAATAGAGATTATAACTAAAGTAAACAACTTGCACACTTGAAATACCAATTAGGTCAAGCCACTCCCCTTCCCCCTTAGGGGTAACCCAATTCCATTTGTACCATAATGCGGGCCCAAATAACTTTAAATAATGGCTTAAATTATTTATAATAAATTCCATAGAGAATAAAATAAATTTTTTCCTATGATGGGTGCCCAAGAACCCAGTTAATTAGAACCTTAAGATTTTTATTTTTAAGTGGATTTTTAGGATACTAAAACAAGAAGTGGAATCTTTCCTCTCATTTACTCCTCCCTAATTTTCATAAAGGTACTAGTAAACCACTTTTTTCTCTATTAATTATCATATAATCTCTTTCATGATTTTTAATTCTGATTTTTTAGAAAAATAATTAGTTTCGATAAAATTCAATCAATTCTTCATTGATCACCACTTAAACGGTTGTTATGATCTTTACAGATCATAAGAGACAGTTGATTGTATCTCTTATTCATGTTGAAAAAAAATTCAGGTTTTTAAAATATTAAATGAATATATATGATGTATAAGGTTTTAGAATATATGAATTAGTAAAAAAATGAGTATATTTTTGATATTTATATTTTCAGAAAAACAAATTAGAGTTTACATGAGATTTAAAAAACTCTTGGATTATTATTTTATTGGTTTAAGGTTGTAACATTAATAAATAAATTAATAGGTGAATGAATAATTATAAATTTTACTGTGTTCATGTATATTATTTTTAATATAAATAATTTTAGATAATAATAATATTTTGGGATGGTTATTTAAGTTAAATGGTATTATTAAATGGTGGAATAAATTTTACAATAGGTTTTAATTGATGGGCATGAAGTGAGCACATAAAGATATTGTTTCATAAAATTTGGATTGAATAAAATGAGATTATTTTATAACTGTAGTGATTTATTTTCTCTCATAGGAGGAATGAAAATGAATATGAATAGATAATAATTGTATAGAAAATATTTCCTGAATAATTAGTGATTTTTAAGTGTAGTTACTTGAGGATTATTATAGAAAATATATATTTTGTCTTATTATAATTTTTAGAGGAACCTAAGGGGTTATTGGTCCATACGAGAGGAAGTGGATCATAGAATTAAAATGAGAACTTTATGTGTAGATTTATAGTGTTTTTCATGCAATAAATCAATTTTCTAACTCTACATAGGATTGGTGTAAAATATAGAATTTTAAATTTGGAATTAAAATTTATTTTTGGGTGATGATTTTCCACTAAATTATTATAGAGAAGTAGTTGAATCCAGTTTAAAAGAAATGGGAAAATGACTTATTCAATGGTGTGGTGTGTTTAGGGTATAATGGTTTAAATTTTTTAAGAAAAAAATAATGATTAAGATACTTTATGTTGGTATATTTTTGGTTAATTAGGGTGGTGATTATGAAATTGCATTTTTATTTTTTTAGATTTATGGAATGTTGGATAATATCAAATTTTGAGATATATATATAATAACATTTAATTTTTGTTTTTATTATGATATTTCATAAAATGGGTTATTCTTTTTGAGGATGGATGGTAGGGATTTTGGTTATAGGCTATTGAGATGATATTTTTGATATGGTTCCATACATAGGATATGAAAAGTTTATGTGAATAAGTGAATCAGTGGGATATATATCTTCAATTGAGAAACCCATTTGATTAAGTAGATTATTTTTTATTATATTTATTACAGTTAATAAGAGAAATTTTGAGGTTTTACATTAATAAATAACTCTTGGGAGTAGTATATCTCTCTTATTTTTAGAGTAACAACCTATGAGAGATGGTATAGATATTCATCTTTGGTTGATTGGAAATATGATATACATAGATAATTTACTAAGTAGGCGATGTGATTAATTTATAACCTTCAAGATATGGCTAGTGGGAGACAAAAGTAATTATATTGAATTATATTTATGTTCATGTACTTGGTGAGGCATTTTGTTTACATTACCTAGTTTGTGTAGGCCTATGAGGTTAATTCATTCATTAATATGTTACCTTTATAATTTATTGGATCCAGTAAAGTCTGGGAATGATCATGGTGATTTGAAATAAAGTAGATCCCAAGGTTTTCTTCTATAATGGTTAATGTGGGAATGGTAGGGTGTATTTGGGAAATTATTATAAATGTTGAGTATATTAAGTGGTTGGAAATGGTCATAGGTGATCTTTATGCTAATGAACTTGAGGTAAGTAAAAGTATAGGAATTTTGTATCATAACTAGTATGTAATTATGAGGACACAAAAAAGTTTATTTTATGTACTAACTTTCTTGATGTCAAGTTTAGTATGATTTTAAATTTGAGAATGTATATATGTATGGAATAATTATATAGTTGTTATTTAATGTTTTTTAAAAATAGTTATTACCATGTAATAAGAACATGAATCCATATTTTTTTTATTCATTAGTGGCCATTGTGATCTTTGGGAAATTAAACTCACTTGTTATACATACCCCATAACATATGTTATAATGACACAAATATAACCATCCTCAATTTACATGATTTATAGTTAATATTACATCACTTATATACCCGAGATCTATTAGGTTTATATTTTTATGG
This sequence comes from Viscum album, assembly GCA_963277665.1. Taxonomy (NCBI): domain Eukaryota; kingdom Viridiplantae; phylum Streptophyta; class Magnoliopsida; order Santalales; family Viscaceae; genus Viscum; species Viscum album. Next base: position 1,194,684,063 of record OY728152.1, on the reverse strand, counting down.
AATTAGAAAAAAAATCTTTACAAAAAAAATCCATATCCATGACCAAATGGATATTTTTTCATTAAAACAAACTCTTAAAATTCAAAACTTTTTCTGATTATGACTGGAACTATATAACAAAAAAATTTATTTCATAATAAATTATAATAAACCTTAAGCCTTGTTACAATCATTTGAAAATGTGGGATGGGTAAAAAAATCTCAGCAAGCAATAGAAAAGAAATAAAAAACACATTATCCCATTGAAAAAACTTGAAAAATAATGAAAAAGTTCCTCTTTTCAATAATAAATATTAATATTATAAAAAAACACACTTGAAAACGTCATTTTATAAAATAAAACCATTAAAACTTATAATAATAAAAGAAAACTATAAAGGTATCTTGGGACTTTAAATTCATCACCCATTCAAATCACTCTTTTAGTGGAATAACTTATAATTTAAAAAAACATGTAGATGATATTATTTAATATCATTAAACTAATTAAATCTTAAATTTAAACCCATAAGAATAATCATGTTTCATTTAAAACATAAAAATAAGAATAAAAAATTGCACTTTTAAAAAAAATTATTTAAAAGAAATATTTTTACAAAACAATTAGAAAAAAAATATTTTGAAAAAACCCTAAAAACTTAAGGAATAATATTTGTAAAGAAATTTTATGATGACAATGGTAAAATTATATCATTAAAAAATCATTTAAGAAGATATTTCCTTTACATTTTAGTAAACAATGTAAAATTACCGATAAAAAAATATAAAAAGTTATTTATTTAAATATTTTGTAAATAAATTCAAGGCCAATATAAAATAACCTTAAGAAATCATAGAAGTATAGAGACATAAATTTTACATAAAAAATAAATATTATGAAAATTTTGGATAAGTATTTTAGCGTAAAAATTTAAAATATTGGAAATGATTAAAAGAAAAACCGCTTACCTTGAGTCCTGACTCACCTCATCTGAACTACACCCTCTTAAATAGAAAAATTGTATTAATTATTTACAATATTAATAACCTTTTACATTTTAGTATCATTTTTATTATTCCTATCATTTCATTCATTATAATTTTTCATTCATGTACCAAATTGGTGTTGTTTACATCAGTCATTTTGAAGTGATTTGGTTCAGAATATCCAAAAACTATTGTAGTAGATTTTTAGTGATCAAAGGTAATTTTAAAATAATATATTAATATTAATAAATTTCAACGTATAGTATCAATATAATTTTATAACCAAGGTAGTTCAATATGTCATTATATCTTTAAAATTCAGAGAACATTCCTTGATAAGTTTGTTTTTGATGGTTAGAAAATGATTATGATCGTTTATTAGTATTTTCATTATTATGATTGAAATTTTACCATTAAAAAATAATAATGGTGATATTTCTTGAATATTAATGTTATATACAATTATTAAATCAATTTTAAAGAATATACATGAAATATGTAAGTTCAGGAAAACATAATTGTTCACTTAGGTAATGTAAAACCACCATAGTGAGTGAAGTGTTCTAAAAGTGTTTTAAAAAACAAAACCTTAATAGATATTTTAGAATTATAAAAAATAGATCATAATTAATATACTATTTTAGGTAATTTTTTAAATATATATTATGATATTGAAAATAGTAAAATCGAATTTGAAACAAAAAGACATAGTTTTGGAAAAACTTGTATTTTGACACAATAATGACATATGGAAATGAGTTAAGTGAGGGGTAATTTGTGTTTTATCATAATTTATAGAAACAAACATATGATAATAACATTATAATTTAATAATGTCAAAAAATAATAGAGGTTTTAAAATATGTTTAAGATAAATAACCACAAATAATAAAGGATAAAGGGGCTTACAAGCCCTTAAATTTCTCTTTGAATCACCTCCTTAAAATTGAGTCTAAAACATTTGGAGAAATGAATTTTTTTATGTCCCGAGACTTATGAACATGGAAATATATTTTTAAATAATTATTTAGGTATAATATGACGATAATAATATATTTAAGAGGTGTTTTTTAAAGTTTATAAGGAGTCCCCTTTTATTAAAAAAATTGACGATGTTTTTACAAATATTCAATCTTTAAGGTTCAAGAATGTAATTTGAAAATTGAAATTGGTGCTTAAATGGAAAATTTATTATATTATAGGATATAAAACCTACCCACTTAAATTAATATAAATTTCTAGTATTTTTTTAATAATTTATCAATCATGTTTAACAATAAATACCTTTTTAATCCATTTTTAGGGTTTTCATAATTTGACTTTAAAAATATCACGATATCAATGAAATTTGAAATTAATCATTAAAATAATTTCTTACATGTAATTGTTTCTCTAAAATTAATTAAAGTCCTTATTCCATCAAAATATTATTATTTTAAATATTTTTAGAGCTATTTACTTTGACTTCCCTCATGCATGTACAAGCGCTGCATTGAAGCTGTATAAGCATTTTGGATAATTATCATATTAATTAATATTAAAATAATTACTAACATAAATATATATTATTATTAATCTATTTAAACCTTTATATCCTTTCACAATATTATTTATTCCCAATAATATCATGATAATATTTTTAAGATAACAATTTTAACTTTTTTATTTACAAAAGTACTGGGTGAGCATTTAGAAAATTATATTATTATGTAATTCTAAAAATATTCCTAAAAATTATTTATTATTCATTATTTTTATCTCTTATAGTAAATAAATACTTATACGTTCTGAAGATCCCAGGTTAATGGTTATATTTATTGTCAATAAGGATGTTTACCTTGCTATAAATGATGATTTCAGTATATGTAGAAGAAGATAATGTAATGGGAGTGAGCTAAGGATGCTAAGAATATTGAATAAGGAATATATATCCCACTAAAAGTATCATTATGGATGAATAAGAGTGTATGGGAATTTATTTAGAGTTCCCTATCATGTTGAGAACAAATTGGATGCTTCTATGAAATCACAAGTTTGAAATAAATAATTATATAAGCATAAACATTTCTTGCTTGAAGATGAGGGGCTTTGGTTCATATGTTGTTCAATGCTATTTTGAAAAAGACACTATATATGTAAAGAAATAAATATGTCCAAGCATTTCTACCTATAAGAACCCCTAAACCATGCCCAATAAATTCTGTGGGAGTAAGATCAACTATAGTTGAGAATAGGGGTCATGGGGGTTCATAGAGGCATATTCATGCAGGCATAATAAAGTCAGTGTTTGGGTTGACACATTTGGGTGAGGGATTTTAGCTACCTCCATGCATGGTAGCATGAAAGGTTAGAGGGAACCTGATCTAATCAAACTTTAATGATGGGTCAATAGATCATGTTATATTATTAATAAGTGAACGTCCCCTCCATATATCTGATGTGGGACTGCCATTATATTCATAATTTTTATATACTAAAAATTTGTCATTCATTTTATCAAGATGATTTCATTTTCATTTTCCTTTAACTTAACACCATGAAAAGTTTTTTTGTGCCATTAGGTTCTAATTCCCATCACCATGTGAGATCATAGACATTTATATGTAATCAATAATGATGATCTAGTAGTAGTCTAAAGAAAAATGATTGACTATTATCAGAGATCAATCAAAACACATTTCTAAAAATTTGAAAAAGTATGAGTTGTCGTGAAAAAATATTTAAAAATGTTGTAAGAAGTAAAATTAAGGAATATTTCATAAATATTTTATTCAAGATAATTTAGGGTAGTGAAGTGAGGTAAATGTGGAAGCTTCTTGAATGGAAGTTTAAAACATTGAGTGTTATGATGTGAAACAATAATATATAGATTATAGTAGAAGTTAATGTGCAATACATCTAAGGTTTCAACATGGAAAATAACACGGTGCACAGAAAACGGAAATTATATTAGAACCACACAATAGCACTTAACATTTTTTATGAAAACATATCCTGTGGAAAATGATGAGGTGTCCATGACAGGGTAAATTATCTGTGGATGTTGTCATCATTATACATCATAGTAGTTTCCATTTTAGGAATAGTGTTTACCTATGAAAAAGGAAGACCCATTTACACCGTGATGGTGAGTGTTTTATATGAAAAAATAGAATATGTTTAAATGTTAGTGGATGTTTTTTGGGAGCTTTCAATATTTATGTATCGTATGAAGATGAAAACTATCAAATATTCTAGTATATTTGAATCAATTCAATGACTCAACTCTTTGAATGGGTTTGAAACCCATGGGACTCTCACTGTTATAATTATGTATTTTCTATTTATTTATATTCTTTGAGTCTCAAATAGAAGTTGTGAGGAACTTCAGTGTATAAAAAATATAGATAATAAATATGTATCAAGAAGTGTGTGAATTTGATTCTATTATTTTGATGAAATATTTTATGAATTGAAAATAAAATAATAGAATAAGTTGAGATCCTTACACTTCTATGAAACCTATAAGAAAACAATTTCTATCAATAAAGTAAAATAATGATAATTTGATAGTGATTATACTATGGATCACCAACTGGTGTAGGAGAAAGAGTGTGATTTGAAGAGAAGGGACCAACTATAATGAAGTTTTTGAAGATCTTATTATAGACATCCTTGCCAATGAGGAACAAGGTTGTGTTCAAGAATGCATACTATCATGCATAAATTGATCATACTAGATATCTTGAGGATAGGATAATGTTCAAGAAATAATTTTAAATAAATTCAAGTTGTTGAATTATTTAAAAATCGTACATTATACTTGTTTTTTTAAATCTAGTTATTCATTAAAAGATTTTTTTTATACTAGAGAAAAGGAATGGGTCTTAAGGAACAAGTGGTACTTGTCCAAATAACTCCATTGAAAAAATAGTAGTATGAGTATAAATAACACCATACATTTAGGAATGTGGTTTTTCTTTCATTTTGGGATTTGGATGATACTAGCCCAACCATTGCGTGAAACTTAGGAATAAACTTGTAATCACTACATTTCTATAGTGATAGTGATATATGTGTACTCAATAGGAGTTTAACATAATAAGAAGTAGGATCTAACATCAATTTTGTACCTAATAAATGTTTTATATTGATATTCATTGTCTATTTATTCATTTCATGTTAAAGTGAGGCTAAAGAATACATCTATTGATCCATTACTCTTAGGTAGGTAAACTTTTCAATTGAAATAGAGTTTAAATAAATTAAGGTAAAATTCAATAAAATTTGGATACACTGATTCACACCCCCCCCATCCCCCAATTCCCCTGTATTATCTATCTAGGATCTATAATTGGTATCATATCTAACCATGTTCTATTTGATTGGATCTAATATTTTTGTCCCATTTATTTTTAACAAGGTATATATGAGTTGTGGATTTAAATATAATATTTAAGTTCCCAGAATAGAGAAATCATATTCCATCCCTATTAGAACTAAAATATGGGTTTCATCAAAAACCTTAAATAATAGTAAGAATAGATAGGCAATGATGTTTTGAAAAATATCAAAAAAGGATTAATCACCATTTGAAGATGATCATGGGGATAACAAGTCATCTCCTAAATCAGTTGATAGTTTTCCTTTTGAAGAAGTAAGTTTAAGTTATGGAGAGTATGAAATAGATTAATTTCTCAAAACTATTGAATAATTTTACTCTCAATTTGAAAGCTATGTGAATAATGATCCTATTGAAGTTGTAACATATATACTTTTCTTTTTTTAATAACTTATAGATGATAAAGAATAGCTATAAGAATAAATGGAATAAATATAGGAGGCACTAAGAAGGAAATTTAGAAATTATAATTCTCTCATAGACATCATTGAATCCAAAGAAAAATTAGTTTTACATTGTAAGGAAAATATCTCCTTTATTGAAGAATAATTTCAAATTCCTGCTTTTGAGAAGGTAGTAAAACTTTTATTCTCAAATAAGTGGTTCATATATTAACAAAATTTCATAAAACTTCTAGGAATGTAAAAGATATTCATCTGGTTGTCAAATAAAAAAATATTTTGATAAATCATTATATAAATTTATAAAGTTCCATGAATAAAATGTTAAGAATCCAAAGATATAAGAGGAAGAAAATATGAGATCAGTTGAGGAAGATAAATATTCTCTTAACTTGAAGTGTCTTGAAGTCGGGATAAAATTGAAAATTTGGAAACTACTCAAACTGGAACATCCCAAATAGTTGATAAAAGTGATGATACAGCATAATATTAAAATGAGTATCTTGTCCCAAAATATTCTTATAACGATTTTGAAAATAATCTGATATCATCAGAAGAAGAATCCACTTTTAGCTCATAAAAAATGTGTCATCCAAACAAAAATATGTCGATCTAGTTAAATATTTTTTCTAGATAGTGAAGATATATAAAAAATGGATAATAAAAAGTGAAGATAATTCCAACATAATGTTATTGGTCGATAGAATAATTTATGTTGGATATAACTCACCATTAAAAGCCTAAATAGTTATGAAGAATTCATAAAAACAGAGACCTTCCAGATCTAAAATTTATAGAAAACGTACACTCTAAATAAGTAAAACATGGTTTTTTGGATATTTCATGTACTGTTATAGGTTTTTCCATATGAAATTTTATTTTTCGAATATTATTTCAATTTATAAATTTCAAATAAGGCCAAAATTAAAAGGTAGAAAATGAGTAAAGAAGAAATAACCATTTGAACATAATAAGCATCCATATAATGAGAAGAACCTATTTGTAATAAATGGGTTTAATTACTATAAAAACTTATATTTTTTCTTATTTATGAGTCCCCATACATATTAGAAGTGTTTTTATTCACCCCTTAGTTTCTCTAATGTGTCAAGAAAAAATGAGTACTAGAACTCAAATATAAGAAGGTTGGAAAAGAATTAAAGGAAGATACATTAAGAAAAAAATATAAAAATGAAGGTTTTCAACAAAAGTTTAGATTTAGAAGATTTCAAAGAAGATTGATTATCCATCTATGGTTAAAAATACCCAATAATTCTAAGATATGTTCTATAAAAAAAGGAAATTGGTGTTTTAGTTATAGTAAAAGAGGGTACGCCATGGATTCATGTAAACACACAATGGGTGTTTGTTTAAATGGAAACATAAAGAGTGAAATATGATATCTATCCAAGTAAAAAATAAGAGTTAAATTAATAAATTTTTGGTAAAAAACATTTAAAATAATTCTTATGAAGATTTCAAATATGTTTATTGGATTTCAATATAGTATTTGGTAATTTTTTTAATTGGTTTGGAAAATGATATAAGATTTGAAGAAGAAAAAGAAAATATAAGTTCTAAAGGAAAGTAATAAATTATATATGAATAAGTTTAATTTAATTATTTAATATCAATAAATTATAACCTAATACTTTTTAAAAATATTTGTGGGTGGTATCATAAGGACAGATACATTGCCAAAATATGATTAACCATGGTGTCAGCCCAAGAAAAGTTTCAAAATAATATGAATATGGAAAAATGATGCATTTATTCCTAAATTGATTATAAAAACTATAAAATCCCATACAAATAAGTTAATTTCATATATAATTCCATGCTTCCCAAAGATAGGACGGATTTTAAAACCAGATGTGTAAGTATGAATACTTAAGTTAAAGGATCAATTTGTTCAAGGATAACTACTCAACCATTCTATTCACTTTGAAGAACAAAAATAACCACCTAATTATCTTAATTTTTATGTTTTATTTTTTATAAATTTAATGTAAGCAATTAAAGATGAGGCTAGTTTGTGTCGGTTGTGTCAAAATTGGAGAGAAATATTGTAAGATGTAATCTGGAATCATTATTCCATAAGGGGTGAAAGCTTAAAATATTCTATATTAATGTTATCAAAAAATGAAATAACATGAAATTCATCCAGGTAAGAGGCTCACCTTGATAAAGATTATTTGGAGTTTCTCCTTGAGGGGGATACAAATGAAGAAGATATTGATATGAATTAAGAATTATTCATTGAAATTAAAATCAAAATTCTATAAATTTCTTGATGTAATGTCATTGAAAAGGTATGGGTTTATATTTTCTAATACCAGGGTGAAAGAATCAAATAAAAAAATAAATAGGGAGAAATTTAATTTTAATAAATGATATAAAATAAAATAAAAATCAATATAATTCTAGGATGATTCCAAAACTTTAATCCTTCCATGTTTACTTGAATGTTTTAACCAGTGTGATGAGTAAAGTGTATGAAAATGAGTTAAATAATTTCTTGTCAAAATTGATCTCAATCACTTATTCTAACCGAGAAATTTCTTAATATCCTTTTAAGTGTTAATTCTACATCCATTAGGGGGATTCTACAAGATAATATATCAAGTATCTTATTTTCTAAAATCAAGAATTTATTAATAGAAATATTAAAATTAATGGATGAGGTATTAAAATCAAATTTTCTACCCCTTCTTTAGTAATATTAAATCTGTTCAAATGGGAGAGTGTTGGTTGATGATAAAGAAGGGTGAAAGGGGTAGTAAATATTTATGAACTTTAATTGTTTTGATGGGTTTTTTTACTATGGTCAAGTTATAAATCTTCTTGATAAATCTGCATTTCTATCTCCTAAAGTGAATAATTCAGAGTGGTATCAGATGTATTATGATTAATAAAAAACATTGAAAAACTTTTTTACCCACACGTTTTTCTAGACCAAGTAATCCCATATAGACTTCGAGATGTATAACTAGAGTTTCATCACTATGAAAACATGTGGTTCCAATATTTCATTAAAATTATTCATGTGAAATTGAAAATTAAAAATGGATGCAGGTTTTATTTAAAGATATGTGAGTCTCAACCACTATAAAAAATATTTTATATAAATAAGGGGGAGATGAAAAATCTAGTTTACAGACATATTTAATTAAAGGTAGTTAAGGATATTTAAAATAAAAACAAAGTCTAAAATTAAAGCACCCATGTTAATTGGTTGTATTGGTTTTCAATAAGGATGGTTACCTTATTATTAATAATGATTTCAATATGTGAGGAAGAAGAAAATGGATTGGATGTGAGTTTAGGATCCTAATAATGCTGATAAATGAATGGAGTTACCAATCAAAGTGTCATTATAGATTAAGAAGAGTATCTTGGAAGTTATTTAGATTTCCAAGACATGATAAGAAAAAATTGGAAGTTTCATTGTAAGAACAAGTTTGAAATAAGTAATAAAAAATATTATAGACTGCTAGCATAAATTTAAGAAGAAGAAAAAGAGAAAAGGATATGGTAAAAGAGTTTCATCCTTAAAATAACAATCTTAATAAAAATATAGGATGAATTAGTAGAGTTTTGTCTAGATGGATGTTCTATATTATTTTTGTAAAGGTATCATATGTTTGAAGACAAAAATATTTCCAACCATTTCCAGACATAGGAAGAACTCATCCAAAACCAACACATACTATGGTAATTGGAACAACAATAGCTAAGCATAGGTATAGTTGGGTTTAATAGAAGTCCTACTCATAAAGTAATAAGTAATTGAGCATATGGTTTCATACATGTAGGTGAGGTTATTTAACCTCCTCTGTGTGGGGTGGAATAGAAGGCCATAAGAGTGCACTGGCTCTAATCAGACTATATTAATGGGGATAAGGATAATGGAAACTTATTAACAAGAATGAATACCCACTACATCTTCTATGTGTGACTCCCATTATTTTTGTATTGGTCACATATTAAAATTACAGGTTGCATTCGATCAAGAAAAAACCATTTGTAGTTTTATTCAAACTCACAGTATGAAAATTAGTTTCATGCCACTAGTTTCCAAGATGCATTATGATGAAAGTAGACACACATTCATATATAATTTTTAATGATCATCGAGTAGTGTTTTGAAGCTAAATTCATGACAATTCTCAAATACATGTCAAAACCCAAACCTGTAATTTTATAGAACTTCAAGTTATATAAAGAATTATTTGATGATTTTTTTATAGATAAAAATAATAATAAAATTACAAATATGTTATTCAAGTTGATTTTATATTATGAAGTTTGGTAAATGTGGAATTTTTATGCAAGGAAGTTTATAAAGTTGCATGTTATGTCATGGAAGGAAATTTCATATCTTAAATGTAACACCTTCTCTTACTTTTTTGTCATTTTTTATAATTTTATATTATTTTGGGATAATTTAAATTTTTAGTGGTTCCAAGTTTGAATTTGAAATTTTTTTTAATTTTTATTCATCTACATGATTACGGAATATTCACTACAAGGTTTGATAAACCATGTAAATAAAAATTTAATAGGGATTTATTCTACCCACAGGTCAACTTGTATGATTTAGTCTCAACCATGTGGGTACCATTATGAATAAGGTTCCTTAGTTTAATTTTTTAACCTCTATGGTTAGTTCACAGAGGTAATGCATGGTTTAAGTTTATCAATGTGATTAATAGTATAATATATATAAATTAACTTTTTATAGGGGTTCACTGATGTATGGTTCGTGCATTTTTAGGAGAAACCACGGGCAGACCAAATGAGGGGTGATGTAATGGTTGTATAGATATTTTCATGATTGGATCATAGTTAGAAAACTATGTAAGAAAACTATGTAGGATCCCAGTTCTTGTCTAATGACACCCACATAGTTGTCACATAGTTTACTAAACCATGTATCCTAACCATGTTTCCTACCCATATTCACTTAAAAATTAATTTACCTTACTAATATTTTCAAATATGAGGGTTTTGAACCACCTACCTCTCCCATATCTTGCATTTGAAAACCCTTGGGTTTTAGGGAGAGATTCCTCTCCACTCTCCTTAATTCATGGCATCCACTTTAACATTTTCAAGGGATTTTATCAAAGTAACCCCTTATCTCTTCTTTCTATTTCTTATTATCTTTTCCCTCTCTTCTTCTCTTTGATTTTCCATCTCTCCAAGAACCCTAATCTCAAGGTAAATTGTATTTAAGGTTTGATTTAATTTAATTTTTTGTGGATTTTTTCATTTTGGGAATATAGATATCGATTTTTGACTTGATTAGGCATTCAACGTCGAAGGCAGTACATGGAGACTATTCCACCTAGTTTGAGGTAAGTAAACTATGTTATTACTTTATTTTGAAATTCTTGTATTGGTTTCACATTATAAATTCCTTTTAATGAATTTTTGGCTATATAAAATATCTAATATATTTTGAAAATTCATTTAAATCACATTGGGCCTCATATAAAATAGGTTTCTAATAAATTTCAATTTTTTCTTTAAAAATAACTTTTCAAGCATGTCAATCCCCTTTGGGAAACTTTATATGAGGTTATCTACGTTTTTTGATGGAAAATAAGGGTCATTGTTCTTGGTTTTATTTTTAAAGAAAAAATGTATGTTTTAAGAAATTTTTCTGGTAAATGGGTGTGGTATATTTCTAAGTTATTTATAGAGAATGATTTTAAAAATGGCATGGTTTTCTTTCATAATGATTTATAATAAATTTTTAAAATTTAATTTAATTCAAGGAATATGACTTGGTATCCCAATCCTAATTTATTAAATTCCCATTTGGAACTTTTAAATAAATGGTTGGATGTTGTGAGACCCTCATAGATTCACCTTGTGTTCATTATCTTTCCCATTGTAGGGTTCATTATTATTATGTGATGGATATCGGATTTAAAATGGGTATTTTTTGTGATAGGGAATTTGAGGTGAGGGATATTTACTATTTTTTCTTGGTTGATGTATCATGGATTGATTATTTTATTCCCTCTATAGTCATAGGAACCTAGGTATCTAAGTAGGAATCTAGGGTTATAGTACACTAGTCAGTACACATGATACTAATGTCCCCTCTAGCTTGATATGGGGTTATATGGGGAGTTCCATTCTAATGATGTTGGTATAGGATAGTTAGTTAGAATGTGTTATTTTAGACATGGCATATTCTCGCAATTGTTTCCTTGTTTTCAATAAAGTCTTAGAACATCTCATTTTAGGTCTTAGGGGTATACCATAACACCCATACCTTGATTTATGGTTCCATATAGGGGATCCTTTCAATATTTCTTTATATTCCACTATTATTACTTATTGTGACACATTTTGTATTTTTTACTTTTATGATTCCATTAACATACTGGTGTCAAAGTTCTGTTATTCTTTATTCTTTTTCGTTTGCAATGATTTTTAAATTTTTTTAAAAAAGTAATTTTTGGAATTCATTTGAAATGAAAAGTGAAAATATTTATTTTATTAGAATTTTATTAAAATTTTGAAATAAAGAAAATATGTTTTATTGGTTTTATTGAAAAAATATTCTTGATTTTAATGTTTTTTGAAAGTAAAGGGAATGAATTTATTTTTGGAAGTATAAAATATTATGTTTTTTTCTTGTGTTTTATAAATAAATGAAAAGATATTATTTTATAATGTATTTTAAACTACAAATAAAGAATTGAAGAATGAAATTATTTGCATGGAATACTTGGTGAGTCCCTTTTAGGCTTGTTTCCTCAAACCCTACATATACACCTTGTGTGTATATATGTAGTTATTATTCTTTACATAAGTTCCATGTTTAATCTTCCAATTTTATTCCTTCTTATGGTGGTGTCGATGGTGAGTTGGGATTTGGTCAAAAACCATGGGATAAATGGAGGTGATCTTTTTCGTGGTTTAGGTTTGTTTTTATTTTAAATTACATTGTATTCACTAATATGGATTTCCGTTATTTATATTTAGTTTCCACCTCTCATACCCTGTTATGTATTTATTTTGGATGTTGTTTCATGTTAATACAATTGAGTTAAATACTTATAGTTATTTATGAATATTTTGGTCAGATTATTTATTTTGATTGTGTTTATTGATGTTTCATGGAAATCCAACATATAGACAGTCTATGTTGGATTTTTGATAAAATATATATTATTTTTTAACTTTAATTTGAGGATGAAATTGTTCCCAAAGGTATTTTTCTTAATACCCAAGCAGTAGTTGTCAGCCTATGGGGATTGGGAACACCATTCAGGCCTTATGTAAAATCAACATGGTGCATTTTTTTGGTCATACAATAATAATTTATTACATTACAGGAGAAGTTTTCATGAAAACATCTATGTTTTTAGTGTGGAGATAGACTTGGTGCCTGGTAAATGGGTAGGACACAATCACCATGACATAACACTAAAAAAATTTAGTGAAAAGATCTCATGCGAAAAATAACATTTTTCTTACCCCATAATGACTTATCAATGGATGTTTTAGTGATCATAAATCATATTAGTGATTGTTTTTGGATGGGTGTTTACCTATAAAAATGATGACCCATTTACACTATATTGATGAGTGTCTCATATTCATGCATATAATATGATTTAATTCCCTTGGATATTATGGAGGATTTTGTGATATTTCGATATCAAATAAAGATGAAAAACTTTATGTTTTTAAGTATATTTGAATAAATTTATTGACTAAAAATTTTGAATTAGTTTAATACTCAAAGGATTATCAGTGTAGTAATTATACAATTTCCCTTGATATGTATTCTTATAGTTTATAAGAGAATTTTTGTGGGACTTCAGTTTATGAAAAATGTAGAAAATGAAAAGGTCCAAAGAAGTGTGAGAATAAAAATTTTTATTTTTTTGAATATTATGTGAGTCAAAAACAAAAGAAAAGAAGAAGAAAATATTCTTCAACATTGGTGAGACCTAGAATAGAATAACTTATGTTTAGGAAATAAAATAAGAGTTATATGATAATTATGCTTTTGAAGAATACTCATTAGTATCGAATAAGGAGGATATTGATTTGAAGGAACTGATTATATTACCATTATTGAAGGTATTATTATCGAGAACCATACTAAGGATGAATAAGGTTGTGTTCATGAATACATAAACTCATACATGAATATATCATCTTGAATATATTGAGGATAGGATGATCTGAATTCTATAATTTTTACTATATATAGGTAGTCGAAATCCATCAAAAGTGGATCATATACTTTAGTTTTAACATCTAGTGATTTAGTGAAAATTTTATTGCATTCCAAAATGAACAAAGGATTCATGAAGAATAGTTGGTACCTATTTAAATAATTCCATTGGACACTAGTGATGACAGTGTAAATAATTCCATACAATCCGGAAGTTAATTATTCCTAAATTTTGGGATTTGGACATCACTAGTCCAACAATTAAATATGGCTTAAGACTACTCTTATAATCACATAAATCTTGTAGTGATAATAAAATTTATGTACATAAAAAGAATCAAACAAGATAAGGAGTAGCCTCTCACATCAAGGTCACTCCTTGTAAATATTTCAAACTATTTTTCATTGTCTATTTCTACATTTTTTGGTAAGGTCAGGCTGGATAGAACATCTATTAATCCATTACTCTTAACTAGGGTAGAGGTTTGATTGTAAGAGGGGTTAATTAAAAGAAGTTAAAAGTTGGGAACACTGATTCAACACCCCCCCCCCCCCCGCTAGTATCAATTCATGATCCATTTGGGATCTACACTTACCAATTTAATAACTCAAATATATCAATTTGACTTTTCCAATGATGCGAAAGCACAACATCAACGCCAATAAATGCTTTCATATTTATCTTGAAATAATAGTTATTTTATATTATTTGAATAATATTTATATGATATTTTGAATATAAAATCATAAAAGATATGTTACATAGGTTTTATAAATCATTATGTCATATTTTCATCATGATGATTCTATAAAAAATATAGTATTAAAAAACTATATTTTTAATTATACACCAAAAAAATAAAATTTCATTCAAATACCAAAAATTCATCCGAATATAATTAATAAAGTTTGAAACAAAAAATTTGAGTTTATTTTATATAATTAAATTTATAAAATTTAGAAACTTAACTTTAAAATAAAATCATATAGTACATAGAAAACAATTTATTATCAATAAAACTATTTTTTTAAATGAAAAATCATATTATTATTTCATACCTAAGGAAAATATTTCTAATATAATTATAATAGTAAATATTAATATTAATCCATATGATTTATATGAATATAAATTTGTAATATATATAAAAATTAGATGTTTCTTTAGATAGATAAAAATATAAATCATATTAAGAAAATATAATTGACCTTTAAATAAAACATATTTTATATAATTAACTAAAAAATATAATTTTAAATTTATAATTGGTATCTAATTTAATATATAATCTCCATTTATATATGATATTAACATATATACATGTTCAGGATAAATATTTAAATTCATATTCATGAATATTACTAAACCATAAAAATGATGTATTATTAAAAATACTCGGGTTGTCACATATGCATCGTAAAAGTGATGCATAATTAAAATTACATCTTACAATGGTTAAATAATATCTAAAAGTTTCAAGTTATAGTATCCATAAAATTATATAATAAAGTAAGCTCAATAAGTTAGGAAATAGTTATCATTCAGATAATATTCTTCAATAAGCCTATGTTTTATGGTTAAAAATGTATTTGAATGTTTATTATTATTTTCATTATTATAATGGAAATTTTACCCTTAAAAATATTATTAATTAAATTAATTTAATATTAATTTTATAATCAATTATGAAATAAATTTTTAATAATATACTTGGATTATGTAAGTTTATGAAAACATCATTGCTCACTTAGGTTGTTTAAAACAACCACAGTAGGTGAAGTGTTTCCGAAGAGTTTAAAAGAAATAACCCCTAGTAAATATTTTATATTAATAAAAATATTATATTATAATTAATATAATACTTTTTTTACTTTTAAATATTAATTATTCTATTGAAAAATTAAGTGGATAGTTGAAACGAGAAACACGGTTTTTAAAAAACATGTATCATAAAATAGTAATAGCTTATGAAAAAGAGTTCGGTGAGGGTTAATAAGTGCTATATAATCATTAATAGATAAAAATTATTTCAATATCCGGATATTATAATCATATAAGTCTAATAATAGAAGTTTTAAATGATTTTTACAATAAAGATTGACAAATGATAAAGGAGAAAGAGGCTTCCAAAATCTTACATTGGTTTTTTGAATCGTCTCTTTCAGATTGAGTCTAAAGCCTTTAAAGAAAGTACTTTCATCAAGTAAAAAGACTAATGAACGTGTATAAATATGTTTAAAAAATTATTTTGGAATAATATTGTGATAAATGAAACTTGATATGTGTTTTGGAAAGGATAGAATGAGTTCCCTTTTATAGGCAAAATTTGATGGTGTTATAAATACCCTTTAAAGTCATTTTAAGAGTTACTTCCATTATTTCACATTAAAAATATCTTAATATCTATGGAATTAGTATTTAATAACTTAAATAATTTATTATATATCATTTTTATCCCAAAAATTAATGAAATTCAATTTCTTTTCCTAATCTTATCATTTTAAACAATTGCAAAACAATTTACATTGACTTTTCTTCTCCTTTCACAAACAATGCATCAAAATTGTGTTAGAATTTTGGATAATTATCCAAATGATTATTATTAAAAATAAATTAATAATATAAATATAATTTATTATTAATAAGTAAAATCATCTAGGTTTATTCATAACATTATTTATTACCATTTATATTATTAAAACATTTTTAAGATAAATTTTTTGAATTTTCTTAACGTTTGCAAGTGCTGGTTAAGAATCACTACTACAAATATGGCTTTTATCAGCTCTAGAAAAATGCATTAACATATCCAAAAAAAGTGTTGTTAATCAAGATGAAGATAAAGGGGGTCCCTTTTATTAGCGCTCAGAAAAGCACTGATAAAGGGGTCTTTTATCAGCGCTCAAAAAAGCGGTGATAAAGGACCTCTTTTATCAGCGCTAAAAAAAGTGCTGATAAAAGTCAAAAAAAATAAAAAAAAAGGAATATATAATTCTGGGGGGAGTTTTTAATAGTGCTTAACCCCCTTTATCATCGTTGGGTGGACCACTCCCGTGTGTTTCCCTTGCCCGCGCGTCCAACACATGACCCCTGCGCGCACCTCTTTGCTTCCACCAGAACTCGAACTCGTGACCTCCCCCTTGCACGCACCTCTTTGCTTCCACCAGAACTTGAACCCGTGACCTCCCCCTTACGCACCTTCACCTTTACCACTAAGCCATTTCATTTTTTTCTATTTAATGATATATTTATATATATATATATATATAGTTACATTTATTTGTATATTAATGTAGATTCATATTAATATAAATATATTTAGTTATATTAATATATATATATATTTATTCATATATTAATATTTATTTATATTTATTTATATGTATATAGTTATATTTATACATATAATAATATAGATTCATATTAATATAAATATATTTAGTTATATTAATACATATATATTTTTTCATATATTAGTATATATATTTATTCGTATATTAATTTATATTTATATTTATTTATTCATATATATTTAGTTATAATTTTTTATCCATATATTTATTTGTATAATAATATATATTTATAAGATTAGTTTTAAATACATTTATAAAAAATGTTTTTTATGTGAGTTTACGAATAAATAAATACATACATAAAACACACACACAAACGCACACACACACATAGATATATATATATATATATAAATTTTTACATATATATGTGTATTTCAAAAGCCATAGAATGTTAAAACGACCATAACTTCTAATCAAGAAGCCTTTTCCAACTCCACAACTAGTCAAATCGGAGAAAATGAAAAAATCATTGATATGATATGGGGTAGAAGCCTAAAGGACATCTAGATTAGAAGTTATATGTGTTTGAAAGTTAATAAATCGGGGTATCCCAACTAAAAACTCTGTTTTGGAGGCCTTCTGGGCCATTTTTTGCCAGGAAAATGTGACAAAAGCTTTTCTTGGGTCATTAGCGTGCAGAGCTCATTGTAGACTTCGATTTGATATGACGTAGAGCTCAAACGGACACCTGGATCAAAAGTTATGGTTGTTTGAAGTTTGAGTTACATATTCAACTTATTTGAGATCTTTCATTATTTTTTTGATTTTTTATGTCTTCAAATTGTTATTAAATGATTTTTAATCGATTATAATTAGTAAATTATTAATTAATTATATTTGTTAAAATATTTTTAAGCCATTTTCACTAAATTTCATATATATTAAATGTAATATTCTATTTAAAAGGTTGGGGATGAAGCCTCATTTTTATTATTAAATCAAAGCAAAGTCCTCTTTTAACAAATGTAATAGTCTATTTATATTTATCTAAAACATATTTACAAAATAAATATTATATTTATATCAATATAAATATACTTATATAAAAATATATTATTTTTCATGAAAAATATTTTTTTTTAAACATAAAATTTATCAACGCTAGGAAAAAGTAATGATAAAGACCCCCTTTATCAGCGCTACTAAAATAAGCGCTGATAAAGGGGTCCCCTATAACAGCGCTAAAAAAAGCACTGATAAAGGGGGGGCTTTATCAGAGCTAAAAAAAGCACTGATGAAGGTTCAGTTTTAACAGCGCATTTTTTTAGCACTGTTAAAAGTTCCCCTATATCAGCACTTTTTTAGCGCTGATAAAGGCCCCTTTTTATCAGCGCTTTTTTTAGCGCTGATAAAAGGGTAGTGATTCCATTTCCCATTTTTGTAGTAGTGAATTTGGATAATAATTTTATTGTAAAAATTAAAAAAGTAAAAAAAAATAATAATTTACTTTTCATAATTTTTATCACATATGGTTGATATAATACCTATCCCTTCTTATATACTATCTTAAAGACATCTAATTTATTTTTTTTCAAGCAATGCATCAGCACCAATAGATGCTTTCATATTTATCTAGTGATAATGATTGATTTATATTTATTGAATAATTTTTATATTATATTTTTAGTTTAAATTCATGTAAGAGATGTTCCATAATTTTCATTATTCTTTATTCCATACTTATAGCATGATGATGACCTAAATGATATGGTATTCAAAAAAACATTTTTTTAATATTAATCAAAAAATAAAATAACATAGAAAAATACCCAAAATTCTTTATAAAATAATTTTGACATGATTAAAAAAATTAATTAAATTGTACCAAATTAAATTTCTAAAATTTAGAAATTTAACCTTTAAATAAAACCATATAATACATAGAAAATAATTTATTTAGGATAAAAACTATTTCTTTTCAAAATGAAAAATCATATTCTTGTTCCATATCTTAAAAAACGTATTTATAATATTATCATAATAACATGTATTAATATGGATCCATATAATTAAAGTGAATATGAATTTATAAAATATATAATAATTAAATAATTATTTAGATAGATAAAAATAAAAAACAGGATATTGAAATATATTTAAAATTTAAATAAAACATATTTTACATCAAGAAGTTAACATAATAATTTTAAATGTGTAAATGGTATATAATTGATTATAGAATATATTTTGATCCATTATATTAAGGTATATACATTTCCAAGTAAATATATAAATTTTTATTCATGAATATTAATAAACAATATAAGTAATGTATTGTTAAAACAATCTGGGTTGTCCCATATGCACTAGTGATTATCGTGGGTGCATTCATATAGTATTTTTAGAGTTTGAAATAATATTTCATATTAAGTGCTAAAGGGTCTAGTTTTTATGTTAAATCGATATAATAGTGATGATTATTTGATGTTATTATTAAGGATTATGGACCATGAGGTCTCTTGGGTGATTCTTATTTATTTATTATCTTATATATGTGTTATCACACCCTGGCCTTTATTTTGTTAGGATCACTTTGGGATGAGCACATTGAGATATGGGTGAATCGATGTGGGATAAAATTTGACCACTTTAATACTTTTATCCCTTTTAATTCCTTGGTCACTTATTCATTGAATTATTCTCTTACCTTCTTCACCAATGGTTTGAAATCTTGCACATAAAAAAATAAAGCACAAGGAACGCCAGGATTTTTAACAAGTTTCACATCCAATGTGAATGACTACATCCCCAATGTACAGTGATTATTCTCCCACTCACACACATATTTCCTTTATTATCAAGAAAATCATAGGCAAGGGTATGGCCTTGAACCTATTTTCCCGGCACTGATCAGGAACAATGCTTTCTTAAATTTTGAGGTATAAGACAACAGGATATCAACATGTCAATTCTAAACTTACCAAAAATGTATAGAAATTATTCTTCAATAGACAGTAATTATTCTAATAAACTTCCTAAAATTTCAAAAACCAAAATGGATGCCTCAAATATATAAATCAATGAGTTTTATTAAATATATAGTAATCAAGTAGGTTGCATCTTTTTTTTCTTCAGTCACAATAATATCAAGTGTTTCATATTGGTATTCTCAAGATCTATTATATTTCCCAAATGAAAATTAAAATATAACAACTTGGTCACAAATCCTTATACATTATTTGATCGTCAAAAAAATTAAAATTTTCAAATTATAGAGTTATATTCTCAATCCTCAATGTACAATGTCAATAATTGACTATAGTTTTGATTTTCTATTGGTGAAACTAATTATTTGTGAAATAAAAAACTTAATTATAGTGCATTTAAACTTCTCACATCACCATAATTCATGCATTCACATTTTTTAGATGTTATCATCAATATATTGTAAACATGAAATAATCAACCATATTATTTCTACAAGCATGTCATATTCACATGCATTCACAATTTCATTGAGTATTTACATGATTGTATATATTAATTTTGTTACTATTTATTTATGTGAAACTTCACTCCTTTTTGTAGGATTATTCTTCTTATTCTTTAGGTAAATTTATGTATACAATACTGTTATGGAATATAACTCTTATTCTTCATTCTAATAACTAACAGTGCAGTTATCACTCCATCATCGCACCAGTCAAAACCACAAACCTTCTTATTCATCACGTGAGTATATATATGACATTTTATCTTCTATTATCATCATGTAATGACAAGTGTGTAGTTCTGTACTTCTAAAAATAATGAAGTGTGTGGTTATATGTCTTCATAAATGATTTATTTCTTTATCTTATTTAAATATCATTCATGTAATAGAATGTATATTCAGAACCACTTTTCACCAAAGTGAGCGTAGAACTTCTCCTTCATAAAGATTAGTGGATCAATATTTTTCTATTTTTCTACGAAAAATGAGAGATCTAAAGGTTTTAATCATCTTGGACTTGACTCGATTCATCAGTATTTATAGATGAGGAACCACTAACTTTTATCCAATTTTTATATTATGCCAAAACCGATTCAAAATATTGTAGAATATGTCATTTTAATCAATGATTTTTAATTATACAAGGACTTATCATTTTTTGAACATGGGTTTCTTTTAATTTTTTGACACCACATGACATTGAGGATCATGTAATCCTTGCATAATATTATGATTCTCTTAGGAAAGTGTTATCACGTGCATATGATAAAAATCGTGTACCTAATCATTTTAAAATATTGAAATCATACAGGGATTTGTCAGCTCAGCTTTGATCAAGAATAACATGCCAGTATCCCATTATTTGAACAGATGTATGCATGAATGATGGAGATTTAATTCATGGATTCGATTGATTAATAATATATTCTTCTTTTCAGGTTTATTAGTGGAAATGGTTTGTGTCATGGACATAAGTAATGTTTTCATGTTAGTTGTCTTGAAAACTAGTGAAAACATCATGTGGAGGAAAACCAAATCAAGGTTAAAGAAGAAGTAATAAATATAATCATATTGTTGATATTAATTTGATTATATAGCGAGAATATAAATATTAGTTTTATATATGGGAATAGTTCTAGCATGTCTGTAATCCTATGTCAGTTTTAACTTTGGTTATACTTCACTTTATGAGAATCTATGTTTCATCCACCCATAAATTTGGCAGTGAGGTCAACCCTAAAATACACATCACACAGCCCACATGGGCTATACCATAGAATTTTTTGTCCCACAGGGATCCCTCTTGTGTTTCACATGCACATATGATGCACACTTGTTCACTCCCAAGAGGCGATATACATAGCCACTTCATATCATCTAGGTTCTTTCCATTTTTTCATGGTTTCTCATACTTGGGACACCACCCTAGTTGTAGAACATTCTCCCATAAGTGATTGAGATGGCCCTCCTTGGGTTAATTTGGATTGACCATTTTTTAATATATAATTCCAATTCATATACTTAGTAAAAACTATGTAAAAAGACTGAATTAAATAATTCTCACCATCAAATTCCTTCTTAAACATAATATGTGCACGAAAATAAATATTTTCAAGGTCTTATTATCATAGAATGATTAAAAACATTAATTGAGGAAAAAAATATTTTCATGGTGTTTGGGTTTTTAAATGTTGTAGACAATGTATATTCTACATTTGAAATTGGATTAGGTCATTGAACTTTAACAACATGTCAAAAATATTCCCACTTTAATATTCTTTAAAAATTCAACCACTTTAAGTACTTACAAGATTCTTTATTAGACTTTGATCCTCATAAAAAACCACAATTAATGGAACATAATTTCTTGGTAAATTCAATCTATATACATTTCCAAGTTTGGGAACACCAAAACACACTTCAAAATTGGTTTTCAACTTTAATTCATATTGAAAAAAAGTTTCTCATCACTTTCTGACCTATTGAAGAAAAAAATACTACACAAACAAAAAATGGGATCAGATATATCCTCCTTTGTATCTCTTATAAATACAAATTTATAAAATGATATCTTAATATCTTCTCTTTATTTCTTATCTCCTTTTTCATTTTCTTCCCTCCCTTATATTGATAATAAACGCAATGAATCTAAGAGAGGAGGGTACAATTTATCTCTAACACAATGTTCCATAAATTATTACTCTCGAAGTTTATATGATCTATAATTATTGTAGAAAATAATAGAGTCTAATATAGACATCAATGTTTCATATTATCAATTTTTTAATATGAAATCAATAGATGTAGCACAACATGTTTAATTCCTTATATACTATTCAATTATTTAGGTTGAAAATGATTGGTTGACATCGATTGATACAATGCATATGAAAATTTTATAATACCACTTGTATTAAAAATTATAAAGATGTATTGAACCTAAAATTCTTACACACATATCAACACATAGATTAAGAAATAATTATGATAGGTAGTTAATGTTTATGAAATCAGTCCTGGAGCTTATTCAATATTTTTTTTTTGGTTCATTGATTCATTTAAGTTATCCACATTAAGATAAAACTTCATTTCATTTTGGTGAATGAGGATATGAGAGTATAAAAATATATCTCATAAATTAGTTATCAAAAAATTATAATCCAGATTTATCAATTTTGAAAGAAATGTAATGATCTAGGAACTTATTTAGACACTCCCCATTAAGGGATTATCTCCGCTTTCACTTCATCAATATAGCTCTTCTCATCAATTGTTCTTCTGAATTCCAATCAATTTTAATACCAATTTTTGTGATATCATCCATGATGGTGACTTCAAATTTTGTTACCATCTATGATAAATTTATCATCTTCATCAATATTGATCTATGATATTAAGAAAAAAATAATCTTCAAGATATTAGAATAAAGAACAAACCAAAATTTTGACTTCCATAAACCTTGGAATTAATATTTCAACTTGAAAATATAGATATATAATTTCTTCCACCCAGTTCTCCCCATGAGTATGTGCGTCACTAATAATTACCTAAAAGTAATAACAAACACAATTTAAATGTGAATAAATTTTTATCTACTTTTCTTTTCAAATAGAGAAAAAAATATGAGAATCACTTCGCAACCATGAGAATCCCTTATTTTCTGCTTCACATGAGGTTGAATTCTTCATGATGAAATTTCTATATTTCTTAGATGTTTTGGGTAGCATGAAATATTTTCTTTCAAAAATTTAACTATGTGGAATCTTGTTCTTTACACTATCTATCTAGACACATTCATCAATAGGTTCTTTCTAAATCCTTTTCTCCATATCTTCATTAGATAGAGTTATGAACAAGAAATAATCTAAGATATTTCAAGCCTTATTGAACCTTCCACATTGTACTTTTGATATTTTTTTATTATCATTTTTTGAAAACCACTCATGAAATTCAACTTCATCATGTTTAATCTTATGTGATAATTTAGATAATGTTTTCTCCTTACCTTATTTCATTTTCCTTTATATTATTACATAAACTTGTAAAATTAATATTATGTCATTTGGAATATGTACAAAATGATTGTTATATCCACATGGATTCTCAAGTGTTCTCACTGCCACTCCAATCCTTTTATTTTTCTCTTAGACTTCTCTCCTTTTTTTTCTTGGTCTGGTTTCCATCAACTATAATAACCATGGAAGTTTTATAGTGATTCATGGTGTGGCATATTTTTACCCAAAGTAAGTGGCTTATTTTCTTTGGGATAACACTCCTTTTAAACTTCTAAGGTTTCTTACCCAAGGTTTACTTTCCAATATTCTTCATATTCTACGGTTTTTTCTCCTATATTTTTTTTATTGGAAAGATTGAATGATTTATACTTGCATACCTTTTAACAGTGAAAACTTCCATTGAAAATCCCTCATAAATTCTTCAAACTTTAACAAAAAAGTCAACCATCATATTCTTCTTTCCTTTTACGGACTTTGTTTCATCACTTATTTTCTTCCCATTAATGTATGATTACCTTGATTTTCATATTCTAACATATTATACCTTCAATCATATAACACGTTCTAGAATCTATCACAACACCAACAACAGCTAATAGATCTTTATCTTTACTTTTTTATAAAAAAATTTCCTAATTTACAAGTTTGTTGTTTCTGTTTATTTTCATTCATATAAAGGTCTTATGTAGAGGATCAACTTCTTTTACATTTATTTTTTTCACCAAAAATGCAATGGTGGTCTATTTATATCCCTTCTTCAACCACTTTTTCATATGTTTTTATTTTCTACCGACACTATGCATGGAACCAGAATTATCGCAAACTTTATTATAATAGATGGATGGTAACTTCTTCATAGAGATTGTAGTGTCTCCGATTTTTTTCATGAATTGTTTTTAAATATTATATGGGATTATTTCCAGACTTAGCACGAAAACATCACATCATTCCAAGGCCCAGTGAGCCCGGAATGGTGGTTTGAACTTTTTTTTAAGTTAAGTGAGTTGGCACTTGTGCGCGGCTATGGCAGTTTCCAAACGGATGCCCGGATTAAAAATATGAGGGCACCGTTGCGTTCGGGTTGACAAATTTACCTAATAATGAGCCTAACCTCGACCGGCGCAGGTCAAGGGAAAAAGTTAATTTTTCAGACTTTTTAAGAAAAATAAAATAAAATCGCAATGTTTATTTTATTTATTTTTGGAAATATCCACTATAGCGCGGCAACGGGACAGCTGTTTATTTAATAAAATTCATTTCATAATGACTCGGAAATAGAAATACTGAATCATTAATGCCACAGCATAATGGGATGTTAAATACGTTTCCCTTTTTATTTGGATAATTGAATTTTTCTCATTGGTCATGATTGAGAGAAATCTCTGGAGAATCCGCGGAGCGTTTGAGAAAACTCTCAATGAAGAATGACGGCGGATCGAATTTAAGAATAATTGCGCCCACAATGTTGAAGGATCTTGATGATTATGGTAGCACAGACCCTTCTTCAGTGATTGATCCCAATTAAGGTAGGAGTTGTTATTTCTTCTCTCTTTCCCCATTTTGAATTTAAAACGACGAGCATGGATCAACCACGAACAATTTGATCCTCGGATTCGTACGTTCTAGCGGGAGGGTTTTCTTTGGGATGATTATGGGGAATTCATCCATGTTGATTATTTTTGTTGATTTCTGCTCCGTTTAAGCCTATTAATGATAGTGGATCAATGCCATGAAGAACAATGGTAGAGGTATGTTCCTCAAATTTGTTCGATTGGTTTTCCGTCCCCCTTTCCTTCTCGCATGTTCTTCGCATTCTTCATGGGGAGAAGAAAAATGGATCGTAGCGCACCCATCTTGCTATGCAACAATCCCAAACTGGAGATCCGACATTGTAACAACCCTACAGAGGTGCGACGGCCATGACAGATGACGAATCGGCTCGAATTGGAAGAGGTCGTTCTTCAAGCATTCTTCACGCAGGAAGATCAAAACATTTTTTTGGAGCCGATCAGAGGTTCAAAAACAATAGAGGCAACCTCGTGGCGTCAGGGAAACCAAAGACCAGGTGTTCCTAGGGGATCGGACGACCGGATCAACGAACGGAGCATCACCGTAGGCACGACGGGGGAGGTCCGCATTTCTAGAAATTTCCAGAATACACGGTGTGTCCTTCCGAAGCACACGCCGTGTAGTACTGGCGGCGGTGGCTAGGGTTTCGGGGGTCAGAGAGAAAAATCACATGGCATGTGACCCTGGTCACATGGTGTGTTGGACTTTCCCCAAAGCTCAACGTGTGTTTTGGGAAGTATGCAGACATGGGTTGGACTACATGATTTCATAACACGGCGTGTACTCTCTATGCAGTAGGGCAGAGGCGGCTACACGGGACTCGGTGTGTATCCATAGGATACACGGACACGGGGTGTAATACACAACCATGTACTCCATCACACGGCCAGGTGAGACCAGCAATGCGGGTCACCCCGTGTACCAATTACACTGGTTGGAGTACACCGGTTGAGGACCGTGTACGGGCACATGGTCAGTGTACACGGAGCCGACCCCAGTTTCTTGGACACAGCATGTTCACATTACTACACGTCGTGTACTAACTTTCCTACACGACCAGCCTTACGACACGGGCCGTTGGGAATGGGTAGTACCCAGGGTTAGACGACACGGCGTGTAACCTTTCTACACGTCGTGTACTTTTTGGAAAATGGAATGGTCCTCTTGTCCACCGTATCTTGGACATGTTTTTTTTTGGGTTAGTTCCCCTTCTTCTCGTTCCCCTGAAAGTCAGGCATCATTTCCTCCAACAGGAGTATGATCCCTTCAGCGGAACTTTCTGTGATAGAGTCAGGTATCCATGTGGGAGGCCGGAATCGAGATCCTCTATCCATTCTTCACCCTAGGTAGAGTCCGGCATCGACATGACCAACTCTACCAGGCATTGATCCTATACTTATCTGGTGAATCCGGATAGGTTGCGGTATCCTCCATGGCTCAGGAAATGATACTCATCTATGTATAGTGATCTTTCCCACTCAGGAGTGTGTCTCCCATAATGAGTGCATCAATCTATTGAAATCTTCCCACTCAAGAGTGTGTCTCCCGTAATGAGTGTAACTGCCTATCGCGACGTTTCCCGAAGAACAGTACTTCTTGTAAGGATGTCATAAAAGCTATAAGACTCGTGGATTGTGTTATCCCAGAACGAGTGCTTCGTGGAATATTCGAACTGTATCCCTAATGGGGGTATGCGGTTGTGTGACTTGTCTCTAGACCGTAGGTCTAGCTTTTGAGAATATACTGTCTGTGTTTCTCTTGCGATATGTTCTGTAGAAATATATTGTACGTAGCTGACTGTACCTTTAC
The DNA here is from genome assembly GCA_963277665.1 of Viscum album. Classification (NCBI taxonomy): domain Eukaryota; kingdom Viridiplantae; phylum Streptophyta; class Magnoliopsida; order Santalales; family Viscaceae; genus Viscum; species Viscum album. The sequence continues at coordinate 1,194,656,422 of OY728152.1, read as the reverse complement.
ATTATTAAGTTTTTTTTTCGGGGTCCTCTACTTAGTATTGTTATACTCACCCCTGCATAGGCTTTTCCCACAATTGATGTGTCTTTTGCAGATGAGCAGCCTTTTGACAGAGTCCAAGGTGGACCAGGACAGGACCGAGATTTCTGAGTTCCCTACAGGACGAGGCATTCCTACGGCTATTAGCAGCAGTCCCAATACCTTTTCTATTTACAGGTTGGACTTTGTAGTTTTCAGGCTCTTGTTTTGGTGGCCTTGTATTCTGGCTCAGTTTACTTTCAGTACTATACCTTCTGTCGTACTCTGTTGGTTTGGTTTATTTGTATGCATACATTTTGTTCCTTAGTGGTTTTTTTCTCATTTCAGCATTTGTGGGATTTTAAATGTGTGTGTGTGTGTGTGTGTAAGGTTACTTAGGAAATGCCTCCCATGTTAGTAATATGACTACTAGGTGCTAGTCACCAGCCCCTAGCCTATTAGAGTCGGGCTTGGGGAGTCACGGCGCAGGCCCCACTGGGACGAGTCATGATAGAGTTGTACCAGAGGAGGTCGGTTCTACCTTAGGACCAAGATTCTATAAGATTGGTTTGGGGAAACAGTGTTAAGTGTTTTGAATTCAGCTTTCAGGCTAGAGACTCAAGTGTTGGTGCGGCAGCCAACGTATCTATACACCAGGACTCTAATAACCTCCTTTTGGACTCGGTGCACGAAAATACTGGTTGCAGGGAAATAAAATAAAGGTACATGCATCATCTAGGAATGGGTTGTGTATTCCATATCCTTTGTGTCATCTATCCAGATATACTCATTGACCATGGTACATCTTGTTTCCTTACAGGATGCCTCCACGACACATACACACTAGGATTCAGAAGCACGATCAAGAGGATGACCCCCTCAGTGATGAGGTTTCGATATAAGGAACAGTTCCCCAGGCATTTCCACTAGGTGGTGCACCTACTATGCCACCACCAGTGGAGCAGCCTGTGGTACCTGCAGTACCGACCAACGAGGGGCACAGGCTTAACACACTCCATGAGTTCCAGAGACAGAGACCCCTCGGGTTCTGAGGTGAGGCCGACCCTCAAGCGGTTGAGGAAGGGCTTGAGGCAGTGACCAGAGTTTTCCAACTAGTGAGGACACCAGCAGACCAGATGGTGGTCCTAGGAGCGAGACTTCTTCAGGTTTCGGTTGGACGATGGTGGAGTCTGACCACACAAACTCATGACGAGGAGACTCTTTCATGGACAGAGTTTGAGGGACTCTTTAGGGAGGAGTTCTATCTAGTTACGTTGAGAGAGGTACGAATCCAGGAGCTTCTTCATCTCTAGCAGGGCAATATGACGGTAGAGGAATATTCATTGAGGTTCACCAACCTCGCCCAGTACTCGATGGATATGATCATCTATCAGTACATCAGAGCTTGGACCTTCGAGTGAGGTATACGACAGGACATCCTAGATATTGTCGTGCCTCTATGCATTTCGACTTATGCGGGAGTGCTTGAAAGGGCCATAGTGATCGAGAGCTTATTGGAAATCAGAGACAGCCGACGGCAGTCAGCAGCAGGCAGACATGTGCGGAGACACTACAAGTAGAGAGTCAGCATCAGACACAGGGATCTTGGTGTGGGAAACCTCATAGGAGGACCCAAGATAGAGGATCAATAGTCCAGGGCTCTCAGGTTGGATCCAGTAAGTCTAGGGAGAAGTGATGTTACACGTGCGGCAGTAGGGGACATCTCGGTAGAGATTCCCTACCCATCGAGCTATTGACAAGGAAGCGGTGGATAGACCATCGAGGCAAAGGCAGAGAGAGGAGCAGACAAACCCTCCAAGCAGCGGACGTGGCAGAGGAGCAGGGAGAGCTGTGGGTGGTGGTACATGCTTCGACTTACTTCTACCACCACCACCAGGAGGTCCACACCAGGCTTAGGGAGCTGTGGGACAGGGACGGGGACAGCTGCATGCGGTCAAGGCGTACGACCCTGGGACTCCAGGGATGATTTAAGGTACGATCTGTGTATTTTCTACCTTAGCTTTAATATTTATAGACACATGTTCCAATCATTCCTTCATAGCCACATGTCTTGTATAAAACCTCGAGATTCCGGTAGAACCATTGACTAGATCCTTACGCTTGGAGACACCTACGAGAGGAGACTTCACTATCACGCACCATTACAGACACTGTGAGCTTACCCCTAGAGGTGAGAGTTTTGGTTATAACCTCTTGGTGGTAGTGTCGAGGCCTTACAACACCATTCTCAATATGGATTGGTTATCTTCGGTACATGCCCAGATTTACTGTTTTAGGCGAAGAGTGTGGTGTTTCGGTCGTGATTGAACGAGGTTTTCCTTTGTCAGAGAAAGAGAAACCCAGGCAGCACAGAATGGGCTCATGCATAGGAGGGTGCAGCCAATCGCTCATGAGTTGTCTAGCCTTTCCCTCAGAGAAGTGGATGTTGTGAGCTCCCAGTTACCAGCAATAGTGGTAGAGTATGAGGACTTATTTTCTGAATATGTTACAGGGTTACCTCCCCACTAAGAAATCGACTTCTGCATCAACTTACACCCCGAGATGGCACCGATTTCCTCATTAGTGTATCATATGGCTCCCGCAAAGCTTCACGAGATGAGGGTGTAGTTGGAGGAATTGCAGAGGAAGGGTTTCGTAAGGCCCAGTGTTTCACACTGGGTGGCCCCAGGCTTGTCTTCCAAGAAGGAAGATGGGAGTCTGAGGTTGTGCGTGGATTACCGGCACTTGAACCAAGTGATGGTGAAGAATAAGTATCCACTGCAGAGAATTGATGACCTCTTCAATCAGCTGAGAGGGGAATAGTGGTTCTCGAAGGTTGACCTTCAATCAGGCTATCACTAGTTATGAGTACGGGATGAGGATATACCGAAGATAGCTTTCAGATGCCGCTACGGTCACTATGAGTACTTGGTGATGCCCATCAGCGTGAAAAATGCCCCCGCAGTTATCATGGGATTGATAAACCGGGTTTTCTAGTCGTACTTGGACCGGTTAGTAGTGGTATTCATCAAAGACATCCTTGTGTACTCAGCATCAGAAGAGGAGCATGCGATACACCTGCGGATGGTTCTAGACGTACTTTAGGAGCACCAGCTTTATGGGAAGCACTCAAAGTACCAATTATGGATTCAGGAGGTCCACTTTCTGGGAAATGTCATATCAGTAGATAGAGTATCTAGAGACCCAGCCAAGGTGGATGTTGTGTTAGAATGGGATCCACCTCGGAGCGTGACGGGGGTGCAGAGCTTCCTTGGATTGGCAGGATATTACCATAGATTCATTCCTAACTTCTCTCGGATATCAGTATCGATGACAGCCTTTCCCAGGAAGGGGAAACCCTTCATATGGATGGAGAAGTGTTGTCGGGATTTTGAGTAGTTGAGATAGAGGTAGAAGAGCACCCCAGTCTTGGGATTACGGGAGGAGGGTGTCGAGTACATATTTTTCTGCGACGCATCAGGGATCGGGCATGGTTGTGTCCTGATGCAGAGTCAGGTAGTGATTTCTTATAGTTTGTTCCTGCTTAGGACACATGATAATAACTATGAGACCCATGATCTCGAGTTTTCTTCGGTATTCTTCGCGTTGAATATGTGGAGACACTACCTTATGGGCGAGCGTTTTATCATCTACTCTGACCACAAGAGCCTCAGGTACATCTTTTCACAGAAAGATCTGAATCTGAGACAGAGGTTTTGCCTATAGTTTCTCCAGGACTATGATTTTGAGATCATCTATACTCTTGGTAAGGGGAACAAGGTGGTGGATTCTCTGATCATAAGGAAGAGCTCACAGCTGTTGAGTGAGATACAGAGTAGTTAGCCACGTTGCAGTTGTCCTTCGTGGACAGAGAAGATGCAGCTTACCGACATTCGACGGTTGTTACCACTCCACTCTTACAACGAGTTAGGGAAGCACAGCTCGGGGATATCTACTGAGAGGCTTTACGTGCTTAGTTATACATAGGACATGCTCTTGATGGATATTCACAAGGTGGGTAGCATGTACTTATTTTTAGAGGATGCACTGTCGTACCGGTGGCTTTGCAGAAGGAGGTATTGAGGGAGTTTCATAAATCATGCTTGGCATTACATCCTATAGTGGAAAAGATGTACCAGGATCTCCAACGATAGTTCTGGTGGTCAGGCATGAAGAAGGTAGTAGCAGAGTTCATTTCCTGATGCCTCACATGCCAGTAGGTGAAGGCTGAGCACCAGGTTCCAACGGGATTAGCTCACCCCCTGGAAGTTCTAGAGTGGAAGTGGGATGGAATATCGGTGGACGTCGTGACAAGATTACCACGGATGTCCAAGAGGCATGATTCCATCTGGGTGATCATTGACTGAATCACCAAGTCGGCCCACTTCCTAGCTATCAAGGAACAGAGTTCCGTAGAGATCTTGGGACGCCTCTACATGCAGGAGACAGCTCGGCTTCATGGTTTCCCCTCGACAATAGTCTCGGACCGAGACACTCGTTTCACATCCCGGTTGTGGAAGGGATTGCAGGTGGCTTTTGGGACTCAACTATTCTTGAGAATAGTGTTTCATTCCCAGACAAATGGTTAGACGAAGAGGACCATTCAGGTTCTGTAGGATATGTTGTGAGCCTATGTCTTGGACTTTGGTTGTAGTTGGAAGGACGACCTACCACTGGTGGAGTTTGCGTACAACAACAGCTACCACTCCACCATTGGTATGGCACCGTTTGAGGCATTGTATGGGAGACCCTTCTAGTCACTTCTTTTCTGGACCGACCCTGAAGAGTCAGCACTCATGGGTCCATATTTGGTGCGAGCTACCACCGAGAAGGTGCAAATCATCCAGGAGCACATGAAGACTGCATAGAGCTGGAAGTAGTCTTATGCTGACAGATGATAGAGACCTCTGGAGTTCGAAGAGGGAGACCACGTCTTTCATCGGGTCTCACCTCGATGAGGGAGACCACTCCACCATTGGTATGGCATCGTTCTTCGAGAGTTCTTCACCCAGGAAGATCAAAACAAGTTTTCGGAGCCGATCGGAGGTCCGAAAACAATGGAGGCAGCCTCGTGGTGTCGGGGCGACCAAAACCCAGTTGTTCCAGGGCAATCGGATGACCAGATCGACGAATAGAGCATCATCGAAGGCGCGATGGTGGAGGTCTTCATTTCTAGAAATTTCCAGAATACACGGCGTGTGCTTCCAAAGCAAATGACCTATAGTACTGGTGGTGGTGAAGGGTTTCAGGGGTCAGAGAGGAAATCACACGGCATGTGACCCTGGTCACATGGCGTGTTGGACTTTCCCCGAATCTCTTCATGTATTTTGGGAAGTATACGGACACGGGTTGGACTACACAGTTTCATAACATAGCATGTACTCTCTACGCAGTAAGACAGAGGCGGCTACGTGGGACTCAGCGTGTATCTAGGGGATACACAAACATGGGGTGGAATACACAACCGTGTACTCGATCACATGGCTAGGTGAGGCCAGCAAAGTGGGTCACCCCACGTACCGATTACACGGGTTAGAGTACACGAGTTGAGGACCATGTACAAGCACATGTCCAATGTACACGGAGTTGACCTCAGTCACTCGGACATGACGTGTACACAGTACTACACGCTATCTACTAACTTTTCTACACGACAAGCATTATGACATGAACTGTTGTGCACGGGCAGTACCTGGGGTCAGACGACACGGCGTGTAACCATTCTACATGTCGTGTACTTTTTGGAAAATGGCAAGGTCCTCTTGTCCAACGTATCTTGGACATGTTTTGTTTGGGTTAGTGCCTCTTCTTCTCATTCACCTAAAGGTCAGGCATCATTTCCTTCTACAGGATTATGATCCCTTCAGATAGACTTTCTATGATAGAGTCAGGCATCCATCCGAGAGGCCTAGATCGAGATCCTCTATCCATTCTTGACCCTAGGTAGAGTCAGGTATCGATGTGACCAACTCTACCAGGCATTGATCCTCTACCAAGTTAGAGAATCCAGATGAGTCGTGGTATTTTCCACGGCCCTGGTAGTGATCCTCATCTATGTATCATGATCTTTCCCACTCAGGAGTGTGTCTCCCGTAATGAGGGAATCTATCTATTGAAATCTTCCCAATCAAGAGTGTGTCTCCCCTAATGAGTGTAACTGCCTATCGTGACGTTTCCCGATGAACATTACTTCTCATACGGATGTCATCAAAGGTATAAGACACATGGAGTGTGTTCTCCTGGAATGAGTGCTTTATGGAATCTTCAAATGTGGTTGTGCGACTTGTCTCTAGACTACGGGTCTGGGTTCTGAGTATATCTGGTTTCTGTTTCTCTTGTTATATGTTCTGTAGATACATATTGTCTACAGCTGACTATACCTTTACTTTATTGCTTTTTGGTTTTCAGGGTCCTCTACTGAGTATTGTTATACTCACCCCCGCATGGGATTTGCTCGCACGTGGCGTGTCTTGTGCAGACGAGCTGCCTTTTGACAGAGTCCAGGGTGGATCAGGACAGGACCAAGCTTTCTGAGTTCCCTAAAGGCTGAGGCGTTCCTACGGCTACGAGAAATAGTCCCAATACCTTTTGTGTTTACAGGTTGGACTTTGCAGTTTTTAGGCTCTTGTTTTTGTGGGCTTGTATTCTGGAATAGTTTACTTTCAGTACTTAATCTTCTGTTGTACTCTGTTGGTAGGGTCTTGTTGTATGCATGCATTTTGTTCCTTAGTGGTTTTTTTTCATTTCAGAATTTTTGGGCTTGGATATGTGTGTGTGTGTACAGGTACTTAGGCAATTCCTCCCATGTTAGTAATATTACTACTCAGTGCTAGTAATCAGCCCCTAGCCTATTGGAGGCGGGCCTGGGGAGTCGCGGTGCGGGCCCCACTAGGACAGGTCGTGACAGAGACTACTTGATATTGATCATTAGATAATTTCAATCTGTTTTATCTACCATATGGATGTATTTTAGGATAACATTCCCCCTTATAATTTTTTGTGGGTCCACCTCTTGTAGAACAACACTACATTCACCTTATTGTGATGACTCAATTTGAAAATTTTCAATATTTTCCTATTTGACTACAATTTAAATAAATTTCATATTTAGGATGAATATATAATCCTCAATTGACTTCAAAATATATTCACATTATTTCATGATCTTTACAACTACCTTATTATGAAATTTATGTTTCTCATGTAGTAATATTTCAAGCTCCTTGATCTTATTTTATTTGATCTCATGTTGAGCATTCATTCCATTTATTATGGAATTGTATTTTTATTCTAAATAATGGTACTTATTTTAAAATTCCCTATAGGAATCCACGTTCTTATAAATTTTATTTAGCCATTGATCTGGAAAACTAGATCATTTTTATTGATTTCAAAAATATCTACTACTTTGGCTCCAATTTTATTGGAGAACTTAATATTGCAACTTTCTTAGAAATATTTCTCCATGATCTCTAGATTTTATTCAATCTCACTGATATATTCCTCTATTCCTTTGAAAGACCTAGAGTTATAAGTGACTATTTCTACAGGTGTATTATATTGATTTTCTTTCAAAGTAGAAACTTATTCATTATTAAACTCCTCATATATATGATCAATTCCAAATATTCTTGGATATTTAAAAGGAAAATTTTGTAAATAGATTTATGTTTCCTCCATTTCACATAGGGATCAATCACTGCATGAGGTAGAATTTTATTCCTTCACTTTGGTATTATATTGTACACCAAATATTCAACTTACATTATAGAATTTTCTCTCTCATAAATAAAACATGGATAAACTGATTCATCATCCTCTTTGAATAAGAGAGATGTATTATTTATATTTATAAATTCTTTATAATTTCTACTATTTAATTTCTTGAATGAGATAAAGTTATAATATTTAGTAGACACAAACCATCTAAATTTTAAATCTATTCTAAATTGAGAAGAGAATTGCAATTTTCAATCGTCTTTAATTAAGAGAATCCAATAATAGGTGTTACCTATTATTATAACACAAATTGTAAGGATCACTTTGGGATGACCGCACTAAGAGGGTGTGTGAATTAGTGTGGGGTAAATTTTTAATACTTTAAAACATTAATCCATTTTAATACATTTTTTACTTATTCGGGGAATGATTCTCTTGTCTTGATTACCTATGGTTATAAACCATGCACATAAAATAAAATAACACAAGGAACACCAAGATTTGTTAATGAAATTAACCTTTGATGTGGATAAATACATCCTCAGTGTTTGATGATTATTATACCACATTCAAAAAAAATACTTTTTATTATCAATAAAATCCCAAAAAATGGTATAAACTTGAAAATTTTCTCCTGACATCAACCAAGTACACTATAAGATTAAACTTTTAATCAAAAGTCTATAGAATTTCAACCTATCACATTAGTGATCAAAAATTTATAACAAGTATTCTTCAATATAAAAAAAATTATTCTAATTAATTTCCTTGAATTGAAGAAATCAAAAAGGACTTCCTCAAAAACATAAATAAATGGGTTGTATCGAATATAATGTAATCAAGTAAGCTACCTCTTTTTTTCATCAGTCACAATAATATCAAGATGTTATAGAACGGTATTCTCAAGTTCTATTCTGCAACCCAAGTGATAATCAATAAATAAAAATTGGGAAAATGATTCTTATTCTTTGTTTGATCATTGAAAAAGAATGTGAGATATCAAATTAAAAATTTTTGTTCTCAATATTCGATACACAATTTCAAAAATTGAGTGAAGTTTCGATTTTCTATTAGAGAAAAAAAACTATTTATACAAGAAAAAACTTAATTAGAGTGCATGGTATCTTCTCACAACATCATATTTTATACATTAACTTTTGTTAGATTTTATCATCAATATATTGTGCACATGAAATAATCAACCTTAATATTTCCTTAAGGAATTAATATTCACATGCATGCACTATTTCATTGAATATTCACATTAGTGCATATATTAATTTCATTTCTATTTATTCACATGAAACTATACAACATTATACAAGATTATTATTCATCTTCTTCATGTAAACTTGTGCATATAGTTTTGTTAGGTATGTTAAATATTATTCTTCAGGATAGTAACTAATATCATGGTTATCTATCCTTCTTCACACTAATATAAAATGTGCACCTTCTTCATCTATGCATGATTATGGTAATTCCACTATCTCTTTTGTTTTATTCACACAATTAAAAGAGTGTAGTTATATATTTCATAAAACAATAAATCTCACAATTCTATGTCTTTAGAAATGATTGATTACATTTCTATATCAAAAGATATTTTTCATAATATAATGTTTATATAAAACCTCTTTCTACTAATGTGAAAGTGAATCTTGTCCTTCGTGAAGATGAGTATCTCACATTTTCTCTTTTTTTATCTAAAACAATATCTATCATGGTTTTCAATAGATATAAATCCACTCTATCCCGCAATATTTATAAATGTGGAACAATTGACACTCCTATGTGTTTTATTTAATGTCCAAACTACTTCAAAATACCATAGAAAATGGCATGTAAATGAATTGTTTTGAATACTCAATGATCTTTAAATTTTTCAAACATGGGTTTCCTTATAATTTTTTGGCATCACATAATGATGAGAGTCAAAAATATTACATGAATGGTTTCTTATCGCATGAAAGAATACTCATGTGCATGCAATAACAATCATGTACCTTATCATTTTAAAACATCTAACTTATGTAAGCCTTTGTCAGATTGGATTTGATCTAGAATGGTGCGACAGGAGCTTATTCTTTGAACATATCCATGAATGAAATGTGGAAATCATATTAATTAATTCAAGTGAATGATAATGTATTAATATCTTTGGCTTAATTAGTGGAAATCATCATGATCATGGGTATTAGTGTTGTTTGGATGTTGATTGTCTCAAACATTGGTGTAGACATCATGTAAAGAAATCCCTATCTAAGGTGGAAGATTAAGTCTTAGATATGATAGGATGGCCCAGATTCATTTGATTGGGTGGCTGTGATATAAATATAATTTTTTCAGTATAAAAACAGTACACATGTGTCCAAAGTTCCACATCGATTTGCACTTCAATGGAGATTTTCTTTTTAAGTATTTCGATTCCATCCACCCATAGATCTGGCACTCGGGTTGGCACCCAAACACACCAAACACATGCCCCAAATAGGTTGTGCCACACCATTGTGTGGTCCACCAGGATCCCTTCTGTGTGTCACATGTGCATTACATGAAAACTCATGTGATGTCTATGGGTGTTATACAAGTATACTTATTGTCTGCCTATGCCGGCGCTTCCCTCTATTATATTGGTTGCCCATGCATGAGTTGTATCCTATGTGGTAGATCATTCTCCCATAAGAGGTTGAGTTGGACGTCCTTGGGTGGATTTTTCTAAACCATTTTTATATATATAAGTCTAACTCATATACTTAGTAAAAAATAAGTATGAATTCCAAAATAAATAATTATCACCATAAAATGCCTTATTCAACAAAATTCCCTCATGAAAATAAATATTTTCATGGTATTCTCTTCAACGCCTTCAAAACATTATTTCATCAAAAATAAATATTTTTATGGTCTTCACCTTTTTAAATGTTGTTGAAAATGTTCACTCTCTAAGTGAAATTGGAACATCTCATTGAACTTTAAGAATGGGTCAATAATTATAACACTTTAATATTCTTAATTACATCAACCACATCATATAATTCTAATATTCTTCATGAAAATTCGATACTCATAAAAAATTTCATAGGGAAATGGAAATAATTTCTTTATAACTTCAATCTATACACATTACCATCCTTGGGAACACAAAAACACATCTCCAAGGTGCACTTCAACTACAATTCATATAGTAATCAGGGGATTTATCACTTACTAACTTATTAAAAACAAATACAACCCAAACAAAAAGTATGATCATATATTTTCCATATTATGTTATTTATTTATTGGTTATCAACCTTTTCTTTTAGTTTTGAGTGTTTTAGTTTTAAATTATTAATTTTCAAAAAAAATTACTTCAGTCAAATGGTTAATCAAAAAAATAGGGGAAACCATGTGATTACCCTTAGGTAGGGGTCTTTCCAATTCCTTTTTTATCATAAATATTTTTTCTACATGGTTAGTTCATATTTGGATCCAAAACATTTAAAATATAGTAGAAACCATGTGTGACTTATAGTGTGTATGAGTAATGACACACATATTATGTATGGTTTGTATAAACCTTATGACATGTTTGTGACTGACATGTAGTTATTATAGATGGTATTTTCATAGTTGGATCATAGTTTTCTTAACCATCCATCTCTCTAGTTTATTCTAATGAGGTGAATACGTTTTGGTAAATTTGGTGACTAAACCATGCGAATTACTAAGAAATTTAAATTTTGAATTCCATATTAAACCATAACTAAATGAAATCCCCAAAGGTGGTATCTATTTCCCCACCACTCATAAGAATATTTCTATTTGAACCACCGTTCATCTCCTTGTATTTTTGAAGCTTCCTCTCTGATTTACGGTGGTTTTCTCTCATGGATAGGTATTTTACTTACCACATCTCCTTTTTTCTCTTTATTTTCTCTCTTACCTTATATTTGGACCATATTGGATGAGAACTATGTGGTATTTTGTTCCTAATTATTTTTTATTATGATTTTAGGTTGTATGGAATTTTTTTTGGGTTCTTCAATATAACCCCCCAGACACACACTCCCAAATTCGGTGATAAAAACTTATTCCTTACATATTGGATTCTATACCAACTAACATGACCCAAACAAAAAATTCAATAATTAAATTACGATTTGAAAATATAGAGCCACTTACACACCCACGACCATTTAGGTTTAGTGATTTAGATAATAAATTAAAAAAAATTAACTAACAAAACTCATATCTCTCTCACCCAAATGGATATTTTCCCATTATACTAAATTTCTTAAGTCTTCAGAATCTCCCAAAACATTATCCACATACGATATCCTTATAGACATATAAAACTTAATTACTCTTCCTTAAAACTTTGGGAAATAGAAATATGATAAGCGGTCAGCTCAAGTTCCTAAATAGGTGTAGCAAATGTAAGGATCCATCATCAAATACACAAGGCATGATTTGTATGGGAAGAATAAACAATAGTCAAATATTTCATAAAACTATCCACATGGGTATATAATATATCAAACAAAATACAAAAAATCACATGGAAAATAATAACATATTTCGTAGTGATGGAATTCAAAATGAAGAACAGCTTAATCTTACTTTCAATGCCTCATTCCAACACAGCATACATAAAATGTGAGGCATATGCCAAAAACCAAAACTAGTTTTTTTAATAAGACCTAGAAATTCACCAAGGGGATGTATAATTTAGGGCCAAACCTATCCCTAAATAAGTCCAATGAATTACTTGTATGAATGGAATTAGTAGACAATACATAATTAGAATGCCTTAATAATAAATTTGTATTGAAATAACAAGTATTTAGATTGTTAGTAATTCCCCAGTTGACATATAAAACAACTTCCCAGGTAAACATACATAAATATTTAATGTATAAATCATATATTGAATAATTGATATAAAAATAATTCAGAAATGTAAAAGATATAACATACTTCAATGAGATTAAAGAACATAAACATAGAGAAATATTAAGATGGAGATTGATAGAGAACATAAATCAAAAATAAATATATTCAAAGATTTTATTATAGATCATAAAGATGAAATTGAAAAATCAAAAACATATTCCCCCAAAGTATCAAACTAGGTGTGAAGTTACATAATATCCCTATATTTTAAAATAACACTATGTTATATAATGTAAACAACACGCAATAACGAGCTAAAACAAACCATTAAATATAATTATTTAAATGTTATAGTTATAACATATCTATTGAATTAGACGGTATAAATATGATTAAAAAACTATAAAATATATAAATATAGGTCCTAATTAAGACAAATTTATTTATTAATAGTCATAAAATAATAACTTTATTTTTAATAAAGTCATTTTATTATTCAAAAATATGTTTTTCTAAAAAATAGTTTTTATCGATTTTTGTGAGTGAAAATTATAATTCATTAATGGAACTTTTAGAAATTTTATTTTATAAAATGGATATTATTTTTTAAATCATCATTTAAAACGTATCTTAGGGTAAAATATTGGTATTTTTCTAAAAAGATTGATTTTTCAGTGAATAGTGAAAATACCTATTTTATGAAAAACCAATATTTCATTTCATTAAATAAATTAGTATAAAATTCCATTTAATATTAAAATAAAATAATTCTACTTTAATTATAAATATTATAATTAATTATATATGATTCATCATTATACATGATTTTGGTAAAAGTTCATTTTAGGTCTTAAAACACATTTCATAAAAAAACTATTTTTCATTGTGTTTTGAATTTTAAGATTAAATTAATTTATAAAGCATATAGAAATTGAATCTTTAAAAAAATTACATATTTTAAATCAGGTGGTCTAAATTTTTTTAATAGTTCCCTTTTATTTTTAGTCATTATGAATAGTAACCATTGTAAATTTTATTACCATGGTAAAGGTAAAATTGGTTAATCAGGGTCAAAACTAATGTGATAATGCTTAAAATTCATTCAAAAACATTAATTTATTTAATTTTATTAGTATATTTAATCCATAAACTTCCAAAATTCTAAAATATGACCTTTTCCATTTAGATTTCATTTTTACCTTTATAGTATTTTAAGTAAAGGAATGTCAAAAATGTCACTCTCTTTCTTTTAATATTTTTTATATTTTTTATAGGGGTAAAAAAATATATTCAGTTATAAATGGTTATTTTAAAGATAGATTATATTTTCATCATTGTAATTTATTTTTAATTTTTATTGATGAAATAATTAACATAAATTCATATACAACAATGTAGTAGGGAATGTGCATGCAGTAGAAAAATCATGTAAATGATTTTAAAAACTATAAAAGTAAATTTTTTTGTGAGTTATAGTATCCTAAGAATTTTATATATTAATATAAAATATTAGGGATAATTAAAATTTTTATATTCTAAATAAATTACTAACTCCTTTTCTTTCAAGTCAAACTAAATGAATAGAGTCATAAAATAACAATAATGATATTTTATATTAAATTATATTGTATTAAATTATTTAAAAATCATATAAATATTTAAATAGTAAAATTACTGTTAAAAATTGTCTAAAATGTCACCCTTATCCATTTATGATTCTTTTTTCACCTTTAAGTAAAATTATATACCCTTAATATTAACAAAGATATTACTATGATTAAGGTTAAAATTGGATAACCAAGGGGTTAAACCAAAAGATAAGCTTTAAAATAATATCTAAAATTGAATAAATTTTATTTTATGATTAAATTAAGACCATATCCCCCTTAAATTTTAATAAATTTTATTTTTTAACTATTTTACACGAGTTCGAAATATTATAATATTTCAGGTATTTCCTAAAATAACATTAATGATATTCTATAATAAACAATTTGTTATTAAATGATTTAAAATTAATAAAAGACATATATTTGACCAATTGAATGGTATTTTGTTCAACATATCTACCATGGTCCATTTATGTGTCATTTTTCCATTAATAGAAACATTCTTGACCCCTAAATAGTAAAAAACATTGATGTCACGGTGAATGTCAAAAGGGTTAACAAGGGTCCAAACAAAGAGACAAGGGAGGAAAATCACCTAAACTTGTCCAAATTTTATATTATGAGATTATTGAGAAAAATAATCATCTTATATTTTAATTTTATAAATTTTGAGTCATTTTTAATTGAAAATTAATTTATATTAATTTAATACATCAAGAAGTTACAAGAATGACCCTCCCCTTACTTATAAAAGGGAACCTCGTCTAATATCCTCTCCATGCTTCAAGATCCAATTTATTTTGAGACATACCTACCCAAATCCATTAATAAAATCCATATAAACAGTCTTCATGTCTTATTTTGTGCATAATGTCAACCTTATAGGTAATTAGGGGTAAAACAAAGGAGGATGTTCAAAGAAGCGAATTATTTTCTAAACAAATGTTTTAGTATTATTTATTCTTATACATCACTAAAATATTATTCAACCATAACAAAATAATAAAATAACAATAACACATATATTTATATTTTATTACTTTAATTTAATAACCTATATCCATCTCCTCTTCCATAAAATGGGAAATTAAATCATCGTTCATGTGTATGGTGAATTGCCACCTTGCGAACCGATGTAATTTTATTTCCATTTCCATATATTGTGGATGGTTATAATAATTTATTTAATTTATATATATGATAGTCATGAAATTAATATAATTATATAAATATATTATATCATCTATTTTATTACCTTTCCACCCATTTAAAAATAATAACATCATTTGTTTGTATGTGTGGATTACCACCTCTACGGAGCGATGTGATTAATTATTCATCATTACTACACATGGATGATATATATATAAAGAATTTAAAGATATAATATTATATTTATTATATAGTAATTATTTTTTAAATATAAAATAATACTTACCTTATTTCCATCATGTTATTTGAAAAATGGAAATGTTAATCATGTGTACATACAACCTACCATCTTTATGATTATAACGTAGTTATTTTTTCATAAACATCTTTCACAATTAGTTTTAAAGGGAAAATCGATGTATAAAAATGATAATTATCTCATGATTATTATTTTTGTGATAATGTAATAATTTCATCTTTGACTATGGTCAACATACCGAATTCAATTTGCAACTATGAACTCAACGTCCTCAAAATAAATGACACGTACTTAAGAGATTAAGTAATTATATATCTCATTAAAATAAATGAAATTAATGGTTTAAGTATTAGTGATTAAACCTAAAAATTTTCTTAAGAAATAAAATAGTTTATATAAGTTTATTATATATGAGTGAAAGGGAATACATGGAAAGTCGGGACACTAGGTAATGGATTTCATCTCGATTTCCTTTCATTGAGGCATATTTTAATTTTATGTGCTTAATTTATTTTAGATAGATTATATGATAACCCTTTTACATTTTATTTTATGAATCCTTAATACTTCATGGTATTTTAATTATAATGTGATTTTTTTCATCCAAGGTGATTTTCTTGAAAGTTACCAAGTGGTAAGGGGTTGATTAACTTAATTTCTATTCATTAGGTTATACTTCTACATCATTGACTTTTTTTTCAAGATTATGTGTGAATTTATCAATAAATGTTTTTATTCACTATTAAAAAATTTTTATGTGGATTTATATATTTTCACATAATCACTTCATAGATTAATTATCACTTGAATTTTTATGATCTTTGGAAGGGTTTTATTTATCACAATCTCATTTTCATGTGATGTGTACCATGAAAGGCACCATGATTTCATTATATGGAGAAATTACTACCTTATTAATGAATTTTTTCATATTAATTCATGAAACTACAAGTATTTATATATCAATTTCGTACTCTTTGATTCAAAGGCTTTTGATTATAATGTTACCAAAGTGGTAAAGGTTTTGTGTTACAATATCCTTTCTTTTTGAGATTTTTTGTTCATATGGGTCCTTTGGGGAAATTGTATTGTAAAATCCCATATTTTTTTAGGTATTTCCATCTTTGAGTTTTTGGTTAAGCATATATTGGTTGGTTTTTTATTCTTTAAGCCTTGTTTTTTAAGTTTTTTTTTTAGGATAGAGATCCTTTGTTCTTAAAAGACCTAAATTTCAGGGTTGTATGTTTGTTTGAATTAATAGAGTCCATGAATAAATATGTCAATGGATTAAAAGGGTTCTCCATGTGTTTGGAAACACTCGGAGGTTTTTTGGTTTTTTCTATAGAATTTAGGTTTTGATATGTCTAGTGGACCCTTTCACGTTGTGAATGAGTTACACGATGTAAAACAGTTGTTGGGAAGATGTCATCAACAGGTTCAGAGTATGAAATATTTACACACAATGAAACTGGTTCACATCAGGAAAAGTTTTATCAAGGTTATTTTAACCTGAAGTGATGCCATTTTTTGGTGTATATTCTATGTTGCGTATTCACATCGTGAATTGGGGATTCACATAAGAAATTCCTTGGGAGCAGTGGGTTTTTTTATGATGATGCCTGAAAAACATTTCCTTCACTGTGCATCCTCTTCTATCAAACCCTAGGGGAACTCCAGGTTATTTTTGGTTGATACCATCCCTTTCAGACATCTTGGTCCATCATTTGACCTATGGTTAGTTCCTTCACTTTGGTTTCCTTCAACTTCTGTTACCCTCTGATATAGTAGAGTGATCTCCTTTTAGTCATTGAATCTGGATTTTGATCTTGATTGTTGTGTGATATAGGTTTTCTATGTTTATATCCTTCACTTAAGTTTTTCCATAGGTGTTCCCCATAGTGGTTGTTTATTTGATCTTTGTATTAAGGTGGTTCATCTAAAACATTTCCCTAAAGTCTGTTTCTAATTATCTAAGTATGTGCAATAATTATGATCACACTGATACGTCGTGTGTGTGGCCCTAATAATGGATTAATTCTATGTTTCTTAGAAATTAAGTTCTTATAACTCTTATAAGAACATGTTGGGACCGTTGGAGTTTAGACCGAGATTGTATCCACCCACATGATGAGCCTTCCCTTGAAGTTATAGTAATTTAGTAATTTTGAAATTTGGGTTTTAGCTTAATAATGTGAATTGAGAATTTGTCATGTTGTGGTTTAGAAAATGAATTCATATAAATTGAAACATGGAATGGTTTTATTTCATATATTTGTTCTATTGTAGGAGAATATAACCATTTAGAATATATTCATGGTTAATATAATGAGATAAATTAAAAAACTATGCATGTGATAAAAATAGTGATGAAAGGTATATATGGTTTTCTAATATATATATATTTGCTGACAGGATGCCTGAGGGCATGGACCACTATCTTGTGGCACGGGGAACCAATGTTTCATCCTAGAATAGGAAAACCCACTAGATGAGATGAGATTCACCCCTTGTGACGTTCACATGGGAAGACATAAGAGACTCTGAAATGGGAATTCACATGGAGTCCAATATGAGATGGTTATTTTCCCCTGGGATTGGTATTTCACCCTAGGAATATGTAAGTGACTCCAGCATGAGAATTAGAATGGATCTTAGTTATGATTATTAAGAAATGGTTTTGCGGTCTATCTGGATGCAGAAAGATTAGCCGTGTGATAGAGACATCGGACATGGAGACAAAGCAGGTTTGGATGGCCCTTAGTGTCAACCAAGAACTTGAGGGTTGGAAGGTTTGTCTTATGTGTTATATTAAATGATTAAATAAAACCATTTTATCACTTTATTAAATTAAATTTTTATCAAACTTGTTTTTTTAGACACAGTGGTGTCGACCAACTAAATTTTACTCACACCCTATTCAGACTACATTTGGGTACTCAATAAGATTTCATGGAAGAAAGTATGGACAAGGGGAAAGGACCTTATTCTTTATTTTATTATTATATGTGTTATATCTTGGAGATGGGGTTGGTGTGGGATTTGGGACCGCAATATTTTGAGTTTATTTGTTACATCTTGGAATTTTATCTATATGACTTCCAACATGTCATTTAGTAACATTTCATCCTAGAATTACATGTTTCATTATTGATTTATTGTTTTGGTTCATTCTTTATCTTTCTTTTGTTTGTTTTATTATTTCAAATATTTCCATTACAATGATAATTATTTATTTCTGTTGTATTTAAACTTTTCTCCAGAGGTATAGTCTCAATATCTTGTTCTCTATACCACTACTACTATTTGGAAGCCTCTAGAATACGGGGAGGTGTTCTTAACTGACCTAGTTTTGTAATGTGAGATAGGTCCATACCGAGGGACTTTATAAAGTGGTATTAGAGGCTCAATATTTTCTTTCTTTTTGTTTTAATATTTGGGAAAGGTAAAAAAGGAGATTATTAGAATGTCAAAACCATGTAATGATCTTGTGTGTGGGATTAGCTAACCCATATACCGAGGAAAATCCTAGTGCCCATGGATGGGATTTTTGTTCATGATCTTCGCTTGTTACATTTGATATTATTTCACCTTGGGTAATTCATATGTTGCATGATGTTATTGTTTCTAGAGATTTATACATGTGGCCTGGTAGGGAATAATATGAATATGAATGCATCATGGTAAGAATTTATATATATGTGTGTGTGTGTGTATTGACATGCATTGTTCATTATAGGGATATATTTATTTCATGTGATATATTTTCCTACATTAACTATGAATTAAGATACCTGTTATAGTTGATGAAAAGGGGAATAAAAGAACTGATGTGTTATGCCAATTCACTTGTTAATAAAATATTAGGGAACCTTATATCGTAATTTCACAATTTTTTTCACCTATTATGGTTTACCGTGAGGTTTATCCAGTGTTATAATGAGTGCATCTGTCTTTTAAAAAAATTCCTCCTAAACGTCTTCGAATTGAGCATCAGGGGAGAGGTAATCAACATGATCCTAACACATTTGAACCAGAACTTCATGTTCCTCCTGATAATCATATAGACAAACTGCTCCATGATAACTTCTGAAGGGTCATGTGACCCATGGGGAGGGATATTTTTTCACTGTATATTCGATGTTTGAGCTGATGAGATAGTTTTAGCAGTAGCATCCACCAACATTCACTAGATAGGATGGTCCTTAGGAAGCTGTGTTCTAGATCAAATTATTCTAGATGATATTTAATCACCTTGATACACCCACAGATAGGACAGTTAATCTTGTTGCATACATGCTTCACAAACCAACAAAGACTTGGTGGGACATTGTGGACCACGGTGGTCAACTGGAGGGGCTAATCGGGAAGGACTTTAAGGAGAAATTCCTAGTCCACTTTTATCTATAGAATTTGTGGGATGATAAGGCTTGAGATATCATTCACCTGACATAGAAGACAATTTTAGTGATGGACTATATTTCACCCTTCATTGAACTATAGTTTTTTCTCTATCCTTATTAGATGATGAGGTATCCAGGGTGATACATTTTTAAGATGGGATTTCCTGAGAGTTATGATCATAGGTGAACGTCTTTCACCTGAGAACATTTTAGGATGTGATGAATTAGGATCTCATCATGAAGGGGAATCTAAAATAAGCCTTGAAAAGTGTCCAGGTAGTTTAAGCAGGACTGTATAGGAGATCTTCTTCTAGCAGCCAGAAGCATTGTCATGACAGTTACCACTAGGTTAGTAATGGGAAGATCAGTCATGGGAGTGGAAAACCACCTCAAAATCATGTCTTTTTGGATTTATTTCAATGTGTAAAGAGTGTCCACAAGCACTATCAATGTCCTTAACCAAATGTGAAGTTCCGTTCTTGTGAAAATATGGGTCCTTTTTAGAGGTTCTATAGGATCTCACTGTAACAAAGAAGTTTTAGGGGATCATGATAGGCATCTGAGTCTGGAAAGGACTCAGGAACCCATTAGTAGACCAGAAGTTATAGTTCCATCAAAAATTCAGGTCGAGGTATGGGATGTAGTACTCCAGTTCAGGATCATCAGTACCACTCAGAGGGAGCAGTATAAGGGAGTCATATTAAAGCCATGGGAATAGGTTAAAGTCAACTACATGCTTTGAAAACTAATCCAGATAGTTTAGATAAAGGTCCTTCTACCTTCAGAGGTATTATTATTGTATCATCTAACATTTCTTGTGTTTTTTTATATAGGATAATCTCATACATTATATATTCTATTATTCTAGTGGTTTTTCCTTTGTTTTGGAAATCTTAGATGGTGTCTTGACTATAGATACACCATTGGGAATGCGTTCAAATAATATCAGGCATTTCAAGGTGTGTTATAAAAACATTTGTAGTTATCATTTCTCTGGGGAACATTTTATGTAATAAATGATAGGTTTAGATTTAATTTTAGGTATGGATTAGTTAGTTTTGTACCAAGATCACATCGACTATTACCATAGGAGAGTTACCTCTCTATCCCTAGAAGGAGGTAACTATTTTTTCTAAGGTGACTGTGATATTCAGGCTGGTCAGGCAGGACCAATTTAGTGAAAATTGGATTATCTCATGGATCATATTATATTTATTTCTCTAGATGATGATGGAATGTAGCAGAATACTTTCCCTCAAGTTGTAGACCATTTTTAGGATGTTTTTATTTAAGATTTCTATGGATTACCGTCTGAGTAGGAGATTGAGTTCGTGATTCATATGGATCCTAGAAAAGACCTAGTTTTTATCCCACCTTAATGGATGGAACCAGTAGAGTTTTGTGAGTTGAAAGTTTAGTTGTAAGATTTATTATGAAATGGATTCATATATCCTAGTATGAAACCATGGAGTTTTCCCATGTTATCACAAAGAAGGTTGGCAGTATATTGTACTTGTATGTGGACTATCAAAAAATGAACCAGATGATGGTCATGAACTAGAATCCACATCCGTGCATCGAATATATCTTCGATCTGTTAAGAGGTTCTTGTATTTTCTCTATATTAACGTTAGATCAGGGTATCATAAGTTGGTATTGAACCATAATACATACCTCAAACTTCTTTTAGAAGTGGGCATGGTATATACGACTTCATGGTGATGTTTTTCTATCTAAAAAACTCACCAATGTTATTCATGGCCTTAATGAATCGAATCTTTGATCCTTTATTGGATCAAATTATTGTGGCTTAAAAGACATCGTAGTGAACTCCCAATCTGTAAAAGCTCATTCCCAACATATTGAAATCATCTTGAGTACACCGATAGAGCATTGGATTTATACAAAGCTAACCAAATTTAGTTTCTGTATTGATAAGGTGCACTTCATGGGACATTTCATCGCATAGGTTGGAGTGTTAGTGGACCCATAGAAGGATACATTCAGAGTATCTTGGGAGAGACCGAATAATGTCTTCAAGATTGGAAGTTTTCTTGTTCTATCTGGGTATTATTGGTGTTTCATCCAGGACTTCTCCCATCTCAAAGCACTGATTCCTAAGATGACTAAGAAAGGGGTAAAGTTTTTTTAGTCATAAACTTGCAAGATATTTTTTCAGAAACTGAGCATAATACTAGCCTCAACATTGATTCTTAGTTTGACCATGTCAAGAAATGATTTTACCATGTACTGTGATGCATCCGATTTATAATGAGAGTAGTTATGATACAGGAGGTTCAAGTGGTTGCTTATGGATCTAGACAACAATGACTGCATGGGATAAATTATCTAACTCATGATCTAGATTCGGTTGTGGTGGTACATACCATGAGATTCTAGATTCACTATCTTTTAGGAGAGAGGTTTGTGGTATACATGGACTATAAGAGACTTAGGTACAAATTTTCTTAGTGGAACCTAAACCTTTTGTTGAGGACATGCGTCGATTATCTACAGTCTTTAGACTCCAATTTGGATTAAAAACCGGGAAAGGGAAATATCATTGTTGATACCTTAAGCTATAAGAAGCAAAAAAAATAAGTTAATGAGTTTTGTGAAGATTGGTGGATGATATCTCTCGTTACAGACATGCATCCAGATGTTCAGAAGTATCAAGAACGAGTAGATATGACCTCAAAATCTATTTTACCCTTTATTTTGGACTGGATCAAGGTTTATTGGTTATCTAATTTTAAGGTATAAGCTCTGAGTGACAGAATATATGGTTGGGATTCACCACCAGGATTATCTCTTGGCAACAACAGTATTCATATTATCCATTTCCTAGAATGGGTTACTATAGTCTTTTGTGATGAGATGATGATACAATTTCATACTTCTAGATGGGTGGTACATCCAAATCTAAAAAGATGTATCATGATCTCCTTATAGAGTATTAGTGTCCAGGAATTAAAAATAAAGTAGTAGGATTTATATTAAGATGTTTCACTTGTTAGCAGGTGAAAGATGAGCATCAGAGTCTAGCTAGTTTGTTACATCCTATTCCCATTGTGAAATGGAATTGGGATAATATAATTATAGACTTTTTAAAGGTATTAATCAAGAAAACTTGTAAAAATGATGTATTATGGGTGATTTTAGATCAACTAATGAAGGTACCCCACTTTTTTCCCATCACGGAGACCTCCACTATTCATGATATGGGTGGTCTTTACGTGCGGGAGATAGTTCAACATCATGGTGTTCCAAGTAATATCATTTATCCTCATTTCACATCTCCATTATTTAAAGGTCTTCAGAAGGATATGGAATAATAGGTTCTTATGATTATAGCCTATCATTCTTAGACTGACGGCCAATCTGAATGGAAAATTTAGATTCTAGAGGATATGTTATGTTCCTATGTGTTAGATTTCAAAGGCTCTTGGGAGTAGCATATGGAACTCATAGAGTTTACATATAATAAAATCTTTTAATCATTGATCTAGATAGTACCTTTATATTCTTTGTATGGTAGTTCATGTCATTTTATTCTCTATTGGTTATAGGTAGTTGAGATAGAGCATGTTGAACCTAGTCTCATAGAGGAGATGTCTAAGCTAGTTTAGTTGATTAGGAAGTAGTTGTTGACCATGTAGAGTAGGAAGAAATATTAAACTGACTATAAGATATTACCTCAAGAGTCTAAGGTGGGTTATTATGTCTTTCTTCAGGTGTCACCAAGTTTAGGGAAAAGTAAGATAAGGAAATAGGAAAATCAAGTGCCTAGGTTTGTTGGGTCGTTCGATATAGTGGAAGGGTCAGTCTGGTGGCGTACCGATTTTTCATTCCACAGTGTTACAGTGCCATGCATGATGTGTTTCATGTATCTTAGATTTTGGAGATATCATCCTCAACCTTCTCATGAGGTAGGAATTGATGACGTTGAGCTTGGTATAGTTTTGTCCTTTGAGTAGCATCTGATATGGATTGTGGACCATAGTTATAAGTATCTTCGGTGAGAGACTATAACTCTAGTATGACTGTAGAGTCTTCATGGGTGTGTTCAAGACGAGGCAGGGAGGGGGATCTAATTTTCAAGCATAGTGGACAACCTTGTTCACTAAGACCCCACTGTGATGATTGGAGTAGCTCAGGGATGAGATATTATATAGTAGAGAGGTTTTAAGATCTCATCTTTTTTAAAGTACATCGCTCTTTGAATTTTTTTTTAAGCCTATTTTGGTTACGTTTTCTCCTCTAAAACTCAGTGGTAAAGTTTTTTTTTAGGATGGAGATACTTGGTCAAGAAATGAACTAAATTTTTTAGATTTATGTTTATTTTAATTAATAGAGTATGGGTCTAAATGTGTCAAAGGCTTCTAAGGGTTCTCTATGGACTTGGAAAGCTTCAGAGATGGTTTGTATTCTTTCTATAGAATTTGAGTTGGGATATGTCTAGTAGACACTTTAATATCATTAATGGGTTACATGAAATGAACATGTCTGTGGGTATATATTGTGAATTGTTCAGAGCATGAAATGTTTACACACCATGAAATTGGTTCACACCATGAAAAGTTTAATCAGGATTTTTTTAAACTGAGGTGCCATCATTTTTGAAATATATTCCATGTACGAGATTCACATCCTGAATCTAGGATTCATTTCCAGAATTCCTAAGGTACATCATATTTTTGTACAGTAACTCCTAAAAAAATTTATACTCCATATAGCCTCTTCTCTTAGACCCTAGGGTGACTCTTGGTGATTTTCGGGTGATTCCTTCCCTTTTGTATTTATCATCCTTGCATTTAATCTCTAATGAGTTCCTTTTCTTTTGTTTCCTTTTTCCTTCCACTATCCTCCAATATAATGGTGTGATATCCTTTTAGTCATTGAATCGGTATTTTGATCTTGATGGTTGTGTGATCTTGGTTTTCTTTGTTGATCTCTATTATCATCATTTCTCTATGGGTTTTCCCCATTGTGGGTGTTTCTTTGATCACTAGATTAAGGTGGGTGGTCTACAACTTTACCACAAAGTATGCTTCCAATTATCTAGGTATTTTCAATAATTTTTATGATGTTGTTACACCATTCTTGAGACCCAAATAATTGAATGAATGTATGTTTTATAAAAAAAATTAAGTTCTTAGACCTCCCCTTAAAACCCATTGGGTCCATAGGCATTGAGACTAGTCCTGAGGCCACCCACATGGTGATAATTACCTTGAAGTTACAATGAATCAAAAAATATGAAATTTGGGTTTTGGATTAACAATGTGAATTTTAGAATTCAACATGTTGCATCTTGGAAAATTAATTAAGTTAAATGGAAACTTGGAATGGTTTGACTGTGGTGATTCAGCCTTCCAAAAAAGAATCGACCAATTGATAATATATTATTGGTTTATAGAAAGAGATAAATTAACCAACTAGGCCTATGAAATTAATTTAAATGACCGGTATACATTGTTTTCTTGTATATATGTTTGATGACAGGATTTTGGGGGGCTTAGACCATTATCTCATGAAATTCAGCACTAATGGTTTATCCTTTCACAGGAGAATCCACCACTTAAGATGATATTTACCCCTTTTGACATGAACATGGTAAGACATAAGTTACTCCAACATGGTAATTCACATGGAGTCTAGTATGATATTGTCCCTTTCCCATTGGCATGGTATTTTTTCTAGGGAAGACTTAAGAGACTCCATCATGGGAATTCGCACTAAGCCCAGTTGTGATTCTTGAGACATGGTATAGGTGATCTATCCTAATGTAAGATAATTATTAATGTTATAGAGACATCTGGCATGGATTCAAAACAACTTTGTCTAGATCTCAGTGCCAACATGAAACTCAAGGGTAGACAGGTTTATTTTATGTGTTGTATTAATTGATTAAATAACACCCCATTGTAGATTTACTGCATGTACTTTTTTTTAAAATTATTTTTTTATACATGGTGTTGTTGAACTACTCAGTTTTACTCAACCTATTTGGGGTTTTATTGGTTACCCAAGAAAAATTCATGGATACTAGATGAAGGACCATACTGTTAATTTTTCCTTCTGGATGGGTTGGTGCTTAGAGACGGGATCAATTTGAGATTCAGGACTCTCGATTATTTTGATTTTATTTTTATTGACATGGTATTTTATCTGTATTAGTTCTATCATGTCATTTGGTTGCATTTCAGCATAAAATTACATCGTTAATTATTAATTAGTTGGTTTGGTTCATAATTTATCTTCCTATTGTATGTTGTAAAATTTACAATATTTTCATTACTCTAGTAATTTTTCATTTCTACTATATTACAACTCTTTTCTAGGGGGTATAGTATCCCCACTATGTTATCTATACCAACATTATTAGTCATTATCCTTTATAATATGTGAAGACACACTCGAGGTCTAGTAACCAACCTTGTTTGGCCACGTGATTGGGTGTCGAGCCAGGGGACATTATAGTATGATCTTAATTTCTTAAACCCCATATGTTTTTCTTATCCTCTAGTTATAGATGTGATTTACATGTATTCTTTTAATTTCCTCCCTTACTGATTAAAAAACATCAAAAAAAAATTTGTAAGTGACACTAAACTTATGTATTCTTTTATATCAAGAATATTTCTCTTTTATATCCATGTTTTCTAAAGTGTTTTCAATAATTTACCTTTCTAAACATAAATGGTTGCCTAAATTTATTTTACATGATCTTTTACCTTATTTTAAAAAAAATTAAAAGGAAATTTCTTAATATTTTACACATGGGTCACTTTTGACTTTCATTCACAAAGGTTAAAAAGAATTTTTATTTTTAATGTTTATGGAATGAATGGGTTCCCACTCCATTATGAATGTACAATACTATATTTTGTATGGGTTTGGATATTTTTTCAGGGAATTTAAATTTCTATTTGGTGGATAGGAAAAATATTAAATCAAGCGTCATATTGTATTTTTGATAGTTGGAACTCTTTAAAATGTTGTCTTTGGACAGAATTTAAGGTTCATAAGGTGTATCAAGAGTTCAGATGAGTTTTAAGAGCATCAGACATTGAAATCTTAGTTTTTAGGAAGATAAGGGGATTCAAATAGTTATTTCTAATCATGAAACCAAACCATGTGGCTATGAAGGGGTGTCACAAGTTTTTTCAAACTATAAACCTGAGGCTGCACAGTTGTGCGTCTTATCAGAAAACATTTGTAGACTATTGTGAATGGTAGGTGCATGGTTTGAACAGTGAATAATCCAACCATGATACACGGTTGTGTTTGTAGGAAGTATCACCATGCGGTTAAAGCACAACTTATAAAAGGTGTAAGGAAACCATGCCCCTTGGTGGGTTCTTGGATAGTAGCATCGCACGTTTTTCTAACCATGTAGCCAAACTGTGCGGCTAAACTATGTAGTTCATTAAAGGGTATGGAAATTAACATTATTCACATGCCTCCTTTAACCCATATTTCTAATTTCCCATCCTCTATCACACACATCTACAGGTTTCTGGAGCTCCCCTCTACTCCTCCGTTAGGCCTTGATGGATCTACTTAATACAGCGTCTAATTCAAGACTTGTTTGTTTCGTTAGATCCTCCTCAAAAATTCTATGATCTCTATTATTTATTTTATCTATTTATCTCACCATCTTGGATTATATCACCATGGGAGATCATATTCCCAAACTTCATAGTGTTTTTTTGGTTTCTCATTTTCTCTCATTTAGGCTCCAATCAAAACCCAATAATGGACAAGTAAGACTTTATTGGTATAAGGTAGGTGGTCGATACCTTATAAAAGTCTCAATGGTTATAATTTGAATAATATTACCATGCACCATATTTCAATGATTCACCTTTTAATAGTGATATTAATTTAATAAATAACTAATCTTTTGAATTGGATAGTCCTCGTGCACCTAATTACATCTTATGAGGTGGAATACCTCAACTCAAACCACCCCCATTACAGTGTGTTTCTTATATAATCATGACCACTACTCCTTGACTTGAAATCAAACCACCTTTTAGGTGTGTTTAATTTTCCCTTACTGATGGGATTATTAAATATAATTAATCAAAGTGTAGTGTGAGAGGTCATAAATATTACCCTTGTCTCATATCAAATTGTTAAACATAATGTTAAGTGGCGTGTATTTTTTACATGGACCTTACCACTTTATTGTGATTTGAATAATGGAATATATATATATATATATATTTAAATGTTAAATGGTTTAATACCATCACTTATTCCCTATCATTATAAATGAATATCCATTTTTAATAAAAAAGGTGTGTTACCACAAGTAGACTTCCCTTAGACTTTTCTTTATTTATCAGTCATATGGCCATATCGGATGAATTAATTGATAAATGGAATGGATCATTCCCATGTCCTTTTATTTTTTTTATAAATGGAATGTTCTAGTAGTATAAGATTTAGTTGACAAACAATGTGGATTTTTTTCCATGGACTTGTATTGTAAATTGGAAAATATATTTTCCATGGAATCTGTTTAATTATTAAATGCATTGTGCCATTTATTATAGTATACCTTGGGTGATACCTAGGTTCCAAAATGGAATGCCTTGGATGGGATCATAGGATATAAGAACTATATTATGCTTTATTGAGTTATAAATGGTTAGGTAATGTTGGACATGGCACTCCAAATCATTTATTTAAATTATTAGACTTGGTGTTTATCATCATAGGACTTGATGTTAGTCATTATTTATCTGTTATCATAGGATATGACATTCCTCATCAAATGATATGAAATTCCTCATTATTTATATGTATTGATAATATATTATTTTCATCATCATAGGGAATGGAATTCATCGCTATTTATCAATAATGATAGGATATGAAATTACTCATAATAGGACATGGAGTTCCTCATTATTTATCAAAACTATTAGACATGGAATTCCATATTCCCAGTTGAGAAGGATGGACTGATTCCACTTACAGAAAATGTGAGGCCCTCTTGATATTATACATAGACACCTTGGTCATATGACTCAGGTCCTCACCTAAACTCATATGTGTGTGAGTGTTTGATGGCATAAGTTTAGATACATCTTAACTTAGGCCGAAGTAGATAGAATCGTATGGGTGTCCACTAGGAACCTGAGCTGGCTTGGTTTAATTTTATTTTAAAACCTTCATTTATGATACCAATAAATTAATTTAGTTTATACTCACAGACTAGATTGAATTAGACACCATTTGTGCTCGCCTACAGAGTTTTACTCACACCCTATTTGGACTGTTGTTGGGTACATGGATAGATCTCATTGATGTAGGTAAGGATCAAGGACTGTGGTTCTTGTTGTTATTCATTATAGACTATGAATTGACATAGTAGATGGATACTAATCATATACTCAGGATCCCTACAGGATTTGGAGTCCATTTTTTATTAATTATTTTGTTTATTTATACCTACTATATATATTAACGTCCAAATATTGGAAACATTGTATTTATAACATAGCATGTTCATGCATGTTTAGTTATTTAGCATTACCATGTTATTTTTTGTTATTACTTGTGAGTTATTATTATCTTATACTAACATCATATTTTTTATGACTCTTCTATGTTCATTAATGATCCAAAACTTATAGTCTCTCCATTTTACTACTTTTAAACCCTTATTGCTAGTCAAAAGCCTCTGGAAAATGGGGAGGCACTCTTGAGGCCGTGTCGCCAAGAAGCTCAATTAATGTTTATAGAGTGAACTAGGTTAGGATTTGAAAAAGTAATGTCAAATATTCTTTTTACTTGTCTTAATTTTTGGGGATGGTAGATAGGAGACTAGGAATATATTGTCACTTGGTAAATAGCATAATCTAGGGAATGGCTAATCCATGCACGGGGGAAAGATCAAGTTTCTAGGGATGGGATTATTCTTAATGTTGTTAATTATTATAGATAACTATTAATTCACCTTGAGTGATTGATTAACTTCCATTTTATACTGATTTAATATATTTTACTCATAGATTGGTATGGAAGGTTGGTTAAATAAATTGTCTTCATCAACCTAAATGGTGTTTTCTTTCATATCCTAGTGGTGGAATTATATTTAATGATCCTAGAATGCATTCAATAAATAAAATGGTTTTTAATTTGTTAATGAATTAACTTGAATGGAATATTTAAATTTCAAGAGAATTGGTTTGTTTTAAATAAGTTCAAATAATTTCTTAGGGATTTCAGTTAAATGGTGTGCCAATTGAAATTTATAAAGGATGGTACCTCTATAACATGGGAATGATGACCCATATAACCGAGACTACTTATGCTTGACTGAACTCAAGTAGGTTAGTTATTTCATGTTGTTTCAATAAGATAAACCTACTAAGGGTGTTTTTAAATCTTGATAGGTTAATTTTTATTATTTTTCCATAAAAGGGATTCCAATTTTAATTTATATTGAATTGAATCCATAAATTGGGAATGGTTACCCATATAAATGGACCCAGTATGTCATGATGGGACCCTTATAGGTCATCCTTATCCAACATGATTTAGCACTTAATTCCTTGGGGGTATACCTATGATAATAGGTATGGTTATTTAAAGTGTACAAAACCACTCATACAGCATATCTTATAAGTGTATGATGGAATATTACTTAAAAAGTCATCTTAAATTGATAAAAATACATATTGTTTTATTCTGATCTTTATTGATAAGAGGATTTAGTTAATTAAAATACCAATTATAACCTAAAAAGTTTTTTCCAATATATCTTTCAATTGAAATTTTCTTTACTGATCCCAACTGTGGGAACTCATGGATAAAAAATGATAGATTAAGAAAAAATATGAGGTAATTTTCCAAATTTTATATGTTGTAATCTAAATAAATTGCTAACTATAATTTATAAAAATTTTACCTTTATAATTGGTACTTAATGTTTCGCATATCCAATCATACTTATGTTTTATAATACATGTGAGGTTTTGAAAATGGATTAAATAAAACCCTTTTACGGTTTTAATTATGAATAAACCTCATGTAAGGGTTAGTATCAATGTTTCCTTAAGAGATGTCCATAATGAGAATATGAATGTTTCTAGTAGGTTTTAGTTGACTTATTAATTTGTGTTGAACCTAGAGTTGAGGAAATAGATTTTACTGACCTTTTAGGTGTGATTTTATTTTTATAATTGATGCATATTGTTAAAATTAGGGGCTAGCCTAGTTGTAGCAGTGACCTTGGGAATAATAAGATAGTAGACTTTTGATCCAAGTTCCTTAACATGTTAAGTGGTGTTCCTTGATTATTTGGGTGGGGTAAAAATATTAGTTAAATAAAAAACACCCTCAGGTAGGTGTGTGGTTTTCTGGTAAGTTGAACGAAGAGGGGGTATTATCGTATGAAGATACCCAGTGACTTTGAGATCCTTGTCCTTTTATGTTGAAGTTTAGAACCTTTAAGGAGAACTCCCCTATGAGAATGATCAAAGAGGATCAGAGATAGGTAGGTAGATTCTTAGTAGGGGTGTCGTCACACCATTTTTGATAGGTTTTAACCATTGTAAGAAACTTATATATTTACCTAATTCCAGTTTTACCTCTTTATATAGATTTTACAGGTCCATTAGATGACATCTAACAGAATCCATTGTGTGGGGTATAGTTCTCATATGAAAAACATTAGAGTTAGGTGGATCAACTTAGTAGTTGTCCTTTGAGACTTTATCGATAGTCCTAGGTGGGAGACATAGAGGCCCTTATATTTTACTTGAACCTTAGTGATTTAGTTGTTAAAATGATCATGGGAAACCAATGAGAGGGTAGGATTGGGGTTTATGTTTACTTAAATGGTGGTGATCTTGGTTACACGCTCGTTTTTAGATATATACATGGAAGGTTCTCATTTTTTATAGACATTTTGATGCCTTTTGTTTATTGGAAGGTTTTTGGGTGATTAGGTATCAATACTGGCATTGATGGGTCGGATTTTTCCATTTTATGGCCTTGTTTACTAGTGTTTGTGCAGTTTAGGCTTTATTCCTGAAATGAAATTTTGAGGTGGGTAATCATTCAATAAATAATGGAATATTTAAAAGAGAAATTCGAATAGATCCTCTTGAATATTAATACTAGTGTGTTGAGAAGCATGACCAAATTGGTATTATTGGTCGATGGCTCTTGAAAGAGGGTCGGTCTTGAATTGTGTAGTATAGGATGTACACCCACTACGTATAGTATGTTATTTTTTGCTCATTGAAAATGGGAACTAGTTAATAGGTAATGTTTATGATTTGATGATTGTGGGAAAAGGATTGAAAAAATAAATTATGATTCTTTAGTAATGGTGACATAGAGGTTTTTTCAATTAAAGGAAGTTCCCATGATAAGGGTTTTATTTGAGAACAACCCCAGTGTTGTTAGATGGTTAAACTCTGGGCGGACCTTGACATGCATTTTTGAGAGATGTGGTTTTTAAGGTTGGATTAATGAATGTGTAGCCTAATTTTATGTGGGCATGGATTTGGAGAGTGATACATTCCTAGATATGGAATCTTATTGTTCTCCTAGTTTGTAGTTGATCATTCCCTATATCTTGACATCATCCTAAGTATGCACAGAGAGTGTTAACTATATATTAAGATAAATAAATATCTTATTCTGAAATAATGAATGGAATCCTTTAGATTTCTACTCAAGGAGTGGTTTATGGTAATCCATAAGGTTGGGATTACACTTTTTAATATTTTAGGGTGGTGACCCTTATTGTGATTTGAAACTCAACAAGCACCTCAAAAACTATTCTTGAGAAATGGGAATAGGTGATGGGTGATGTTTATGTTAGTGCTTGGGGAAAAGTGGTATATTATCCATGTCATTCATTATGTTCAGTGGTGGATAGGGAATGGGATATGGTAATCAAAAAATTGGTTCATTGGTGGGAAGACAAGCATGATTTTAAAGTCGGGAGTGGGATTTTGGTTGATATGGTATGACCCTCATGTCGGAAGGGTCATGGTACCTTTAGACTGATCATTGGATATTCATTTTGGATCTCTTATGTTGTTGGATAAATAGAAAAATGTATATCTGTATTTATTAGTTAATTCTATGTATAAGTTCAAATATGGAATTCGGTGGAGTTTGAATGTGGGCGCCAGGAATGGGATAGCTTGGAATGATCCTAGGATGTTATATAGGCAGTGAACTGGTGTTTGTGCACTAAAATAGTATAGGAAATGAATAGGATGTGTTCAACTATGAGACGTTAGAAAAAATTAGTAATGGGAATTGACGAGCATGCTTGGAGAAATCTTGAGGTTCCTTGAATTAAATTCATTAAGACCTGGTGTTGGATTTTTTGGCTATTAAATCTGAGAATTTTTAGAAATATTCGACTGGATATGGTTCAACTTAGGTTCTCTCAAAAGGTTTCATGTTTTTGGTGAGGAACTTTATCAGTCAAGACATTGGGATGGGATGAGTGAAGTGCAAGAGTTGGTTGGGGATTTTTAAGGAAAATCTTGCACGACCAGTCTTAGCTAGGTAGAATAGAAGTTATCCATTTAGATCAAATCAATGATCAAGCTAAGTATCCTTGAATGTGATTGGATTCTTCAATTTAATAAATTTTATAGGATCATAACTAAGATGTTGATGGAGTCTTTGAGCAGGAAATTCCTATGGTAGAGGTATTGTAACTCAGGAATGGCCGAATAGAGAAAGAACCTATAATATAGAGATTCATAGGATTGTTGAAGAAAGAGATAATGAATTTATCATGTATTGAGTTATATAGGCTCGGGTATGTTTTTTATAAGCGTTTCTTCTGTAGCTATGAGAATTAGATAATGATTTAACAACTTTAGTACTATACTTTTAAGGTGACAAATAGAGGTGCATTAGGTGCTTGGAAACACAACACGACCATTTCAGTGGGAAGTTCACGAATTAGTTCAGGTGATGTTTCTGTTATCTACTAGGGATTCTCGAGGATGATAAGTTCTAATGTGGGGAGGTTGTAAGATCCCATGTTTTGGATGGGTTGGATTTTTTTATGGTAATTTGAATTTTAGTTTGGTGGATGGGCCAAATCTTAAACCAAACTTTGTAATGGAATTCTGAGAGTTGTAAATCTTTCAAATATTGTTATTTGATGGGTTTAAAGGCACATAATTTATCTAAATAGTTCAAAATAGTTTCGAGAGTTTTGGGGTTTGTAATCTTGGTTTTTTGAAAAATAATATGTGGAACACGGTTAGCACATTGTTAGTATTAACCGTGCTCCCAAAATTTGTGTCCATATAGGGATGTAACGTGGTTTTTAAAACCATGCACCCGAGGTTGCATAGTCATTAATTTTGTTTATAGAAATTTATAGAGTGGTGCACACAATTGGATTATGGTTTTTAAACTGTGAAATCCAATCATGTGACATGGTGGTTCTTGGAGATAGTAGCTACAAATAGTTGAAGCATGATTTTTAAACCACAAAAGGAAACTATGTGACTTGGTGAGTGCTTGGAAAATGGTATCAAATGGTTGGAACATGGATCTCCTAACTGTATGGACAAAACTTGTGGATCATTAAAGGGGTTAGAAATTACCTATTTACCCCTTCCACCTTTAACCATTATTTCTCTGTTCTCCTCCTTTTTAATGCCTAGTTGTACACCACTCAAGCTCCCATATCCTCCTCCTTTAGTCCTTGATGGATTGCCTTTATTTATTGTTTGATTCAAATATCATTCATTGAACTAGATCCCCCTTGGTAATTATATGTGTCCTCTTTTTTATTTTATCAGCTGTTATATCCATGCGAGATCATATGCCCTATTTTCAAAGATTTTGTTTGGTTACTCATTTTCTCTCGCTTGGGCTCAAATCGAAGCCCAATAATGGAATAGTGAAGCTTCCATGGTATAAGTTAGGTGGAATATGCATTTTCCATAAAATTATCATTGATTATAATATGAATAATTATGTTATTCACTGTAATTTTCATGCATATCCTTTTAAAAGTGAAATTAATTTAACAAATTTCTAATCCCTTGAATTGGATAGTCCTTGTACTCCAAATTGTATCTTGGGATGGGAGATACCTCAACTCGAACAACCCTTGTTGGGGTGTATTTCTTATATACCCATGATCCCTACTCCATTAATTGAAATTAAACCATCTTTGAGGTGTTTTGACTTATCACTTACTAATAGGATTATTAAATATAATTAATTGAGTTGTAGTGTGAGAGGGGATAAATATTACCCTTTTATCATATCAATTTGTTAAACAAAACATTAAGGGGTATATAATTTTTACACAGCCCATTCCGCTTGAATACAATTTGACTAATGGAATATATATATATATATATATATTTAATTTTTAAATAGATTAATACCATCACTTGGTCCCTTGTCATTATAAATGAATAGCTAGTTTGAATCAAATAAGGTGTGTTGTGGAAAGTAGACATCACTTAGCCTTTTATTTATTTATCATTCATATGGCATTATCAGATGAATTAATTGATAAATGGAAAAGGATTCTTCCCATGAACTTCTTGTTTTTTTAGAAATTGAATGGTATAATTTTATAATATTGAATTCATTTCAAATGTCGATTATGCTCCTTATACTTATATTATAGATTGACATGGATATTTTCCATGGATTGTATTTAATTATTAACTAAATTGTTCCTATGACTATAGTACATCTTGGGTGATACCTGGGTTTCTAAATTAAATTCATTGGATGGTATCATAGGATGTTAGAATTATTTTATGCTTGAATGAGTTATAAATGGTTATGCGATGTTGGACAATGAACTCTAAATCATTTATTTAAATTATTAGACATGGAATTCCTTATCACAAAATATGAAGTTCCTAAGTATTTATTTATAATCATGGGAAATTGAGTCACTCATTATTTATTTTCAATAATAATACATGATGTTCCTCATCATAGGTCATTGTATTCCTCATTATTAAACAAAACTCTTGGACAGGGCATTCTGTATTCCCAGTTGGAAAGTTTGGGATGATGCTCATTACTTAAAATGTGTGGCCATATTGACATTATACATGGATGCCTTGGTCATATACATAAAGTACTATCCTAAATTCATATATATATATATATATGTTTATGTGTGTGTGTTCATATATATTATGGAACATGTTTAGATACATTTTAGCTTAGTTCGAAGTAGGTAGAGTTGGATGGGTGTCCTCTAGTAACCCGATCCGTCTTGGTTTCCATTTATTTTATAGACTTTATTTATTATACCTACACACTTATTTAGTTTATATTCATAAAATGGATTTAATTGGACACTATTGGTGGTGGGATGTTATGTTATACTCACTTCCTATTTGATACATCATTAGGTACTAGGACAGATCTCATGGGTGTAGGTCAGGATAATGGACTGTGTTTCTTACTGTTATTCATCTTAGACTAGGAGTTTACCTGGGAGATGGGTATTGAGAATATACCTAGGCTTTATACAGGATTTGGAGTCCTTTTTTATATATTATTTTTTCTATTTAGACCTAATTTATGTATTATCTACCCTATTTTTTCTTCCATATATTTATAGTGTAGGATGTTTGTGCATGTTTGGTTATTTGGCATTTCTAGGTTATCTTTTTACTATTAATTATTAATTATTGATATCTTCCACTTACTTTATTTTATTTATGCTTACACTATGTTCATTACTGATCCAGAGGGTATTTTCTCCCCGCTATACCACATTTATAACCTCATTTCTAGTTAGCATCCTATGGAGTACCAGGACGGTCGCTTAACGCCTTATTGTCAACTGGTTTGGTTATTGTTTATAGTGTGAACTAGGTCAGGATATGAAAAGGTGGTATTAGAGGTTATTTTTAATTGTCTTAGTATTTTAGGATGGTATAAAGGAGACTAGTAATGTGTTAGAACTTGGTGAATAGATCATATATGGGAATGGCCAACCCACGCATAGGGGAAGGATCAAGTTGCGAGGGATAGAACTATTGTTCATGGGGTCTATTATTATAGTTGATTAATATTTCAACTTAACTAATTTATGTACTTCCTATATATACTAATTTGTGATATTTCTCTCTTTTCCTAGTATGGTAAGAGAGGATGTGTGTTCATGCATAATTTTAGGCATATAGGATTCATATTTCATTGGCATTATCATTTGTCTTTCATGATTTTATTATTGTCTTCCTTGTATAATTGTATTCTCAACTTATATGATAGCTTCCTTTTTATAGTTATGATGTAAGGTTGGTTAAAAAAGTATATAAATCAACATAAAATTTTTATTATCATTATATTTAACTATCCTGAAATTAATTCAAGAAATAAAATGGTTTTCAATTTTTTAATGAATTAACATTAATAGAAGCTTTAAATTTCAAGGGAATTGGTTTGTTCTTAATAATTTCAAATCATTTCTTACGAATATTTGTTAAATAGTGTGTTAATTGAGATTTATAAAGACTATTACCCCTATAACTTTGTAATGACCCATGTAACTAAGTCCACTTATGATCAACTAGACCAAAGTAGGTCAATTTTAGCATGTTAATTTTATGAGATAAATCCTCTAAGGGTGTTTTGAATTAATGATAGATTAATTGTAATGGGATACAATTAAATGTGATTCCAACTGTAATTTATAGGTAAATTAACCTATAAATTGGAAATATATTTCCATATAACTAAACTCAAGATGATAGGCTAGGACCCTCATATCCCACCCTAATATTTAAATTCTTTGGTACTTAACCACTTAGGTTATGCTTTTGATAATAGGGGTAGTAATTAAAAGTGTCTTTGGCCACTTATATGGTGTATCATATAAGTTTATGGTGTCATTATAGTTAATGATACCTCTAAAATTGATAAAATTCTTGTTATTATATTTTTACCTTTATTGATATAAGGCTTCAGTTAATTAAAATGCTAGTTACAACCAAAAGAGTAGTTTTCTCTATATCTTTTGATTGAAATTTTATTTACTAGTCCTTATTATGAGATCTTATGGATAAATAAATTATGGATTAAAATAAAATTATGAAAAAAAAATTCTAATGTTTCATGAAGTTAGATAAATAATGTTCTATGTAAAATTTGTATACTGTTTACCATTATAACTAGTACTTCTCTTCTCACATATCTGAACCTCTTCAATGTTTATAATAAATGTGAGTTTCTAAATATAGATTAAATAAAACCCTTTTTTGTGTCAATAACAAATAACCATCATGTAAGGGTTACTCTCAATGTTTCCTTGAGTGAGTTCTTTAGTGGGAATGTGAATGTTTCCACTGGTTTCAGATAACTTATTTAGTTGTGTTAAACCTACAGGTGAGGCGGTAGAACCTAGTGACCTTTTAGGTGTGACCTTGGTTTTATAATCGATGCATATTGTTAATGTTGAGGGCTATCTCATTTATGGTAGAAACCACGGGAATAAGATACTAGTATATTTTTTAGGTGAGTTCCTAGGAACATTAAGTTTCATTCCTTAATTTTTTGAGTTGGGTAGGACTCTTAGTTGAAGAAACAACACCCCCAGGTGGGTGGATGGTTTTATGGTAAGTTTAACCTTGAGGGGGTATTACCATATGTGGATACTCGATGGGTGTCAACCTCTTATCCTATTACATTAATGTAGATACTCTAAAAGGAGCACTTCCCAATAAGCATTCTCACAGATGATTAGGTCCAAGTATGTCGATTCTTGGAATGTTATGTCATTATGCCTTTATTAGTAGGTTATAATCATTTTGGGTTTATGATATCATTACTTGAATCTATATTTAACTCTTTAAAGAGAGTTTTCATGTGTTTTAGATGTCATATAATAGAAACCCTTAAGTAGGTTATGGTTCTCATGTGAGTGATTTTAGGGTTAGGTGGATGGACCTGGTGGATCTGTTTTGAGACTTGATCGGTAGGTCTAGGTGGGAGACCTATAGGCCCTTAGCTTTGAATCACACCTTAGTGAGTCAATGGTTAAAATTATCAATTTAAACCTACAAGATAGGTTGGAAATGGTTTATGTTTTCACTAAGGAGGATGATCTTGGTTGTATGTTTATTCTAAAACTGATGCACAAAAGGTGATTATGTTTTTCATTATAGGTATGGTGATGACTTTGGCTTCTTGAATGGCACCTAGGGTGCTTGGGTATCGATACTGGATTCAATGGGAAGGATTTTTCATGTACCTGGTCCTATTGACCAGTGGTTGTGTGGTTTAAACTTAATTCATAAAATGACACCATGAAGTGGGAGGCCATTATATATATCATGGAACATTTTAATAGGATTTCCAATTGATATCCTCGTGTGTTAATACTGACATGTTGATTAGCTTGATCATCTTGTATATGTTGTTAGATGACTCATGGGAGCGATCTGCGTTATGAATCAGGTGATACATAATGTACACTCTTTGCGTATGTCAAGTTAGTTAACACTGGTTGTGCATGTGAACCGGTTGATATGGAAATTCAGGGAGCATCCAATTGTAGGATTATGATTGATGGATTCAATTATGATTATTTCAAGCATGGTGAAATTGAGTTTTTTGTTAATTAAATGAAGTTCCTGTGATGAGGTCTATCTTAGAGAATAAATTGGGTTCCATGAGACAGTTAACCTACGGGTGTACCTTGACAGGCATTATCAAGATACATGGTTCATGGGGTTGGTTAAATGAATGTATAGCCTGATTTGATGTGAGAATGGTTCTAGAGAGAAATACATGCCTAGCAATAGAATTTTAGTGTACTCCTAGTTTGGATATAATCATTTCCTATATCTTGGAATCGTCCTGAGTATGCTAAGAGTACAACATCTTTGAATCATGCTAAGTAAATATCTTCTTATGGGTTAATGGAGAGACTTTTTTAGATTTTCACTTGAGGAGCAATTTAAGGTGATACATAAGGTGGGGATTACCCTTTTGGATATTTGAGGGTGGTGAACCTTATTCTATTTTGAAACTCGATGAGATCCCTGGAAACCATTCTTAGGAAATAGGAAAGGTTGATGGGTGACATTTGAGTTATCTCTCAATGATGATAAGGGTATTCTAAATGTTTTTCATTATGTAAGTTGGTGGATATAGAAAAGGTTATTGTAATCATAAACATGGTTCATTAGTGTGATGAAGAGGATACTCCAAAGGTGGGGAGTAGGATGTTGGATGCTAGTGTATAAACCTCAAGTGAGAAGGGTAATGGGATCCAAAGGCTGGTCATTGGATGGTAATTTTGGATCCTCTCTGTCATTGGATGAATGAAACAATTTACGATTGGAGTTATCAGTAAATACCAACTTGAAGTTTGAATACAGACTTGGGTGGAGTCCAAATACGGGCGTTGGGCTCAGGATAGCTTATGATGATCCTAGGATGTTGGATTTGAGTGAATTGGGGTTCATGAAGTTATAAAATAATGGAAATGAATATGAGATATTCAACTAGGAGATGTCATGATAAGCCCATTACATGCTTCAATGAGCGTTCTTATAGCGATCTCAGAGTGCCTTTAATTAAAGGTATCAGGA
This sequence comes from Viscum album, assembly GCA_963277665.1. NCBI lineage: Eukaryota > Viridiplantae > Streptophyta > Magnoliopsida > Santalales > Viscaceae > Viscum > Viscum album. The sequence goes on along the minus strand of OY728152.1, from coordinate 1,194,615,792 downwards.
CCGGGTTTTGGATGTGTTAGCTATTAAATTATTTATTTTTACAAATTTTAGGCTAGATGAGGTTTGACTTGGGTTTTATTGAAATGTTTTAAGCATTATTTGAGTAACTGCATTGGGAACACCATTGGGATGGGATGGGTTTAGTACAAGGGTTGGTCGGGGATTTTCAAGGAAAATCCATCATGACCAAGATTAGATGGGTCGAATGGAATTTGGTTGTTTAGATCAAATCAAGGATTGAGACTAGTATCATTTTCTGTGATTGGATTCTTTTAGATAAGAAAAATGATAGGAGTGTCTCTTGGATACTAAGGGTATATTTCAGTCGGAAATTTTGATAGGGGTGTACCATAACTCTTAGATCATCCAAATAAATCTAGAACCTATGGTGGTGATAGCCGTAAGATGATTGATAAAAGAGATGAAAAAATTTTCATGTCTCAACTTAGATATTCTCGGGTGCACATTATCTTTGTTTTTTGACAATAGTTATGGTCATTGGCTTGAGTTTTAGTGTCTTAAGTACCATATGTTTAAAGTGATTCTTGGAGGTATATTGGGATCTTGGAAACACATAGAGGTCATTTTAGCAAGAATTTCATGACCCAAGTAGGTGATGTAATGTTTTCATTTTCCATCGAGGCTTCTCGGAGATGAAAATTTTGAAGTTGGGGAGGTTGTAAGATCTCATGTTTTGGACAGGTTGGATTTTTTCAAGGGAATTTTAATTCTTCTTTGGTGGATAGGATAAATATTAAACTGAGCTTTGGAATGGAATTCTGAGAGTTGGAACACCTTAAAATTTCATTTTTTTAGGGGGTTTAAGGTTTGTAAGGTGTTTCATGAGTTCATATGATTTTCTAGAGCTTCATGATTAGAATGCCCATTTTTTTGAAAGATAAGGGGAGGAACATGGTTAACACATAGTTAGTGATAATCATATACCCAAACTATGTGGCCCTATAGGGTGTCACACAATTTGTCAAACCATGCACCTAAGTCTGCCCAACCATGTGTTTTTTCTGTATAATGTTATAGAGTAGTGAACAAGGTTGGTGAATGGTTTTTAAACTATGAAATCGAGCCACATAACATGGTGATGTTTGGAGGCAGTAGCTCTATATAGTTGAAGCATGGTTTTTAAACTGTTCAAGGAAACTATCAGACTTGGTGGGTGCTTGGATAGTGCCATCGCACGATTGGCTCATGGTTTTCCAAACCATATTGCAAAACCATATTTATCATTAAAGGGTAGGTAAATTAATATTTTTCCAGTACCTACTTTATCACTTATTTCACCTTTATCCTCCTCTTTCACACACAACAATAGGTCGTATGAGTTTCCCTCTCCTCCTCTTTTAGTCCTTAATGGATCCCCTTAATATGTAATCTGATTCAAGCATCATTAATTGAGTTGGATCCCCATCGGTATGTTTAAGAGTCCTCTTGTTTATTTTATATGTTTTTTCTTGCCATCTTGGATGATATCTTCATGTGATCTTATATGACTAATTTTCATATTTTTTGTTTGGTTTCTCATTTTCTCTATTTTTTCTCAAATCAAATACCAATAATGGACGAGTGAATCTTATTTGGTATAGGGTGGGTGGTCTATTAATTTTCTCTAAAAGTATCATTGATTATAATATTCATCATTATTCTATACACCAGACTTTCCATGAGTCTCATTTTAAAATTGAAATTAATTTAAAAAATTACGAATCCATTGAATTGGATAGTCCTCGTGCTCGAAATTGCATCTTGAGAGGTAGACTACTTTGACTCAAACCACCCTTATTGGGGTGTGATAATTATATTCCCATGACCCCAAATCCTTGACTTGAAATTAAACCACCTTTTAGGTGTGTTGACTTTTCCCTTTCTAATGGTATTATTAAATAGAATTAATCAAGGCGTAATGTGAGATGGGAAAATATTACCCTTGTCCTGTATCAAATTGTTAAATGTAATATAAATTGTCACGTATTTTTTACTTGACCAGTACCAATTGAATGTGATTTGACTAATTGAATATATATATATATATATATATATATTAAATTGTTAAATAGATAAATCCCATCACTTAGTCCCTTTTCATTATAAATTAATGGCTAGTTTGAATCAAATAACGTGTGTTATATAAAGTGTACTTCACTTGGAATTTTATTTATTTATCATTAAAATGGCCTTATTAGATTAATTAATTTATAAATGGTATGGATGATTCCCATGTCCTACAAATTTGTTTAGAATGGAATAGTATAATTGTATGAGATTGAATTGATAAATGATACAAGTTATTTTCATAATCCTTGTATTGTAAATTGATATGGATATTTTCAATGGAATGAGTTTAATTATTAAATGCATTGTGCCTATAATTATAGTATTCCTTGGATGATTCTTGGGATCTAAAATGGAATACCTTGGAAAGGATCAAACAAAATTATAATTATTTTATGATTGACTGAATTCAAAATTGTTATGAAATGTCAGACATGGTGATTTAAATCATTTATTTAAATTATTAGACATGGTTTTCCTCATCATAGGACATTATCTTCCTCATTATTTATCAATAGTCATAGGATATTGTGTTCCTCATTATAGTACGTGACATTCCTCTTTATTTATTTATAATAATAGGAAATGTTGTTCCTCATCATAGGACATGAAATTACTCATTATTTATCTATAATAATAGGACATGACATTCATCATCATAGGACATGGGATTCCTCATTATGTATCAAAATTTTTTTACATGGCATTTTTTATTCCCAATTGGGAAGGTTAGGATGATTACCCTAAATTAAAATGTGTGGACCTAATGAAATTATACATGGATGTCTTGGTTATATACCTAAGGTCCTTGAATAAACTAATATATATATATATATATATATGATGGAACATGTTCAGAGACATTCTTCCATAGGCCGAAGGAGGTAAAGTTGAATGGGTGTCCTCCTAAAACTTGAGCTAGCTTATTTTAGTTTATTTTACTGCCTTTATTTATTATAATTTTACACTTATTTATTTTATACTCATATACTAGAATAAATTAGACACTCTTAGTGGTGGAATACTAAGTTTTACTCAAACACTATTCAAGCCTCCATTGGGTACCCAGACAGATGTCATGGCTATTGGTCAAGATCATGGAATGTGCTTCATGCTATTATTCATTGTAGACTATGAATTAACGTGGGAGATGGGGACCAAAATTGTACTAAAGATACCTACAGGAGTTGTATTTCTTTTTTATTTATTCATATTTCTATTTAAATCTATTTTATATATTATTTGTTGTATATTTTAAACCTTGTATTTATGGTATAGCATGTTTATGCATGTTTGGTTATTTAGCATTTTCATGTTATCAATTTGTTATTAATTGTAAGTTATTATTATATTCTTATATATTTATTTTATTTATTATTCTACTATGTTCATTTCTGATCTAGATGGTATATTCTCCCTAGTGTACCACCTTCAGACCCTCTCTTCTTGTTAGAAACCTCTGGGGTATGGGGAGGCAACTCGAGGCCTTGTCCCTAACAAGTCCTGTTATTATTTATAGAGTGAACCAAGTCAATAAGTGACAATGAATATTATTTTCTTTTAACCAACCATTAAAATTTTTCAATTTTATTTAAAATAAAATAATTTTTATAATATTTTGGGAATTTGTTTTTTTAAGTACTTTTAAAAGTGTAAAGGGTATATTCCTCAAGAATTTTTTTAATAATTTTTTTATGTCACTTCTATTCATAAATGAAAAAACCCTTAATGATTCTTACACTACAAAAGGAAAATATTATAAATATATCATCCTTATTCTTTATCTGGATGGATTATTATTGTTTAAAATAGATTTTCATGGAACCCATTTCATTTCAATGGATAAATCATGCTATGAAAGAATAATGGTTATTGTTATATTGAAAAGTTCAAGCCTCTAAATATTTTTTTTCATAATTTTACTTAGAAATTATTAATAATGATGGGTGATTATGATATAGGTTATATGAATAGGTGAGACTGATACATCTTATATGAATTGGTGATCTATATATAGCTTACATGAATGGGTGAGTCTAATACAGATTATATGATGGGTGATCCTGATATTTATCTCCAATTAATTGGCTAATATTCCTTTCTTTCAATGAAAAGATGTAGGGAGATAAATAGGGATGTTTCTCCTATGGATTTAGCAATACTCCAGTTTTTTTGAGATGTTTTATAAATATATTGTTCTAAGATACCAACACATTTTCTTTATACTTGTTATGGGCATTTTATATTTTATTTGATAAATATTTACACCATAAGTATCATGATTATTTATTAATAGTATTACTTCCTTTAATAAAGATTTATTCCAATTCACATGCCTAATGATCTTGGTATTGATGGTTATGAATTATCTTATGTTATGATCATGCACTTTGATTATTTTATCATACCCTTATACTTGTCCTATGCTCATGGATAACACGCAATCATCAAGGAATATGTTTACCCTTAATGAGTGTTTGATCTCTCAATTCTTATATTTCTTTTTCCCAAGGTTATAAAGAATTATGTTTGTCTCTATAATGGTTTCATGTGTGGATAATTTTATGAGAGCTGTAAATGACTTATTATAAAATAAGAAAAGATGGGTATAGTTATAAAAATAGTCACTTGAGTACATGGGTATCGATATGTAAGAGTCCATACAAATTATATAAAACTATAAAATTATAAGGTATTATGGTATGTAAGTGATCCAATATTTCCTTTTGATGTTCTAAATTTTGTGTGGCTAAAATTATTAGTATCAAGTGAGAAATTTAAATATTATGTTTTAAGAACCAGATCTAGGAGTGTGGGTCTAGGGCTATAATAGTTTATATCCAAGTAGGGTTTTGTAAACTTTTAATATTATGATTTTTCATGTGATGTTATCTTAAGAGTTATGGATACCATCACGATTTTATAAGTTTAAAGTTGATCATAACTTCAAAGTCTAAAAACCCCTTTTAAAATTTTAATTGATAATATTCTGATTTGATTAAGGATATTTTGGGATACCTTTTATAGGGATGAGGTATATGTCACCTTTCGGTTTAATGTAAAGGATTATTTCAAAAGAATACTATTACATTTTTGGGGATGTATATTGGAAGGTAGGAGATAACATTTGAGGTTAATAACTTATTTAATGTTGATTTTATTTATTTTATTTGGGATATATGTTTTTTTATGGAATGATATAAATTGAACCTTCTGTGTTATAGTTTAATTTTACATATTAATGAATTATTTATTCATATGAGGGTTTTATATTTTGGATATTATCTTAAAGTGTGTTAACCATTTCAGTTTTAGTTAATATTTAAAGACAAGAGGATTATCTTGTTATCCTTTTTTGGATTATATAATCTATTAGAAGTTGATTTTACTTATTTAAAAATGGAAAATTCATCTTGAATACTCATCGTTTGGATAAATAAATGAGATTTTGGTGGAAATTGATTAAAGGGTAAAATTGTACTTGTCAAATAAGTATATTTACTTATGTTCTTAGTCTATATGGTAAAGTAATTACTAAAACTCTTGTAAAAGGATCTTGAAATAAATATATTATCCAATTACATTAATTTATGGTGAATCGATATTCTTTTTCACACCTCATTGATTTATGGTTTTGTGGTCATTAAATTTCTCAAGATCATTCACTTTATTTTGATCAATGTTTTCTGTATCCCTTCATCATTATTTGGAAGTTATATTTTTCTTACATGCACAAATTTTCACTTACCACTAATTTTTTCCTTTTTAGAAACCTAGTATGTTTTATTCAAAATGACCTTCTTATTTACATTTTCCTCTATTCAAAAGCAGGATTTATTAAAACTTTTTATAAAGTGGGATTTCAACAAATGTATTTTAAAATGTAAAAAACTTGATTACCAAGATCAAGTTAAAATTCATAGGATGAAATTTATTAAGTGGGGTATAATTTAATATCTTTATATTTTAAAATAACTCTATGTTAGATATAATATATGACATGCAACAATGAGCTGAAATAAACCAAGGAATGTTATTATTTAAATGTTGTAGTTATAATTTGGTCACTAAATTAGTGGGTATGAATATGATTAAATATATTATAAAATATATATAAATTTCCTACTCAATAAAAATTTATTCATTAATTCTTATAAATTTGGCACTTTATTTTTAGTAAATTCATTTTATTCTTTAAAAATATGTTTTCTTTAAAAATCATTTTTACTTATTCTTATGAGAGAATATTATAACTAATTTTTAGAACTTATACAAATTTTATATTATAAAAATGATATAATTTGTGATATAATCATATAAAAATTTTCTTAGGATGAAATTTTGGGATTTTTTTAAAAGATTGATTTTTTAATAAATAGTGAAAAATATCGATTTTTGTAAAACTATCAATGATTTTCATTAAACAAATTAATTTAAAAATTAAAATTGATCTTAAAATAACATAAGTGTCATTTAATCATAAATAATATATTAATCACATATTATTCTTCACTATACCTGAATTTAGTATAAGTTTATTTCAGGCTTAAAAACACATTTTTCAAAAAAAACCTTTTTTCATTTTGTTTGGAATTTATATATTAAATTAATTTATGAAACATTTATAAATTGAATCTTGACAAATGGATAACATATTTTGAATGATAATTTCCAAATTTGTTTAATAGGTCCCTTTTATTTTTAGTCATTATGAATAGAAACCATAATAAATTTTGTTACCATGGTAAAGGTAAAATACGTTAATTAGGGTTAAAACTAACAGGATAAGGCATAAAATTTATTCAAAATATATCCTTTATAAAATTTAATGGTTCTATTTAATCCATAATCATACAAAATTAAAAAATATTAAATTTTTCATTTATATTTTATTTCTTCCTTTATAGTATTTTGAGTAAAGTATAAAGTTAAAAATGTCCCTCACTTGCTTTTAATATTTTTAATATTTTGTGATAGTTATAAAAAAATTATGTTTAATTATAACTTTTTATTTTTAAGATAAATAATTTTTTTAACATGGGAATTTATTTTAAGTTTTCTATGATGAACTAATTATCTTAAATGCTTACACAACACTAACACGGTGTTTGTGAAAGCATTAGAAAAATCAAGTAAATGATTGTAAAAACACTAAAATTGATATTTTTTTATGATTAATAGTATCCCATGAATTTTATATATCATTATAACATATTATGGATGTGTTAAAGGTTTAAATTCTAAATTCATTACTATATTATTCTCTTTAAAGTCAAACTAAATGAATAGTTTAAAAATGATATTAATGATCTTTTATGTTAAATGATATTTTATTAAATTATTTAAGAATTATAAAAATATTTAAATAATAAAATTAGGATAAATTATTCTAAAATTTCATCCATTTTCATTTTATAATCTGATTTTAACCTTATAAATTAAATTTTAACCCTTTAATGTTGAAAAGGTTGTTACCATGGTTAAGGATAAAATTGGTAAACCAAGGTCTTAAACAAAAAATAAGTTTTAAAATAATATATAAACTTATGTAAATTTGATTTTATGATTAAATTAAGACTATATCCTACCTATATTCTAATTCATGTCATTTTGTAACCATTATACATGATTTATCAACATATTATATTATAATATTTCATTTATTTCCAAAAATAAATTTAATGATATTTTATAATAAAAAATATTTTATTTAAAGATTTAAAATTAATAAAAAACCTATATTTGTCTAATAAAAGAGAATATGCTTTAAAATATAAATCATGGTCCATTTATGGTTCCTTTTTCATTTTATAGTAACTTTCTTAACCACTGAAGAATAAAAAACTTTGATATCGTGGTAATTGTCAGAATGGTTAATGGGGTTTAAAAAAATAGATAAGGGTGAAAAATCACCTAAACTTGTACAATTTTTATTTTATGTGATTATTTTGATACAAAATCATCCAATATTTTAATTATATCAATTTATATACATTTTTAATCAAAACTAATTTATATTAATTTAATAATTTAAGAAACTCCAAGAATGTCCCTCCCATCACTTATAAAAAAGCAATCCTCCTCTCCTCTCCACACTTCAAGAGACATTTTTTTCAAAATAAATTACCAAAATAACCTACCATATTCCCTAACTAAGTTATATTGGTATTATTTTTTTCATAATACCAACCATAGAGGGCTTAAGGTGTAAAGAAAAGAAGGTTATCTGAAAAAGAGGTATAACTTTTAACTGAATGTTTTAGATTTATTTCTTATTCTACCTCATTAAAATATTATTAGACCACTGTGAAATAATAAAATAAATATATCCCATATAATTATATGTTATTTTGTTAATTTAATAACCCATATGCATCTCTTCTTCTGTAAAATGTTAAATGAAACCATCGTTTCTGTGTACGGTGGTCTATCACCTTACGAACCGATGTAATTATTTTTCCATCACTACCTCTTGTGGATGGTTATAAACATGGAATTATTAAAAATATATGTTATTCATTATATAATTATAATTCTATAAAGATATGATATAATATATTTTTTTACCTTTCTATCCATTGAAAAATGATAACATCATCTGTGTGTACCTATGAATTTCCAATTCTATAAAGAGATGTTATTTATTTTTCATCACTGCATCATATAAATGATATATATAAAGTATTTTAAGATATAATATTATATTTATTATATAATAATAATTCTTTAAATATAAAATAATACTTAACATGTTTCCATTGTATTCGTTGAAAAATGGAAACGTTGCTCATGTGTGTGTATGTCCTATCGTCTCCCTGATTGTAATGTAGTTCATTTTTAATAATCATATTTCAAAGTTGATTTTAAAATTATAATTGATGTATAAAAATAATAATTATTTCATTATTTTAATTCTAGATATTATTGAATAATTACATCTTTTACCATGGTCAACATTCCAAAGTTATTTTTCAACTATGAACTAAACATCCTCAAAACATATGACATGGACTTAACTCATTAAGTAATTTAATATGTCCTTAAAATAAATGAAATAAATGGTTAAATTATAAGTAATTAAATATATAAAATTTTCTTAATAAATTAAATAATTTATATAGATTTATTATACGGGAGATAAAGGACATACATAGAAAGTCTCAACTTGAGGCGAAGGATTTCATCTCAATTTCCTTTTATTACGGCATATTTTAATTTTATACACCTGATTTATTTTTTATGGTGTATATACTTATAATTTTACATGTTATATCATTAATACTTTGTGATTAATGGTATTTTAAGTTTTAGTCCAAATTACATCATCCAAGGGTATTTGACATGAAAATTACCAAGTGGTAAAGGGTTTCTTTACTCAATTTCCATTCATCGAGTCATAATTTTACTTCATTAAATTTTTCATTACATTATTATTTGTGAATTAAAATCTAAATTATTATAATATTTATTTTAAATTTTTTTATGTGGATTTACACATTTGCACATAATCACTTCATGGATTAATTATCACTTCAATAGTTATAATCTTTTGAGGGATTCGCCTTGTCTCAATATAATTTTCTTGAGACATGTTTCATGTTGTGAACCATGATTTCCTTTTATGTTGTACTTAATATCTCATGAATAAATTTTTACATATTAATTTATGAAATTCTTGGTATTTTTATATCCATAACATAATATTTTTCTTCAAAAACTTTTGATTAGAAAGTAACCAAAGCAGTTAAGGATTTATGCCACAATCACCTTTTCTTTTTGAGATTATTTATGTTCAAGGATCATTTGGAGAAATTATATGATATTAATTTATTGAACCAAATATTTTTCCTTAAAACATGGTTAAGAATTTTTTTACATTTTTAACTTCCATTTATTCCATTATTGATTAAAGAATCGTCAAGAAAGTTGTTTGTATGTGATATTGAACGTATAACTTATTTTAGATCAAGAATATTTCTCTTTCATATCGATGCTTTCTAAAATATTCTTAAGAATTTTATTTTATAAACATAAATAAATTTATAAATTTATTTTACATGATCTTTTATGATATTTTCAATGGTTTTGAAATTAAATTTCTTAATGCTTTCCACACAAGTCACTTTTGAATCTCTTTAAAAAAATTGAAAAGAATGTTTATTTTTAACATTTACATCATGAATATGTTTTCCCACCATCATGACCATTATTATTATTATTATTATTATTATTATTATTATTATTATTATTATTATTTTCAAGATCCATTTATAAGTATCCAATGTATTTTCAACGAAAATTTTTTCCACAATATTGATTACATTTTTAGTTTTTAAAAGTGGTTTTTAAAAAGGAAAGGTTGTTTTCCTCAAAACTATTTCTAATGATCTTTATATGATATTTCTATTAATAAATTTAAATAACCTTTGATGTCAATTATAATTTATTGTAGATATGTTGTAATGATACCATACTAATTATTTATCTATATGGATTATATTATTTCAAAGATATTTTCAAGAAAACTATTTCTTTTCCCTGAGTAAATCAATCTATGAAATAAACATTATTATTTTTATGTTGAAAAGTGAAAGATTCAAAATGTTTTATTCATGAATGGTACTTGGAAATTATTGATGATTATGGTTGACCATGATACAAATTATATGATTAGGTGGTCCTGATATATATTATATGAATATGTGAGCCTGATACTACTTATTTGAATGGGTGAGCCCGATATAGTTTATACAAACAGGTGACACTGATACAACTTATAAGAATGGGTGAGAATGATGCAAATTATAAGTTAGGTGATCTATATATATATCTCCAATTCATTGGGTAATATTACTTGTCTTCAAAGGAAATAAGGAGGGAGTTAATGGGGGATGTTCCCCCTATGGAATTAACTGGGTTCCAGTTATTTTTGGCATGGGTTATGAATGTAATTTTCTAAGATACTAATACATTTTATTTATAATTACTATGGGTATTTAAAATTTCCTTTAATATATATTGACATCACATGATCATGATTATTGATTCATATTACTCTTCCCATTGTTAAATATTTTTGTCATGTTATAAGTTTAATGATCTAGGTATTGATGGGTATAAATTCTATTATGTTATTTTCATGAAATTTTATTATTTCCTCATACCCTTATACTCATCTTAATTTCACTAATGAAATTTAATTATTAAGGATTATCATTACCCTTACTAAGAATTTGGACTCATCCTATTTATGTTTCATTTTACCTAGGTTATAAATAATGATGTTAAATAATTTTGTTCATGAAATGTTTCATGTGTGTATAATTTTATGGGAGATGTTGAATACTTATTGTGAAATAATAAAATCAAGGTATAGTTGGAAAAATAATCAATTTAGGATATAATTATTTTTATATAAGTTTTATTTCTAATTATCAAAAACTATAAACCTAAATGATCCTTGGGTATATAAGTGATCCAATATTTCCTTTTGATATTGTAAATTTTTCATGTATAAAATTGGTTCACCTATATTGGTATCAAGACCAAAAAGTAAAGTTTATGTTTTAAGAATAGGATATGAGAGTGCAATTCTATGGATATTATAAGTTAGGACCACTATTTTTAACCAATGTAAGATCTAGTTAATTTTCTCTTAATCTTTATTAGGAATATTACCCCTAGGTTAATATATATCAAAGCGAGCATCCACTTGTTTGTATCCAAATGAGGATTTCATTACTAGTAAAACAAACACATTTTACTTTAACAAAATTTTAGGATGTCAACATATATTCATATTTATCCCTCTAGATTCTAGTAAGATATTATAGTCCTAACTCAAAATTAAAAACTTTAAATTAAATAAATTTAAAAATAGGAAATGTGGAGTGAAGATAAAAATATAAATTAGTGAAATGAAATCCCTTTATTAATTCTTCTAAAACATTAACCTTTATTTTTTAAATTAAAAAATCATAAAACAATTGGAATTTAGTTTACTTTTAAAAAACATGGAAACTTAAAAATAAATATTCATTATTAATAATGGTTATGAAAACAGAAAAATCACATGAGCCTCAACCTGGTTGCTGAGGACTCCTTAAGTGCATCCAGTTGACTCGGGATCAAATCTAGGTAAAGGCATATTTCCAGCATTGTAGTAAGTACTGTAGTAGTACTGTAGTAGTATTGTAGAAGGTACAGTTTGGCGATGTATCAGCCGGGACTATTCCCCCATTTGGGCCTTCGGGCCACTGATTTGGTCCCCGAGTCCTTTAAGTCCTTTGGGACACCCAGGCCATCGGGTCAGTAAGGCCTTTGGGCCACCTCAAGGCCTTAAGTCCACCTTAAGTGCAGATGAAAACTAGACAACCTACAAGGAACAAGCTTTAGAAGAAGGATGAGCAAGGAGCTTTCACCATAGCAGAAGTTAAACGGATTGCAAGAATGAGAGGGTATGGAACCTGCCATCGGGACAAGCCTATGCATGCACAGGAAAACCTAGCTGAATAACCATCTGAAGGTGGAGATATGATTTCATGATGAATATGTTGGGGAGGAGCAGTTCTATGTAGTTAGTCCGGATTGTATGTAATTTTTGAAGCCTATAGGCAATGAATTTCTCTAAGGCCTATGGGCCTTGTAATACTTATGCCTATGGGCCTTATAAAGGTTACACCTCGCCCCTTGAAAGGTGGATTATCAAAAATCAATAAAAATGAAGGCGTTCGGGCCATTGGAGGAGGACAATAGAAAAATTCATTCACACCGAAGACATTTAAGAAACATTTTTTATACTTTTATAAAGAATGTCAAAAATGAATTGAATGGAAAATGTTTAAAATATTCCCTTCAAATTTTTTGAAATAAAGTAAAACTTAATATAAATTTACATTGAGGAACAATTTCATTATAGAACATTTCATTATTGAAGCAAAATAAATAACATGGTTATGGAGGGAAACAATTTTCAACCAACAATGATAAATATTTTCATCTATTCTTATAAACATTCATTCAATTTATTTGGGTACCAAAGAGAGTTAAAATAGAAATAATACTTATATATACTATAAATAATTATATGATAAAAAATATATGAGTTTTATAAGATAAATAACATGAAATATTCCCTGATGATAATTGAAATATAAATAATCCCGATAAAACTAAGATTGTAAAATAAACCCTTATAGGTTTTAAAAAAATGAAAAAATTGATATTGAAATTTAAAAATTGATATGGTAAATTAACTACCATTATTTTATAATGATATAATATATTTTTCATTTTACTCATATTCACTATATAATGGAAATAGGTGTGTAATTCAAAACATATCTGAAAGAGGAAAGTTTGAGATAAGAAACCCTCACCTTGAATCCTTACTTTCTTAGAAAAAATTTAACTTATTGTATAATAAATTAATATTCATTAATAATTCTTTAAAAAACCTTATTCAGTTCAATTACGTTTTATATTAATATTTTAACTTCATTTATTACATAGTTATAAATTATTTAAGTAAATGTTGATCATCGGTTGTTAGTAGTTTGATTGTTCTTTGTCTTATTTGGTATAATGGTTTTGTTAATAACTTTATAATCATTATTTAATCATATAAAAAATATTTATCATTTTATATATTATTTTTTTTATATATTTATGGAGTTCCATGGTCACTTCATGGAACTTATGGTGATTATTCTCATAGAAATTTTAAAAATATTTTTTTTAAGAATTTTGATTCCATAAAAGGAATTGATGTCATTATTGGATAAAAAACTATAAATCCTCACTATATAAACTTAATAAAGTCATAAATATCATATTAATCCATTAAATTAACTATTATAACCATCCATTTAAGGTGGTGATGGAAAATTAAATACTTCATTTTGTGGAGGTGGTAGTATGCACGTACACATGGGTGAAATTTTCATTTTCAATGAATGGGAGATAAGGAAGGTAGATAATGGTTTATAGTTATAGAATCATAATTATTCCATAAATATCATATTTATAAATTAAATACATATTTTATTATGTAAGGTCGTGATGAAAAAATAATATATGTTGACCGTGGAGGTGGTAGTCCCCTCATAACACGATTAATGTTTCCTTTATTTTAGAAAAGGTAAGACAAACGTAGATAATGTGTATCCCATTAACATAATAAAATTTTGTGACTTTATTATACTAATTTTATTATATTTTCATGGTTGTGATATATTTTTAGGATATAGAAGAAGAAACTAGAAGTGATAAAATTAATTTAAAGTTGTCACATTACTTATTGGGAGGGATCCTTTACTAAGTGAATTATGCCTCAAAAGAGTTGTCTTTTTATGATACTAGATGAACTAAGATGTGTATAAAACTGTTGGGTAGGTTTTTTGGTGTATTTTTTCGAGATAATATTCTCAAAGAGTGTGAATAAATAAGGGGTGAAGGGATATTTTTATAAGTGATAGCGGTGGAACTTTTGTAAATAATCTTAACTTTAAAATAATATAAAACTATTTCTCATATTAAAGTGGAAAAAAGTGGAAAATTTTGGAATATATGATAATTTAGGGTTTATATTCACTCATATAATAAAATTTAAACAATTTTTAGTGATATTTAAATTTGTATCCCTTAATTAAACCCCCTCATTAACCCATTTTAACCCTTACCATAGTAACAAACATTTTTTGTGGTATCATTAAATTATGAATAAAAATGAAATGGAACTTATTATAAAATTTAAATATTTAGATTAAAAATATGGGATCCATTTAAAATAATTCAATTTCTAGAGGTGGTATAAATTTATTTTAATCTTAGAACACATAACGCATAAAACCCATTTTTAGAAAAAAAACATATATATCTTTAAACATAAAAAATGAATTTATTCTAATTTCAGGACTAGTAATAATAATTATATGAATTTTAATTTATTTTATTGAATATATTATAAATAAATTTCATTAAAATAATTATTCATTATTCATTAATTTAATTTATAAAGATAAAAAATAAATTGATCTCAAAAAGATAGTTTTCTGAAAATTATTTCTCTTAACCATTAAATGATTACATATTAATTTAAAACAATTGATATTAAGTGTATGAATGATTTTTCTGGTGTTTACATTTATAAAAAATATTTTCAAAAAATTTAATACTATAAGTAATATAGATTTATTTTTTAAATAAAACATACAATAATAGTTTTTTTAAACAAAAAAAATCATTTAATCGGGAATTATTCAATTAGTACTCCTTATAATTAACTAATAATTTTAGGGATGTTATTAATTTATTTTAGTAATCACTTATTGGATTTTATTAATACATTTTATTGATTTCCTCAAAATCATTACATTTTTTAAAAATATGTAATTCATCAAAAGTGTTTCTCTAAAATTAATGGTATTTTCCAATATAAAATACAACCCTTTTAATTTTAAAAAAATCATTTATTTTTTCAATTATGTTTCATTTAACTATTTTTTAATTTCTTTAATTTTTTATTATGATAAATAATTATTCACTTTAGTTCGGTGCTTTTGTATCTCAAGTTATCGTACATACTTGTTTTATTTAATGGAAAATACATACTAAAATATTGAGGTGTTACATTCTCTCCTTTAAATAAATTTTTTCATTGTAATTATAATTTTTCACACTGAAATGAGTGTGTATTGACATAATTACAATTTCTAATATATATTTTATAATGAAAATGACTTTTCAAGTTAGTATTAGGTAACTTATGTACTATTATAAGACTCATACTTGTGAATTAGTTTCTAAAAACATACATTGATATTTGAGAGACAAGATTTGATATATTTAACTTCATTTTAGTTAATTTTGAGAAATTATTTTACCATTGATATAGTGGATAAGATAAAATATAATTACTTGATTTATGTCCATCCTATAATCATAATTTTATCATTTGGTAACATGATTTGATTATATTCCACCTCTATTTCATCTGGCATTCCAATATGAATTTTTCATTCTTAAAGCACAAAAATCAACTTTTAATGGATCATAAGATCCACTAATGAATGAAAATTTATTCCTCCCCTCTCTAATCATTTATTATAACCAAATAAATAGTTATTATTAGTTAAGATAATATCCAATGTGAATAAAACATTATATGAATAAGTAATAAGTTAATCTAAAAACCCTTAAAAATATCACCCAAAGCATAACATAAATCCATTCACAAATAACTAAACCCAAAAATTCTTAAAAATATGCTTGACCAAATTCAAAACCAAAAATCAGAATGATTAGATCAAATTTTCTTCTGAAATTGTATTAACTTTCAACTTAAAAATTATTGATCCTCAATAATCATTCAAAATTTCTAATATTATAAACTAAACCCAAAAATAATGGAAATATATTCTCTAAGAAATATATTAATCGACCCCAAAATAACCTAATTCACCTTGACATAAATTTATATACCAACCCAAATGGTTATTTATACCTTCAAATTTTCCATGAAAATAAAAAACTACTCAAATAATTTACATATTAAGTCACATACTAATACTAATGGTTATATGTAAATTAATCATGTATTCCAATAAATGTGTCTTAAAATAACTTTATTACCTTTAAAATCTAGTCACATAAGAGTTCATAATGTTATCTGTACCTTCAAATTTTTTATCAAACTTAAACTTATTAACCCTTGATGATATTTATAGCTATTAAATCATTCTTAATCGATAACATCATAATCTATAAAGTTAACTAAACACTACTCTAATACCAACTATGAAACCCTAGATCCAGTGATAAAACGGTATTTTTTACATTATAGCTTTGATACCAACTCGTGTGACCCAAACATAAACATCCATAATTATAATATCATTAATAGATATTGAATCACTTTCATACGGAAGACCTTTTAGGTTTATAACTATAGATAATTAATAAAAAAATTAAAAAAACATATCATTCTCACTCAAATGAAAAATTTTCACATTATACCAAATTTTTATTACTTTAATATAAGTCTTAAACATATCCCATAAAATTATCCTTACATGATATCCTTCTAGACTTATCAAGCTTCATTATTTTTCATCATAACCTAGGGTAATGGAAACATAAAAAAGTTTGACCTCAAATTCTCGGTAAGGGGTACCATATAGAAGAATCTATCATAAAATATATAAGGTTTTATTACTAGGGAAAGAATTTTAGTGACTCCATTTTTACATTTAAGACTTTTAAATATATGAAGAAATATTTTTGGAACTAGGTGCTAAGATGGATTGAGATTCTGAGATCCAGTGAGCACCGAATTGATTTCATAAAAATATTAAATATATTTATATGAAACACATACAGTTTTTTAAAATTAATGAAATATATATTGAACGGAGTCTCAGATCGAAAATATAAGACCATGGTTGAATCTGGAGTTTGAGGTTTATCCTAGGCGCGACGAAAAGTAGGTCGGCGCCAGACGTCCGAATGAGGTGGCCTTGTCAGTTTCATTTAATTAAAATAAGTAAATAAATTATTAATTTATTTTATTAAATAGATTAATTAAAACCTCTATAAAAACTTTTTTATAACAATTCTCTATAGAAATATTCATAAAACCTAGGATAATTGATATGAGCTCTGATGACCTGCATCGGAGAACCAATATAAAACAATGATCGGTGATTGGATCGAGGTGCATCAATAGAAAGCGGACGTAGCAGATCATGCTCATCACTAGTAAATACATTCATCACCAAATATCAATCCATAATCAAGGTAGGGATTAGAATTTGTGGTTTCCTCCCTTGATTAAATGATTAAGCATGGATTTTATTAATCTACTTTTGATATACAATTTATCTACCGTTTTAATGAGCCCATTTCTTGTAAATTAAATTTTCAATCAAATTAAACTTTTATACCATGATATCACCCATGCTAATCCATGATTATATGATCACAAGCTAAGAACTCTTACACAATGACTATATCACCTTTGTTCAAGTGTATTTCTCCCACCCGTTCTATACGTTATTCATCGTTATACCATGGTGTCACGATTCGAATATTTCCAGGTGGATTTGAGCAAAAACGAACCCATAGATTTATGGTGGATGTGTTCACAACAATCGAATCAAAGTTTTTTAGATGAATCCAATAAGATTTTGAGTAGTGGTTATGTATTCATGGATTTGGGATTTAAAGCGATGATTCCAGCATCACAGGTGGAAACAAGCAAAGCCATGATGGGTTCTGGATGCCTAAATAAAACCATTGGTGATGGATCAGGAATACCCAGCCCTAGATCCAAGACCCCTAGTATGATTGGAGGTGGAAATGGAAACGACAGTAACGCAATGATGACACGTGATGATTTCCTTGGATTCTGTGAAAATCGGAAATATACAGTGTGTACTAGGATGAACAAATGCCATGTAGTCACCCATCTCTATTGGATAGGGTTTTTGGATAATGATAAGGATAACATGTTGTGTGTCTAGTCCACACGCCATGTGAACCTCCTTGGATATCTAGGCCATGTACCAATTCCACATGCCCAAGACCTTTTGAAGGTGGACACGCCATGTAATCTGGGAGTACATGGGTATGTGCTAGTACATGGTCACATCCTGGTATATGTAATGGCTTAATAAACATAGGAATGTCCAGGAGTACACAGGAAGGCTCCGGGTGGCCAAGACACACCGTGTAGGCCCCATACACACCGTTTATGGTGACATGGCCATCGGCCCATGTTCATAGGATAACACGACCAAGTAGCAGAGTGGGACCATATATCATTTGGACCCCATACATGTCATATATCCCTTTTTTGAAAATATTAAACCTCTCATATATCCCTCATTTGGACTCTTATTTTGTCCCAAAAGTAGCCAATCTTAATTTTTTCCCATGTAGAACACGATGGTGGCCTTTATAGTGGATTTTGAGAAAATATGTGAGATGTTCCGAGCATGAAACTTCTTTAGGTTACACTTGATGATGTTAGTGATCGTTCATGATCATTGGAGAGATTCTTGGTAGACATGGTACCCCCCTATCCCACTAGGGCAGGTGTCACATATATTCTATACATATATAGATATAGTACTCCCCTACAGGGGTTCGGGTCTTCAATCTACTAACTGAAATCCCCCTATTACACTAGATAGTGAGTACTATATCTATGGGTATGGCACTCCCCTATCACACTAGGGTGTGGGTACCCCATACTCATTGTTCCAGATAGAGATGGTACTCCCCTACATAGTCATGGGTCCTCTATCTACTGAGTGGAATCCCCCTATTGTACTATCTATAGGGATGGTACTCAACTATGTCACCAGGGAATGGGTTCCCCATACTCATTATTCCATATAGATATAGTACTCCCCTATAATGTAATGGTTCCTTTATCTACTAAGTGGCATCAACCAAACATGACAGGGTGTGGGTCCTCATTATTTTAGAGATTGTGCTCTCTGAGGCTGTGGAGTAGTGATGTGATGAGGACCCTCCTCATGAAGTCTTTAGGAAGACTTGTGAGATATTGGGAAATTATGATAGACATTTGAAGCTACACGAAGACTCATCATCCTAAGTTGGGATATGATTTGGAGATCCCCTTTCTATTTCATCTGGGTTTCTTTTATAAGCATATATATCTATGTTGTTGGGTTTCATTTCAATAATTCTTTAGGTTGAGATGAATAATTCAATCATGTATTCTATTTATCCCTCTTTAGTTTTTTGTGTGCCCTACTGGGTCTGTATATACTCACCCCTGCATGGGATTTTTCCACATGTGTTGTGTCTTATGCAGATGATGGATAGATCAATGATGATTTAAAAGGATCAAAGGGATACTCTGGTACATTGACCATGGGCAGTAGTTGGGCATGGAGATCCAGATTCATGATCTCTCATCTATTTTATATTCTAGTTTTCATCAGGTTAGGACACCTTTTCTGGGTTATTCTCTTTCTTCAAATCTGTATGGAGATAGTTGGTTGAGTTAATATAGGTTCTTTAAGTAAAGGCATCCCATTTTATTCATTCCTTCTTGGTTCTTGGCACCAGCCACCAACCTATGGAGGCGAGCTTGGGGTTATAGTAACCTAGTATTCGACCACTTAGGTGGCCCCTAGAGGGTTAGGTCATTATAGAGTGGTATGAGAGGTGGTTCAACCTTGATATGATGTTTAGAGTTTTTTCCCCTTAGGAGGTTTGGTTGGGTATTTATAGAAATGGTGTCAAAGTATCTCGAGTGCAAATTTTATGCTAAGGATCATAGTGCTAGTGCAATGGTTGATGTATCCATACACAAGGACTATGAGTACCAACTTGTCAACTTGGTATACCGAGACATTGATTATAGTTAACAATAGTACATGCATTATATAGGATTGATTCATTTCACTGCCCTTCTTGAGTCAGGTCCCCATATATATAGGCTCATATGACCATGGTACATCTTGATTACTTTCAGGATACATCCATAAAGATAGAAATCCAGTTTAATGATTTAGGATCATGATAACAATCTGATGAGTGATGAGGCCACATTTCTAGATCCATCGCATGAGATATTTCTTCCAGGCAAGCAGGTAAGAGCACCCTTTCCTATAAAATAGTAAATTATACTAGCAGAGCAACCTAAAGATGCATAAATTCTTAACATACTTTATGAGTTCCAACACAATATAATTTTTATGTTCCATAGTGATCCAGATCCCCAGGTAGTAAAGGATTGGTTTGAGTTGATGATCCAATTTTTTAGACTTTTTTTGGACCCCAATGTATCAAATGGTTGCACTGGAAACTAATATTTTCCCATTATAAATAGGTAACTAGTGGATTCTATTCACACATATGCATTATGAGTTATAAATTTCACATTCTAAATTCCATTATCCCTTTTTGTGGGGATTATTCCCCCTTATTATTACACTTATTTTGGATTCAGAATCTTTTGGAGATGTAGTATAAAGGGATGGAATTTTCTAACAATACCATTAGGTTCAGTGATCATATGTGGTATGCCCTTGACCAGATTCGGGATGGTTACTTCGGGGCATGGAAGTTTGAGCAGGGTATTTGTAGAGACATTTATGCCATTGTGTCTCCCATGTGCACTCCCACATATGAGGGAGTGTTGGAGCTGGTGATGGTGAACAAGAGATTCCTATATAAGGGACACTATGAGGATGGGGTCATCAGTAGGAATCCTAGGGATGATTTATCTATAGTATCTAGAATATGATATGTGTTGAGGCATAGGAGGTGTACCCATGCTCAAACTCAGGCATGTGGTCGTGCAGCATAGAGACCACACATAGGACCAAGGTAGCTTAGAGAGGGGAGATGTTATGACTGTGATGGATACGGTCATATGTCTTATGACCACCTGACCCGTTGATCAGAGGAGGGAATGAATATAGTGGATGGAACACCATGTTTGAGATAGAACCATGACCCAGGTTCACCCCTACATGAACAAGGTAACCCACATGGATGTGGTGATGCTAGAAGAGGAGGCATAACTCTAGATACAGGAGCTTTTGGTGGTGGAAAATGTTATGAGATAAATCCACGACCACTACCAGGACTCCCATGCTAGTTTTAGTGACATAACAGTCATGGTTGTACGTATCTATAATCTTTGAAGGATTATGACCAGAAACTCTTGATATGATTAGAGGTACCAACTGTGTTTTTTCTACCCTTTTTTTAGTATTAGTAGACACATGTGTGAGTCATTCCTTCATCTCCTTACTCCCAGTGTGAGATATCAATCTCTCAATAGAGAATTTATCCTAGAAACTTTTTCTAGAGGTTACTACAGGGAATTATTTTTTGATATCCCTTATTTATCAGTAGTGAGAGTTATCTATTAGTGGAGATATTTTTTCATGGGACCACTGGGTCTTCATAATAATATTTACGAAGTCATCTTGGGTATAGAATGGTCATCCAAGATATGATCTAAGATTGACTATTACTGAAAATGATTAAGATGCCTTTGGATAGATGGGAATATATTGTCCTTTATGGGTGAGAGAGATCTCATGGAAGATTTAGTGTGTTTTGTGACCAGGAAGCTGCAACACATCACCCATTAGTTAGAGATTTTATCCCTTGGAATAATGGTCTCCTCAAGAATCTTGGTTCCCTAAGTATTAGAGGATTATGTAGACATATTTCCTAAGAATGTTTTGGTACTAACGTTGAGGTGGGAGATAGAATTTTTCATTAACTTGGCCACTAGGAATACTCTGATATCTTCTTTGTCATATCGGATGGCCACTACCAAGCTCTGGGAACTAAGGGTGCAATTAGAGGACCTTAGAGAGAACAGTTTTATCATACCTAGTGTTTCCCCTAGGGAATCTCTAGTTTTGTTCGTAAAAAGGGTAGATATTATCTTATGGATTTGGTTTCATTATAGTCAAATGAACTAGACCATGATAAAAAACAAGTTCTCTTTTAAGGATTAAAAACCTCTTTGATCAGTTTCAAGGTGCGAGATGGACCTCGAAGATCGATCTTAGGACCGTCTACCTCCAGTTGGGGGTTTATGAAGCTAATATTCTGAAATTGGAATTCTTATGTCTCTATGGACACTATGAGTTCTTGTTGATGCCTTTTGGTGTGATGAATTCTCTCACTGTGTTTATGGATTTGAAGAACCATATCTTCTAGCTGTACTTGTACCAATTTTTTTTCTTCATTGATGGAATAGTCATCTACTCTATGTCAAATAAGGAGCATGAAAAGAACTTAAGGATGCTTCTAAACTTTCTTCGGGAGCACTATCTTCATGGTAATATCTCAAAGTAAAAAATCTAGATCCATGAGGTTCACTTTCTAGTGAATGTAAATTTTGATCATGGATTAGTTGTGGACCCGAAAAAGATTAATACATTTCATTCTTGGGATCCACCCAAGAGTGTATTAGAATTATGGAGTTTTCTTAGACTTGTGGGGTACTACAGGAGGTTTGTGGTGATATTATCTAGGATCATAGTCCCTTTGATAACCCTAAAATAGAAAGGGAATATGTTTACCTATAATAAGCAGGGCACAATAGCCTTTGAGTATTTAAGTTTTTGACTTACTAGAGATCCTATTTAGAGACAACCAAAGGTGGGTGTGGAGTACATAGTGTATTATGATGCCTCTAATGTTGTTCTTGGCTACATGTGTATGCAGAAGTAGTAATTTATCATATATGGGTTGAGTATGTTGAAACCCCATGAGCAGAACTTTGTGACTCATGACCTGGGGTTGGTAGTAGTAGTCTTCTCTTTCAGGATGTTGTAGAACTATATTTTGGTATAGAACCTTTTTTTTCTCAAACCATTAGAGTGTTGAGTATGTCTTCATGTGGAGAGATTTAAACCTAAGATAGAGGCACTTTTTGGAGTTCCTATAGGACTATGACTTTGATATAGTTTATACTCTGGGGAAGGAAAACATGGTGGCATATTCCCTTAGTATGAAGCCTCATTCTCATTTGGTAGCGGAGGCATCTAAGTAGTTTTCTTCTTTGCAGATTTCCCTGGTGGATGAGATAGGTGTTGCTTATCTATAATCGATGGTGTTTACTCCTCTTCTCTGGTGTGTGAGTGAGGATCTATTAGGATACATCAATTTTGAGGTATTATATGACCATATATCCTTAGGATATTCACTATAGTGATTCTCTGAAGGAGGGAATCACGTCATCCTTTTCTTGGGATGGATAGTGTTCTGATCACACTATGAGAATAGGTGATGAAAGATTTTCACACTTCTCCTTCAGTTGTATATCCCAACATAAGGAATATGTAAAAATACCATCAATGGAAGTTTTTGTGGACTGAAATAAGGTGAATAATGGATGATTTCATCCATCATTATCTCACATGTCAACAGGTGAAGTCCAAGCACCTGGTTCTAATACATTTGTGGCAGCCTATCAAGATCCTAAAGTTGAAATGGGATTGCATATCCCTGAACTTTGTGACATTGCTACTGCAGATAGTGAGAGTTCGTGATTTCATCTGGGTGATAGTTGATTGACTTACCAAGTCAGCACACATCCTTTCTATGAGGGATCATTTTTCAGTATAGAGTTGGGGCCATTTGAATGTGTGGTAGATCGTCCACATCTATGGGGTTATCTCAATTATTGTCTTCAACCATGTTGTGATATTCACATAATGGTTGTGGAGAGGCATGCAGGAGGCATTTGGGACCCACTTGAGGATGAGTACATATTTTCACCCCTAGATTGATGGGAAGACATAGTGCAATATCTAGGTGTTGGAGGATATGTCGAGGTATTGCGTGTTAGACTTTCTCCAGAGCTAGGAGGATCACTTACCTTTATTATATTTTTCTTAAAATAATAGTTATAATTCTACTATTGGAATGGTACCATTAGAGGTGATGTACAAGAGACCCCATAGGTCACCCTTATGATGGATTGACATCGATGAGGCATCTCTTTTTGGGATAGAGATAGTGCAGGTGATGACGTAGAATGTCCGAGCGATCAGTGAGTGGATGAGGATATCCTAGAGCCAATAGAAATATTATATTGATGGATGTCATAGGCCCAGGGAGTTCAAGTAGGGAGACCATATTTTCTAGAGAGTCCCCAAGATGAGGATTGAGGATATTCGATCGGGGAGGTAAGTTGTCTATGAGGTTCATCTCACTGGTTGACGTCCTTCATAGGGTTGGTGAGTTTTCTTACTTCCTAGCCTTACCTCCACAGTTGGAGTTGGTTCATGATTTCTTCCATGTGTCACTAAATAAGTGTTATGTGCATGATATTATGCATGTTATTGACTAGGATAGTCTGGACATCAAGGATGGAGTCACCTTCATGAAGCACCTAATTATAATCAAGGATCAGTGGGATAGGATCATATGAGGGTGGATCATTTCTTTGGTTCATGTGTTGTGGAATCACGAGAGCATGCGGTAACGTTCCTGGGAGTGGGAGATCTAGATGTAGGATTAGTATCCCCACCTTTTTTTTAATTTTTCCTTTTTATGGAAAAAATATTTTATAGATGAAATAATGTAGAGACATTATTTTTTCCTGGTAAGAATTTGAAATAAATTAATAAATATTTTTAGAGCTAGGCACTAAGACAGTGTGAGATTCTGAGACTTGGTGAGCCCAGAATTGATTTAATAAAAATATTAAATATATTTATATCATGCACATGCAGTTTACCATAAATAATAAAATATATACTGAATGAATTATCTGATAAAAAATCAAATACCATGGTTAAATCAGGAGTGTGGGGTTTAGCCTAGGTGAGACCAAAGGCTGGTTGGCATTGGACGTCTGGTTTAGGTAACCGTTGGTGGGCCTATTTATTTGTTTTATTAAATAGAATAATTCAAACCACTATAAGTAATTCATTATAATAATTCTCTAGGGATTCCCACATAAACCCTGGGAGATTTTAAAGGATCTCTAACGACCATGGTTAGAGAATGGACATTGAATAACAATCAGTAAACGCATTGAGGTGGATTGGCAGACAATAGACAAAACAGATCATCCTCATCACTGGAAAATCCATTCTTCACCAATGATAAATCCATAATTGAGCTAGTAGTTTTCAATTGTGGTTTCTACCCTTAATTAAATGATTGAGAAAGTATTTTATTAAATTTTTTTTGATCTATGATTTATCTTCCATTCGCATGATTCCAATTCAAGTAAATTAAATTATTGATTTAATTATATCTTTTATTTCATGAAATGACCTCTACTAATCTCTGATTCTACGATTTTTTTCCAATAATTCTTGTACAACAACTATATCACCTTTGTTCTTATGGATTTCCCCACATGTTCTTCATGTTCTTCATCGTTGGACCATGGGGTCATGATTCGTCTATTTCCAAGTGGATTAAAACATGATCAAACCCCTAGATTTGTGGTGAATGTGTGAATAATGACCAGATCAGAGTTCTGTAGATTAATCAGAGAATATTTTTGGTAGTGATGATGGCTTCATGGATCCGAGATTTGAAGAGGTTATGGTAGTTGTGCGAGTGGTGACAGGAGAAGTTGTGATGGGTTTATATGGCCATAATATGGCCACCAGTGACATATCAAGCATGGGAGGATATAGATTCGAGACCCCAAAATGATTGGAGGCATAAAAATCACCGATTCCAATATGATGATTTCATGTAAATCTTTCCATGGATTCTATGAAAATCCCAACTATACGGCATCTACTAGGATAAACACATGTCATGTAGTCACCCAAATGTGATGGTTGGGGTTTCAGGAAAAGGATAAGGATCATATACCATGTGGTTGGGCCATATACCCTTTGACCCTCCTTAGTTAGTTGGGTAATTTTCTACCTACACGTGAAAAAGGCCCCAATTGGGAGGACACTATATGTACTCCGGGAGTACACAGGCATGTTCTAGTACCCAAGAATGGTCAGGTACACATCTTGGTACATGGAATGATTTGATAGACATAGGCACGTCCATGAGCACATGGGTAGGCCCCAGGTAGTCGAGACATTCCATGTGGGCCATTTACATACTGTGTATGGTGACATGGACATTGGGTTGTGTCTATATGATAACAAAAACAAGCAATGAAGTTGTACCACACACCGTGTGTACCCCATACATGTCATGTACAACCTTTTTTGAGAAACTTATACCTCTTATATCTTTATATTTTATAATTGTATTTTATCCCATGAGTAGTCTATCCTGAGTGTTTTTTCATGTATTAGGTGATTGTTGACTTTATAGTGGATTTTGAGATACAATGTGAGTTGTTATGAAAATTACACTTCTTTAGGAGATGATAGACAATGGCAGTGATCGGGTAGGATCATCAGAGAGAATACAGAAAGAGATGGTACACTCTTACCTCACCAAGGCATGGGTCCCCCATGTTCTATACACAAATAGAGATTTCACTCCCACACATATGCATCATTCCTCTATCTACTAAGTGTAATCCCATTACTATACCAGGGTGTGGGTCCTCGGACTATGGGGATGGTACTTCCCTATCACACTAGGTAGTGTATCCCCCATACTTGATATTCCAAATATAGATGGTACTCCCCTGCATGGGTGTGGTTTCCTCTATCTACTTATTTGAATCCCCCTGTTATACCAGATCATGAGTCCTCTATCTATAGGGATGGTACTCCCTTGTCACACTAAGGTGTGGGTCCCCTATACCTGTTAATCTGAATATAGAAAGTACTTCCCAACATGGGAACATATCCTCTATCTAATGAGTGGAATATCCCTAATATTATAAGGTATGGGAGCTAATTATTTTGAAGAATTCACTCCCTTAGGATGTCGAGTGGTGGTGAGGTGTGGACCCACCTCATGAATTCTTCAGGCATACACGTGAGATATTGGGAATTAATGATGGACCTTTGGAGCTGCAGGAATAATCATCATCCTTTTCTAGGATAACATATGGTTACCCCATTTCTCTTTCATCTAGGTTTATTTTATGAGAATATATATATATATATATATATATATATATTGTTGGGTTTTGTTTCCCTCTTGCTTTAGGTTAAGCTAATTAATTCAATTGTTTCTTCTATTTCTCCCTCTTCAGTTTTTGGGCCCTCCTACTGGATATGTATATACTCACCCATGAATGGGATTTTATGATATATATCATGTCTTATTCATATTAAGGACACATCAATTTTGAATTAATATGATCATAGGGAAACTCATATGCTTAGATAATGTGTTGTGGTCATACATTGAAATCGGGAGTCAGGAACTCTTGGATATTTTATATTCCAGTTTTTGTCTAGTTGGGACATCTTTTCTAGGTGGGTTTGTATTTTACCCTTTACATTTCATATTTCTTTGTAATGTTATTTTTAACTATCTATAGTTTATTACATGTATATTGTTTACTCTAGATGTTACTCATTTTTATTATTATTTCTACGCACTTCTATATGGAGATGGTTGGTTGATGTGTATAGGTACTTTAGGTAAAGTCCTCCCATTTAAGTTAATATTTCTAAGTTATTGTTGTTATCCCATGGCCTATATAGGTGGGTTTGGGGTTGTGTAAGCCTAGTTTTTCACCAACTAGGTCGTCCCTAGTGGATTCAATCACTACAGTAATTAATAATAAACAAATATGCTATAAAAATATTAACATTAGAATGGAATATATCTGTATAAATTCAAATAATCACATAGAAAATAATAACTAACTTCATATTGATTGAATTAATAATACTAGGCATATTAAACTTAACCTTGAGGCCTCATACCAAGACATCATACATAAAAGGTAAGGCATGCACCAAATACCTAAAATAGTTTGTCTCATGAGACCTCCTAATTCATCAAGAGGATATATAATTTTAAGCCCCAACCATCACAAAATAAATCCAATGCATTAATCATATGAAGAAAATGAATATAAAATAAATAACTATCATTCCTTATCAATCAATCTATATTGAAATAGAAAATAAAAAGATTTTCAAAAATTCCCCAGTAAATAAATGAAATGATTTCTTGGTAAACGTCCTTCAATTTCAAAGGTATTTATATAATATACAATAATGGAAATATGGTTAAGTAAATAATGGAAATGATATAGAATAAATCCAAGAGATAAAACAATATAGACATGAATGAGAAAAATAAATATGTAGAGTGACAGAGAATATAAATTTAAAATCAAAATATTAAAATCCTTCATTATGGTTTGTAAAGAATCCTATGAAATATCCAAAGCATATCCTATGGGAGTTTCAAATCAAGTGTGCAGTTAGGAACACTAGTTGTGAACTAAGTAAAGATAAAGTTAATACCCAATAAAAAATTTCACGTTTTCCACCCCAAGGTGATTCTATGTCAGATCGTATATCAAATTTTTTGTATCTATATAAGTATTCCATTGCTATAAAACCACACACTTTTTACTTTACTAAAATTTTTAGGATTTTAACTTACATTTAGAATTATATACAGGGATCATACTAATTTATTTTAGCCCTAATTCTGAATTAAAACCTTTAAATAAAATAAATTTAAATATAATAAATGTGGATTAAAAGTTAAAAATATACATGAGTGAAATGAAATCCCTCATCAATTATTCTAAAACATTAAACATTATTTTTAAAATGAAAAATTCCAAGAAAAATAGGGATAGGGTTTTATTTTGAAAATCATGTAAACTTGTAAGTAAATTATAATTATGAATAATGTTCATGGTGGTGGGAAAATGTGTCCACATTGAAGGAATTAAAAACACTCTTTTTACACTTTTATAAAGAAAGTTAAAAATAAATTGTACGAAAAATGATAAAAATATTCCTTTAAAAATTTTAAAAAAAAATGTGTAACATACATTGAAATTTATTAATCATTTAGGTATATAAAATAATATTCTCAAATCAAAATAAAGAATATGGATATGGAGGGAAAAT
The DNA here is from genome assembly GCA_963277665.1 of Viscum album. Lineage (NCBI taxonomy): Eukaryota > Viridiplantae > Streptophyta > Magnoliopsida > Santalales > Viscaceae > Viscum > Viscum album. The sequence continues at coordinate 1,194,586,219 of OY728152.1, read as the reverse complement.
ATTATGGACCAATAAGAAGAAATAAGGTCATCTTTTATTATAAACATAATTTCAGTTGATTTGAGTACCAGGGAGAGGGAAATTGATTGAATACCTAAAAATACCATAAATAACTATATTATAATAAAATAATATGGGGTTTTTGGTGATAAATAACCTATAGTTTCCCCCAATAATAATTTAATCATAAATAATCCCAATAAAAGTAATATTATAAAATAAACTCACAGATTTTATAAAACTTGAATCAAAACCTCATGAAAGAGAGAACATTGAATGTAAAATTAACTAACAATATTAAATATTTTATCATTATATAATATATTTCAAAGAGTTTTCATATATTCCATATAATGTAAACAGGTGTGTAATTTAAAACATGTCTCAAAGAAGGAAGTTTGATATGAGACATCCTTACCTTGAATACCCACCTACTCTGAAATATGTTAACATCCAATATAAAAAACTAACATTAATTAATAATTTTTTAAAAAACATTATTTTTTTATTAACTTTTATATTAAATATTTATTACTCATTTGGATTAAATATTGATCATTGGTTATAAGTAGTTCTGTTGTTCTTTCTCTATTTCTGTGTAATGGTTTTAGTAATCACTTTATTTCCATGATTTCAACATCTCTATAATTTTTATAAAGTTTTATATTATTTTTTTATATATTTACATAGTTACATGGTAACTTTATGAAACTTATTGTGATGATTCACATGGAAATCTTAAAAATCACATTTTTAATGAATTTTCATTACATAAAAATAATTGAATTTATTAGTGTATAAAAAAATTTATATGGACATTAAATAACCATAATAATGTTATAAATATCATTTCAATTCATTAAATTCATTATTATAACAATCCATTTATGGTGGTGATGGAAAATGAAATGTGTCATTCGTGGAGGTGGTAGTCCGAACATACACGCAGGCGGCGTTTCAATTTTCTAACCAATTGTTGGGAAGGAATGTATATAACTTTTTTATATTTATAGAATAATAATTATGTCATAAATATTATATTTATTAATTAAATACATATTTTATAACAATTAATTTAAGGTAGTAGTGAAAAAAAATGCACACCATCCATGGAGGTGGTAGACCGCACATAACACGGGTGACTTTTCATTTAATTGAGAAAAGGTAAGAGGAAGGTCAATAATGTGTGTCCTAATAAAATAATAACAATTTAATATATTAATTATATTTATGTAATTATATTTTTATTTTTAGGATATATTTAGTGGTGGTATTAGACTAAAATAGAAATTATAAAAACAATTAAAAGTTCTCACCGTACTTCTTAGGAGGGATCCTTTACTAAGTGGTTTATGCCATCGAATATTAGTCCTTTTATGAGACTAGAAGATATATTATGTTTATAATAGTTTTATAGATTACTTTTTTTAGTTTTTTGTTGAGATAATATTCTCAGAGTGTGAAGTGATGGGGTGAAGGGATCCTTTTATAAGTGAGAGGGTTGGAAGTTTTCTAAATAGTCTTAACTTTAAAATAATATAAATATATTTTTATCTATTAGTTTATCCCCAACGTTAACACCTTTTAAAACCCCCACGTTAACACCTTTTAACCCTTACTATGGTGACAAACTCCTTTTAATCCCCCACTTTAACACCTTTTATACAAGTTTTTATGATATTTAAATCTTTATCTATTAGTTTATCTGCCACGTTAACACCTTTTAACCCTTACTATGGTGACAAACTCTTACTATGAAAATTTAATTTTACGAAAAAAATGAAATGAAAATTGTGAAATAATTTGAATATAATAATTAAAAATATGGAATCTATTTTATATGATTCAATTCTAAGACATTGGAAAAATAATTTTAATATTAGCGCACATAACATGTAAAATCTTTTTATAGAAAAAAAATGTATCTGTAAGCATAAAAATAAATTTATTCTAACTCCATGTATAATAGAAATGATTAGATTAATGTTAATTTATTTAATTTAAAATATTATAAATAAATTTAATTAAAATATTTAATAATTATTGATTAATTTAATTTCTTAAAATAAAAAATACTTTTTGAAAATAAAAACAATTTTCTGAAAAATATTTCTTTTAATTATTAAATGAATTAATCTTAATTTATAAACAATTAATAATAAATTTATTAATTATTATTCATGTTTTCACATTTAAAAACATTGGTTTTCAATAAATTTAATTCAATAAATAATATAATTTTTATTAAGTAAAACAAATAACAACAATGTTTAAAAGATATTTTTTCATTAATCCAAGAATTATTATACTAGTACTTCTTATAATTATCTAATTTTTTTATGGGAGTTGTTAATTTATTTTACTAATCACTTATTGAATTTTATTAATTAATTTTATTTATTTCCTTAAAAGTTATATATTGATCAAAAATACATAATTCATCAAAATAGTTTCTCTAGAATTAATGATATTTTCTTATGCAATATAGAACCCCCTTAATTTTACAAAATCATTTATTTTTTCAATTATGTTTTAATTAAATATCCTACAATGTCATTAATTTTTCATCTTAATAAATTTTTATTCACTTTATTTTTATTTTTTGTGTATCTCAGAATACCATAGATATTGGTTTTATTTAAAAGAGAATACATACTAAACTATTAGGGTGTCACATTCCCCTTCTATAATTGAGTTTTTTATTGTATCCACATAGGGTTGAGGGAAGGGTTTCTATGTTTTTTCATTTTTATAAGAATTACATACAATATTGAGCATTCTAAAATCCACTCCCTTTAAAATTATATACATTATACTTCTATTGGTGTGATTTATGGGTTTTCTATAAATAATTAAGTATTTCTAAGAAGGTTTTTAAATTATATTGATTTTATATGGAATGTTTATCAGTTTCTAGGGGTGGTTTCTTAGTATTTCCTTTTCACTAAACCTTAATATATTTTTTAATTATTCTTGTGACAGTTAATGTCTCTACATCTTTATGATTTTTATATAATTATTTATTAATTTTTCTCCTTACTGCTTCTCAAGATTTATTGGATTGGGTGGTTTCAAAGTGCGGTTTTTCACTTGGTTTAAAATTATTCTAAGAATATATATATTTTAAAAGTAGTTTTCAAAAATGGGTTTCAAATTTAAATTATATAGTTTTATAAAAATTCCTATTTATCACTTTGAAAATATGTTTTATAAGAAATATTGGTTTTGAATTGGGTTTCATAGGACATTTTGAAAATAGTAACTCTGGTTTTGAAATCAAAGCCCGGTTGGCACCTTTATTGAGGTTTTTTCATAAATAAATTGTGCACTTATTCTATGCCCATGTGTTTGATTATTATTAAACTATAAATATTTATTTGTTTGACGATGTTGATATATATATATATATTATGTGAGGTTTTTATAAGGGGGTTTCATGTGGGGGATGAGGGTGATCTCATTATAAATGTTACCTTACCTCTCACAGCTTACTTCATAGGGATCTTAGGTGTCTTAATGAGGGATCTAGAGATGGTTACTCCCTATTCATGAATAGACTGACTAGAAACTCCCTATTATGGAATGATCTAAGGCCTTGGGGGAGTTCCATCGATGATGTTAGTTAAGAGAATCTGGTTGGTTATTAACTAGGAATGCATCGATAATCCAAAATATTTTTCCACCCAAGTACATCTAGAATCACCTCATGGGGTTTCTAGGAAATACCCATGCTTTTCTAACCTTTTATTGGTCTCTATTTACTATACTCATTTTATTTCATGTTATATTTTATTGCTACTTATTCTTGGGATTTTTATCATTGTCTTTGTACTCCACCATCTCCATTACTTAGTTTATATATCCATTTAATTCTATTGGTTTATTTTTTTGATTTATTTTCTATAATAAATTGATATATTTCATCATATTGTCTAAAAATGGATCATGAAACTTATTTTTGAAAAGGGTTTTAACTAGATTTTTTAAAAGGGATTCTTTTTAAAATTTCTTAAAAGTCGTAAGGGATTTGAAAAAAGTTTTGAAAATTTACTTATGAGCTGTTTTCTTAAATATTTTAGAAAAACCTAACATTAATACTATATTTAAAACTAGATTTCTTGTAATTTTTAATAAATTAATCACAAAGAATATATGGTTCTTAACTACTAGGTTATTATTCTCACACCCTAATTGTGTCACTAGATGTCATTAGAACTTAGTTTTTTATAGGTTCATGTCTAGTGATCACTCTTGGAGTGATTTGGTATCAAGGATGGATGGAAACTTTAGTATTATATATATATATATTGTGTTAGGTGTTGTAGTTTTCATTTCTTTAGTGGATGTATAGGCCTTTTTAATGTTCTATATTTTTTCTATATCTCTTCCATCAAAATTGTGTATTTTATTTGGAAGTATTTCCCTATTATAGTTATGATTTCTGGAAGAATTATATTTGGTTTTTTTATTTCATTTTTCTTTATTATTGTTTTTTATTGATCACAAATTTATAGATTGGTCATACCAAAATTCTGGGTGGAAGGTTTTTTCCTTCTTCAAATTATTAGGGGAAATATTTACTAATTCATGTACTTTAATGCATTGGTAATTGTTTCCATCCCATTGGGATTGAAAAAACCCCATAGTTATGTCATAGTCCAGTTTGAGTACTCAGTTTAGGGTTGTCTAAGACAATTTCAAAAAAAATTGTATCAAATTTCCCTTTTTTATTTGGGTGTGTCTCATAGACTAGAGTTAGGATGTTGAAACTTGAGATGTGGGAGCAGGAAGAGTATAAATATCTCTTACTCATTTTTAGATTTGATTCTCCATGAGATGTGGGGTTTTCAGAATAGAATTTTAATATTTAAAAATTAATTTTTAGTGTATTTTAATCTAAATTGATGGTATTTTGAGTTATTTTGAGACTATTTGAGTTATTTTTTAATTTTATATGTTTTGGGGAGAATTAGGAAAAAACCCAGAGGTGCATGATTTTATTGAATGAATTGAAAAATCATTTGGTGTCCTTGTTCATGGTTCTATGACCTCCCAATGGTCTATTAAATAGTTTTCATATTGTCCTTGAAACTTTGTGGAGCCACAAACCCCTTCAAAAAAATTAATCTTACTTAGATCCAAATTTTTTTGGTTTGGGTGAAGATGTTATTTGGGATGATTTGAAGAGATTTTAATTTAATTTTAGTTTTATTTGAACCAATTTTGAATATATTTTTTGTATTTAAAATTATTTTTTAAAAGGTTAAAGTTAGTTTTAAATTTTCTAAACCCATTCACCTAAAATGAAATAAAAATAACTTAAGGTTGAGGATTTTTTCATATTTTAAATAATGAGTCTGAGTGGTTTTAAAATAATTCTTCAAATATAGATTTAAAAATAGATGTGGTGTTTGGGAAGTGGAAAATGTGTTAAGGAAAAATACAAGGGTTTTTAAAATGGATTTTAGGTGAGGTTATGGTGATTTAAAAATAAAAGTGTGGGGTTTTAAAATGAATTGAAAAAAAAACCTTTCAACTTTGTTTAGTGTTAAGATCCTTTTTTTAATGGTTATGATGTTTTACTCTTATAGAGTTTTATATTGTATCAAGATTTATTATTTTATGGGTATGGGGTGTGTTTTCAATTTAATTTATTTGGTTATAAGTTTTATTTATTATTTAGTGTGTGTATCCCAAAAAAAATTTGAAGAATTATAGGGCATTTTTATCTCAGGGTTCGATAATTTCTCTTCCAATTATTGATGCTACATAATGTCTAAGTAGATAAATGATGCCATAATCTTCCTAGTTTTTTCCTATCTTCCATAGAGAATAAGGTACTCAAGAGTTCGGTTAGTGGATCAATAGAGTTAAGGAAGAATTTAAGTCCTTAAAAACCCCATAGTATCTAAGGGTTAGAGTTATTCTAGTCTTGTTTGAGGGACAAAACTTGGATCAATCGATAATGATCCTTCTAACTCAATTGCAAATTAGAATGATGTGGAAGTTCTATAAGACCACATTTTCTTAGTGGTTCCTTCTTGGGGATTCAAAGGTGAAGAATTTGGTTGATCTCATGAGTCTCTAATGGGGTCAATAGATAATGAATGAGTACATTGGACATTTAAATAAGTCAACCCCATATTCCTCTAATATCATATCTAGTGATTCCTTGAACATGAACTTATTTATGAAGGTTCTTTATTTGGATCTCAGTTCCAGGGTTCTTTCATATCGGATGACCTTATTTAAAGATCTATTAGATTAAGACGCTAGAGTGGATTTAGTTTTTGGAGGGAAACCCATGGAGGGCGGTATCCTTATCACCTTCAAAGTTTGTGAGGGATCTCCATTAGGTGAGGATTGGAAGCTAGAGGAACTTATTTTGTGAGGATCCTCTTCTTATGTTTTCACTTCCCCTAAGAGGAAGTGACCCCTAGTGTGCTTCCAATTCATTCGTTTGGGTTATTTCAATCCCTCCTACTTGAGTCCCCTAAAGGCTTGTTGCTATTATGGTTAGTTGGGACACCTTCAAATATTATGTAATCGGAAGCATCATCTGAGGAAGAAATCATTTCTAGACTTTGAATCTCAAAACTAATTCAGAATATTTTATGGTAACTTTTTTTCCTCTTTCCCTTTCATTTAATCTTTGGAATTATTTTTGGTATGTTTGGTTTTTTAGGGTCATTTAAAGGATAATAATTTGTATTTGAGAAATTATGGATGTGTATTATTTTTCTTATTTATTCTTGAATCTATTTGGTTGGAACTTCATATAGTACCACCTAGGTGTATTGTTAATCCACCATGTTAGTGAATTCCTAAATAGTGGGGAGACCCACTGAAGCTCTTTATTTTGTGAACTATATATTAGGATGGTTAGGTGTGAGTTGTAAATGGGATATAGGTGTGTATGTGATGGTATTGTTAGTTTTGGTAGAATTTTTAGGTCAGGTAAGAGGTTTCTATTCCCCATTGATTATAATATTTATCTTGTTGTTCCTTTCTATTTGGAATCGAGTGAGTTTTTTGGGGTAGAAAGTGTTATAGTGGGGAGAATCTTCACAAACCAACCTTTATTTTACTTATTAATTTATTTATTTATTATTTTTTACCTTAGCTTTGGGTTTCTAGAGTTTAGGGTTCAAATTTTAAATTTTGGATATTTTTTCCTTCTATCATATAGTTAATGTCCATGGTTTAGGTGAAATCATGTTATTACCCTTACATAGGGGTCTTTCTAGTTCATTTTTGATCATTCATGGTTAGTTTTTATTATATTTGGTTACCTAGAACCAAATTTTTGCACTTTATATTTCATTTATATTCAAAGTGGTGAATATTAATTAAATACCATATTATATATTTTTCATTGTTCTGTAAGAATTTAACATAATAATGTCCAAGATTATTTTTCATACTGAAATGGACATAGAAGTTCCCTGTTATGATTACAAGCATAAAATTCCATGATAATATTCTTAAAACTTGTTCAATGGTTAGATAGAATTCTATGATGGGATAAATAGTATGTTTATATCTAAGTGTGAATACTCGTAAGTAGATGATAATTTATCTCATGAAGTTCAAACTTTGTAATTTTTATGATAGTATATTATGAGAACATACCCACCTATACAAAATCTGCATGTTTAAGTGTCATTGTATATTTATATCTATAATAATTTGTAATGATCCTTATAATTTAATGTTATTATTATTTCATTCCATGAATCATTCACTTTTTTATGTTATCATAAAACATGGTGATGTCTGATCATGATGAATTTGTATATGTGGGTTGTTTCATGAATGATATGTTAGTAATGAATAAGAGAATGAGGTATTTTCCCTTCCATCTTTATAGAAGTTGATATCTCTACCCTTTTATTGAGATAGAACCATCGCATTAAATTCCATGGCTATGGTGTATTGACAAGTTCATTTCAGATGGTCAAAGAAAGATGTATCAAGCATATAGGTTGGTGATATGGGTGTGCAACCTGCTCGATGTGATATCATGAAAAAGGTATTATATTATATAGTGAGTTTTTGTATGTGGTTTTTTCATTACAACATGTCTTCTTCCTCTATGGGTAACTTGACACATTTCTAAACAATAATCGTGGAATTTAAGAAATTCCTTTTAATTCCACTAAGTAAATGGCCTAAAGGGTCACACACAAAGTGTTTTCTTTGTTCTCTATTAAATATTATTTATATTTCATAATAAGAATAAATATTATTCTCTAGAATTAAAATTAATATTTATTCTAGATTTATTAAATGGTCACAAATATTAAATATATTTCTATTCATAAGGTAATTGTTTAATTATGTGAATATATAGTATTTATTTATATATTCTTATTTTTACCATAATAAATAAATAATTATTTATTAAATAAATAATTTATTTAGTTATATGAATATTAAATAAATATTTATTCACCATAGTATCAATAAAATAATAATTTTTTTATTTATTAAACGAAGAATATTTATTTAAATATTTATTCTAGAATTCAATAAATGTTAAAGAGTATAAGAATACAAGTTTTTATCTCGGGATGAATATTTATTTACCAGATTATAAATAAATATTTATCATTGAATGAGTTAACTCATTCCATAAAATAAAATAATGATATTGTTTTATCACATTGAATTGAGTTCATTTTGGGTTTAAAATATTATTAAGGTTATTTATGAAATTAAATAAATGATAAACCCTAACCCCAATTCAATAAATAGATTGTTATTTCAATCAGAGAATAGTTAATCCTTGGGCACAAAAATTACCTCTCAAGAACTCCCCCCTCCTCCCTTCCTCTCAATAATAAGAAGAATAAGTGAAAATTCCATTAAGACTAATATAAAGTGAAGTTGTCATTGAAAAAAAACTAAAGACAATCAATCTTTTGTGCTAGTACCTAGTGGTTCATCGATATTGTTCATAGATTAAAACAGGACATGTGGATCATCGTTAGAGGGGCTCTACTTTGGGTCTTCACTATGCAATGACAATACACTAATCAGGTTATAATGATCAACATCATCAATGAATAAACATATCAAGATTGAGTTAGTCTTTCATCTTATGTTTTAAAATAATTATAAGTTAATGTAAAAGAACCTTTATCTTGTGTCTAAAAAAATTATTTTCCAATATTCTTTAGAAAAAATCTCATTGGGTATAGAGTTCATAGCATGTGAATTATGAATGATCCACTGAATCTGAAAAATAATGATTTATCCATAGGCCCAATTGGAACTTTTTATACAACCACAACTATTAAGTGGTATTAAATTTTTCACATTCAATTCATAATTATTTATTGTTTGTTGATAGTTTATGTATTTAAAAATATAGTTTTCATTTAAATAAATTAATTTTTATATTCCAATAATTGATATCTATTCTTTGTCACATAATTTATCACTCATTTAATCTAGATCCAATTAAATTTTAAGGAAAAACATACAAAGAACCCATCTGGAGGTACCAAGGAGTCTGGCTGGCCAACATGGTATTACATGGTGTGTTACTGGTGTACATTTCATGTATCCTAGTTCACCGCACCAGGACATAATGAAAATTAATTCATTATGTCATGAAATGAAGTAAATTTGGTGAATTAAATGATTCACATGTTAACTAAAACATGGAATGTGGGATTACATGTTGTATTGTCCGAGCATTTTCATAGAAAAAATGAGTGGTCAAATAAACAATGAGTAATAATTAAACAATGTGTACGGACTAACAACCATGTAACAACAAGGTTACATGGAATGTACTAGATGTACATGATGTATACCTCACACATATCCATGTATCAATACATGTCGAATCACAGGGAGTGCATCAAAGACATACATCAAGAAAGATACACCACATGTAGTTAGATGTACACATAGTTTATCCAACCTGTTTACATAAAAAATTAAAATTTAATTTCTTTCTCTTTTAAACCTCAATAGCATGTGTTCTCTATGTCATTTATTGAATCATACACACTATATGATAGGTTATATATATATATATAATTTTTAATTAATTTATAAATGAATTTTTTAACTATATACCATGTATAATCATAATATATTGACTATTATGTGTGCATTAAAATCATTACATGCTATATTAATTAACATGTATTTTGTGATTCATTTATTGAATCATACAAGCCATTTAATTATATGATAAAACGTTTATATATATACTACGTGAGTAAACTTCATGTGATCACTATACAAGTTGAGTAGTTCAAACAGGTACTTACCAAGTTTCTTCTAAGTACAAGTTGTGTAATTATTTTACTAAATTTTAAATAAAAATAATTTATTTAATTTATTTTACAACACAATGGATGGGTATCTCTGGTATAGATTGGATGAAGATAAAGATAAATTGAATTTATTGATTAATCATATGATTAATAATATTAATTGGCATGCGTCTGTCTAAATAAAAAAACAAATTAAAATAAATGATAGCCAGTTATTTTCAATGTGTATTCATTACACTAGTGGATGATCATGATCTTAGACCAACCTGTGTATGTGCATGGTTTATTTTAATTTAATTATTTCATGGGTTTTTTAATTATATTATTATATTAAATTGATATTATGTGAGTCATTTCTACCTCTTTATTATGTATGGACTTGTCTGCCCATTATTTTTTTATGTAAACTATACTTTTCTGGTTCCATTCATCTATGATTAATTTAAAGTCATTGTAAGGATGGAGCTTCTAGGTGCATGGAGTTGGTTCAAGATAGTTATAAGGAGAAACCAAACCAAGGAGATACACAGTATAAAGGTAGAATGTTGTAAAATTGAGGCCAACCCATCGTAAAGAGTTTTTTCCCTATGGTCAATGGTTTCTTTATTGTCCGATCAATAAACAAACCACTAGTTAAAGCTCATGATCATGACACATTATATTTATTTTATTTCAATATATTTCATGATTTATTTTATGGATGCATTACCGCAATCACATAAATAAATTGATTAATATAAAAAGGCGGAGTTAAAATAAAATGATTATGTGTAAACATTTTATCTATACATTCTTAATCACTTAAGTAAAATCCAATTAATATTAAAAAGACATGTAAAAGATAAAATAATAAATTTGATGCATAACAAAAAAAACCATCAAGTTAATATTAAGTCACTCTGATTTCCATTATCTAAATTAAGATAAACCATAGTTAAGAATGTCAGTTTAGGCCATATTTGAGAGAACTTTTAATTATCTAAGAGACTTAAATAATATGATGGGTTGGCTTAACCGAAATTGTATTAAATTTAATGATCATTTTCTATTCAATAAAAAATTTGGAGGGATGTTTTGAGGAAATTTGAATCCAAATTTTAGGATTAGGGATTCTACTCAACAAAATAAGGAACTTCAAGCCCACACTTGTCAAAACAGCCTACCTAAATACCTTCTTATGGTTTTCATAGGAATAGTCTCGATCATAAAGAGAGAAATATAGATCCATTCCATTGGAGTGTCTAAAGTAATGGGACATTCTGATTTTAATTATGAAGTTCATTGAGACTTGATAAAATAGTGGGAGATTTAATAAAATTAATTATTATGTCTTGAATAATTTATAATCAAGTATTACTAATAATTTTCTCTCATGTTACTGTATAATAATGAAAATTTCATCAACCACGTTATCCTTGTGATCAATTATAGAGAAAGTTGATATCCTAGTTAGAAGTAACTTCTAGGAATGGTTTAAATTCCTAAAGGTAATGTTGCACTATGAACGAAAGTTTTACATGCTAGAATCCTAAATCCCTCGTTCACCTGCTAAGGAGGTGAGTGATGGAGAGTTCTATGTCTATATGTTACACTGGAATGATGTATTATATGTTCATTTATTAATGTTTTCATCCATGTATATAAAACACATAAAGTCGTATAAGAATATGGTTTCATATAGAATGCTCCCGAATATCTGTGATCCTTATCAGGAGAGTTCATTATAGGAACAGTTTGAGATATACAAGGTGATCTTTATAGTAAAACGTAGATATGGTTCACCCACTGGGCCTCAAGAAATCAATATAATTAAATACATTAAGAATCTCAAGGTTTTATTGTTTAAGATGGTCAAATAATTGTGAACCGATCTCATTCTTTCATCAATCCCTCATAGATTCTCATGTTTTATTATAAATTTCAATATAAACAATATATAGTATCACCTAGATCTTCTCACTGTAATTTATCATGTTGATAAGTATGTGAAGAATTAAAAGACTTCTATTCTTATGGTGAATAAAAGGAAAGTATAGGGGAATAGATTGAAGACTAACTCCAAGTATAAGAATTCTTCACAACACCCTTCCAAGAAGATGAGGATCAAGGGACAACAAGAGAGGGATATGTTATCTATTTTTCATGATAAATAAGGGTCACTAGAATAAAAATTTCACCTAGAAAAATTAGTGAGGGTAAGCTTTAGGTGAATTTATTATCAAGTATAATTTATCTGTTTCTATAAATTGGGGACTGAATATAGTATGTGGTGCTCACATATTATTGGGTTTTGTGAAAAGTTGTTCAGTTTCAATGGATAGATATTTCTGGATTAAGTCCATCATACCGAGATGATTAGACAGAAATAATCATATAATGTCCACTAAATAGATATTTCCTACTGATCGATTTTTAGAGTGGTTGGGAAAATGGGTCCATTAGATAGACTTCAGTGTACAGATAATATTGGACATAGATATCATACAAAATTCTAAAAGGTGTTGTTCACCAAGTCTGGTGAATTAATTCATGGGTTATCTTCTTGGTGTCAGGTTTTTATCATTTTCATTGGATGGTTTAATGGTGTAATGAAGGTTCCTCAAGTCAATGGGTGGTTGACCATGAATCTTGAAGGTCGATAATAATCCCCAAAGGAAATTGTTAATTATTTATGGGGTACAAAAATACAAATTTATAAAACTCAATTAACACTAACTAACCTAAAAATTAAGAAGAGTGTAAATAAAGATAAATACAAAGAGAAGGTGAAGAAATCACATAAAAAAATTTAACAATTTAGAAAATAAATGGTTTGTATGAATTATAAAAAGAGGATAAGAACATGAAGATCTTTTTTTAATAAAATAAGAAAGTAAGCAAATAAGCAGGGAAAATTTGGTTTTTGAAATAAATTGAGAAAGTCATGTTAGGGTATTATAGTTTTACAATTAAAGTTTGATTTATATTTTGAAATAAGTTCGATTAATTCCTCTTGGTGTCATATTCAAAATGAGGTTGTCCAAATGGTCATGGTATCCCTTCATCAACATGGTAATCCTACTTTTCCCATGGTCAAGTAATTTATAGAAGTTATGAATTGAGTTTTTTTATACCATTTTTAAAAATAATTACCCTAAATGAGACAATGTTCAAGCCTAATTTAGGTTAAATAATTTCACAAATAAAGATACTTTTAAGATTCTCTAATCAATGGTCATGATTTAAACAAAAAAATAAAGTGATTGGGATTTTATTAACGAATCATAGTAACCCAAAGAATGAATAAAATAAAATAAAAATCCAATGCACCTTTACACTTTTTCTATATCATCCTATCACATTTTGGGACTTACCCCCTCATTCTAGAAATAAAGGAGGAAGAGGGAAGGAGAAATTTGAAATAAAAGACAAATAAAAATGGAGATAAAGTGGTGGAGGATCATGCATAGTAAAACTTATTTCCCCAAACTTTGGTCTCTTGATTCATCATTGGTAGTAGTGTAGAAACCCTCTATTTATATAACTCCAGGTAGATCGGGTTACCTTTAGTTTTCTATTAATATGACTATAATGAATCATGGGTCTGCCCTGTCATTAATTTTTCATCTCGGACCATAATTAGGAGGTGAAATTTAGAATCAACATCGAAACATTATTAATTGGGTATGTCATCATGCTTCACAACATGAAAGTAGGTGTCACACTATGAATTTTCAAGACCTCCTCCAAAATTGGTTTTCTTCACTTCATGATCTATACTTGATTCACATTTGTAATATATTCACATCCTAAACGTGATTCACTACATGAATCATGTATTTCCATCTTTGGAAGGTATGTTTCACCCTATTTATAGTATCCTAAAAAATATAAATGAAACATTAAACTTATAGTAATAAATTTAACAATTATATTATAAAAACTAATTTATTTATATATCAAAAATGTGTGCATGAAACGTACATATCAAATCCCCCTACACTTGAATTTAAGTGTGTCCTTGAGAATGAAATCTCAATATACTACAAAGGATTATCACCTTACTATGATTTAAATTCAATGTTAAAATAATAAATTGATAAAATGGGAAATTAAATGTTCAGGAATCACATATTAAATTTCATCAATGCATCATTATTTAAAGAAAAAAATCAACCAAATATTTTACTTTTCTCCTTTTGAAATAGAAAATATTTTTCATTCATCCATTTCAATTTTTCAATTCATTATTAATAAGTATTCCATTTTCAATTTACCTCAATTTAAATTTTTCCACTCATCATAAAGGTATAATTGTAAAGAGACTTAATCAAATACCTTAAGAACATATCACTTACCATAGGCTTTCAAAGGATCCAGAATCCCCACTACATAAAGATAGAGATCATATTAAATCATGGGGGATTTCAGTAAGGTTAAAATGTCTTTGAGACTTTAACATAGGTGGGTAATGCTGTGAAAACAAACGAAGATAAAAAATGAAATTTGACTCTAAATCATATTGATTGATATAAAAAGATAAGCTCAATTAGAATATCCATTTACAGATATCATCTCTCTCTTCTCCCCAAAAACATCAAAGTGGGATCTGGATAAAGGTAATCACAATGAAGGAAACAACCTCCATTGGTCCTCCTTTTTTCAAAAATTGTGTTTAAGTAAAATATCACATCCACCACCAAACCACATATGATCAAAATATCATTCGTCTATAAATGGTGATTTTTTATCCTCCTAAGACACAACCCATTTTTTATCAAGAGAGGTGAATAATGATAAAGTATAGTGAATGAAATATGGGCCCTCCCAAAATCTCATGAAAACCCATTGAAAATTATCATTGATGATGTACATCCTGACAAAACATGGAAAACCTATTACCCACACTCATTATTTTAAATATCATACAATATAATATGATTAGGTTAGTAATAAATATTATAGGCATGTAACATGACTCATTTCATAACAAGTTTGTTCATGAATTCTATATAATTTTAAAAGAATTAATGCAATGTGTGCATAAGGATAAAGGGTTAAAAATAATATTCCCCAATAATATTAAATATTTATTCTGTTCAGTAATATATTTGATAAGATTCCAAGAAAGTTCAATAAAAGAACATGCCCGAATCTCTCAAGAAATATACTGTAGAAAATAGTGGGAAATATTAGGATCAAAAATAATGTCTAAAATGATACAAATGTTGGGGAAAATCACTCATGGTAATGGATATGAGTAACAAAATCAATTAATGAAAATATATAAAATTAAAATCAAGTCATATCTCAAAAAAATCATTTGAAAGAATTAACATGCTCCCAAAATCATTATTTTCTAAATCCAAAACCACATGCTTGTTTCTACTAATTTTTTTTCCATTTTTCTTATTCAAAATAATTAATAAATAAATTTAAAATCATTGCATTGAAATTATCCTAAGTAGTATTATGTCTCCTAGTTCAGTTGATTTAAGTAAGAACCAAGGTGGGCATGTGGTTGGAAGTTTAAAGCATTAAAATAATTAAATATGTGGAAAACAATATAAAAGTATAGAATTAAAATACTTACTTCTCATTCATTGACACTTCTAAGTTATTTGTGCATTCTCTTCCTCCACTGGATTCATTAAGTGAATGGGTTTCATGACATGTATTTTTTGGATTTCATAATTTCAATGGGTTTCACAACATGCATTGGTTCTATAGATTCCTTTCATGTTATTTTCTAATGTCTTTATGGTCCTTCAAAATAAAAATAAATAATTTAAAGTACAAACCATTATCAATTAAATTTGAAATATTGTGGGGAGAGTACATGTGCCTAAAACTAAATAAATAAAAATCCTAAAAATTTGGGTTTCTAACCAGAAGAAATTTTGTTTACCATTATTGGATCAACCTTACCTCTTTAGATCAGGTGATCGAGAGTAAGAAGTAGGTTACCTATTCTAGATCTATGAAGTGTCAAAGCAATGATTCCTCTATATAGATGTGTTGCCTCCCTTTTTGTGAAATTATCTTCACTCTTATATTAGTTAACAACTTATTAACCTCTATGGGATCAATCCAATGGATTTTGGCCCTTCCCAAAAAATAAAATGGTAGTTCACTCACTACCCAAACCCAATGACCATCCTTAAATTATTTATTGATAGAAGTCCCTCTATTATCTTCATATTATTCTGGTAATTTATTTCTTTTATTTGGATTTTTCTTAGTAATTTATTTCATTTATATAGTAGATACATCAGCTCTTCTTCTATGTATGGAAGTTTCCTCTAATTTTAGAAGAATATCCTTTTTTATATCTTTCCCTATAACTTCTAGGTTTTTCATTTTACCCAATAATTTTTACTTCACGTATGTTTTACAAAAACATAAACTCATTTCCCCACTTTGAACATTAATCAACTCCCTTCCAGTATTTAGGAACTGTATTCCCAAAATTATGAGGATTTTTTATTTATCCATGTCCATTATAAGATAATATACTAGAAAGTATAATTTTTTAACTTGATAATGACATCTTCAAGTATTACTAGGGGATGTCTCATTGTTGTATCAACTAGTAGAATCATAACCTGAGTTGGTTGAATTTCTCTAAATCCCGTGATTTTGAATGTTGTGTATGAAATTATATTTACTCTTACACCTACATCACATAAAAAACTACAACATTTTTTAAAACCAAAATTTATTGGAATATAAAAACTACCATTGTCACTTTGATTCTTTAGGAGGCTACTTAATACCACCACTAAACATTCCCATATTAGTGAAATGGTGCCTAATTCTTCAGGATTTATTATTTTCATTACTATACCCTTCATGAACTTTATGTATATGTTCATGTTTTTGATTGCCTCAAAAAATGGTATGTTGATATGCATTTTCTTGAACATCTGTATAAATTTTTCTCTTTTGTCTTTTATCTTTTCTTGCGTTATCCAATCTGGAAATGGTAGTGGTGGTTGGTATGGTAGTGGAGCTTATTTGTGAGCACATTCCTAAGTTTCTCTGTATTTTTCTTTTATTGCTTCAACTATTTTTTCTTCATCTTGTCTTGTAAATTTTATAGAATTTACATAGGTTTTCTTTATACTTCTTAAGGTGATTAATTTAATCTCTCCTTATTTGTACACTTTAGGTAATCTGGGAAGTACTCCTCTTGGACTCTTCTAATTGATTGGAAATATTCCCTACTTTAATCTTCAGTTTTCTAATAGAAGCTCGCTAATTTTTTGAGTCGCCTATCAATTATCGAATAGAAGCACCTTGATCATCATAGTATGTCATAAAATCCTTAAGGGAATCTCCAATGGTTGTCATAAAAGTTGATAAGGTCTCCTTCAATGAATATACTTGACTTATTATTGATAACCCTTGGTGCGGAGGTTGAAAACCTTATGACCATGGCTGAAATCCTTATCCTTGATTATGATTTTTATATTTTGGTTTTTGTGGCCTCCATATATTCAAATAATTATAATGATTATAATCCAAATAATTTACATCCTTAAATTCCATACCTTATATATTTTTATTGGCCATTATTGCATCCAATTTTTTTTGAAATTGGATTCATTTTTGTGGAATAACAACTATTTTTTACCAAATTCACTCCTTATATGTTTCTTTGAACTATTTTCTATTGAAATATCTTGTTGTACATCTCATCCAATAACTCATAACTCTCTTATGGGGAATTTGGCATAAGTGAACCTCCTACAAAATCATTAACTATTGAAAGGTTTCCCTATGTTAAACCTTGGTAAAAACTTTGAATTAAGAGCCACATTTTTATGTTGTGTTGATGGAATCACCTAATAAAATTTTTAAATCTCTCGTATTCACTATATAAAGACTCTTCACTAAGTTTATAAAAATTTAAAATAATTACCCATAGATTCATAGACTTTGAGGGTGGGAAGAACCTTGTTAAAAACATTCTTACCAAATATTCCCAGGTTTTGATTGAATATGGAGGTAGACATTGAATCTACTACCATGAATTTTCCTTCAATTAGAATCATAAAATATATAGTCTCACAGAATAATCTAAAAAACTAGAATGTGTCACATGGTTCCAGGAAATTCCCAATATGTGAGTTTGGGTCTTCATGTCGTAGCTCGTAGAATTGAATGGAATGATTGATCTTCTATATGACATTCTTCTTGATATTTAAGTGTTTCATAGAGATATTGAATATGAAAATACATGTAGGTAACCTCACATTTTAGTTCTTCTATAGTTGAAAATTTCTTGCACCCTAGGATTCCTTACTTAGAGATCTTTGTGCGCTACCTATCCAAATTCTTATACTTCTCCTAAGTCTAATTATCTTCCAACCATTATGTCCTATTCTTGTTCCACAATTTTCTTTTTCTTTATCAACATATTTTTTATATTAACATCAAAGGATGGATCCACTACCATTTTCTTCCCTCTCATTGAGTACTCATGTGTATAATTTTTGCCTTAAACAACTAAACAATAAGACCAAGTGAAAATGGATAAAAGGAGAATAAAATAAAAAATGAAAGTTCATAAAAATCCTAAGCATAACTATACACCAGTCCTTAATAATGGAACCAATTTTTATAATCCCTGAAGTGCATCGTTAATTCCTTATTGGGTATCAAAAAAGTAATTTATAAAACTCAACTGACACTAACTAATTTAAAATTTTAGAATAGTGGAAAACAAGATCAATTCATAGATAATGGGAAGAAATGACATAGAAAATTTTAAGAATTTTGAAAATAGTTGGTTTTTATGAATTGGAAAAGGAGGATAAGAGCATATTGTATTTTGGTTTGTTTTAAGAAAATGAGAAAGGAAGCAAAGAAGTAGTGCAAAGGTGGTTTTGGAAATAAATTGAGAAAGGCGTGTTGGGGTTATTTAGATTTAGGGTTCGGTGAAATTTGGATTTTAAAACAACTTTGATTAATTCACATTTGTGTTGGAGTCAAAGCGAGGTATACCCAA
This sequence comes from Viscum album, assembly GCA_963277665.1. NCBI lineage: Eukaryota > Viridiplantae > Streptophyta > Magnoliopsida > Santalales > Viscaceae > Viscum > Viscum album. The sequence continues at coordinate 1,194,566,932 of OY728152.1, read as the reverse complement.
TAGTCATGGTATTTCCTCCTCAACATAGTAATCCCACTTTTCCCATGGTCAGTTAATCTTGGGAATTACTTAATCGAGTTTCTTTAGATACCATATTTAACATGATTACCCTAAATGTGACAGTGTTAATACCTAATTTAGGGTAACAAATTGTAAAATTAAAATATACTTTTCAGATTCTTCGATCAATGGCCACGATTTAAATAAAAAAATAAAGATATTGGAATTTTATTAATGAATCACAGCAACCCAAAGCATGAATAAAATATAGAAAAACAATCCAATGCACCTTCACCCTTTTTCTACATCATCCTATCACATGGAAGGAGTTACCTATTCAGTATAGTAATTAGGGAGTAAGAGGGAAGGAGAAAAAAATAAAACATAAAGAAAAGTGGAGAGAAAGTGGTGAAGGATCCTGCACAACGCAAATTCTCTCCACAAAATTTGGTCTTTGGATTTATCCTTGGATGGAGTGAAACAACCCTCTATATATTGAACCCCAGGGGGCATGCGTTACATTTAGTTTTCCATTAATATCTCCCATAATGAATCATGGGTCTGTCACGTCATTAATTAGTCATCCCAGGCTATAATTAGGATGTTTTTGTTAGAATCAGCATCGAAACAATATTAATTAGTTCAATACAACATGGTTCATAGTGTAAAAGTAGGTGTCACAAAATGAATTTTTTAGACCTCTTTTGAAATTGTTTTTTTTTCTATTTATGATCTACACTTGGATCATTCCTTGTAACATGTTTACCTCTTAAACTTGATTCACAATGTGAATCATTATTTCCATCTATAGAAGCTCCATTTCACCCAGGTACTTCACTTTTCACCCCTGAAATCATCCCATTCACAAATTTCATTATGGGAAGCCTTATTTTAATAGAACTCATGGTTTATTTTTCTTATTTTTCTTGTTTCATTTAAATTATAGTATCCTTATAAATATTAATGTAATATTAAATGTATAATTAGTAATTTAATGATTAAATTATCAAAATCAATGTATTTAAAGATCAAAAATGTGTGTATTAAATGTATATATCATTCAGTGAAACCTATTCATCAGACAATTACCTCTATATATACATGTGGTGGAAAAGTTATTATATATTTATGATTCTTGTATGATTTTTATACTAAACTGTGAGAGTTTATTAATATGTTTTATAAGAATTTATAAGTGGAGAGGAAGTGATAAATGACTTTTGTATTCACTTGTATCTCCTTAATGAATGATATTTGTAGTGTACTCCCAGGGATGTAGGAAATTTTTCTAAACCACAAAAAATATGTTTTTACATTTTTTTATTGTTTGTATGTGAAGTTTATTTGAAAATTTTGGGTGGTGATTAGTTAGACTCTCATTTTAACACACTGATATTTTTTGAAATATTTTTTTTCGAATTAATTTAATCTCTTTAATATTTTTCATTTCACACCACACTGAAAATATTTTATTTTATATTAAAGAACTATGTATGGATAGAGTTATATGAAACATAAATTTAATCACATACACAACACAAATTTTAGCTTTCTCTACATGGAATGCTGAGGTTAGCTTACATTGCATGTAAGACTTACTTTCCTCGATGGCTTACATAACACGTAAGACTGAGTGTGACTGAACAATAATTCATTATTAAAATATTATTATTTAATAAAATATAAAATGGACATTAAATTTAATATTATAAGATTAAATAAATTATGAATATATATATTTTAATATATTGGTTACTTATTAATTATAAAGTAATAAAGAAACCAAATGAATATAATGGGACTGATAAAATAAAAGTCTATTTTTATGTGAAAAGATGATTTATATTAATAAGTTAAATTAATTACTAATAGTTAATGATATTAATTAAATTTATATTTTATATATTAAAAAAATATTTTTGATAATCATCAAATAGATTTTATAGATATAAGATAAGAACAAACCCAGTTTTATGCTTAAAAGCCTATATTTTTTATAAAGGTAGATTTACCGCCTTTTATTAGAGAACCCATTTTAAATCCTATTTTTGAAAATTTTATCAATTGAATATGTCAAAATAAGCTTCATATTTTAAATATAAACATAAAAATTTGGTTAGGATAATTTTTTGTTATTTTTTTATAAGGTTTCACTTTTTAATGAATAGTTAAAAATATTGAATTTTAATTCAAAACTACTTTTTTATATAATTCATTTATAAGGTTAAATTATATTTTAAATTGGTTTTAAAGTTTACATTAGATAATAATTTTATAAATTAATCCAATTTAGGTCCTTGGAATCAATTTCACTTTAAAATTTGGTATAGAAACTTAGCAAACTTTTGGATGTTTTTACTTCAAAAACCTGCAGTGTCGTCCTGTCAGTGGGATTATTTTTAAATTAATTTATGCCACTTCTATGATTATAATTTTAAAAAATGGATTAAATATTTTTAATAAAAATAATTTATAATTTCTAACAATTTTAACTTATTTTTTGTCCAAATAATTATTGGATGTAATTAAAATAAATTGCAATCATTAAGAGAAAAAAAAATATGTTAATAAAGTACTAAACCTTAAATTTAAGATACAAAATGACATATTAACTGGTAAAAAACCCATTTTCTAGACATTATTCATCCATTAACCTTCCATTATAGAGTTTTTATGGTTTTTTATGAATTTTATTTGGTAAAAACGTGGGTAGACCTAACATGTTTTTAAAAATGCCAAGTGTGTCCTTTCCCTTCCCTATAAAAGGCCACCACCTCTACCTCTTCTTCACACCTCTAAAACATATTAGGTTTGGAAAATAACTTACCAATAAACTTACCAAAATACCTATCTTCCTCTTATAATCCTCACCTTGGGTAGAAAGAAATCCAAGTAAGCCTTTTGTCACAAACTAAAAAGAGTTACCCGATTCAGAAGTAATGACTTCTCTCAAAATAATTTCTTTTATTTTATTTCTCCACCCCTCCACTATATTTATTTAATACATCTATAAAAACACCAGTATATTAAATATACTTGGATATTTTTTCTAAGGGTTCGACTTACACTTACAAACTCCTCCATCTAATGGGTAACGAACATACTGTTTGTATGTATGGTGAACTACCACCTCACAAAATAATGATTTTTTATTTCTCTTTACCACCTCTCATGTTGGAAATTATAATGGAAAATATATTTATATATGTTATATATTATATTTATTATTTATTTAATCTTATTTAATCCTTTTACAACACATATCTATATACTTTCCATTTGGTGTAAATACGATAATTTTGTTTGAGGAAGTGTGGAATATCGCCCCCTCAAAGCGATGTGATTCGTTCACACACTACATGGAATGTATTAAGGATGGGTTTAGTAAACTTATATGATATATATTAAATAATAATTTTACTTTAATTATTATATATATATATACATATATTTTATTTTCGTTCTTTCTTTTAATACGCTAATAAAAATGGAAATAGCAATCATGGGTTCATACGGCATACCATCTCTATGAATGATGTATTCTATTTCATTATTCTATATTATATAGATTATAATAATACACATATACTTAATATAAATTATATTTATATCATGGTATGAATTCTATAAATCATGATAAAATTATAAGGTCAAAAGATATAACAAATTAAGTCTCATGCGAAGAACAAAGCAAATATTACCCAAAGTGAAACCTTAACATAGGATTATCAACAAGAGGGTAATATAAGGTCATAATCAAAACAAATATGGTATTATATATAATAATATTCTTCTTAAAAATATATATAACAAACATATATTTATTATATATGAATCTTATACGAGTATGAAGAAAGTCAAGACACAAGACAAGGGGATTTCATCTTAATTTTTATTTCCGTGAGATACATGATTTATTAACCACCCATTCCTTTTGTGTGGTGTGTATACTACCCATGGATATTTTAAATTATTATTATTTTTAAATATATAGTTATTTACATATTCATTCTATGATATTTATTTCATGGGGTTAAGTTTCAAAAGTTACCAAATAGGTAAAATAGTTTTTTCTCAATTGGTCTTCTTTGAGACTCATGGTTTTTTATGCACCTAAATTATTTTTGAGGTGTTCATAATTATATTTTACATGTTATATCATAAATATCCTTATTTTCATGATATTTTAACCTTTATGTAATTTCTTTTTCTTACATGGAGAGTATGATCCCAAGTTACCAAGTTATAAGAGTTTATGGAAACAATCTCATCGCTTTTCAATATTGATTTTGTTTATGCTTACTTTAATAAAATATTATGATAAATCTCTAAAGAAAACTCATGAATTTTCTTATCCTATTTTTATTCATAATATATTCATTAATTGGTACCATTTTTCTAATATTTGGTATATAAGATACTTAAGAAAGTGTTTTAAAGAAAGCCTGACTTTACCCACTCTTTATTTGGAAATATATGCTCTTTCAAAACCATGTTTCATGTAAAAAGTTTATTCAAAACATTTTCAAGATTTATTTATAATTTTTCAATGTTATTTTCAAATAAATTTTTTCAAAACTTTTTCAATTTTTCTTTATAATTTTTTAAATTATTTTTAATGAAATGGTTTTTAAAAAAATTTCACAATTTCTTTATAAGTTTTCAAATTATTTTCAATGAGTTGGTTTTCAAAACATTTTCAAGATTTATTTTAATGTTTTCAAAGAAAAATGTTATTAATTTTTTTTTAAGATTATTCTATAAGTTTTCAAGGAAAAAGGTTTTTAAAATGATTTCATGTATTATTTATAATTTTTCATGTTATTTTATAAGAAAATAATTTTTAAATGGTTTTATGCATTTAAAAACCTTTTTCAAAGAATGCATGATATTTTACTCAAGAAATGATTTTTGAAAGATATTTCAAAATTATTTTCCATGTAATATGAAATCCATTGATGTTACTCAAGCCTTTCTTGGAAATGATCTAAAGGTTCCATTCATATTCTTTATCTGAATGGGTTATGATTAATGTCATGGTCTTTATGAAGCATGTTTCTCTTTCATGGGTTATATGTTTATGAAATATGTTTCTGTTTCATAGGTTATATGTTTATGAAATATTTTTCTATTTAACGAGTGATTATTTGGATGAAATGATTATGAAACCTATATATTTTTCCACAAGTTATGATATGATTACATGATTATGATACCCATTTCATTTCATGGGTTATGATGTGATTTTTAATGATATTGTGGAACATGTATATATGATTCCATTATGAGATAAGTGAGACCTATATCACCCTCCAATGCATTGAGTAAAGATTTATATCTCATGAGATAGATATGGCTAGAATAAGAAATGAACTCAGTTCAGTATTATAGTGATATAATGAGAAATGAACTTGGTTTGGTATTATAGGGCTAGAATGAGGGGTGAACTCAATTTAGTAATATAGGGCTGGAATGGGGTGTGATATCAGTTCATTAAAGGAATTTCTCAACTAAGATTTCCTTGGAAGCAATGTCTTGACTACTATGTAAATAATTATATATGCTTATGTTTCTATCATGATTCCATGTTTTATTCCTATATTATACTTTCATGGACTATTTTTTTTATTTTCTTATGATTAATGTCTTATAAACTCCCAATATTTATGCCATGATTCATGTTTATGATCTTATGATATGAAGGGTGTGATATTGCAACGTTATGATCACATTCTCATAACTTTATGTACATGATTATGATTACATATCTCCCTTGTTTACCCTTTATGAGCATTTGAGCACTCCCCTTTTTATGTTTCTTTCCCCAAGTTATGAAGATATGTATTATGTTTGATTTTTTAAGAAGGGTGATAGTCATGAAGAACATAGTGGGAGATGATGTATCTCATTTATGTATCGGTGTTTATGTTTCTATATTTCAAAAGGTACTAGATTAGTATAGTCTTTAGGGGTATATTTGTATAATGTTTTTAGTATTTTGTAAAAATTATGTAATGTTAATGTATGAAAAGAGAGGGCCTCTATAGTTGGTATTAGATAAAATCTTTACTAAAATTTTGGAATATTGGATGATAAAACCTTAGTGAGAACCCTAAGGACATGTCTAGGGATAAGCATAAGGATAAAGAAAATTATAGGAAAATGTCAAAAAAATTTGGAAAATGGTAGAGTGAGTGGTTTCCAAGAAATAAATCTCTATCTGGATACTACAAGTGGATGTGGCTTTGGAATACATATACCAAGGAATAAAAACTCTGACAAGATATTCTAGGCCTAACTCGGGGTAATCTGGTACATGACAACGAGCCTTGCTATGCACCTAGTTTGACACTCCCCAGGGATATGATTTGGCAATTCAAAAACTCTTCATGAACCATCATGAAGGATTTAAATATAAGTTGTCTATGAATAACCTAGTATGAACTTAGGGTGTTTTAGATTAAGGATTGTTTTGTGATTTAGATATCCTATATGTAAACCTTTTCATGATTATGTGGTTTTATACTATGATAAGTAATGTTCACACTATGCTTCTAGTTTTAGTCAATGGAAAGAAATAGAAGTAACTAGATTAACATTGGATGTGATGGATAATTTTCTAATGAGAAATCAAGTGGGATGATCACTAGAGTGAAAGATGTTGTGATCAGGCTTAATCAGTTTTCATGGAACATGATTAACAATGTGTAACTTAACCAACTCTAAGACTCACCAAGGAAAATAAGAAATGAGTTCATTGAGATTTAGGGTAATGGAGACCATAGAGGAAATAAGATTCAATTTCCTTTATGTCAAGAATTTGTAAAGAATCAACTAAGTGAATGTCTTAGAGGAACAAGAAGATGTTTTCACTATGGAAAAGAAGGACAAAAATCAAGTGACTACAATGGAAAAATGAAGAGTTTAGTTAAAGAAATTAATGAGAATATTGGAATCTCTAAGGAATCATCAAAGGTTAAGTGTTTTAAGTTTGAAATAAATGGTAATTGTGAAAATCAATCTCCCAAGAGTAAATCTCCTAAAGAGAATCGGCAAGGTGGTGTGAGTAATGGTCATATTGTTGAAGATGATAATACTACAAATGAAATGTGAGAGAAAAAAGGTATTAAGTAATAGGATGAGGTAGACTTCTTATGGATTATGGATGAATTGAAATAATCGATGTTTTAATGTATTTGGTATTCAAGAATTATTTTATATGAATGGTGAAATAAACAAGGATTTTCTAGTTTATGTTTTTTCGGTAATGATTTATAAGAATACGTTGAATGGATTTTATGGAATAGAAAAGTGGTTTAATGGAAATGTGCTTTCCATGTAAAACATGTGATTAAGGGAAAGATAAAACTTAACATATTTTTTATGTTATGATAATGTTTTTTGGATAAATATATGTTGGATATAAGTAAATAGTATGGAAATGGTTACCTTGGAACAAATTAAGGACTTGTTCACAAGTAGTTTATGCTATCATGGATGAAGTTTACAACTTTTTTGATTTCTGGAATATATCTAGTAATATATGGAATAAGGAAGCGTGCATGTTTTACAGAAGTATTTATGGTAATTTAGTTTATTACCATGTTTCAAGAGAATATACAATGAGAGTATTCACATGTTTGGAATGTGATAACCAAGTGGTACTTTGTGATATATGGGGGATCGATGTCAATCTGATTTCATAAAATTCTTTCCAAAGATTTGAATTTTCATCTTTTGGAAGGATTATAAGGTAAACCATTTGTGGAAAGTTGTATTTAAACTTCAGATGAAGTCAGTAAGAGTAAAGTGTTATCTATCCCTATGAGGAATTATGCATATTAGATATCCTATTCAAACTAATTTGTGTTGATGATAACTGATGAAAAATGGGATGGAATATCATGGATATCATGATCTGTTAATAATTTAAGAATGAAAAAGTCACCATCATTTTTAGAGAAATAGGTGAAGTGGATCAACAAACAAAAAAGGGTGAAATTTTCCTGAAATCATGTAAGTATATATTTCCATGAAAATTCTTCAACTTTAGAAAAAAGGATCTTTAAACCAAAAAAATCATGGTACCTTCATTTCTGATGAATCATAAGGTCCCTTAGGTCATAACAGATTTATGGAATTATGATTGTTAACTTTCTCCTGACCTTTTTATCTATCACTCTCCATTAGAAAAAAATGGTAATATTTCACTTCCATGTCCAAGATTTCACTTCTCACCTATGTTTTCATATGCGGGAATCTCATTATGAGTTACTTTGGGTAACTGTTATGGTTCCAAATTTCCCTTTTTAACGTAAGCTTTACTATTCATTTTTATGATTTGGGTTTCTATAAATGAAACTTTCAAGTACTAAACCTTTGATAACCCATACGAATTTCAAGGGTGAAATTCATTTTAAGGGTTGAAGAATGTAACTCCCCGATATTTTGTGAAATATTTTATTTTTGAACTAATTTAATCTCTTGGACATTTTTCATTTCACACCACACTAAAAATAGTTTATTTTATATTAAATAACTATTTCTGTCTTGCCTTATAAGCAACAACAAGTTAAACGAGCACTAAACACAACAAAAATTTTAACTTTATCTACATGAAATTTCAAGGTTAGCTTATATTGCATGCAAGACTGACGTTCCTCGATGGATTACGTAACACGTATGACCGAGTGTTACCGAACAATAATTCATTATGAAAATATAATTATTTAATAGGATATAACATGGAAATTAAATTGAATACTATAGGATTAACTAACTTGTGAATATATATATTTTAATTCATTGGTTACCTATTAATTAGAAAATAATATATAAACCAAATAATATAAAGGGACTGATTTTATAAAAGTTTATTTTTATGTAAAAAGATGATTTATATTAATAAGTTAAATTAATTACTAATATTGAATAAAGTTAATTAAATTTAAATTTTATATATTAAAAAACCATTTTTTATAATCATTCAATAGATTTGATATATATAAGATAAGAACAAAACCAATTGTATGCTTAAAAACCTATATTTTTTATAAAGATAGTTTTACCGACTTTTAACGGAAAACCCATTTTAAATACAATTTTTGGAACATTTATAGATTTAATATGTCAAAATAAACTTTATATTTGAAATATAAACATAAAAATTAGGTTAGGATAAATTTTTGGTATTTTTTTGTAAGGTTTAATTTTTTAATGAATAGTTAAAAATACTGAATTTTAATTCAAACTGCTTTTTCATCTAATTCATTTATAAGGATAATTATATTTTAAATTTGTTGTAAATTTTAAATTAGATAATTATATTATAAATTAATCCAATGTGTCTCATTTTAATCAATTAAACTTATAAATTGTGTATAAAAACTTAGAAAAATTTTTGAACATTTTTACTTCAGAAACTCGCAGTGTCGTCCTATCAGTGGGATTATTTTTAAATTAATTTTTTTCACTTATGTGATTATAATATAGAAAAATAAATTCCATATTTTTAATCATAATAATTTATAATTCTAATAATTTCAATGGAGTTTTTTACCAAAAATATTAGTGAATGTAATTAAAATTAATTACAATGATTATGAGAAATATTAGGTTAACAAAGTACTAAACCTTAAATTTAAGTCCAAAAAAGAAATATACACTTGTTAAACACCCATTATATATACATGATTCATCCAGAAACCTTCCATTATTTATTTTGGAAGGTTTGTTATGGCTTTTTTTAGGTAAAAACGTGAATACACCTAACTTGTTTTCAAAAATGTCAAGTGTGTCCATTCTCTTCCCTATAAAAGGCCACCAACTCTCCCTATACTTAACACATATCAAACCACTTAGGTTAGGAAAATATATTCCCAATACACTTTCCAAAATATGTACCTTACTATTATAATCATCCCCTTGGGAAGAAAGAAGTCCAATGAATTATTTTGGCAGCAACCAAAAGAAATTACCCGATTAAGTGATAACAACTTCTCTCGAACTCCTTTCTTTTATTTTCTTTATCCCCCCCCCCCACTCTCTTTATTAATTTAATGTATAAAAAACCAGTATCATAAATATAATATTATTTTTTAATGCTAATGGTTTGACCTATACTTACACACACCTCCATCTAATGGGTTATGAAGATACTGTTTATGTGTATGGTGAACTACCACCTCACAAAATGATAATTGTTTATTTTTCCTTACCGCCTATCATGGTGTACATTATGATGGAAAATATATTTATATATGTTAAATATTATATTTATTATGTCTTTAATCTTAGTTAATTCTTTTACAATAGATATTTTTATACTTTCTATTTGGTGTAAATATGATAATTTTGTTTGAGGAAGTGTGGACTACCGCCCCCTCAAAGCGATGTGATTCGTTCACCCACTAAATGGAATGTATTAAGGATGGTTTTAGTGATATTAAATTATATATATGATATAATATTTATAATTCAATTATAATATATATATATATATACAAATATATAATTTTCTTTCTTTCTTTCAATACGACAATAAAAAACGGTAACAGTGTTCATGCATGTGTATGGCTTATCATCTCCATTAAGAGTTTATTCCATTTCATACTTCTATATTCTATATATTACTATAATACAAATACACTGAATATAAAATATATTTATATCATGGTATAAATTATATAAATCATGATATAACTATATGGGTCAAAGATATAAGTGTAGGTTCCATGCGCAGCCTAAGCGCGTTAATGGGTATACCCAACTATAATTTTATTGTTAACAACAATGAATCTAAGATCTGTCACCATGATAAAATTCCATATCTTCGGAAAATAATTAAGAACAAAAATTAAATAGGGAATTCCTAGAACCATGGAGAGGATCATCATATGTTGGTTATAATTAATTTAATTAAAAGACAAGAATTACCTTGATGGAATTATCTCTTTGTTGATGTTTTTGTTCACAATCTGATGTGATCTGTTATTTCCTCGTATAATCCTAGTGTAGGATTCCTCTAGTGGTGATCCACGCATTCTCCACAAATCTCAAGAAGTGGTTAAAGGGATATCTGGGTGCTAACACGGAAGAGCCTCCACTTGCGTTGTCCATCTTTGATCGCCTTGTGAGCCGCTTCTAAAGCGCTCTCCTTGATCTGGTGGAGGAGGATCTCTCTCGTAAAATGAGAGTGTTCTTATAAGAAAATAATTCTCTCTTGGATTGAGATATTTCTCTAGATCCATTGTGCACAACCACAAAAAATGGATAGGCTAATGATAATAATTTAATTTGTATTTTATTAATTAGAATAATAAAATGAATTAATTACCTAAAAACATTTATTCATTTCATTTAATTATTAGTAAGACCCCATGTTTAATAATAACAGTTGACTATTATTATCACTTGACATGCACCCAGTGAATTACACCTAATATTATTTAATTAAATAAATAAAATTATTTCTCGCAAATCCCCAGAAAAACTATATAGTGTGTATATTAATATACACAGCATGTACTTTTGTTTTTCCTTTTTATTTATTTCCTCCACCACATTTATTAGACCATGAATAATGATTGTTTATTTATTAAATAAATATCACTGCATTACTTTATAATAAATATATTATTTCACCCACAATATATTCTCTCGAATAATTAGTGTCGAAATAAATACAATTAGGAATCCTTGAATAAATATTAAACCACAATCGGGAATAATCTGTATTCAACTTGTTAAATGAATATCTAACTGAGATACTTGGACACACTTAGTGTGTGATCCTCTAGGACTCTTTCTCAGGGTCATTAGGTAGAGCCTACCTAAATTCCAAGGTTAGATTCTAGAATCACTCCAAGTCACCCATAGATAAAGAAGTTAACACCGCAATGAAGTGTCACCTCCTAGGAACGCTTACCATGTAATGTAATCCCTTTGTCTCGGTATCTCCAATCAAGTGGGTTTCATAATAGTTCTATCAACCCATGTGCTTGATTATTCTTCCTTTGACTCACCAAAATTGAGCTTGACCATTATTTACCATGCCCATGGATTTATTTAGGCTATATAAATTTCATCAAAGGGATTGAGATATCTACTTCAGCTATGGAACATAAGGGATAAATCCTTTCTCACATTATCTATTAATGTAGTATTACTCATGATGCACCCTACATATCCTACCTCGCTGTGAATAGTGTGTTGTCACAGTTTTCGTCAACAAATATAAGTGTATGAGTTGTAATACCCATTAACAATAATCTTAAATTATTAGGACCAATATACACATCCACAGATAGAAATATCCAATGACACTATCAAATATGGATTTCCTACCAGTGGGTCTCGTTCTCATAATATCCTCTTAGATATTACCAAGGGAACACACCATGATAAGGTGCCTCAAAGTTTTATGAGTCCTCACCCCTAATGGCCTGTATTATTTGTGTCCCTCAAATAACATCATCCAGCCATAGAACATATATTCAAGAATAGTGTTATGGATCTTCTGGGTTATCATCATAGTATGGATCTGATATGACCCTTTAGTGCAACAGATATCCTTTGTAAATTATCACATGCATTGTCACATAGAAAAACAATCAATATGTTATAATGTATTTATTAATACAAGTTTATCAAAAAGTAAAAAGTAGTTGGTTCTAGGCCACCAACTCCAACAGACTCCCACTTGGATAAGAGCCAACTACTAACAACCTTTAACCCACTAGATCTCACATGATATTCATGCTTCGTATAAGATAGGCCTTTAGTCATGGGGTCCACCACATTATCTTCCATGGACACTATTCTCACTGTAACTTCACCCCATTGATATAAATCCCTCAAGAGGTGATATTTCAGGAGAATGTTCTTTATCTGTTGATGTGACCTTGGTTCTATTTCAAGATCCACCGCTATAGTATTTTCAAAATACAATGTGATGGGATCTTTACTACTAGGAACCACATCAAGCTCCTGGACAAAGTTCTAAATATATACGGATTCCTTGGATGCATCAAAAGTCGTTATATATTCAGACTCCAGATTAGAATCAGTGACGACTGGCTGCTTTGAACTCTTCCAGCTCACAGCTCCTCTATTGAGATAGAAAACATATCCTGATTGCGACTTCAGATCATTCTAATCTGTCTAAAAACTAGCATCATCATACCCTCTGATGACAACCTCCCCATCTCCGCCATACACCAGGAACATATACTTAGTTCTTCTCAGATACTTAAGGATAGTCTTAACAGCAATCCAATGTTTTTCTCCTTGATCTTCTTGATATCTTCCAACCATGGTCAGTGCATAGGCAACATCAAGCCTGGTATATAACATGAAATATAGGATGGATCCTATAGTCGAAGCGTATGGGATCTTACTCATAGTATCTTTCTCCTGTTGTGTCTGAGGAAACATTCTCTTAGAAAGATGTAGGCAATGTGACACTGAAACCAATCCCCTCTTGGATTGTTCCATACTAAATCTCTTTAGCATCTGATCAATGTATGTACCCTAACTTGGTTCAAGTAGCCTCTTGGATCTTTCAGGAATGATCTTGATCCCTATAATGTAGGTTGATTCACCTAAGTCCTTTACAGAGAAAAACTTGTTCAATCAGTCATTAACTGACTATAAGACTGGTACATCATTTCTAATAAGTAATATGTCATCAACATATACTACTAGGATAACGACCACATTTCCATTAAACCACTTATAAACACATGTCTCGCATTCATTCTTAATGAAATCAAATTCCTTCATGGATTCGTAAAATCAAATTTTCCATGACCTAGATGATTTCTTTAATCCATAAATGGATTTTTGCAACTTGCAAACCCGTTTGGATTCACCTTGTGTCACAAACCCTTCTGGTTGTCTCATATAGACATCTTCCTGAAGGTTCCTGTTAAGGAATGCAGTTTTGACATCTATTTTCCAAATCTCATGGTCATGGTAAGTTTTTATGGAAAGTATGATTCTTATGGATTTAAACATGGAAACTGGTAAGAAGGTTTCATCATATTAAATTCCTTGATGTTGTCTGAATCCTTTAGCCACTAGCCTTGCTTTATAGGTGCTAACTTGACCTTGCATGTCCATCTTTCTCTTGAATACCCATTTGCATCCAATAGGCATTACATCAATTGGCTCATCGACTAGAACCCAGACTTGGTTCTGATACATGGAATCTATCTCAAAATTCAAAATTTCTAGCCATCTTGTAGCTTATGATCTCTCTACTTCTTCCTTGTAGGATAGAGGTTCATCATTGTCCAACAATAATGATTCACCATCCTCGGTGACTAGGAAACCAAATATCTCTGGTTCCCTTACCTATCTTGAGCTCCTATGCAGTACTTGTGTTTCTAGAACCTCTTTCTAAGGGACCTATGGGACTTGTTCATGTACCAACTCTTATGTATCTTGATCATAAACTTCATCGAATTCAATCTTTATCCCACTATCCTTTTTGAGGATGTGCTCCCTCTTAAGAAATATGGTATTTCTGGAGACAGTCACATTATTTTATGAAGGGTTATATAGGTAATATACTTTTGTTTCCTTGGTATATCTTATCAAGATACACCTCGTGCCCCGGGGTGCTAGTTTTTTTCCAGATAAGGCCTTAAAAACACCTTGCATCCCCATACACATGTGTGCACAAAAATGGGTTTCTTTCCATTTAATAACTCATAGGGAATTCCATTTTTCACCTTAGTTGGTACTCGGTTTAATGTGTATGATGCAGTTTGTAATGCATATCCCCAAAAGGATAATAGAAGATCTATATGACTCGTCATCGACTTCACCATGTCCAATAAGGTTTTGTTCCTACTTTCACTAACACCATTCCATTATGGTTTATAAGGAGGAGTGAGTTAAGATAGAATCCCAGACTCCCGTAAAAGGTTTATGAACTCTTGGTTTAGATATTCTCCACCTCAATCCGATTGAAGCTTATTTATCTTCTTACCAAGATGAATCTCTACTTCATTCTTGAATTACTTAAATTTCTCTAAGGACTCTAACTTATACCACATTATGTAGATATATCCATATCTACTAAAATCATCAGTAACAGTAATGAATTAAGAATATCCACCTCTAGATTCTACTGGAAATAGTCCACACACATCAATGTGCACCAATATTAGAAGCTTTGTGGACCTTTCATCTTGTCCACCAAAAGGCGGATTTTTCATTTTACCTTGTAAATAAGTGTGGAATCTATCAAGTAGTTTTAGCTTAGTAGAGTCTAAATAAACATTTTGGAAGAGCTTTGTCAAGCACTTATCGTTTACATGACTGAGAAGGTAATTCCACAATAGGGTGTTGTATGAGTCACGTGAGTTTGTTTTATTATTGATTCCCAACACTTGGTTTTCCTAATTTAATACATACAAACGATTATTTAAATGTTTCATACCATAACATACATAGTTCTTAAAAAATAAACAAACCTTACTTACAAACTTGAAAATAAATACATCCATAACCAAACATGATACAGAAATTATATTCTTGGTAATACTAGGCACATAATAATAGTTATGTAAAACCAAAATCATCCTAATTTGAAATGAGAGGTGGTAATCGCCAATGTCCAACGTAACCAGCCTCACATCACTGGCAGCTCAAAGATCCACCTCTCTTCTGGAGATATTTCTAAATCTACTTGGTTCCTGCATTTGAATACAGATGTGATCCCCACAATCTGTATCAAATACCCAATGTGTAGAAATGTAAAGATTACACTCAATAATGAACACACCGTTAGCATCCCCATGCTTTTGGGTGAAGTTCCTCTTCAAGTGGCCTTGCTTGCCACATGCAAAACAAACTGCCTCCTATTACTTTCCCTGCCTCTGGATATTCCCCTTCTTGGAAGGATGGTGGTCAGTGGATCCAGACCGTTTATAAATCCTTGGCCCCTTTTCCTTGTCCTTCCTTTTCTTATTCACCATAAGGACTGCAGGTTTGTCACTCCCCATGTCCTTATCTACCTGGTGAATTAAGGTCAGAAGTTCTGATAGACTCTTCTCATTATTTCTCATGTTGTGGTTGACAATAAAGCTAGATAAGGTCTTAGGTAGTGATGATAGGATGAGATATATATGCAAATCATCCGGGAACTTAATCCCTAAGATGTCCAGGCATTCAATGCAGCTAATAATCTTGACTACATGAGGCCCAGCTGGCATAGAATCTCCAAGCTTAGTTGTGAACAAAGTGTTGGAGATCTCATATCTCTCCTATCTCACCTTATCTTGATATATATCTTTAAGGGGAGACATCATGCTATACGCATCCATGTTTTCATGTTGCTTTAAGAGCTCATTATACAGGGCCAATAGCATGAAAAATTGGAAATATGTGGAATCATCCAAATGTTTCACATAGAAAGATTGTTCCTTGTCACTGGCCTCTTTTCTAGGTGCAACTAGAATAGGATCCTCCAACACATACAATTTCCTCTCGTGGATAAGGATGACATGTAAATGCCTCTACCACTCCTAGAAATTGGTGCTGGTGAAAAGATTTTCCTTCTCAAGTATGGTTCAAAATGATATGTTTAAAGTCATTTTCTTAATATTTCTACAAATTAAGATGAGCAAAGATGTATTACTTTATCATGATAAAACTGAGATAGATAAATAAATTAATACTTATTAGTATCCCACTATTTTATAGAAATCCAATAGCCTTCACCATTGACTTAGAAATATTATGTTGCCTAAATATTCTAGTGTAAAGGATCTATATTTCCCTTTGAATTACCCTAACTAGGGTTGGTCAAGAAACTTTAAAGGTTTTAGGTAGGCATTCCAAATGCCAACTACATTAACTCTCAAATCCTTGATCCGTTGAGTGGACTCCCCAATCCTAAAATCCTTTTATTTACAATTTCCTCAACCTTTTCCTCTTGGTCACACCAATTCCTATTGTGGAAGTCAACCCTTGATGTGAACCAAGTCATCTCATCCCAAAACCTTGAATTAAAATTCCCCAATAATTGAAAGCACCCCAACTAGGGTTGGTAAAGCACTTTTAACTATGGTTTGATTCTAACCAATATTATAAAAGGTTATAAAAACTTAATATTTATTTGAGGAATTTTATCCTTATACATAAATTTCTATTTTATTATCTTTGATTACATGCATTTTAATATTAAGTGGGATATACTTAAGTGATTAACCATGTCTAAGATAATATTTATTCATAATCCGGTATTATTTTAGTTCCATCTTTCATCCTTGTTTAAATCATTAATTGTGTTATCGTGACAACACACCCATAATAAATAAACCACGAAACTAGCAAAAATAAAATAAATGGTATGATCATGATATTGTTATATTGGTTAGTTTATCTAGTGTCTGATAAACTAACCCAAGACCTAGGGGAGAAACACCTTGAACCTTTTGGTTTTGTGTTTATAGCTTTCCACCTATCCACCTTTGTATCTCCTTGGATTGGTTTCATCGTGGATCCTAACTTGATCTGCCTCCACTAGCTTGGAAGATCCATCCATTACATATGATTTTATCTCACTCACAGGTGTGGGGTAAAACTGGGTTTTACATAAAAGAAACCTTGGGCATGCAGGCCCTACATATTAATGAGGATAAGCCTCATAGGCCAACAAATTTAATTTAAATAAATAAATTAAAAGAAACCATCCACATAAAATGGTCCTGGTCTAGCTCAGGATCATTCATACATGAAACTATATTTATGCAAAAATAAAACTAGCATTCAATTCTTTAATCTTTCTTGTTTAAGATAAATCACGATTGAATCAATTAATTATCATCTTTAACTAATCAATCATTGTATCTTAAACCCTTTTATGAATTTCCTTGAGATTCTCATAGATCATAATTTTAAACAGATAAATTCATTTAAAATTATCTGTGTATATAAATTGTACCTTGGAGGGAACCCGGTGAATTCTCATTCATAACTACCCAATGAGTAGAAATGAACATTACGCAGATGTTAAATTAAACACATATATATAAAACACCTATCACATGTTGTGACTCAGCTTTACGCCCACACCATGGTACACATCTCAAGGGTTTGTATAATATAATAATAAATTTTAATAAATATGTGTAATTTGGATGAGTACACGGTGTGTTTTTTCTACTACACGGTGTGTACTATCGTTCACCGTCCATACGAAGTACATGCCCGGGGATACAGTGTGTAGATTTAATTTGGAAATCTTTGGAGTACACGGCATGTCCAGTGGGCTACATGTCGTGTAGTATCCGCGTTACACGGTCTCCAGCCAAGAAAGTCGTGTATGGGGTGCACAGTCCAGCCCTATCCCGAAGGGACTACATTCCTTGTCCTGTGGGCCACATGGCATGTAATCTTAAAATTGTGGGCCACCTATTCCTGGCCAACGCATAGAGTCATTTAAGACTTAGATAGACTCTAACACACGGCTTGGATTGGTAGACGAGTTCCGGTTCATGGAATCTTGACTACACGGAATGTACTGCCTAATACACGCTATGTGTTCTGGTGTTGTACGACAAGGAACCTTTAGGACCTCTAAATGATATCCTCTATTTTATTTTAATCAAATTTATAAGAAAATGATTGTTTTTGTAAGGTGAATGAGAAATGAAAGAGGAGGAACAGATCTCAAGATTCAGATTAACATAACGATTAACTTGAATTGAAACAACTAAATTATTAAATGCATAAAATATCAATGAAAAAACTAAATAATTATAATCAATGATATGACCACTCTGATACTACTTTTAGGTTCCAAGCATAGCGAAATCACGTTGATGGGTGTATGCAACTTTAATTTATCATTAACTATGATCAATATGAGATCTTTCATGATGATAAAACGTCGGATCTACATAATAGAACGAAGAATGAAAATGAAAGAGGTAAGTCCAGAAACCATGGAGAGGATCATCATATGTTGGTTATAACTAATTTAATTAAAAGACAATAATTACCTTGATGGAATTATTTCTTCGTTCATGTTTCTGGTCACAATTCGATGCGATCCATCATTGTGTAGTATAATCCAAGTGTAGGCCTCCTCTAGTGTTGATCCACACGTGCTCCACATATCTCTGGACATCACCGAAGGGATCTCTAGTTGCTAGCATGGAAGAACCGCCACTTGCGATTTCCATCATCGATCGCCTTGAGAGTAACTTCCAAAGTGCTCTCCTTGATCCGGTGGTGGAGGATCTCTCTCATAACTTCATAGAATTCTTGGAAGAAAATAATTATCTCTTGGGTTGATATCTTTCTCTAAATATATTGTGAACAACCACAAAAAATGGCTAGGATAGTGAGAATAGTGTAATTGGTATTTTATTACTTAGAATAATAAAATGAATTAATTACCCAAAAGAATTTATTAATTTAATTTAATTCTTAGTAAGACCCCATGTATAATAATAACAATTGACTATTATTATCACTTGACATGCACCCAGCGAATTACACCTAATATTATTTAATTAAATAAATAATATTATTTCTCATAAATCCCCAGAAAAACTACACAGTGTGTACTTTTGTTTTTCCTTTTTCTTTATTCCCTCCACCACATTTATTAGAACTTGAATAATTACTATTTATTTCTTAAATAAATATCACTACATTACTCGCTAATAAATATATTATTTCACCCACAATATATTCTCTTGAATAACTAGTGTCAAAATAAATGTGATCAGGCATCCTTGAATAATTATTAAACCACAATCAGGAATAATATTTATTTAACTTGTTAAATTAATATTTAATTGAGATACTTGGACACACTTAGTGTGTGACCCTCTAGGCCTATTTCTCAGTGGAATTAGGTAGAGCCTGCCTGAAGTCCAAGTTTAGCGTCTAGCAACATGCCAAGGCACCCATAGAGAAAAAATTTAACGTCGTAATGATGTGTCACCTCCTACGAACGCTTACCAATTAATTTAATCCCTTTGTCTCGATATCTCTAATCAAGTGGGTTTCATGCTAGTGCCATCAACCCATGTGCCCGATTATTCTATCTTTGACTCACCAAAATTGAACTTTACCATTATTTACCATGGACATGGATTTATTTAGGATATATGAATTTCATCAAAGCACCTGGGATATCTACTTCCATTATAGAATAGAAGGGACAAATCCTTTCTTGCATTATCTATTAATATAGTATTACTCGTGACACACCCAATATATCCTACCTTACTAGAAACAGCGTGTAATCACAGTTTTTATCAATACATCTAAGTGAATGGGTTTTAATATCCATTAATAATAATCGAATATCCCAACGACCAATATACACATCTGCATATAGTAACATCCAATGACACAATCAAATGTGTATTTCCTACTGGCGGATCTCGTTCTCATAATATCCTCCTGGATATTACTAAGGGTGAACACTATGAGAAGGTGCCTCAAAGTTTTATGAGTCCTCATCCATAATGGTCTGTATTATTTGTGTCCCTCAAATAACATCATTCATCCATAGAACATATATTCAAGAATAGTATTATGGAACATCTGAGTTCTCATCATAGCAGAGATCTGTTATGACCCTTTAGTGAAACAGTTATCCTTAGGAAATTATCACATGAATTTTCAAAAAGAAGAAAAATCAAGATGTGATAAGATATTTATTAATACAATTTTATCATAAAGTACAAAGTAGTTGGTTATAGGCCACCAACTCCAACAATAACAAATTTAGACTCATGCGAAGAACAAAGAAAATATTACCTGAAGTGAAACATTAACATAGGATTGTCAAAAGTGGGTAATGTATGGTAATGATCAAACCATAAATGGTATTAGATATAATAATATTCTTATATAAAATATTTAAAATAAACTTACATTTATTATATAGGAATCTTTTACAAGTATTAAGTGAGTCAATACACAAAGTAAGGGGATTTCATCTCACTTTCTATTTCCGTGAGATACATGCTTTATTCACCACCCATTCCTTTTGTGTGGTGTTTATACTACCCATGGATGTATTAAATTATTATTATAATTAAATTTATAGGTATTTAAATATTCATTATATGATATTTATTTCATGGGGTAATGTTTCAAAAGTTATCAAATCGGTAAAATAGTTTTGTCTCAATTTGTCTTCTTTGAGACTCAGGTTTTATTATGCACCTAAATTATTTTTGAGGTGTGTATTCTTCCATTTTACATGTTATATCATGAATATAATTATTTTCATGATATTTTAAGATTCATTTATTTTATTTTTCTTATATAGAGAGTATGATCTTAAGTTACCAAGTTATAATATTTTATTCAAACAATCCCATCACTTTTCAAGATTGTTTATGTTTATAATTCATTTGATGAAATATTATGATCCATATCTCAAGAACAGTCATTAATTTTCTTATCCTATGGTTATTCATAATATATTACTATATTGGTACCATTTTTCCACTCTTTGGAACATAATATAGTTAATATAGTGTTTTAAGAAAGTATGGCTTTACCCTCTCTTCGATTGGAAATCTATGTTCTTTCAAAACTATTTTTAAGTAAAAAGGGTTTTCAAAACATTTTCAAGAATTATTTATAATTTTTCAAAATTATTTTCAAAGAAATGGTTTAAAAAATTAATAATTATTTATAATATCAAAAATTATTTTCAATGAAATGGTTTTCAAAACATTTTCAAAATATTCTAAATGAAATGGTTTTCAAAAAAACTTCAATATTTCTTTTAAAGTTTTAAAAAAAATTCAAAGAAAAATGTTTTTAAAATGTTTTGAATCATATTCTATAAGGTTTCAAGGAAAAAGGTTTTCAAAATGATTTCAAGTCTTCTTTATAAGTTTTCAAATTATTTTCTAAGAAAATGATTTTCAAATGGTTTTATGCCTTAAAAATCCTTTTTCAAAGAAGAAACGATATTTTCCTTAAGAAATGTTTTTTGAAAGATATTTCAAAATTATTTTCCATCTAAGATGACATCTGTTTATGTTACTCATGCATTTATAGGAAATGATCTAAAGGTACCATTAATATTATTTCTCTGAATGGATTATTCTTAATGTCATAGTCTTTATGAAACTCGTTTCTATTTCATAGGTTATATGTTTATGAAATCTATTTCTCTTTCATAGGTTATATGTTTATGAAATCCATTTTTATTTCACCGGTTATGATTTTGATGAAATTATTATGAAACCTGTATCTTTTTCCATAGGTTATTATATGATTACATGTTTATGATACCCATTTCATTTCATGGGTTATGATATGATTTTTAATGATCTTCTGGAACATGTTTGTATGAATTCATTATGAGATGGGTGGGACCTATATCTCCCTCCAATTCATTGGCTAAAGATTTATATCTTGTGAGATAGACATGGATTGAATGAGAAATGAACTCAGTTTAGTATTACAGTTCTGGAAGAAGAAATGAACTCAGTTTTGTATTATAGGGTTGGAACTATGAGTGAACTTGGTTCAGTAATATAGGGCTGGAATAGGGTGTGAACCCGGTTTAGTAAAGGACATTGTCCACTAATATGGCCTTGGCAGTGATGCCTTTACTACTATGGAAATCATTATATACGCTTATGTGTCTGCCATAATTCCATGTTTTATTCTTATATTATTTTTCATGGATTATGTTATTTATTTCCTTATGATTCATCTCTTATGAACTACCAAGTTTTATGCCATGATTTATGTTTATGATATTATTATAATTAGGGAATGATATTCCAATGTTATGATCATGTTCTCATACCCTTATTCTCATTATTATGATTACATGTTCCCTGTATTACCCTTACTAAGCATCTTAGATCACCCCTTTTTATGTTTCCCTCCTTAGTTTATGAAGATATGTATTAAGTATGATGTGTCTAAAAATAGTTCTAGTCATGAAGAACATAGTGGGTGATAATGTATCTCTCTTACGTATTGATGTTTATGTTTTCATGTTTCCAAAGTCACTAGACTTGTACGGTCTTTGGGCGTCTATTTGTATAATGTTTTAAGTACTCTGAAAAAGTTATGTAATGTTAATGTATGAAAAGTGAGAATCAATATACTCATATTAGTTCCAACAAAAAAACTTATAGGATGCAGATATCAGATAAACCTATATTTTGTAGAAATATAGTTATTTTCACTATTATAAAATACTGATCATAACCACTAGGGTTGAGATAGAATGCCATGTGACCATAGGCATGCCTCCCCATACACTAGAGGGTTTTGACTAGTATAGAAAGTCTTGAGTGGAACCATGGGGAGACAATACTCTCCATCATAGTGAAAAAAATAAATAAATAACCAATATAATAAATAAAATAAATAATTATAGTACATGTGGAAAAAATGAAGATAGCATATATGATGTAATAAAAAAAATAAGGATCTCATGTATAGTTAAAGCTAGAAAATAAAGGCAATAGTAGACATCTCATCTGAACTCCATCTAGAAATAACCGCATCCTCCAACTTCACCTACTCAACCATCCATCATATGGCTATTTCCCATCATAGGGTCTTTGTTATTAAAGTCTAAAGGAACACTAAAATGCCTGAGTGGGATGTGAGTACAAGACTCAGTAGGACAACACCAACGAACCTTAACATCAGAGTATAAAATATACAAGTGTATTCCATGAATGTAAACAGGGTATATATATAACAATTTATCACACAAGTACCAAGAACATTTTAAGTCCTCAAGAGTTTTATCTACCAACTTTGGAACCATGTCATAAGAAACATACCTACTTCGGCACAATACTGGATGGAATCATAGGTAACCAGCCTAACACATCATCCTCAAGTGGATATCCCCAAGCATGTGATACATTTCTCTGGTATGGATAGTCCAAACCACTATAGTCTTATCACATCTATCTTGAGTGGATATCCAAAAGCATGAATCAAGTCTCACATGCCAACCAAAGTATTATCACATCCATCCTTTTCTGATAGCCAAATGCATGTGATATATCTAGCTGACTAGAATATTCCAAGTACATTCCAACCCAAGATTGGAACATCCCTCTCAAAGGATAGTCTTGAACAAGCATCAAATATCACATGCCATCAATAATGTGTCATATCTCACATTCCACCCAATGTCAACCAATACATGTTTCAAATATCACATGATGACCAAATAGTCCAAACCTGCATGCTCGGATGTAGTAGATTGAAATGAAACATATACAATACATAATGAAGATGATATATCAATATCACAATAAGTAATACAATAAACATAATCATCACAATCCATATGCAAGAAACACAAGAACGGGTTGAGGATACACATATATACACACACCTTATGTGGTCAATCATAAAGCATTAGTCTCATGGGATACACGTGCATGCCTAGAAATCATGCCAATAACCCATATAAAATATGTGCTAAAGTCAAGGGAATCCTACACATAGGTTTCACACTTGGATACACACATGCCAACAACCATGTTGATAACTCGTATAAAGCATGCATTAATGTAAAGAAATTCCTACCTTAGGTGCAACAACAATTGACGTAAAGGTTTGACCTCCAAATTTAATTTCACCACCAAACCTTAAATGTCTTCAGAATCAATATTTCATTTAAAATTTTCTCATCAAGATGAACCCAATGACACTAACGGCACATCAATTCAATCAAAATCTCATGATATATTGAAGACAATGGTTTAGAAAAATAATAAAATAAAATAAAAATAATAATAGAGGGAGGGATAAGAGAGGGGGGGAGGGAGATAGAGGCATAAGGCTGTGAGAAAAATTCCCCTTATATGCATCTCTCATGCACATTCCATTTTCCCATTATATGTATTTTTTTCCAAATCATCACTTTCCTCTCTACTTCATGGATTAAATGCATAACACTTAAATTCCTCTTTATAGCACCCAAAACCCCCTTTATCTTCCATTAATTTATTATTTAATTATTTATTATTTTCTATTTATATTATTTATTATTTCATTACTTTAACTATTTCTCTTTACTCTTAAAATCCATGTGCTACCCTAGATAAACCACATGCATTTTTTTCAAACCTCTTTGAAATATATTTAAGTCATTCATATATACATATATATACACTCATGTTATAAATATATATATACACACATTCATATATATATTTATATATATATAACCCATATATATACATGTTATATATATATATATATAACCAATATATACACATGTCAAATATATATACACACATCTGTATATGCATATATACACCCTCACATGTATATATATACATATATATTTAACCCATATATATGAACATTATATATATACCCAAAAAAATTATCTTCCAATTTAGTAATAATAATAACAACAAAAATATTTTGTTATTATTGTTATTAAATCTTATCTATTATTACCACCATAAACATGTTAATAAAAAATTCCATTAAAACTGGCAATAGTTAATAATTAATATTAACTACACATTTGAATTTAATTGGAAAAATTAATAATATCATATTAATTACTTTGGTCACTCATTATATCCAACGTAACACCATTATTAATCACAGAAGTATATTTTCAATTTTTACTTTGACACAAATAATAATAATATTATTATTATTATTATTATTATTATTATTATTATTTCTATCTATCATATAAAAAATTTATATTCCAATTATTTTTACCCTTACATGTGATGTTTCCAAACACCTAACACACACAAAACTAATACCACACCTAGGGTAAAAACCCATATTCTAGACCTAACTGTGGTCTTGGATTTTCCATCAGAGACACTGTATGGTAGGTATTCCATTATTTATATAAAAATATTCAATAAAATATTCAATAAGTTATCCTCACATGCGATGTTTCTAAATTATAGATGAACACAAATATTATGTCATGACTAGGGTAAACCCCTCATCTCTGACCAAATAGTGGTATAAGATATCTCATATGACGCACTATTTAGAAGAAATTCAATTTTTTGGAAAAAACTATCACACATGAATATAATATATTTAATATTTCAATTCTATCAATGTAGAGGATCTACAGGCCTCGGAAACCCATAATGAGTTAGTACCTAAATCCAACAATATTACATAGAATATCCTAAACTATTAAACATAGATTTCAACAATTCATAAATCCATAATAAACACAAGTATTGAGAAATTAAATTTTCACACTAAAGTACTTGTAATTTATTAAAAAAAGTGGGTTTTATTATCATTTAAAAATTGATTATGTTACAACTACACAAGCTGATGGTGATTGGATAAACATCTATCTAGTGTATGTTTTCCTTTATAGGTTTATCAGGTGGAACTAATAGAGTTCTTCCTTAGAGTATTCAAATCAAGTGGTATCAAAATTTTTTTTCTACTTCACTCTTATCATTCAAGTTTCTTATCCCTTTGTCTTATGAGTTATTTTATTTTAGTTTGTTTTACTATTATCAAAAGAAACATGTCAAAGGAAGTGAAGTTTTTTCATGACCCAACTCGTACCAGGGCTCGAGCCGCAATTACCCCAAGCCTACCTTCATAGGCCAGGGGAATGAAACCAGCACCGAAGGCATAACAAACTCGGGGAGGCCTTTGCCTAAGAACCTGTACACACACACACACAGCCAACTCAATGAAAAAGTGCATAGGGAAAGGAAAACAAGATACAAGACTGCTATATATATAAACAAAAAATATGCATCGACCTCTAAACAGTACAAGTATAGAAAAGTAAACTGAATAGGAAAGGGGAAAAATACATGCCTAACCATAAAAGTTCCACAAACCAGCAATAGGTGGAAAAGTAAAATAGCTGAGAGAGCCCTGCTCTTGGATCCCAAGCTACGACTACCACACTCTCTCTAATAACGGAGTATCCCTATGCTCCTCTGAAGTCATGATCAACCAATTCGTCATCTGTAAGGGCACACCAAGCGGGAGGAAATCCTGAGCAGGGGTGAGCATAAAAATGCTAAGTAGAATGCCCTAAAGGATCAAGGGAGTATCAAGAGAGGTATTGAAGAGGGAAGCAATATATAGAACAATGTACAATAAAATAGTACATCTTAACCCAACAAAGAAGTGAAGTAAGCTCATCTGAACACAAGGAGCTAGAAATGGTGAGAAGATAAACTTCTTTTAGAGTCTTCACTACCTATAGAAACAGTCAGAATATATTTAATATTTCTAAAAGGAATGCTCTGAACTCAACTGTTGTCTCAGATTTCCAATACAAGTTACTGTTTGAGAGTTATTTGGGTTTGATCTATTAAATGAATGAATTAAAAAATTAATTCATCCATTTAACATACTGCTAATGAGTGAGAGGTCCGAACATCCTGCGCTGATATATTTTATATCGTACATAGAGTAAAAATCATATTCTAGAGCTAATAATGGTCTCAAATTTATTATCTGATCAACCATTTAATAGATATTCCATTTCTATTGTGTGAATAGTACAAAAACACTTAATATTTTTCTATAATTTATTCTGGGCACACCGGGCCTCGGAATTGCATGTCGTCTCAGCGCCAAGCTTGGGAAATATATGTAGAAATAATAAAAATCCTTACACAGTGAAAACTATGTCTCTACATCATTACCTCATTCAATCTTTTCATCTCTAGAAAGAAAAACTAGGAAAAACAACTCGGGATACTGAGCTCACACCTAGCTCTACCACTCCTAGGAAAACCTGCACGTTACCATGCTGGCACAACACATGAACCAAAGTGATGTTTCTTCCTCATATTTCCTTCTCCTTTCGATGATATGCATAGAAACTTGCACGTATCTCATTAGTTGTGACACGTGGAAGACGTCATGCGCCCACTCCAGCTATTGGGGGGTAGGGTAAGACGGTAGGCAACCTCGCCATCTCTTTCATGATTCTGAATGGCCTAAAGAAACTAGAGGAATAGTTTACTTCCTAGAATGAACCTCTACATTCCACATAGAAATTGGAATCAAGTTTTGTCCCTAGAATAGGGTCTCATGATTCCCTCCTTCAGAATATCCATCTGGTGAAACACCCAAGAATATATGGTCACTTAATATTTCATAGTCGATGCATCACAACCATGACTCTATAACATGATAGAGAAGAGAAGGATTCAACACCATTTATTGAAGAAAAGTTTTACCATCCTACTCCACCAGGGTTAGCTGCAAGGAAGCTTACTATTATGAAACTTCCCACACATGGCGATCATAGGATTTCCTACTAAGGTAATCTGCAACAATGCTAGCACTTTCCGGAGCATGGACTACCTCAAAGTCATATTCTTTCAATAATTTCAACCAGCACATCCATCTTAGGTTCATGTATCTCTGAGGGAAGATGCACCTGAGACACTGGTGTTATGAGAAAACCACAAAGCGTTCTCCTAGAAGGTAGCGTCTCCACATTATCAGGGTGAAGACTACCACTTCTAGCACCACATAGTGAGTCACTTAGTCCAATTTATGGTGTGTACATCATCTCAACCTATACTAGATAATAGTATAAATATTGGCATTGAGCATGTAAGGAACCAATGAACAGGTCAGGTGAGAAAACTCATCCAACCGCAAAAGGATTGACACAGAAAGAACATGTCATACCCTACGCATCTTTTACCCTCTTGTAAGGAGATTAATCCCCAAAATAAGCACTCTACCAAACCCACTAGTGGAATCTCAAGAAAAAAGAGTTCAAGCAACAAGACTCCACTGTAAAAGGCAACACCTACTCCAACACTCCACTACACAACCCTACCATGAACACACAAGTCAAAGGAATTCATCCACCACACCTCGATACTATCTTCTTTGGGTGGAACTAAATCTCCCTCATGGTTTTTCTCGTGTCACAAAAATGCATCACAATGGGGGAAGAACCCCTCTTTCTTATTTATTCAAAGCTACATCAAAAAACACTAACACACGGTTACACCAATGCCCCACATCACCCTCGGTTACTCCTTGAGTAATGAGTTGTAAGAAAAGAGTACCTCACGCAGTGTCTAACAAGTTCTACTGAAAAGGGTATAAAAGACATAGAGCATACCTCTTATCATATCATGCACTGTAAGATTGTAGACATCCTTAGAATGTAGCTGCCCATGGCCCCAGCCTCCAACTCCCTGAGCCTCATGCAGGCCACCTAGTGGTGGTGGAAGGATCTCGCAATGTTTTCCACCAACCACAGTTCTTCTTTCTCTTCTTCCAGAACTACCTCTCGAGGGCCACCATGTCCCCACCTAGGAGATCCCTAATCACGACACTCCATCTTCCATGGCGGTGTATCTACCAACTTCCTGGGAATCACAGCACATCTAGTCAGGTATTCACATTCCACGTGACATCGCCCATCACAAGCATAGAACTATCCCTCCCTAGGCTATCCAGGTGCTCTACGTTATCCCTGTCCATGTTCCTGAGTCGTATCAAGTAGAGGCCTCCTGCATCGAGGGCCTTCCAACTAACATCTTCTCGCTATGGTAGACGTCCCAAATCTGTTTCCCCTAATACCAAAATTGTCCATATGTTGCCCCTCTAACCGATATTTCTCTATCACCAGTCCCTACTCCAGCACCCCGAGATAGGTCAGGGTGCACAAGGGAACTATGCTGGTGCGAATCTCCTCTATGGATACCCTGCTCAAAAAATTTTGGGTGGAAGTTTCCATCATGGATCGCGTACAAAGAGTATCGAGTAAGGTTTTTGAACTTAGTTTCTTACTCATCCATCATCATCATCCCCCCCCCCCTTCTGAAACACTAATAGCTCCTAAAACCATAGAGAGCGTAAGCAGGAGGGGTAGTAATCCTAAAAAAAGCTATTGGAAGTCATCCCACGAGAGTGCCAACTCATCGTGTATCGGAGTAACCCATCTCTACCAACACCAAGATACTCCTTGGAAAATGATTGGCTACCAAATCCACTATATGACTTGTCAGTGTTCAAACAAGCCTGAAGAGTTGAACCACCAACTCTAGACAACCCTTCACTGCCTGAGGGTATGGCTCACCATAGAACCTCAGCGGTCTCTAATGCTAGAACTCATGGAGCGCGTTCAACCTGCACACATCCTCGGTCTGCTCTATTGGGACTAACTTCTACTCCATAGGTGGAGGTGCTTCTACCTACCCTCTTAGAGAAATGGGAATTGTATGCTGGATCCTAAACTGAGGCCTCGTCGCTCACAGAATCTTCATCACGAACTAGATCTAGTATCCTAGCTATTTTTCATCACATTGGCGTCCTAAATATGATCAAGGAGTACCGAATTCAAATGAGAATATATATATATCAAAAACGGTGGGGATCTAACTCAACGAGGACAGTCAAAGACTCAATCCTATATGATGAATATACCATTTTCCCATGCAACAAGTGTCTCAGCATACCGAGTTGACTAGCAGGTAATCAGGGTCCTAGTGAATGGCTACATCAGCCATCGTACCATCATTGGAATCCCTATCCTAAGAGACGTTCTTGATACATGTTGACATTATTTCCATAAAACCCAATCAATTACTTTTTAGGGATCACCTGAACAATGCCCCAAGAAAGTAACCACCTCTGATAATAATGTTTCACAACTTGACCCATTTCAAGGCTTGAGCTGCAACTACCCCAAGCCCACCTCCATAGGCCAGGGGCTAGAAACCAGCACCGAAGGCATAACAAAATCGATGATGCCTCTACCTAAGTACCTGTACATAC
This sequence comes from Viscum album, assembly GCA_963277665.1. Lineage (NCBI taxonomy): Eukaryota > Viridiplantae > Streptophyta > Magnoliopsida > Santalales > Viscaceae > Viscum > Viscum album. The sequence continues at coordinate 1,194,536,164 of OY728152.1, read as the reverse complement.
ACATGAATCCAACACAACACAAAAGAGTAGAGTTAAATAAAAATAAGATACAACACCGCTATATATAAAAACTACAAATATGCATCGACCTCTAAACAATACAAGTATAGAAAAGTAAACTGAAAGGTAAAGGGCCAAAATAACACCCAAGAAGAATAGTTCCACAACACAGTAACATGTGGAAAATTAAAACAGATGAGAGATCCCCACTACTGGATTCTAAGCTACAACTACTGCACGCAGTCCAAGCACCCCATATCCCTACGCTTCTCTGAAGTCACGATCAACATGCCCGTCGTCTGCAGGGGCACACCGAGTGTAGGAAAATCCCAAGAAGGGGTGAGTATAAAAATACTCAGTAAGATGCTCCGAAGGCTCAAGGGATCATAAAGAGAGGTACTGAAGAGGGAATCAATAGATAGAACAATGTACAGTAAAAGAGTACAGCTCAACCCAACAAAGAAGTGAAGTAAGATCATCCAAACATGAGGATCTAGAAGTGGTGAGAAGATGAACTTCCCATTGAATCTTCTCTACCTATAGTAGGAGAGTATAATCATCCAACCATAAGAATTTATACATGAAAAGTACAAGACATACCCTAAGCATCTTCTCCTCTCCTAGAAGGAGAGTAACCAAAGCCCAAGTAGTGGGTACTGCAATATGATATATATATATATATATATATCTACTCAACCAAAGAAGCTAAAATGAGAGAGTAATGGGATCTTCATATCACTATCTCAGCCCAAGAAAAGAGTCTCCAATAGTTCTAGGAGTAACCACCATTGATGCCCAACATCCCACACGTCTTCCCTAAACTGCAATTAAAAGGGGCTCAATCACCGCACCTTGATACTATCCGCTTTGGGTGGGTTTGTCTCGCTCGTACGGTTTTAGGTCGTGTCACAAGGACACATCTTGGTGCGAAAAGCGTCCCTCTTTCTTGAAAGTCCAAATTCACATCAAGCACATCTCGTCACTATGTCGCACAATTGAGATATCATGTCACAAAGTCGTGAACCCACTACCCAGCCCCGCTAGAGGGTATGATCTGAGGAGTCATCTCTGAACCCACTACCCAGCCCCGCTGGAGGGTATGTCCTGAAAGAGTAACTGGAGAAGCTCACTACCCAACCACACTGGAGGGTATGCCCTAAAAAGAGAATAATGAACCTCACTTCCCAGCTGTGCTGGAGGGTAATCCCTGAAAAGAGAACGAAAAACCTCACTGCCCAGTCACACTAGAGAGTAAGCCTGGAAGAGTAAATGAAGAACCTCACTGCCCAGCCCCACTGGAGGATATGTCCTAAAGATTAAATGGAAAACCTCACTTCTCTGCTGCACTGGAGGGTAAGACAGTATTCTTCTGGTGATTCATAAAACATCACTGCCATCACTATCATCATTGAGAATCTCCTCGAATAGGTGTCACACCCAGAACATCAAATATCACTTAAGATAGGAATCTCACTTGGAAAAACTCACATCATACCACAAAATCCACTATTGTGGGCACCATCGCATTCTACATGGAAAAACACTCAAGATAGGCTACTCGTAGGCCAAAATCCGAGTTCAGAAGAAAGAGATACGAGAGGTATAAGATTCGTAAAGTGGTGCATAGAACGTGTGGGTCCAAAACAACATGTGACCCCACCTAATCATCTAGTTGTGTACCTAGACATACTTGAGTACTAAACTGTGAACTAGTAGACACAAGGCGTGTTGGTGTATTCCCAGAGTACATGGAACCTCTAGCCAAAAGGATGGTGATCACATGTTGCTCATTACTAATCTGAAGAGAGAAAATATAATTCTATCGACATGGATCTCGAAACTAGCCTCAGATAACCATACTGATCACACCATCACAATACTTGTGTAAAAATTCACAGAATTGACTATTCATTCGCTCGAAACAAACTCCTAGAGAAGAAATTGTATTCCACTGTACTGTACACAAACAGTGCCCCATGGGGCCTACACCTCAATACTGAAACACATCAAATGCATCGCACCATTGCGATCCCCTCAAAAAAAACATATGGGATCAACTATTCATTCATCCAAAACATGCAACCAGTGAAAAGGGTTCTTTTCACTATAAATGTCTGATCAGTGCTCAATCACTACCGACTAGGAAAAGGCTTCACACATCTAAACAGTCGCACCATTGCAATCCTTGCAGGAAAAACATACAGGTGAGACTATTCACTTTCCCCAAATGAACTTCTGATGCATAATTCATAAAATGGTGAATTATACTCAAAAGGCATCCCGTGGGGCCCATGCCTCGACCCTAAATTTAGTCAGGCAGATCACTTCATTGTAATCATCATGAGAAAACACACAAGATATACTACTCGATCATCCAAACCGAATACCTGGTGAAAAAGTCACATTTCAACATAAGCGCCTGAAACGGGCCTCATGACGCACACACCACTATTTCAGTTTAAGCGCCCGAAATTGACCTTGAAAAGACCGCCTCAACTTTAGGGTCACAATGCCTCTAAGAGCACGTTAATTGGATGCCATATGTAGACGTACGGTCTGATGCAAGTTTCTCGAATAATAATAATTATATTATTATTATTTTAAATGAACGTTTGGTATAACTAAGCCTTGAGACTAGGACAAAAATATCTCAAAATGGTCTCAAAAGGTCCAACATGAATCAATGATCATGTGTCCATAGATGGAATGAAAAACGGACTCTTGGATTAAAAGATATAGGGTTTTTATTAAAAACCCCAGCCCGAACCGACTTGGACCGGCCCAAACCATCACAGATCCTCCATTGTTCATCATGCCTGCCACACTGTCCACCACCCACCAGTGCCCCTCACCAGAACCCACCACTGAAAAGCTTCTGAGAACCACCGGGATCACCCTGGTGGTCCAAATCGTGATCAGGTACCAAATCTGGACTCCCGAGGACGAGACCTTCATAGCGCCATCTTCTGGTCGATGATTTGTCAACGTTTTGGCATGGAATAAAGTAGCCGCCACTTCTACTCGATGATACACTTCCTCTGGCACCCAAAAATTGAACCCGAGCACAAATCAGAACTCCTTGGGTAAAGGGATTCACATATACAGGCCCAACTCCATGATCGTAGGTTGTTTGTGCAAGATAAAACGTTTTGTGATGAAGAACATGACGAACAGGAAATCGGAGATTGAAACAGACAGTGGTTATTGTTTGTTTGGTCATCGTTAAAGGATTCTACAGAAGCAAAAATGAATAGAAGTCGAAAATAATGACAAAATATTCAACTGGGGGTTGTAGAATCTGAAATAGAATTCCTACCTCGAATCTAAATATGTCGTTGTGTCTGTCACACTCTGATCTATCAGCATCTAAAGTTTCATCGTGATCCGATGAAGTTTGTACATTGAATTATTGTTGGCCAGAGATCCACTGTCTGCGAGAGAAATGAGCCAACCTTGGCCCATTCCCCTAACCACCTATTTATAGGAAACGGCTAGCATATGTGAAGTTTGAATCTCTCATGCCCTCTCAACTGAGGTCACCCCTAGGTAAAACACCACGCTACGAACTCAATGGAAATCTCATATTTCTAATCTGAGTCCCCATTCAGAATTTATTCGAAGTGGTGTTTCAAATAAAACATTTTTATTTAATTATTTTATTTACATTTTTTCCCTCTGGAACTTTTTCTACAGAAGCTCTGCACTGACAAAGGTTATACCCATCCTACGGTAAACGGCACTCTTCAAACTCAACTGTGGACACATATTTCTGATACAAGTTACCGTTTGAGAGTTACTTGGGTTTGAGCTATTAAATGAATGAATTAATAAATTCATTCATCCATTTAACATACCTCTAACGAACGAGGGGTCCGAACGTCCTGTGCTAACATATTTTATTCCATAACTAGGGTAAAAACCATATTCCATACCCAATCATGGTCTCATATTTCTGATCTGATCAACCATTTAAGAGATATATCATTTCTGTTGCGTGGATTGTACAAAAACACTTAATATTGTTGTATAATTTATTTTGGGCACACTGGGTCTCGAAATTGAAAGTTTTCTCATCACCTAGCTCTATAAATATATGTAGAAATATTCCAAAGTATTATATATTAAAAACCGAGTCTTTATAAGGTTTTTATGGAAAATCTTGATAGAATAGACTTTTCCTTTTAGAGAATGAAACTGGAGGATATTTTTATACAAGAAGATCTTTATTCTTATTTCACTATTAAAGTTCTTGAAATAAATGATAAAATAGAATGAGAGTAGTTAGATAGGAAATATTTATCCCTGATTATAATTTCAATTTCTTTAAATTTTGTGTTCAACATTATTGAGAATAAAACTACTATGAAAGTTATAAAATCTTTGGTTGATATGTATGAGAATCCAATGACTCTTTAAAAAAAATTATAGTGTGAATATTGTTCAACTTGAGGTTATCAAACAGAAGACCTGTAGTCAATAATGTGAATGAATACTATATTTTTTATGGTAACTCAAATTTATGAAGGTAACTTTCATAGATTATGTTTGTGATTTGATTCTTCTTTCTTCACTTCAAGAGAGCTAGGATACCATTTTAAAAACAATGATAAAATCTAGTGGGAGGGTAGATATTATCTTTTATGACATTTAAAAGTTGAACTTAAATGAGGAGTTTAGGTGGAAAGAAGTTTAGACTCTATCCAGAAGTGCTCTAAATGATACCATATGGGGATGGTCACTTAAACAGAAGTATTATTAGAAGAAAAAATCTTTATAGAATAAGTCTCAGAGAATAATTCAAGGTCTTGTGTGTTGGATTTTTGGGGTAAATATACATATCAAGAAATACTGTAGGAATATGACAGAGGATCGAACTTTCAGATAGAAAAACCCAATTAGTATAATGGATAGAGGTTCCACTTTGATACTAATTAATATCCTTCCAAAGGATTCAAGGGTTATTGAATTGGGTGCATCTTTTCATTCGCCTCGTGAGTGTGGGTATGTGGTTTATTATGTATAGTGAATCTTGGGAAGAGTATATCTTACATATTATGAATCTCTATATGTACTTTGGAATGTTCACATTAATATTCGAATGAAAAATAAAAGTGTCTTGAGATTGAAAGATGTTAGACATATTCAAAGTCTAATGAATAACCTCATATCACTGGGAGAAATTGATGATGTGGGTTTCAGAAAGAATTTTTCTAATGGAGTTTAGAAGATCAATAAAGGATTCATAGTGATTTATCTTGGAGTAAATAATAGAACCTTATACTTGAATGGATGCAAGGATGAGTTTTAGTGATCTAAATGACTTCACCAAATAGTCCATAAAAGTGTCACTATAGGTTTAGTCACTTCAATGAAAATAATACGATAATTTTAGTAGTGAAGTGTATACTTAATCTTGATTACACTGACCTTGGAAGATGTGAGAGTTGTATGTTAAAAATTTACAAGAGTTTTTACTTCAATTATGATAATAGGAATCCAAGGAATAAAAATTTATAACTTGTTCATTGTGGTGTTTAGGGACCATCCCCAATTCCCTAAAATGGAGGATCATGGTACTTTGTAAACTTTATTGATAATGCGACTCAAAATATTTGCATTTACATCTTAAAGAATAATTTTTTTGTATTATAGGAATTTTTTTGGTGGAAATTTTTGACTAAAAAGAATATGAATGTAAGTTTCAATTTTTTCAAACAAATAATAGTGGGGAATACACTAGAAAAAACTTTCATAACTTTTGTAAAAGTAAAGGAATTATCCATTAGAAGACTATTCTAGGAACTAAAAAATAAAATAGAGTAGAAAAAATGATGAATCAGACTCTTAAAGAGAAATATCATAGTATAAGGGTTCACTATGAAATTCACAAGGGTATTTAGGTAGAATAAATAAATGCAGTAGTGTATTTAGTGAACAAGAGTCCATCTTCAGCTGTGGGAAAAGATCAATCGGAAGAAATTTGGTCTAGTAAGAGAATAAATATGAACCATATCAAAGTATTATGAAGTTTCACATATATTCATATCATTTATAGTGATAAAGATGAGTTGGAGGAAAATACAAGGTCTGGTTTCATGTTGGAAATGGTGATGCAAACATTGGATATCGCTTGTATTATGATGAAAAGAAACAAGTCATCCAGAGCTGAGATATTGTTTTTAAATAAGGAATTCTATATAAATATTACAACTTGTATGGGTAGGAAGTTTATGATAGATCAAATATTGAATTTAAGGATCATCAAACAAAGGTTACCGAATAGAATCTTCATATATATACTTCAAGGGGGAAACATTATAGGGTGGTGCTCTGATAGTCAAGCTACCAAACAGAGAATGATCGGACAGACCATTGTTGAATAAAGGATAATTGTATAAACCTCTACTGAATATAGAAAGTTTAAATAGATGAATAAATAATAGATAGGTTAGAATGGAATAACAAGAGGTTATTCTTAGGATATCTATTCATATTAGAAAACCAATTTAGAGGTTTGGAGATGATATAAACCTTTCTACTTCAAACAAATGCAAGGGAGCCAGAATTTTTGGAAGAGACAGATACTCTCAGAGAGTCGAATGGTGGGAGTTATCCATGTAATATGAAATAAATTCCTTAAGTCTCAAAAATTATTGGGAATTATCCAAACTACTGTAAGGAAATAGTGATTAATAAAATAAATAGGTTTTTCAGTTGAAAGAGGAAGGTGATGGAAGTAAAAGGTACAATTCAAGGTTGGTTGTGAATGGATTTTATAAAAAGGAAGGAAATTACTTTTCTGAAATTATTGAACAAATAGAGAAATACATAACAATTTAGATAGTTCTTATCATTATTTCAACCAATTATATACACTTGGAGAATATGGATATAAAGATATCCTTTCTTCTTGGGTATTTGAAGGAAGAAATTTACATGGTTTATCCTAGGGGTTTTGAATTTCATTAGAATTATGATTTGGTTTAAAAATTGAAAAGAAGGATTTATGAGTTATGGTGGGATTCAAAATAGTGGAGTCATAATTTTGACACTTCAATTCCTAAGTAAAGTTTTAGTTAATGTGATTTTGGTCATTGTTGTTATAGGAAGCAGTGAGATGAGGGAACGTATATCTACTATTGTAATATGTGGATGATATATTGATTATTGGTCTGGAATTCCATAGGATTTAGGAACTGGAGGTGAAGATATCAAAAAGTTTTGGGATGAAGAACCTTGGACAAGCTAATAAGATCATGAGGATGAGACTTTAAGGGTATATGAAAGTAAGCTCTTTGGTTTTATCCCAAAAGTAATATAAGTAAGGTCATCAAAATATTCATAATGAATGGTTGTAATCCTATTCCAATCCCCTTGATGGAAATTTTATACTTTATAAAGTATAGGTTACATCAAAATATGGAGAATTTTATGACATGGAGAAAGTTACTTATTCTTTGGTTGTAGTATTTTTTTATGTATTCAATGGTTTTGTACTCAAATGGTAATTTTTTTTAGTGGAAGTTGTTATCCATTTTATTTTAAATTCTGGAAGGATACATTAGGAAGTTTTTAAATGGATCATTCAATACTTTAAGGGGTTAGAGGATACATCTTTATATTTCAGGGATTATGATCAAATAAAAGGTTTTTTAGATGCATATTTTTCTAGATACATGGACTCATGGAAAAGTAATACAGGTTTTGTTTTTACTTTTGGTGGAATAGTGGTTAGATTAATGTATCTATTGTATCTAGTTGTTACTTTATCTACAACAAAAGAGTATTATGTTTCTACTACTAAAGTAAGGAAAGATTTGATATAGTTTATGAGATTTTTGAAGTAAATCGTAAATGTATTGGATATAGGAATGTTATTTTATGATAGTAAGAGAGTCATTCATCTTACTCACAATCCAGTGTTTCATATAAGAAAGAAACACATTGAACGAAAGTATAATTTCATACAAAGTCTACTATTAGGAAGATTTTTAGATATATAGAATGTTTCTAAGAATAAAAAAAATGCTAATATGTTTATAAATAAGATAGTTCAAGAAATTATGAGGCAACGGTGTACCTCAGTTAGACATAGCTGATCAGAAAGAGTGGAGAATATTATATGCATCATATACAAGATGAGCTTGGGTGTATGGTGAATGAAGGATAGAATCCTAAAGAAATTTCCAAGTTGGATATTGTTGGGTTTTGTGTAAAGTTATTATGTTTCACCAAATATAGCTTTCGGAAGTGAGGTCATCAGATAGAGATGGTCGAACAAATATCATCAAAAAATGACCATCAGATGAATGTTTCCACTTGATCAGTTTTTAGAGAGGTTGGGTAGAAATATCCATCATATGTAATTCATCAAAAAAAGATGACCAAATAGAGTCACCAGATGAAGTTATCACTAGTGGTGTTCACTGGGGTTGGTGACTCAATACATGGGTTTTTTTTCTTGGTGACTGGATGTTGTCATTTTCATTGGATAGTTCAATATTATATCAAAGGTTTCCTAGGTAAAGGGGGGGATGAACCTGAATCTTGAAGGTCAGTGTAACCATTTCATTAGATAAAGACCTCTATATATAGAGGTGGTGGCCTAGCTCTAGTGTATGTATGATTATTATGTGATTGATATGATGAATAGAGATAATTTATGACTCGGTTTTCTGAGACTTTGTAAGTGGATAGAATGTGAACAATGAGTTTTTTATTCATTTTTATTTCCTCAATGAAATATATTTTTAGTGTTCTCCCATGGATGCATGACATTTTTATAAACCTTATAAATATTTTTTGTCAATTTTGATTTTTTATTTGTATGTAAAGTGGGTTCTAAAAATTTTTTTGCTGATTAGGTGGGGGTATCATCCTTGTTCTAGTTCAAAAACATGAAGGATGCATAAATTGGAAAAACCTCTTTTTGGTAGCATTGTGGTGTTTTCCACTATACAGGCTCAGGGTGATCGGATGAAAATTTGTTCAGTGTATGTTTTTTTACCAGGTATGTATGGTGGAATGGAAAGAGTGATACCTCAGAGTCTTACCATTGCATATGTATTCAAATATATGAACCAAGTAGATTCCAAAATATTTACCCCAATGAGGAAGATCTTCAAGTAACCAATGGAGATAGAATTGCTACTATGGCTACTGGATATTACCACCTCAAATTTCTAACTATAATGATATTGGTTTTCAAATATTGTTATTATTTACTGAGAGTTACCAAAAACATTATTTTTATGTCCAAACTTGATACAAAAGGATTTATATTCAAATTTGGGAATAAATTTTGTGTCTTTTACAAAGAAATCATTTTTTATGGTAATTAATATTTAAATAATTGTCTTTATATGCTAGATTACATAAACCAAGTAATGGAAATCAATAACAAAATCATTTCACAAGACTCATCCCACACTCAACTATGGAATCACCAGCTAGTCTATGTAAATGAAAAGTGTTAGACCATATTACACAAAGATATATATTTAGATTCATTTGAACTAAAACCACTTGGTTTATGTCATGCATGTTTATATGGAAAATTTACCAAATCCATATTTAGTGGAAAAGGTTAAATCCCACATATCTTCTTGAGTTGGTTCATAGTGATGTGTGAGGACCATTTCAAATTAAATCTTCAGTGGTTACTCATACTTCATAAATTTTACTAATTACTTGAGTAGATATGGATATGTCTACTTAATAAGGTATAAGTAATATTCCTTTGACAGATTCAAGGAATATAAGAATTAATTTGAGAACCATCTTGGTAAGAATATTAAGAAACTGTGCTTAGACCATAGTTGGGAATATCTTAATCAATAATTTATTTATTATTTATGGGAGTTTGGGATTTCTATCTCAACTCACACATCTTTATAAACCATAATGGAATGGTATAAGTGAAAGGGTGAACTGCACCCTGTTAGAAATTGTGAGATAAATGATGAGGTATGTGAGTATTTCATTATCCTTTTGGGAATAAACATTACTGGAAGTGTCATAAATACTAAACTGAGTGGAAACTAAATCATAAATTAGTATTACATATCAACTTTACTATAGAAATAAACCCATCTTGTCACATGTGTGAGTGTGGGGTTGTGAAGAAATTTTTAAGGCTATTTATGACAATAAACTTACACCTCGTAGAACTAATTGTATATTAATATGTTATCCTAAGGAAATTAAAGGATATTACTTATATGATATGTTAGATAAGAAAGTTGTGGTTAACAGATGTCCCACCTTTCTTGAAATGGATCACATCTCTAAAGAAGATAGTGGGAATGTGATAGATTTTTATAAAGTCTAGGATCAAGATACACAAGATTTATTGTAGGAACAGATTCCACAAAGTCTCATGGAAGAGGATACTTCAAAAACACAAGTACTGTATAGGATTATAAGAGAGGTTAGAGAACCAAAATGATACGGTTTTCTAGTCACTGAGGATAGTGACTCATTATTAGTTGACAATAATGATATTGTAACCTGTAAGGAAGTATTAAGTGGAAAAAAAGTTTTCAAATAGAAAGAATCTATGGATTCTGAAATGGATTACATTTATAGAAACTCAGTTTGGGATTTCGTAGATCCTCCAACGAATGTAAATCCATTTTTTTAAAATGGGTATTCAAGGATAAACTATAAATGGGTGTACATGAAAATACCTATAAAGCATGATTGGTTGTGGAAGGGTTTAAATAGCATTGTGAAATAGACTATAGTGAAACCTTTTCACCAAATTCCAAGCTAAAATCCATAAAAATTATACTTTCCAAAGTATCTTCCTAGGAATATAAGATTTGATATATGGATTTCAAAATAGTTTTCCTTAATGGGAACCTTTATAAAGATATCTATATGAAACAAACTGAAGTGTTTGATAATCCAAAGGATGATAATAAGGTATGAAAGTCACATAGATCCATTTATGAATTAAAGAAAGCATTAGTTTCATGGAAAATTTGATTTGATGAAGCCATAATAGAATTTGGTTTCATATAGAATGAATTTCATCCTTATATCTATAATTGATTTAGTAGGAGTGTGGTTATTTTCAAAATAGTTTATATTGGTTAAATACTACTTATTAGAAAAAAAATACTAGTCTTACATTTATTTAAATCCTAGTTGAACATGTTCTTATCCGTGAAGGATTTAGGTGATGTAACATATATTCTTGAGATCAAGATATATCATGATAAATACAAGAGGTTGTTTGTAACAAGTCAAAGTATGTATATTAATAAGATACTAAACATATTAGGTATGGAAAAATCCAATAAGGGATTGCTTCTAGTTCCACATGGAATTCACCTCTCCAAAAAAATGTGTCCTTGGACACATGAGAAGAAATAAAGAATATCGAGGACTTCAAATGATTCAATGATTGTGTCAGTTGTGTTTTTTATGCTATATACTAGACTAGATATTGTAAATGCCTTATGTACAGTGGGAAGATATCAAGTTGACCCAGGTGACCTCCATTACATATAATTCAAGACTATACTTAAGTATTTGAGGCATACTAAGGATATTTTTTTGGTATATGGAGGAGATAAGGATCTAGTAATTGGAGGATATACATATTCTAGTTTCCAAATAGATTAATATGATCTGAAATCATAGTCGAGAAACATCTTCACTCTCGGTAGAGTTGTTGTGAGCTGTAAGAGCTTAAAGAAATCCATGTTCATCAATTCTATAAAGAGTTGATTATATCACCATTTCTAAGGAAGCTAAAGTTTTGGTTTGTATATGAAACTTCATCGATGAGATTTATGTTATGCCTAGTAGTAAACACCTTATCAAACTCTATTGTGATAATATTATAGAAGTGGATCTTGTAAAGGGGCCAAGTTCACATCAGTAGATGAAGCACATGATTCATAAATATCATCTTTTGGTGGATTTTTCTTAATGAGGTGACGTCACAATGAGTAGAGTTTTCATATAATACAATGTGTTGGATCCCTTAACTAAATCCTTAACTTAACAGAAACATGATCATCATGTGAGTGATAGAAAACAAAAATTCATCAGTAGTTGGATCTAGTAAAATTGGGAGTCTATTAGAGTTAGTGTCCCAAAACCAACTATTTGTAATTTAGATTGAATGTATATTCAAAGAGGTGAATATTAATTAAATATATTATTATAAATTTCTCATTTTTCTATATGAATTTAATGTAATAATGTTCTAGAGTATCTATTTCATTAAAAAGGTCATATCAGTTCCCCGCTATGATGAGAATCTTAAAATTATATGAAGATATTATTAAACCTTTTTCTATGGTTGGATAACATTCTATTATGGGATACATAGTATGTTGAATATCTAGTGAGAATACTCAAAATAATATGATACTTAGTCTCATAAAGTTTGCACTTAGTAATCTACAAGATGAGAGATTATGAGAATAGACCTACCTAAAAGAAATGTACATGTTTATGTGTTATTGGATATTCCTATTTTTGATCATGTGTAATGATCATTATACTTAAATATTATTATTAATGCATATAATTAATCATGAAATTTGATGTATTTTCGTACACCACGATGACATATGGTCACGGTGATGTTAGGTAAGTTGGGTGCATCGTGAATGGTATGTTATTAATGAATAATTAGAGTAAGGACTTTTATATTCCATATTTTTGGAATTTGATATCACTAACCTTTAATTGAGATAGATTTGTCGAAATAAATTACATGGTCATGGTGTATTGGTGAGTTCATTTTAGATAGTCAAAGAAATATGTATAAAGCATATAGGTTTATGACACATTTATGCAACCTTCTTGATAAGATGTCATGAAAAGAAAATTATATAACATAATGATCATTAATATGTGGTTTTGTTGTTGCGACATATCTTATTCCTATGTGCATTACTAGACCCAATTCTAGACAAAAATATCAAACTTTAGGCAGGCCCACCTAATGTCACAGAGGAAGAGGCCTAGAGGGTCACACACAAAGTGTTTATTTTAATCTCAGTTATATATTATTTTTATTTAACAATTAGAATAAATATTATTCTCTAAACCAAGAAGTAATATTTATTTGATAATTAGTAAATTATTGTAAATATTAAATAAATATTTATTCACAATATAATTGTTTAATTGTGTGAATATATAACACTTATTTATCTCTTGTTGTCAGTATAGTAATAAATAATTATTTATTTGTTAAATAAATAATTTATTGAGTTACAAAAATATTAAATAAATATTTATTCATAAGAATATGAATAAAATATTTATTTATTTATTAAATGAATGATATTTATTTAAATATTTATTTTAAAATTCAATAAATGTTGAAGAGGATGAGTAGACCAGTTTTTTTCCAATGATAAATATTTATTTACCAGATTGTAAGATAAATATTTATCATTGTGTAAGTTAGTGTACACCATAAAATAAAATAATATTGTTATTTTATTATATGGTATGGGGTTACTCTTGATTTTAATATATTATTAAGGGCCTTTGTGTGATTAATTAAACGTTAAACTCTAACCCTAAGTCTATAAATAGATTGTTATATCAATTGGTGAAAGTTTAATCATTGTGAACAACAATTACCTCTCAAGATATCCCTCATCTCAAGATTGATAAGAACAAGAGAAAATTCCTTCAATCCTGAAATAACATAAAGAAATCTAGGAAAACAATGCAATATGATCAATCATTCACACTAGTACCCAATTGTTCATTAGTGTTTTTTGAAGATCAAAGGAGTGTGTGTTGATCAACACCAGAGAGGCTCATTTTTTGGGTCCTCTCCATGAAATAATGATACACCAATCATGTAAGAATGATCAGCATCATCAATAAAGAAAGATCTCAAGACCGAGGTAATCATTCTTCTTGTGTTTTAAATTAATTATTAATTAACATGAAAGATCCTCTATCTTGGTTCCAACAAAATTATTTTTCAATATTATTTTAAAAAAAATTCATTGGTCATGGTGTTCATGTCATGTATATTGTGAATGATCCATTGAATCTGACAAAATATTAGTTTTCCATAGGACTAATTGGCGATCTTGTTTCATCTAAAATGATCAATTCTCAAGGGTAATACATGGTTGGATCCAAAGCATGTGAAATCTAGTAGAAATCATGTGATACATTCAGTGTGTAAGGGTAAAGGTGTATGGATTGCACATGGTTAGTAGAAATAGTGTGACAAGAATGTGAGTGACCTATAGTTCTAGTATAGGGTATTTTCATAGTTGGTGCATGTTTTTACTAACTATATGGACAAATTGGGAATCTCTTCAGATGAGTCCAGGTGGTGAGCACAAGGTTTGGTAAACCTTGCATCCGAACTATATGACTTTCCCATAAATTTAAAAATTGAATTCCCTATTCTACCCTTACTTGACTAAATCCCCAAAAGGGGTCTCCCTCTACCTATTTGCATGACACCACTTAGAGGAGGAGCCTTAGGTACACCACCCATCACATCCTTGGATTTTTTAAGATTCATCCTTCAATTTTAGGTGTTTTTATCTCAATGTTAGGTTTTTACTTACCTCCTCTCTTTATTATCTCCTTTTTTTCTCTTCCCTTGTCTCAAGAACCTATTGTTTGAACCCTATGTGGGATTTTGGTCAAAATTATTTGTGTATTGTGATTTTAGGGTGTGTGAAACATTTTGTTCATTCTTATCCTTCTATAATCAAGAGTTTAAATATATATACACATGGTAGAGGTAGGTTTTACCATTCTTTTCATTTTTTTCTTAGCATTCCATGTATTCTTGAGATTTAAAAAATCCTCTCCCTTTAAAACTATCTTTGTTATACATCTATTAGTGTTCTTGATGGGTTTTATAAAAAAGAATATAGTATTTCTAAGAAGGTTTTCAAATTATTATTGATTTTGTATAGAAATTTTATTGGTTTCAAGGGGTGGTTGATTAAAATTTCATTTTCACTAGATATTAATGTGTATTTAGAATTATTATTTTGATTTTTAATGTTTCTACATATTTATTATTTATATATGATTATTTAGTAATGTTTTTACTTGATCAAAGTGGGGGTTGTACCTTTGTTTCAAAGCATTATAAGATTTTTTTTTCAAAATAATTTTCAAAAAGGGATTTCAAATTGAAATTCTATAGTTTATTAATAAGTACCCTATAGAATTTTGAAAATATTTTTATGAGAAATGATATTTTTGAAGTGGTTTTTAAAAGATAATTTTAAAATTGTAACCTTGGTTTTGAAATGAAATCCTGGTTGGAACCTTTATTAAATAGTTTTCATAAATACATTGTACTCTTATACTACATGTAATATCTTCAATTAATTGATGATAATAAAACCCTATTTGTTAATAATTTATGGGTGTTTTTCTGTGAAATATGTAATTTTTCATTAAAAATGATTAATAAATTATTTAAAGGCTTATGAAAGGATAAAAACTTTGTTAACACTTTGGAACATTCTATGGAATGTTTTCGAAGTCTGGAGCTAAGTTAGTGTGAGATTCTAAGTCTTTTAGAGCCTCAATATAGATGGAATAAAAATATTGAATATATCATATTATGTGTATGTGGTTTTTAAAAAAAATATCTCCCAAATGGTGTCTCTTATGAGAAATATGATACCATCATTAGGCCCGAGATAAGGGGTTTACCATAGGTGAAACATAACATTTGTGCCTATGAGAAGTTTGGTTAGATCTCACTCAAAGATAATTTACTTAATATTTTTATTATATATTTTTCTAAAAATAATGGAATATCTCCTTAATGTTGTATCATATGAGAAATCTAAGACAATCATTATGTCCAAATTATGGGTTTTACCAAAGACGTGACATAACCTTTGTGCACATTAGGTATCTAGCTAGATCTCATGTAAGGTTAATTTTTTTAATATTTTTATTATAATATTATTATTTTAAATATTAAATTCGTTTTACTATTTATATTCTCCATAGTTACCACCCAACCCTCCATTTTTCATGAAGTTAATTTCCAAAAAACATCAAATCAACACCATTTTCACCCATTTTAGTTCCAACACCTTAATGGAGAGAAATTAATGACTCTGCCATAAACTTTTTGGTTGAAACTATAGATTAAATTGGGGGGGGTTTAGAAAAAGTATATAGATTTTGGGTTTTTAAAATATTTGATTCAATGATTCATTATTATTAGTTCATTCGATCAAGTTTGAGTGACCCCAAACTCCCTTATAGGAGATTGGTAAACCTTGGTTGATCAATTTGTGTTTTTCTTCTTGAAACAGGTGTGTGAGATTCTACCCTTATATATGTTGTACATGGATTTTGTCCATGTTTGTTTTATTTTTATTTTTTTATCTTCTTCTATTTTTTACCCATATAAAATTCTGAAAAAAATAGAAATGGATGTTTTGAAAGTAAAAGGATAAAAACCAATAATTATCAAGGGATAATTCCATAAATTTAAAAAAGGATAATCACACTAGATTATTAGAGGATAATTTATTTAAATTATCAAAGTGATAACTACATGTAGTTCTTGGGGAAAATAATTCATAGAATTATCCAAATATAATCAACCATATTATCAAGGAAAATTTTATATAAATTATCAAAATGTTTTTTTTAGAAATTATCATGGATAATTGAAAATAATTATCAAAAAATAATAACATTGAATTATAAAAACATAATTATTAAAATTACAAAACCCAGAATTATCATGGGATAATCCACACGATTATCAAAATATAATTTATAAAAATTACCAAAGGGTGTTTTGGTGGAAATTATCAAAATATAATTTGGAAGTTTTATCAAAAGATAGTTGCACCAAATTATCGATGAATAATTTATAAAAAATTATCAAAAGAAAAATATTATGAATTTATCAAAATATAATTATCAAATGATAATTATAATGAATTATAAAAGGATAATTGCATGACATTATCAAAGATAATAATATTGAATTATCAAAGAATAATTTATTAATATTATCATATGATAATTATCAATGCATGATTTATGGAAATTATCAAAGGGTAATTTATGGTAAATTATAAAGATATAATTATAAAAATATAAACTATGATAAATTATCAAGAGATAATTTTAAAATTATAATTTATAAGAAATTTTCAAAATATGACTATAAAAGTATAATTTATGAGAAATTATCAAAATATAATTATAAAAGTATAATTTATGATAAATTATCAAGAGATGATTATAAAAGGATAATTCATAAGAAATTATCAAAAGATAATTATTCTTAAGGAGAATATTGTGAGTGCATGCACTGGCCTAGAATGATAATTTAAAAATTATCCAGGAGATAAAAAGCATCATCGCATGTGATATTTTATTTATTTTTTAAATAAAATAGTTGGCTTTGGTTTTAGGAACCTTTGATGAACCTCGAGTGATGACGTGTCGAAAACTATGATAATAAGTCCTATGATGAGGTGTTCTTAACTATTTAGGTTTCCACTCCATCTTTTGAACCACACATTGGTAGTTCATCATTTCCATTGACATTGAATGCCATGAGGAAGGAAGTTACCTACCATTTTGGGATATGTATTTGATTTTATAATGATATGTGATTTATTCTAGATTAACCCATGCTTGTTATGTGATGCATGTGGGTGCCTGTGTATCCATGAGGCTTGCTTGATTGAAATATTATGATTATTCATGTTGATGTTCTTTAGACCATGTTAAGTTGCTTACATGTGTGTATATATGGATTTTCTCACACTCATGATATGTTATGTATAATTTAATTATTGCATTATGATATTTTTTGTATATTATATGTTTTTTTGTTATGTATGGTACCAAAGTCATAGGTGGACACTTCTTAGCTCGATGGGCCTAGAGGGGGAGCATGTTCAGACGATGCATGTAACTTGGTGATGAGACCAATATGGACGATGAGGCATGATGGCCTGGTGTGTCCTGACCTGGGGGCATGAAGATCATGAGCAATTAGACCCATATGTGATGATTGTGCAGCATGATGATCATGAGTGATTAGACATGTGTGTAAATAGTGGGGCATGATGCTCTATGTGACCTAACATGGTGATAGCACCAGGGCATGATGACCTAGTGTGGTTTTACCTGGAGGCTTGGGGCATTATAGATATTGAGAAGGTTAAGGCAGGCTCTGACATTGATACATTTCCATTGTTTTTCATATGTTTTATAGCATGGTAACAAAGAAGGTATAACCAAGGTTTGTGGTGGTGTGGTTAGAGCATGAATTCTCGGCATGATTTTTGATTTTGTGCACATTTATTTAATATTATGTTATACACTCTTATGTATGTGAACACCTTTTAGAGGTGAATTAGTATTGTACTACTGAGTCTTTGTACTCACACCCTACACAGACATTTCTTTGCGCTTATAGATTTCATGACCCAAGATTCGGAGAAGGAAAAGGGGCATATGGTGGACATTTGAGAATTGGAGCATGGAGAAAGAGAGAGTTGAGATAGAATATGAAAGACCCATGTATGTTTATTTTTTATCTATTTATGTATCATATTCTTGCCTTCTGGATAGGCTTGCCACATTGGGAGGTGTTTATTTATATGACATGTTTAGTTCACTATTCCACATTATTACTCTAATTGTTTATTATTATTATTGTTATGTATTATTGTGTTATGACTCGATACATAGGGTATAGTATGACCACTATTAGAATTAGACCCTTTCTGTTAGTTGGTAGCCTCTTTAATATTAGGAGGAATGCATGAGATCACATAGCATCTAGCTTGAACTAGGTAGTTTGGGTAAGGATGTTACAAAATGGTATCGGAGCACAAGATCTCACTAACTTGTTTCTTCTATTTACCTTTATTTGGGATAGGGTAGATAAGAGATAGGAGGGTTTGGACTCAAGAAGGGGATTTATCACAATGTATAGGTAGCACTATATAGTGGACCTCCGAGTTACCATGAAATGGGAATTTATGTTTTTTTCTAAAATTGATTAAAATCACCTTGGGTGATGCACATAATATTGATATGTGATTTATGAGATTTTTTGTGCATTCATGCATCATGTCTAGGCATGTAGGTTCACATTCCATATATATTACCATTTTTATGCTGCATATTGGTTCTTAAATTAATGTCTTGTTTTGTACTATTTGTTTGGGATAGTTTCCTTGTGTGATATATCTATTTACATGTTGTGTGATATATCTTTATTGGATTTAATCAGTTGAACTGAGCATGTTGTGGTGTTAGTATATATAATTATTGTAAATGGCATGTAGAGATGGATGCATGGGTTAGTTCTAGGAGGTTATACCCTGGGTTGAGGGTATACTCCTGGGGAATCCTTTGTGTAATCCCATAGACAGGATAGAACTTGTTATAATGTTATCATTGTTTTAGAGATGCCACATTGGAGATATATGATAGAACTTCCAGGTACGACAGCCCGAGAAGTTAACCTAGCATTACTAGTAGTGTGGAAGGATGTACCTCAGTATGATCATGTACAGGAACAAGTGATCTAAGCTATAGATCTCGTTAAAATAGGACTCTTTCAGTTGGTTCCTATCCAGGGTGGATCTTTTTAGAGGACCATGACTGAACATGCTTGGGATTTCTAGTTCTAGAAACCTCTAACATTTCAGGGTAATGGTGGAACATAGGATGTAAGGACTGGATGGAATTTATTGAGAATATTTTCAAGTTGTTCTAGACCCATTACGGAGGGGTGAGTGATTCTTGTAACCTTTATATTTCAAGGACCCTCCAAGAGATGGTGGACTGCCATGAATCAAGCTAGGAGATGAGAACGTCTTATATGGATGACCTTCAAAGAGTTGTTTCATGAATAGTACTTAAATAAAATGATGAATTTTGGCTGTTCCTAGGATTTCATATATTTATTAAAGGGTTCTATGACTATCTATACATACTATACTCAGTTTATGGAGTTACTTCACTTTGATCTCTAGTTAGCTAGGAATGAGACACAAAAATCTCAAAAGTTTATGATAGGATTATGACCAGATATGAGGCATCTAGTTAGGGGATTTGACTAAATGACATAATATCGGGTTCTTCATAAGGCCATGACCAGTGATAATGAGCTAGAGGAGGATGGGGAAGCAGGCTTACTATCAACCCACAGTGGGTTAGTGATTGAGATTTTTTCTCACAACTATAGGATTTCTTCTTGATAGTTTGAAGAGGAAGGCAGACGACTCATGTCAGTATAGTGGCGGCCAATACAAATTGAGTAGAGGCTCACCAGAACCTCCAATGGGGAATGGAAGTACTCGATGTTACAACTATGCATAGTGTGGGAATTAACATACCACATTTCCAAAATTGAAGATAAATTTTCACTGATGAGGGAAGATGGGACATATGAAGCGATTATCCTTGAACGCGTCAGGATTGTGGTCTTATGGGGGTTCAAGATAGACTCAATCACCAAATCATGGGATAATATGGGGCCCTTAGTAGTCATCCCATAGGATGGCGGCTTAGGGATTCGTATATAGGATCATAGATCTCAGGTAGGACAAGTTTATGTAGTGGATCAAAACCAAATAGATGGTGATGAGGAACACATTACTATATGAGGTACGATCTTGAACATGTATTTTTTATCTTTTTCCATGATTAATACTGGTAATTTATTTATATATTCAAGCTATGTATGGACTTTAATTTTTAGTATAGTTATGTTTCCATAACCTACCTTTCTCTAACACATTTTTGGATGACAACGTAAAACCCCAATATATGAGAGAGTAGTTAGTGCTTCCATAAGAGAGAGACTGATGAGGGACTTCCATATCACTAGGTGGGAGGATATCATAGTAGAATTTTTTTTTGGGGTTACCCAGGACCTTGAGGATTCATGACATAGTCTGGGTGATTTTTGATTGGCTGAAAAAAAAAGATTCCCATTTTTTATCAATCAGAGAGACATTCCCAATAGTCGAACTATAAAAGATTTATGTTTATGAGATAATATGATCATGAGGAGTTCCCTTGAGAATTGTTTTAGAAAAACACACATGTGTTACATTATGGTTTTCGTAAGACCAGAAGAAGTCTCTAGGGACTCATTTTATATTGAGAAAAACATACCATCCTCTAACAGAAGGAAAAACTAAGTGGACTATATGAATACTGGAAGATATACATCAAGTTTGCATCCTGGAATTTAGTGGATCATGGGATGATCACCTGGACTTAACACTTTAATAGGCTTATTACGATAGGCCATGTCACTCACTACCTTTATGACATGAGGTGAGTGAGACAGCAGTTATGGGGCCCAGATTAGTTTGAGATACCTCTAAGAGAGTACAAATACTACAGAATAGGTTGATCACCACTCAGAGAAGACAAATATCGTATGTCTAACATAAGAGGAGATCTTTGGAGTTCTATATGGGAGATTGTTTTTTTTTATGTAAGTGACTCCTTGGTTGGGGAACTGATGTAAGAGAGAGTAGGGAAAGATAGCACCAAATTTTTTGCAACCCTTTTAGATCATCAAATGGGTGGGAATATTGGTGTATCATCCGAACTTTCCCTCCTGTTATTAAGGCATGCATGATGTTTTCCAAATTTCTTAGCTTTAGGGGTACACACCTGATCATGATCATGTTATATATTGTGAGGGAATTGAGTCGAAACCTGATGCATCATTGAGGAGTGTCTGCTGAGGATAATGGACCGGAGTGGGAAAGTTCTATGAGGAAAGATGGTACCACTTTTCTAGATTCAGTGGCAGTATGGAAAAACCAAGGAGGAGACATATCAGAGGGAGTCTGATATTTGAGATTAGTGTCCTGAGTTGTTTGAGAAAGACTACCTGGGTAACTTATTGAGGATAATAATTAAATAGAGGGGGAGAACTATAATATCCTCGATTTTTTAATGATAATAAAACCCTCTTTGCTAATAATTTTTTAGTTTTTTATGTGAAATTTGTAATTTTTCAATAAAAATCACATAATAAAATATTTAAAGACTTTATACAAGGGTAAAGACTTTGTTAACACTTTGGAATATTATATGAAATATTTTTAGATCCAATCCACTACTATAGATCGTCTTATAGATAGTGCTATAAAGAGCCTTTAACACCACTAAAAATGCATTATTGTTTTAAGAAGTATTAAAAAGGGTCCCACTTATTAGTGCTTATTTTAGCACTGATAAAGGACCCCCTTTATCAAGGATTTTATATCACTGATAAAGGGCCATTTTATCTACACTATAAATAGTGTTGATAAAGTCCATACTGTTGCAATATGTTGTTAAAATTATATCCCAATGCAGCAGCAAATACAGGTATGTGGAAAATTTATAATTTAACTGAAATAAAAATTACATCACAAATACAAGAAAAAACACTATATTATAGAAATTTCAAACATTGTTTTTTACAATTACATTAGAAAGTACAATTCAACACAAACATTCAAAAACATCAATGGTTTCATTGTTTTTGGCACACAACCCCCTCTCAAAAAAGATCGATCATGGTATCAGTTGTTGAACAAACCATCCCAATTTGAGAAACAAATACGCCTATATAAGAAAACAATTATTATGTTAGTAATACTACAAATAGATAAATTAAACATAAATATGAAACCATATATTAATAAAATTTCATTTTTAAACTAAAACCATGTATTTTTTGTCAAATTGGTCACACCGTGTATCAGATTGATGTGTGGCTGATTTATATAAATCACAAATGAATTAAGGGTTTTTCTCTAAAGTATCAAAACAATTGGAATGTCTTTTATCATTTTTGAGTATTTCATGTGTGTTTTTAACTAAAATATCATTTTTAAACTCAAAACACACAGTTTGATTCATACCGGGCACATCGTGTATTAGATTAAGGTGAGAATGATTCCTATCAAAATAATACGATGTGTTTTCTTGGTTTTGAGTATGTGACGTGTGTTTTGAACTAAAATGTCAATTTTAAATAAAAAGGAACACTTGGAGTCATATTGGTCACACGGTGCATCAGATTGACCTGCGGTTGATTCCTACATATCACAAATTACTTCAGGATCATTTTATTAAAGTATCAAAACAATATGAATGTGTTTTCTTAGTTTTGAGTATGTCATGTATCAACTTTACTAAAATTTAATTTTAAACTAAAAATGCATACTTTGAGTCATATCGGTCACATCTTATGTCGGTTTGATATGATAATGATTCCTACACATCAAAAATGACTTATGAATTATTTTCCTAAAGTATCAATACAATTCCAGAATGTTTTCTCTATTTTTAGTGAGTGAAATATGTTTTGAACTAAAATGTCAATTTTAAACCGATAGTGGACACTTTGAGTCATACCAATAACACAGTGTATCGGATTAAGGTGTGACTAATTCCTAAATGTCATAAATGACTTATGGATCATTAACCTAAATTATCAAAATAATTTGGATGATTTTTCTTTATTTTGAGTATGTGAGGTATGTTTTGAACTAAAATGTCAATTTTAAATAAAAAGACACACTTGGAGTCATACCAGTCACACCGTACTTTAGATTGATGTTTAGTTAGTTCCTACACATCAAAAATTACTTAAGGATCATTTTTTTAAAGTATCAAAACAATATGAATGTGTTTTATTGATTTTGAGTATGTCACGTGTTTTTTTACTAAAATGTCAATTTAAACTGAAAACCTGAACTCTGAGTCATATCGGTCACATAGTGCGTCAGTTTGATGTGATATCGATTCCTAAATGTCAAAATAGATTATAAATCATTTTCCTAATGTATCAAGACAATCCAAGTGTGTTTTCTTAGTTTTTTGTGTGTGACACATGTTTTGAACTAAAATATCAATTTTAAACTAATAACATACACTTTGAGTCATATCAGGTACATTGTGTATTAGATTGAGGTGTGGCTGATTCCTACATGTCAAAAATAATTTATGGATTGCTTTCCTAAAGTATAAAAACAATACAAATACTTTTTCTTAGTTTTGAGTATGTGATGTGTGTATTGAACTAAAATCTAAATTTTAAATAAAAACACAATTTAATTCATACCAGTCACACCATGTTTCAGATTAATGAGAAGTTGATTCATATACATTAAAAATTACTTAAGGATTGTTTTCCTAAAGTATAAAAACAATCTCAATTTTTTTCAGTTTTGAGTATGTCATGTACCTTTTAATTAAAATTTCAATTTAAACTTAAAACATGCACTTTGATTCATACCGATCACATCATGTGTCAGATTTATGTTTGACTAATTCCTACATTTCACAAATAACTTATGAGTTATTTTCCTAAATTATTAGGAAAATTTTAGCATGTTTACTCTGTTTTCAATGAGTGCCACACATTTTGAACTAAAATGTCAATTTTAAACTGATAACTTTCACTTTGAGTCATATTGAGAATATTGTGCATCGGATTGAGGTGAGGCTTATTCTTAAACATCACAAATAATTTATGGGTCATTTTAATAAAGTATCACAAAAATATTAATGTGTTTTCTCAATTTTGAGTATGTGACTTTTGTTTTGAACTAAAATATCAATTTTAAATAAAAACACACTTTGAGTCAAACCAGTCACACCATGCATTGGATTGAATTTGGTTGATTCATACACATCAAAAATTGATTAAGGATCATTTTACTAAATTATCAAAACAATACGAATTCATTTTCTTGGTTTTGAGTATGTCACGTGTCTTTTTTACTAAAATTTCAATTTAAACTAAAAACACACACTTTGAGTCATACCAATCGCATAGTGTCTTGGTTTGACTTGAGACTAAAACCTATAGATAAAAATGACTTACGAATCATTTCCTAAATTATCAAGACAATCTGATTGATTTTTCTTGATTTTTAGTGAGTGGCACATATTTTTAACTAAAATGTTGATTTTGATCTAATAACATACACTTTGAGTCATACTTGGCACACCATGTATCAGATTGAGGTGTGGCTGATTTCTAAATGTCACAAGTGACTTAGAGATCATTTTCTTAAATTATCAAAACAATATGAATGCATTTTATTAGTTTTGATTATGTGACATGTTTTTTGAAATAAAATGTAAATTTTAAATAAAAACACACTTTGAGTCATAATGGTCACATTATACTTCAGGTTGGCATGTAGTTTATTTATACATGTCATGGATTGTTTTATTAAATTACCTAAATAATACAAATTCATTTTCTCAATTTTGAGTATTTCACGTGTCTGTTTTTACTAAAATGTCAATTTAAACTGAAAACACACACTTTGAGTAATACTAGTCACATAATGTGTTGGTTTGACATGAGAATAATTCTTGCACATCTAAAATGACTTATGAATCATTTTAAAAAGGTATCAGGACAATACAATCTATTTTATTCATTTTTAGTGAGTGGTGCACATTTTGAACTAAAATGTAAATTTTTAACTGATAACAGACACTTTGAGTCATACTGTGCACACCGTGTATTGGATTTAGGCAAGGATGATTCTTATATATAAAAAATAATTATGGATAATTTTCCTAAAGTATTAAAATAATATGAATGTGTTTTATAAATTTTGAGTTTGTGATGTGTGTTTTGAACTAAAATGTTAATTTTAAACTGAAAACACTCACTTTGAGTCATATTGGACACACCATGTATCAGATTGAGGTTATATTGATTCATAAACATCAAAACTTAATTATAGATAATTATCCTAAAGTAACAAAACAATATTAATGTTTTCTCTCAGTTTTAAGTATGTGATATGTGTTTTGAACTAGAATTTAAATTATAAACTAAAACCATACACTTGAAGTCATTCCAAGAAAACTATGTATCTGATTTAGGTTTGGATTATTGAGGTGTGGTTTATTCCTACACTATTCAAGATAATGTTCATGATATATTTTTGGGGAATCCATACTTTTCCATTCAACTATTTCAAAATCCCTTGGTAGATGCATCCTTACAATTCACTTCCTGTTTTAGGTAGCATGCAGTTTCCTATTCTATCCAAAAGAAATATGTTATCTATTTTCTATTATCTTGAAGATAGTTGAAATAAAAGTACGACTTTCCAAAATATATTTGAAAAAAACTAAATAAGTATTGTATAAATATGATAAATAAATTAACATAAAAACAGTAGATAAATAATGAAAAAACTAAATAAATAAGTAGTAGGTTGTAACCTTTTTGTGATTTATGTATACATTCTTGACCCATTTACCTATCTCATTTATATCATTTTCATCCTAGAATTCCAATTTATCATGAGAAATAGAAACTTTTAGAATGTTACTGGCTTTTTCATGCCGGTCACACTATGTATTGGATTGAGGTATAGTTGATTCATTCACATCAAAAATCACATGTGAATCATTTTTCTAAAGTATCAATATAATATGAATGTTTTTTTATTGATTTTGAGTATGTATTGTTATTTTTGAAATAAATTTTAAATTTTGAACTAAAAACATAAACTTTGAGTCATACTGGGCATACCTTTTATCGGATTGAGGTGTGGTTGATTCCTACAAATCACACTGCATCTTTTTATTCTTCAAAAAATTTAGAATTCAAAGTTATATAATAATATTTCTATTTGATAACCATAAAATTTGAATGAATTTCATAATAAAAAGAAAATTTCATCATCATGAGTGTATCATCCTTGTTTATTTCATGATCTCTATGAAAATTACCAAAATAAGTATCATATAAAAATGATAAGGAAATTAACTAAAAAGTAGATAAAATGATAAGAAAAATCAAGAAATAAGTAGTATAAAGTCACCTCTTCATGATGTCTTTATACAAACTAATACCATGTATTCTTCTCAATAATTTTTAAACAAATCTATTTCCTCTTGTGAATATGAGGACTATCAACAATCCTGGTAGTACGAAAAAAATATAAATAAACAAAGGATTAATAAATATTTTAAATGAAATTATAATTATCATCAGAAATACCTCTTAGGGGGTGCTATTTTTTTGACGGAATATGATATATTTTATGAATTTTCAAATATAATAACCATAATATTTTTCATTTTTTTTTGGGAAGTGAAAAAAAAATTGAGAAAAATAAGTAATTTTTTTTTATATATGTTTGGATAGTGAAATTTTATTATATATACCTTAATACTTATCCATTTGTATAAGTTGAAAGGCTTTTTGTGCTCATAGACTATCCTCATGCCATGATTTTGATGATATTTAAACACCACCCTATCATAAAATAATTTTCATTAAAATGTAATATAAAAATGTATAACTTGAATTTTATTTGTAAAATATTTCATATAGTTATTACATATTGATAGACTTCATCGTGTGTGGTCATTTTGTTGGGGATACATGAATTGAATTTAGAAAATAAATCTGTGGAGTATCCAATATTATTGTCATGATTAACCAATGTGGCCTAAAAAAGAAAAAAGAATAAGTAATGAAAGGAATGAAAATATATTTGATATAATTAAATTACAGAGTTTTACCCCTACATCATGGGTATTAAGAAGATTTTTTCATCTGTAATTTCTCTTTCAAACATTGTGTCTAGTTTTTCTATTATTACTTTGTAACGACTCAAAAAATGTTCTTACTTAAATAAGAGATCTATTTCTTCCCTTTAACTTTTATAATGTTTAACAATATTATCACGTAGAATGAATTTTAATTTTCTTATGAACATTTAATTTCATGTGTTTATATGAACTAGTACAATTATGAATAGTAAAGGGATTAAAAAAATATTAGAAACTCGTAACACATTATTTCATTGTTTAAGAATGCTACATTCAGTCTAAAAAACCAATTATCATACCAAATATTAAAATGGGGAGACAAATAGAGGATAAATAAAGTGAAATATAAAAATCCAGGCCACATCGATCCCCTAGAATCCTTGAACCCATGAACATCACTATAAAGGCAGAATAGAGAGTTAGTAATACAATATTCCTTTTGGAAACAATATCAAACCTTGAAATAATCAAAGTGAATGATGAAGTGTAGTAATATCAGTGCATTTATAGGGAAATATGATAGTTTATTGTGAGGAAAATTTTCAATACAACCGATGTGCATTATGGCTATTAATCAATAAGACAGTTGGTCATTATTATTTTTGTTGGCGCTATAATGTGATTGTTCATTTTATTTTATAATTTTTTTTGGGAATTTATATAAATATTTTAATATTCATTTAAAATATATTTTATGATAAATGTATAAGTTTAAAATAAAATTTATTTTCATGAAATTATCTTATAAAACAATTTTTTAATGATAATATAAATTAATGAATTCTTAAGTAATTTTTATAACGATGTGACGGATTACTATATCATAAAAGATGTTATTTTTAATAAAATAATGATTTATTTAAATGTTAAATTTATCATAATTAGAGTCTTATTTTTAAAAAATAAATTTCATTTTTGTATTCATTGCATCAAATATATCTTAGGGTGTATTTGTGGTAATTTTTTAAAAAAAGTTAATTTTTGGGGCAAAAAGTGAAAATACAGTTTTTTTGGGGGTACTGTAGTAGGTACTATTCTGTACTATCATAGCCAGAACTATTCATCCATATGGGCCTCCAGGCCACTGGTTTGGGCCTCAGGTTCTATAAGGCCTTCGGGCCACCCAAGGGCTTCGGGCAAGTTGTCTCTCAAGGCCTTCGGGCCACCTTAAGGCCTTTGGGCCACCGCAAGGCCTTCGGGCCACCTATTTATGCAGACATACCAGTCAGACTACAAGGGACAAGGCTTTATATGAGGATTCAGGGAAGGTGCATTCACTAGAGAAGAGCTAACTGGAATTGTAAGAACGAGAGGGTATGGCTTTTCCATCGGTACCGGGCCTGTGCAGCTTTTCATAGGACAGCTAGCCGACCATCCCTGTGAAGGTGGATTGTTGATCATCATGAGATATGCTGGGGAGGAGCAGTTCCAAGTTTTCTTTTTTGTGTAATTCCCTCTAAGACCCACAGGTCTTGTAATTGTCTCTGAGCCTTTATGCCTTGTAAAGGTTCCACCTCATCCCTTGAAAGGTGGATTATCGAAAATAATAAAAAATGAAGGCCTTTCGGCCATTCGGTAATCATTATATGATCATGATTTTAAATTTATTAACCCTTATTATTGATCAAAATTTATTTAATTAATTCAATAATACATAATTTGTTACACTTGGAAACACATGCATAGCATTTTGAAAACCAAGATTTTCACTTTTCTAAAAAAATTGTTTTCATGAGTTATATGTGTATCACATTAGAATTTATTTTAACCACTTTTATAAATTAAATAAATTAAAATTAATTTAATATTTTGGAATTAAAATTTAAAAATTATTTATTATGTTCATTTTCATTTTTAAGCACAAAAAATGTTATCGTGGTAAAAAACAATTTACCCTAGTATATGTAAAATAATGTAGCAGGTTAAAGTAAAATATTAAAAGCCTAAAATACCTAAAAATGAAAAAATTAAATGGGTGGTTAAGTTTTTTAATTTCCTTAACCAAAATTTACAACATTAATTATTAACCTAATTCATTGAAATTAATACCACCCAAAAGTGATTATCTTTAAATACAAAATCATCATTATTTAATCACTTAAAACCACCCCTCCTAAAGTATAAATACCCCCTCATTCCCTCCTCTATTTCCACACCAAATACTTTGATCACAATTTATCTCTATATTTCCCTCTCAAGATTCTATCCAATTTGGTTCAAGGGTTCTAAGGAGTCCCTCTCTAGCTTTAAGAAGCATCCTTCTAAGTAAGGGTCCTCAATCCTCCTCTTTTCTTTTTCAAGTTCATTAATTTTTTTGTATTATCTTTTTGAATACACTTTTCATATACTAACATACTTGTTATTATATAGTATTTTATACCATTTTATATGTTTTAAATTAGAGTTCATTTATTCCATCTCATTGTAGCCTTTTTCAAGTTGTTATAATACTCGTACTATTATGCAGCTATAAAATCATCCTAAAATTTAGTAATGTATAAAGGGGTTTAAAAGAAAATACATCCCTATCAGGATACAACAAGTAGATGTGGCTCT
This sequence comes from Viscum album, assembly GCA_963277665.1. Classification (NCBI taxonomy): domain Eukaryota; kingdom Viridiplantae; phylum Streptophyta; class Magnoliopsida; order Santalales; family Viscaceae; genus Viscum; species Viscum album. The sequence continues at coordinate 1,194,506,023 of OY728152.1, read as the reverse complement.
AGAATATATGTTCCTATGGGTAAAAAACCTAAAAACACCATATTTAGCTTGACTCGATTGGGAACCGGTGCATGACAATGGGCCTTGCTACACATCTTCTTTGACACTCCTGGGGGATATGCTTTGGTTAATTTAAATGATCCTTAAAAATCCATTTTAAAGGATTTATCCATCATTTTTTTGCTATACTAACTTTTCAAATACATTTATTCTGAATACTTAGATGTTTTTATTAATTATTTTATTTGGGAGAAATAATTTTATACCATATAATTATTTATTCTTTATGGGAAAATCTTGTAAGATATTCCTCATTGAGAAATTATGATAAGTATTTTATATTGTTCATTACTTGAAAATTATTCCATGTAATCTTTTTTAATATGATGGTATGCAATAGACATGCAATGAAGGGTAAGACCTAGAATTATATATCACCTCAGTTCACTGGTAAGTCTCATGAGATAATTATGATAGGGTAATGGGAGAATCCTTACCCTTTATGTAAGATGTCTTGGCACAAGGCCTTGATGGTATTTTAAGTAATCCATCATTATGAATTCCCATCACACTATGATCAATTATTATTATACTGTCATTTATTCATTATTATGTTTGCCATGGATTTAATTATTCTATTTTTTTATTTGATATGGCATGACTCAGTTTATTTATTTATTCGATACTACTTATTTTTATAATTTATTCTACTATATGAAACCCCCTTACTAAGCATCTTAGCTCACACTTTATATTGTTTCCCATTTTTTCCTAGGGAACCAAGATGAGTACTATGTATGAAAAATGGACTATAATGAGAATAAAAATATTTTCATTTTTTCAAATGATTTATTTTTAGCTTTAATGTAATGTAAAACTTATTTATATATTTGTTTTTTATAAGGATATTAAACTATTGGATCCTATATATTGTTATCTATATACCATTTAAATAAAATATTCACTATATCCAGGGTGTTAGGTTTATGGTTGTTATAGTTGGTATCAGAGGAAAGTTTAATAGAAACCTTAGGAGATAGATTTAGAAGAACGTAATTAGAACCTAATAGAAAAACGGTCATGGGTAACTTAGATTAGAACATGCAGTTTCATAGTTTTAGGAATATATTAAATGGTATGTACTTTTATAGATAAACGATATGATAAAATTTAAAATAATATATTTTAATGGTTTTTAGGAAAGTTCGTGATAATTTTGGGATAGTAGTTTAAGGAATTGGGTTAATAGAATGAGAAAAACCAACCTAAAGAAAACTAGATTGATCCAAGAATGATATATATTGACATGGAAGTAGAATAGTCTAAAATTTGAGCACCTTATAAATTCATAAGATGGATTATTTCAAATTTATATACTTTATTCTATTAAGATATTGTTGATCATTCATGATTATCTATATTGGTTTTATTTGAAGACTAGAAATAAAAGGTAGCTGATTTAATTAAAATTAGGTGGGGGTAGTTCATTTCATGTATTAAATATATTATTTCAAAATATATTAAAGTTATTTTTCCAAGATGGTAGGAAGATCATGAACAACTCTTATGTCATGACCCAACCTAACAAGGCCTGAGACGCAACCACCCTAAGCCTGCCTCCAATAGTCCAGGGTCTAGAGACTAGTTCCAAGAAGGCATATCACAAACATGATAGGAATTAGCCAAAAGTACCTATATACACACACACATCTCCAAACCCATAAAATGTTAAAATGTAAAAATACTGATAACAATGAATGCATAAATCTATAATACCACAATCTTAGTATCACATAAAGTACTGGAAATCATAAAAAGGGGTCAAATATAAGCCCACCCAAAACTGGAAATAAATTCTGACCTACTTGAAGGAGGGGACAGCTTCCAAATGCAACATTAGTATACACCTTGATCTGTCTATACCAAATACGCTCCATCTGTTCCTAGTCCTCCAAGGACTCTGTAAAAGATATGTCATCTATATAAGACAAGATATCAATTCTAGTCAACTAATAACAAGATATGTCAATCATAATGTGATACATACAATAAAACAATCAGATATACTTAGAATGATGCCACATCCCACATGGTCATAACTATTTCCAGTCATAAAATCACTGAAAATTTTCAAGGTAACGATCATCTAGGAGATATCACACCACTATCACCACCATCCCTAATGGAACTCAACTGAGAGAACAGGATCATCGGGGGGGAAACCACTCCCCAAGATATACTTCCACTGACGACACTCATACTTGAGGTCATGATCATCATGTCTTGATACAAATAAAATCATGTTAAATGCTGAGGGGATTCATCCAAGATACACTCTCCATTGGACTAATACCCCACTGGAAAGATCATATCTCAATACATATATTGGGGGTCAACACCCAGGGCTCACTAGGGGGACACCATACCCTACAGGGAAATATAGGGGGTGGAGCCTGTGTAAATATTGGTCATGCCAATTCCAAAAACCCCATCTAAGGAACATGAATGCAAATGAGTATTTCTTCGGTCCTCTTAGAGGGATACATGCTCCAAGCCCTAGAGTTAGTAGTCAAATCAGTTTGAGACAACTCACTCTATAATAAGGAAACTCTCCCTCACTACACAAATCATTAGGAAGCTGCAAAGGGGTCACCCTCTATGATGAGAATAGGATACTACACTGAACCCTCATTGGAATGGACTAGGGGAATACACTAAACTAATAATGGTCCAAAGAATCCCACACAATCTCTCTATGAAGTTAAGCTAAGAATAAAGAGGAATCCAACCTATCCTTAAAGGAGTAAATGTCACATCCCTAGGGGTACACGACGTGTCTCACCAAGCCTAGTCATTCCATTATCTCATGATCACATGGCATACACTTTTCCACAATAAAAAACATTTCTTTGAGGTACATGGAATATAGATGTCACCATGGCAGTCATCATTCCATTATGCTCGTTCTCGTGTACACTAAACCGTGTCCGTGTACTTGGTTGTGTCTGAGTACATGACTTTTCCCATGTACTTCCCAAGTACACGGCATGTGGGGCCACATGTCCACCTAGACGTGTACTCCCTGTACACGCTGATCTAGTCAAAAAAGGGTCACATGGAATGTGATACATGTCATGTGGCATGTGATACTTATCTCCACACGGAAACCCTAGTTTCGTACTGAAGCAGCTACATGGTGTGTGTTCATAGGACTACATGTTGTGTAGACCAAAATTTCATGAAAATTCTATAAAGTTCACACATCTTCACTCATGTTATTTTTAGTTACCGATTCTATCCCGAATCATGTCTTATGATGCGGATATAAGGTTTATTGAATCTCTTTATCATCATTGTTTGGATTTTGAGAAAATCTAGTGCTCGGGAACCACCACCATTTCACCCTGTTGATACTGCATGGCCAAACTATGAAAAATAACTCATGATCAATCCATAGATCTACTAAAATTATCATATACTAAAATCATATCATTGAATATTCATACCAAATCTATAGTATCAATCTGTTTCACCAAATAACAAATGTTCAATGATCGTTCACTGGTTAATCATTGAATCACAATCAAAAAGAAAATTTCAATGATGAGTGTACATAAAACGATGAGAGAAAACAATAAACCATAACAGTGATGAATGAACCTTGTCCTTTTTTCATTTCGGACTTAATCTTTTTTCATAGAAAGGACAAATGATTAGGTAGAAACATCAAAAATCAAAAAAAATAATAATTATCCCCAAATCCCGCAATTAAACCCACACCCACAAAATGATCGATCCACAAACCAAACCATTAATCGATTGATTTACATTCTTCATGGGATAATAAATGGGGATAAATCCAAAAAATAAACATCCTACCTTGATTTGGATCAATCACTAATGAAGAGAGAATCCTCACCATTTTCATTAGTGATATCCTTGATTTCTGTTAGCACACTGATCACCAAAGATCAATCTGTTGATCCATAATCTCTATATCTTCCAACACTCCTCTATGATCTCCTATAAATTATCAGAGTTATGAGTATAACTCTAAAAATTAGTTTTAATATCATATTTAAGGAGGGAAAGTTAAGTCCCTATGTCAATGAAATAAAATAAATAATTTATTTTATTTATTTTTTTAATCTGTCTATGACAACACTTTAACCAAACATCTAACACCGAAAAAGTTTATGTCATGCCTATATTAAATCCTATACTCTAAGATCAACATAGGCCTCAAAGTTTTTATCCGAGCCTCCATTTAATATTTATTCCAAATTTTTAGGATAACTACATGAACATGATATTAATATATTTAATATATTTTAAAAATTAATTCTAGGATCACCAGACCTTGTAATCTCACATCATATTAGTTCCTAACTCCAAAAATATTCACAGAAATATTCCAAATTATTACATGGAAAAAACTGAGTTGTTGTGTCTTCTCTCTCTTCTAGAGGAATTACTTACAAGGATTATCCTAAAGTCATCCTCAGATGACTTTGAAACATTTTCCAATATCCAAGTTACATGAAAACAACTTCATAAGGCTTCTAATACCTTTATTAACCCCTGATTCTTTCAAGGATCGTGTATTGTCTATTTGGGAATCTTTCACTCACAACTTTCTTATCGTGCTAATTGTGGGAAGTAAAATAGGGGTATTTTTTAATTATAATATTTATATCAAACACATGAATCACTTAATGCTTTTCTAGATTCTAAAAAATGGGGATACCTCCGATCAGTCTATATGTATCTAATTATATATTTCTTTCTTTGGGGAAATATCAAAATTGAATTAGGAAAACCCTATTTTGAAATATATGAATATAAATCAGTAAGATTGTTTTATAAAAAAAATCAAGAAGATGGTTTTAAATTATATATTAGAAATACTTTTTCAATGACTTATCGATGCTTCCATCTATTTAATCCAAAATGCATAAGTTTCATTTGGATAAAGGAAGTAGGTTATTTTGAAAATATCCTGAGGTACCATTGGGGTGCGTGAACCCTCGTTCCTTGAAGGAAACACCAATAGGAAAAACTGAATACCTAATTGAAGGGATGAAGAACCTAAATAATGAATATTGGAAAGTGATATTTATAGTTTTATATTTTATAAAAAAAGTAATAATAATTTTTAGGATGAAATTTCCTTAAGGGGGGATAATGTAATGACCCAAAAAATGTTCTTAATTAAATAATGTATATATTGCCTCTCTTTAAATCTTATAATGTTTTAAAATAGTGTCACATAGAAGGAATTTTAATTTTTCTTTAAAAATTGAACATCGTGTGTTTATATGAACTATTACAACTAGGAATAGTAAAGGGAAAGAAAACAAATATTAGAAACCAACAACACTTTATTTCATTTCTTAACAATGTTGCATTAAATCTAAAACAAAACCCAATATCATACCAAATATTACAATGGGGAGACAAATTTTGGATAAATAAAGTAAATTATAAAAAAATGTGATACTTTGATGCCCTTGATTCATTTCACCCTATGAACATCACTATAATAGAGGAACATAGAGTTACTAATACAATATTCATTTTGGAAACAATATCAAACCTTGATTGAATAAAAGTGAATGATGAATTGTAATAATATTGGTGTATTTATAGGGAAATATGATCATTCAACATGAGGAATGTTTTCCAATATTACTAGTGTGCATTATTTCCATTAATCAATAAAATAGTTGGTAATTATTATTTTTGTTGGCGTAATAAATTAACTATCATGATTATTTTATAATTATGTTTTAGAAGATATATAAATATTTTAATTTATGTCTAAAATATATTTTATGATAAACTTATAAGATTAAAATAAATTTTATTTTTGAAAAATTTTCTTATAAAACACTTCTTTAATGATAATATAAATTAATGAATTCATGTGTAATTTTTATAACAGTCTGACAATTTACAATATCATAAAAGCTGTTAATTTTAATTAAATAATGATTTTATTTAAATGATAAGTTTATCATTCTAAAAATATTATTTTTGATAAAATAAATTTTTTTTTTGGATTCAGAACATCGAAATTATCTTAGGGTGAATTTATGGAAATTTTCTAAAAAAGTTGATTTTTAGGGTGAAAAGTGAAAATACATTTTTTACAAAATACCATAAATATTTGAAATAATAATTATATGATAATTATTTAAAATTTATTAAACCTTATTATTGAACAAATTTTATTTAATTAATTGTATAATACATAATTTTTTACACTTATAAACACATGCCTAGCATTTTGAAAACCACGATTTTACCTTTTCTAAAAAAATGTTTTTATGAGTTATACGCATATCACATTAGAATTGATTTTTATCACTATTATAAATTTAATAAAGTAAAATGAATTTAATATTTGGAATTATAAGTTCCAAATTTGATAAGAATTTCATTTTCATTTTTAGGTACAAAAAAATATATTGTGGTAAAAAAAGATTTACCGCAGTATAGGTAAAATAATGTAACGAGTTAAAGTTAAATAGTAAAAGCATAAAATAACTAAAAATGAAAAAATTAAATGGGTGGTTGTGTTTTTTAACATACTTAACCAAAAATTACAACATTAATTATCAACCAAATTCATTTAAATTAATTTCACTCAAAAGTGGTTATCTTTAAATATAAAATAATCATTATTTAATCACTTAAAACCACCCCGCATCAAGTAGAAATACCCTCATTACCCCCTCAATTTCCACACGAAAGACTTTGAGCATGATTTATCTCTAAATAATCCTCTCAAGAGTATCTCAAAGGTGATTTCAATTTTCTAAGGAATTCCTCTCTAGATTTAAGAAGCATTCTTCCAAGGTAAGGGTCCTTAATCCTTCTCTTTTCTTTTTCAAGTTCATTACTTTTTTTGTATTGTATTTTTGAATTCCTTTTTCTTATAATTCCATGATTTTTATCCCATGGTATTATGTTCCATTTGATATGTTTTAAATTATAGTTCATTTATTATAGAAACCCAAGCCTTTACACATATCATTACATGATTTTAAGTATAATTAAACATCAAAATTCATGCGAAGGATCGTAGAGTATAGTGTCTTAGAGATTAGGTACACAATTAAACATCATGATTCCAAAATAAGAACACATTTTATTTAATATTCATAAAGATCTCCTAAATTCCTTTAATCCCTGACATCGGCATAGGATAAACTGAGGATAACATGAATAAAGGGATGAGCTAAAAGCCCAGTAAGGGAATAAACATTAAAATAAAGATTAGCACATGGGTTAGAAGGCATAACATAATGATATAAAAAGTCATGGAACATGATTAAATATAAGGAATCATAACATGGGATCATATAATCATGGATTCATAATAATGTAGAAATAACATAAAACATGAATTTAGCGTGAGTGGAGGATTTTTTAACATAGACGATCACAAGTCAAGACTAACCACCAAGACTGTTTCACATGGAGTATGAGTCAAGGAAACCCACCCAGACCATTGCACATAAAGTCTCATTAGACTAAATATTACCCAATTAATTAGAGTGTTATCTGCTCTCACCCATAATAACATGTTCATGAATATTTTTTCTATATAAAGAAACGTACATAAGAAATCAAACATAAACATAAGGGTTACCCATGGAAAGAATTGGTTAGTAAGATCCCTGTAATCCTACATGAAAAATGGGGGTTCAAAACCCATTGGGAGTAGGTACTATAGAAATACTATAGTGGTACTGTAGCAGTGGTAGTATTGTAGCAACGGAGGTACTGTAGCAGTAGTAGCAGAACACTATAGCAGCGATGGGTATTGTGCGGCACTGTAGTAGGCGGGTACTATAGCAGCACTATTCACAGAATGGGCCTTGGGCTAAAAAATTGGGCCTACGAGCCTTGTATTGGGATACATGCCCACCGGGCCTTTGTACTATGTAATGGGTCTCCCTATACTTAGTTAAAAGAGGTATTTTATTTGCTTCAATAATAAAATGAGGCTTTGGCCCCAACCTTTTAAAAAAATGGAAAGAATTCGGTATCATAATCATGTCATAAAGCATAATAAATGGGTGTATCATAAAAGTGTCCATGAAAGAAAGGAATTAAATAATAAATGGACATACAAAAAGTAAAATAGTCATAGATTGTGATTATTCATGTCAAAATGAAGTGATAATATGTAAAAAATGTATTTAGGAAACTTTAGAAATAAAATATTTTAGTACGGTTTAAGGAAAATGTTAAAGACCATTTAAAGAAGAAAAGGGAATAATATTTTATATAAAACTAAAAGTGACCCAATAAAGTTTTCATAATAAAATTATTGATTTTATAAAAATAATAGTGGCTTAAAATAGATTATAGAGTGCACTTAAAATTGGGTAATAATTTGAAAAGATCCCTTAAATCGGGCTTGCTTATCAGAAAGAATTAAGTAGGGAACCTTTTAAAAACATGTACATCCCCGAAAAACAAAAAGATGAATGGATATAGATAAATGATTTTTGAAAATATACATATAATTTTTAAGATGTACATAAAAATAAAAAAAAGAATTTTTTTGGGTAAAAAGAGAAAAGGGGTAACCCAGAGGAATAATGGAGGTTCGGGTAGAATCCCTTACCTTAAGTCTGAATGTGTTCTTCACTTAATCTTAATGTCATGGATAATCAAATTAAATTCATTAATTAATAAATACATAACCCTTTATACATTTATTTGATTTATTATAACTTTATTAATTTCCTTTATGTCCTTTTTTTTGGGTTAAGAGGTTCAATTTCATCGTTTAGGAGTGTTGGTTTCTTTGGTTTTCATGATCGGTTTACTAGTATACATGTAAGAAAGGTCGTATAAAGTGGTGGTAATTATCTAGAATTGAAAATATGTGTTATTAATTATATTATATAGGTTAAATTTTTCTTATATATCATTTGGTGTTATGGAATGAGGATAAACCATTAGATAAATAGTTAATGAAAATCGTTTGGGTTTATTATGGAGGTTTTCGATCACAGTGAACTCATTTTGTTTTATAAATTAATATAATGTGTAAAAAATGATTCTAGAACATTAAATAAGTTATAATACATATATTATAATCTTTTTCAACCATAAAAATGGTTTCATGTCCAGAATTGAAAACGGTAATGTAAATTGAAAACTTCGTCATCCTTGAATGTTATAAATTAACATATCACAGATGTTGTTTTCATTTTTAGTATAAAAGGAGGGGGAAAGAGTGATGATTGTGAATTATTCCATTATCATAAAAACATTAAAATATATTTAAGGTATTTTATTTATCATACTATTTTTATGAGGGGAGGTGAGGATAGAAAAAGAAAAGAAAGGAACTTGAAAAGAAATTAAAAGAAAATGAAGAGGGTTTACCTCTTGATTCATTCTTCTTCAGAACCTCCTTAGGGTATTGGTTTTGGTATTTTATTAACACCAATAGATCATGGAAATGGGGGATATTATTTGGAGGATATTTGATAAAAATCAAGATAAGGTTCAAGGTTTGAGAGGTGTGAGGAGAATAGGAGGTGAGGGGTGGTATTTATAGTGGAGGCGAGAGTTGTTTTCTCATTATTTTACTCACTATTTTATTATTTTTCTCATTATAAGAAATAGTTATTATTTTTTAGAATAAATACATTAATTATTAAATTTTAATTATAACCAATGGTCACTTACATCATCCATGACTCAAGTATGACTCAAAAATTCATTTATGTACTTGCACTATAAATTAACATATTTCACTATTCACCAAAAATTCAAGTATTTTATAAAAATCCAAAAAAAATCAACCTAACCATTTTTTGACATGTAGAATTAAAAAATGAACTCCATTTTATAAAATTAATTTTCTAAATATAAGAAATTTTAATTAAAATCATCATTTACTTGGAAAATACATATTTTAAAATTATAACTGCTTTTATATCACTTTGAAAAATTAATTAAGGCCTCATAAAATTATATTATAATCATGAGACATCAAAATAATAATTTATGAATACATTTTATGAAAATAAATTTTCTTTGAAATTATTAAATTGGTCATAAAATCGTAATTAAATATTTATCACTTGCAAAAATACTAACAATTAATTAATAATTTTTAAAATATTTATTTAATTATTCTATGATATAATTATATCATATTGTCACTTATAGGATTGATAAATTTTATTTATACTTTCATTGGTGATTTTTCTGTTCAATGGTCTGATTTACTATTCTTAAGGGTCATGTTACTATTCCAAAGGTCAAGTTACCATTCCTTTGGTATATGTTCCTTAACTTCTAGAAATGCATTTTATTTCATTAATTCTTCATTTATAAAGTTCTTATTGTGTTATTAATGTTCTCTTATGTGATTATACTATATGGAATATAAGAAGGTAATTTCATTGATAAAATTTTTGGGTCGTTACATTCTTCCCCCCTTATGAAATTTCGCCCTAAAAATTTTGTTTTACATTCTACATTGAAAAATATGTGTGGGTACTTTTCCTTCATCACTTCCTTCGATTCCCATGTTGCCTCTTTGTACTTATGGTTTCTCAATATTACTTTGACTATGTGAGTATTCTTGTTGCATAGAACTTTATCTCTACGATCCAAGATCTTCACTCATAAGAAATATCATTCTCCAACTATACCACCTCTGAATTTAGTATATGTGAGGGATCCAGTATGTACTTCCTCAAGAGGGATATGTGGAATGTATCGTGTACTTGATACATGGTTGGTGGAAGTTCTAGTTGATAGGTCACAACTCCGACATGATCAAGGATCTCGAAGGGGCTGATGTACCTAGGAATTATCTTCCCTTTCTTCCCAAATCTCATGATACTCTTACATGGAAATATGCGGAGTAATATCATGTCTCTAACCTTAAACTCCAGGTCCCATCGATCATTGTATGCATAGCTATTTTCTATCTTTGGGATGACTTGATGTGATGCTGAATGGTTTTCACCTTCTCCACCATTTCTTTGACCATTTCATGTCCTAGAATCTTACATACACCAATTTCATCCCAACATGTCGGTGTTCTGCACCTTTTCCCATAAAGGGATTCATATAGGGACATTCAGATACTCGAATGGAAACTATTGTTGCAAGAGAACTCAACCAAAGGTATATGTTGGTACCATCCTCCTTTGAAGTCCATAGAACACGCTATCAACATGTCTTCTAGTGTCTAAATAGTTTGCTCAGATTGGATATCAGTTTGAGGATTATAGGTTGTATTGAAGTTTAGGTCAGTTCTTAGATCATATTAGATACTTTTCCAGAACTTCAAGGTGAATCTCATATCTCAATTAGATACAATTGATAGTTTTACTCCATTAATTCTTACCAATTATTTGATATATATCCGTGTAATTTGATCCAGTGATAACTCCTCTCGAATTGTGATAAAGTGAGTTTTATTTTAAGATGATACCAAATAAACCGTATAGAATTGTTTCATCTAGATGTATTTAGAAGTCCAATGAAAAATTCCGTGGTAATTTTTTCCATTTCTATGTTGGTATGGGTAATGGTTTCATCATCCCTTTAGACTTTCTCCTTTCAGCCTTCACTTACTGACACACCAGAAACTTTGGTGTATATCTTTTGATTTCCTTTTTCATATTGTCCCACTAAAAGTTCTCCTAGAGATCTTGATATATCTTTGTTCTCCCTGGGTGAATAGAGAAGGTTCAATTATGTGTGTCATTTAGAATCTCTTTATTTATCTCTATATTTGATGGTACACATAGTAATGAACCAAATATTATGACTCCATCCTCATCAATATTGAACTCGGAGGATTTCCATTCTTGATAGCTTCCACCTTTTTCTGAATTTCCACATCATTTCTTTGAGAACCCTTTATTTTCTCCATAAGGGATGGTTGAGAAATAATTTAAGAAAGGATTGATGATGTTATTCCCTTAATTATTCCCATTTCCATACTTTATAAGTCTAAGAAGATTGGATCCTTATTAATTCTCATCATTGATAAAGATGCGGGATCCTTTCTACTTAGAGAATATGACACCTTATTTACCTTACCAGGATGGTAGTGAATTGAGCAGTCATAATCCTTGATTATCTCTAGACATCTTACTTTTGTGAAAATATATATTTGAGACTCTTATAATCAGTATATATCTCACACTTCTCTCCATAGAGATAATTCCACCATATTTTCAACATGAAGATCACAACCGCCAACTCCAGATTATGTGTAGGATAGTTTTGCTCATGAATTTTCAATTTCCTTAAGGAATAGGCTATCACTTTATCATTTTTCATTATTACATAGCTTAATCCTTTCTTTGAATCATCATTTTACACCACAAAGAGTTCTCCACTTTTCAGGAGTTTGAGTATTGGCGCAGTGATGAGTATCTTTTTTAGCTCCTTATGGATTTCATCGCATTCTTGAGTCCTGACAAAATTTTCCCCCTTCCCTGTTAGCTTGTTTATTGGGTTTGAAAATCATGATAGGTTCTTCACAAATCATCGATAATAACCATCTAGGCCAAGGAAACTATATATCTCTCTTACAGAAGTTTTCCTATGACACTCTTCGATTGTCTTTGTCTTAGAAGGATCCATAGATGTCCCATTGCTGGTAATAACATGCCCCAAGAATTATACTTCCTCCATCCAGAACTCACATTTAATATACTTTCCATAGATTTTCTCTCTTCGCAAAGTCATCAACACAGTATTCAAATGCCATTCATGTTCCTCCTTACTCTTAGATTATATTAGAATGTCATCGATAAAGACTACAAAAAAATTATCAAGGTAATCCCTAAAGACACTATTCATTAAGTCCATGAATATTTCAGGGGCATTAGTGAGTCCAAAGGACATCACTATGAACTCATAGTGTTCATACCTTGTTCTATAGTATTTATTGGGAATATCTTCTTTCTTCACCTTTAATTGGTGATATTCCGATGGAAGGTCCACCTTAGAGAAATAATTGTCCCCACATATCACGATTTTATTGAGCTCGTGATAATCAATGCAAAGGAGCATTGATCCATCCTTCTTATTGACAAATAGGATTGGTGCACCCCATGGTGAAGCACTTGGGCATATAAAACCCTTTTCTAGATTCTCCTATAACTACTTCTTCAATTATTCTAGCTCAATGGTGGCTATTCTTTAAGGTTTATTTGATATAGGCATATATCCAAGAATATGATCAATTTAGAACTCAACCTCTCGATCAGGAAGAACACCGGGAGATTCATCAGGGAATATATCAATGTAATCCCTTAAAATGGGCATGTCTTTGATCATGATCATCTCCTTTATCTCAATCATTTGAGTGAGATATTCTTTCTCATAAGGAAGTAATATCCACACTTGAGATGATGACTATGAAAGAGATTCATCTTCCTCTTTACACTTGTAAATAATTGGAGGATGCTTTGGGATGTGAAGAGTGATCCCCCTTTACTAACAGTTGATGTTGGATTTGTATAAAGATAGCCAATTCATTCCCAACATATCATTAAACTCCACAAAAGGGAGTAAGAATAGATTTTTTGGGAGGTTTAGTCCACAAACATTAACTGAGGAGGAGTTACATACTTTAGATGAAATAATTTCCCCATTAGTTGTTCTCACATATAACTCAACCTCCATATTTTGAGGTGATGTTTGAATAGTTATACTAAACTTGAAAGATATGAAATAATTTTTATAACTAGAATAAAATAGTATATTTTCTATTCTTGAATGAATAACCAGCATACCTATCACCATATAGTTGTCTGGATCCACCTCAGTAGTAGTGATAGCATATGCCCTTCCTTGTTGTCTTGGAGATTGTTGTTGATTGTCTCCGAAAACCTTGGTCTTAGGGCATTGGTTTGAAAAATACCCATGTTCCTTGTAGTTGAAACACTATGCTACAGGTTGAGTGTTAATCTGAACCTTCCTTTCTTCTTCCACGTTAGTGGAATTCTTTATGTCCCTTCAGTAGTTCTTAGCCATATGCCACATTCTTCCACAATTTAATCATTTCTTGGTTCCTGTTAGACAGTTCCCAGGATGCTTCTTCCCACAATTTTTACATGTGGAATATTCAGTCTTCTTTCTATCATGGGATTTATTTTCTGATCCACCCATATTAGACTCCATTTTCTACTTTTTTCACCAGGACCATGAGACCATTGAGATTCTCTGGTCTCCATTTCAACCATTAGGGAACAATAGACAATCTCCTCATAACTATTTAAGTCTAGAATCACCAGTGCTTTTTATAGACTCAACTTTAGTCCGTTAAATAATCGATCCACCTTGATTTCGGTGTTCATGAAAAAGATGTAGGCATATCTTGCAAGCCTTATAAAGTTTGCTTCATACGTTTCGATAGACTCATCTTCCTTATACTTAAGTCTAAGGAACTCTCTTTCTATCTTGAGATATAGGGTTTCAGGAAAATATTTATTTAAAATCATTTTCTTGAATTCCTCCCAATCCATGGAATCAATTTCCTCCTTAGACTTCATATTTTTTATCCATGTGCACCACTGATAAGCTTCCCCATAAAAATTATATACTACTAGCATAAATTTCTCTTTTCGGAGTATTTGAGGATAGAAAATATCTTTTCAATGGGGTTAATCCAATATTCTGCGAGGAGGGTATCAGAAGATCCACTAAACATGGTAGGCCTTTTCCACATGAATGATTTAGTGGAAACTTTCTCTTTCCTTGTAGAATGAGGTAATTCCATACAATTAAAATTATTATTCATAACTTGATCCAGCTGAGAAAGTACTTTCAAAGTTTTGAGCACCTGTTCCCATCATATTTGGCATATAATTATGGAAATAATCACATTTCCTATCACATTGATTATTGGTATGTGTTCTTCTATTTACCTCTATTAACAAAGAAAAAAAGTACAATTAGGGGGCATGAATACTTATCTAATAAGCATAAAAATGAAACCTTAAACATAAAAGGATAAACTCTTAAAAAAAAGTATATCCTAACTTGTGATTCCCTAGGTTTCAATCTTGGTTATTCATGATCTGTTTCCTAACATATATTCTTATGGTAATTTTATTTGTTCCCTTAATAATGGTTTGTGTTGGTCAGAGTAGAGTACTCAAGAGGGGGGGTGAATTGAGTATCTATTAAAAAAATTAAAAAGTATTTTAAAATGGTTCCCCAATAAAGTTAAATACAGCCTAGTTAATCAAGGTTATACTATTATGAAAGTTTGACTATTTAAATAACTTTTTAAAAGATTGATTAATTCTCAGTAATCTTAATATTGGTTATTAAAATTACTTTTAAAGCTATTATAATAAGGAAATACAATTATAACTTCTTTCCAAGATTAACTATCAAAGTAAATTTAGTGAATTCTGAATTAAATAGTAAAACAGAGAAAACTAAAAGAAACAACACAGCGGATATAAAACAATTGGTTCGGTCTCAAGACGAGACCTAGTCCACTCCACTTGGTGATCACCTGCCACCAAGCATTTTATATAAATAAACTAGATACACAACCTGTATTTGGATTTACAACAGTACACAAGACTGTCCAGGTCACACGACCTCTTCCACAGTTCTTCGTGGGTATGAACAAACAGGTTATACACAACCTCTTCTACACTTATCTGTGGGAATACACAGGTGTAAAAATATTTAAGAGAAAGGATATCTTGTATCCTTTAGTTTGATTATGACAACCTTGCTTTTATTACAAACTTAAACATGATTTATTACATAAAACTTCACTTGATACAACAAAGAATATTGAGAGGTTTAGTGTATTTTGGGCTTAGGATCATTACATAAAAACTTAAAACATGAAATACAACATCTTTATTGAAAACTTCCTTTACATGACCACTACATTCCCTCGTACTTATCATTGCATGGGATAACCTGAGGACATGCATAAGAAAAGGGTGATCTATAAAGCCCAGTAAGGGAGTACACATGGAATAACATGAGGAGTACAATACATGTTAGACAATAGGCATATCCATAGAGCATAAAAGAAACATGAACATAAAGGCCTGATAAATCATGATAATCATAACATGGAAATGTGGCAACAACACTTAACATGGAATTAGCATGAGCCAAGGCTCATTGCACATGGAGCATTAGTAAATCCTCATTGCACATAACGCACGAGTAAACCCTCGTTTCACTTGAATTATCGTGATTAAATAATCATTGAACATGACGTATCATGATACTATACTTTATCCAATGCATTGGAGCGCTATAAGGGCGCACCCTTCTTAAACATTTCATTTCATGCATAAGTGTGCCACATGGATCATAAAACATGGATTCATAAAATATAATAATTTATTACACGATAAAGGAATGTGGAATTCATACATGAAACTTCATAATTAATAAGTAAATATTCATAAAGGTGAATACCCTTGATGGAGAAATGGGCATGGTATTCACTACACAATGGCTTTTTCTTAGAAAATCGGTGCGATTTCGGCAGCATAACGGCATGACATAAGAATTCATAAAAATGGTTGATGAGAGAGAAAGGGGTTCCTCATCATATTTAAATGTAATGGACAGTAAGGAGGTCATTTAGATACATTTCCCAACAATTTTAATGGAATTTAGATTCATAAAACCAAAGTATTTCTTGAATGTAAAAGAGGAGAGAGAAGTTCCTTTCGGAATTTTGGCATAGTAACGGGTGTACATGGGAGGAATTTAATGAGAGAGAAAGGGATCTCCCATCATTCAAAAAATAAGAGGGCAGTATGGGGGAGGTGAGAAATCATACCCCAACATTCATAATTGAAATTAAATGGGAAATACAACTTAAATAAAATTGACAAAAATGAGAAAGGAAGAAAAAACCCTTACTTGGAAGTGTGCTTCCAAAGGCTAGAGAGAGGCTTCTTGGGAGCTTGGGGCACCTTGGAAGGATTCTAGAGAGATTTGGGCAGAGTTTGTATGAACTAAAAAGGCTTTGAGTGAGGAGGAAGTGGGAGTTTGGGTGGGTTTATATAGGAAAGGTGAGGGGATTCTTTATTATTTAGGTTTGGGAACCCTTATATTAAATTAATCCAAACCACAAACCATCCCATGGTTTTTGACCATGGTTTTTGGAAAAGGGAAGAGGAAAACAATATTTTATAAGGTCAAGGTCCTAACTTCTTAAAATAATAAGGTTTCTTATGTGGAGGTGAGTCACGCTCCCATGGAAATTAATTTAAAAAGGCAAGGTGTTGAATAAGTCTTAAGGGGTCCATTAATGCTTTGAAAAGTAAGTCAATAAAACCTAAAATCACATTATTTTAATGGTAAAACATATATTGGCCGAACATAAAGATTATAGTATTTTATTACATCACTATTGGGTCATTATGATGTCATAAAACACATTATATATTTAAACGATATTTAATTTTTACCCAAAAATTTGAGTGTATCGGAAAATTATGAAAAATTCACCATTGAATAATTTCGACTTCCTGATTCCAAAAATAAAATTTATTTTATCTAAATAATTTTCTAAATATGTTAATTTTTACTTTTAAAATAAAAACCGATATTTATCAAAAATTCACGGGTTTTGACAAAAATGGATTTCAAATCTTAATAAAAATTATAATTGCATTCATAAAATTATAAGATCGTTTATATTTAATAAAAATTAATTTAATAATAATAATAATATTTTATTAAAATATTATTTAATTCAAAAAACCCTTAATTTAATAAAATAGAATTCTTAATTAGATAATAACTAAAAACACTATTTGTACTTTAAAAACTATTTACAATGTATCAAAAATGACTAGAAATTATATTCATTATTATGTACAAAAAAATAATGTACATTAACATAGTACTACTTATTTGTTACATAACCCCTTAAAACAGCTGCATAAGACCTAAGGGTAAGGTGTGCGATGGTGACAGACTCTTGGGGTGGCTCGGATAACATCGCTCAAGTGGTAATTTCTATCAACTTCCACTTCTCCCGTAGATGATCTCGTTCGAGCTTGACATGATGAAGCTCAGCTTGGGCTTGGTCAAGGGCGAAGCCCAAAGATGCCACCTCTTTTCCGAGCTCCGACAAATGGGCTTTGTACGGAGCAATTCTACTGGATGAGGCCATCGCTTCTTTTGTCTGGGTAAATTTGGATTTATTAAAGCACTATATTTATACTAATCATGTGATCACTGTTCAACGGCTATATTAGCAACGATAAAAATTCTTAACATAAAACCAATGAAGTTGAAATTTTATATAAACATAAAGAGACATTTAATTAGATCAAGAGGGATTTCCATTAATGAAACTTTGGGTCGTTACAATATTCCCCCCTTAAGAAATTTCGCCCTCAAAATTTTCCTTTTCCCACACTAAAACAGATGTGGGTAACTCAGCTTCATCACTTCCTTTGATTCCCAAGTTTCTTCTTCAAACTTGTGGTTTCTCCACAACACCTTGACGAGGGGCATTGTCTTATTTCGTAGAACTTTTTCTCTACGATCTAATATCTTCACCGGTTACTCCTCATAAGAAAGATCATCTTCCAATTGTACCACCTCAGAAGAGAGTACATGTGAAGGGTCTGGTTTGTACTTCCTTAAGAGGGATACATGAAAGACATCATGTACTTTGGCCATAGTAGGTGGAAGCGCTAGTTAATAGGCTACAGCCCCGACACGATCAAGAATATCGAAGGGGCCAATGTACCTTGGACTTAACTTCCCTTTCCTTCAAAACCTCATGAACTTCTTCCATGGAGATATGCGTAGAAACACTATGTCTCCAACTTTAAACTCAAGGTCTCATTAACGATTGTCGGCATAACTCTTCTATTGACTCTGGGCTGCCTTGATATGCTGCTGAATGGTTTTCACCTTCTCCACCATTTCTTCGACCATTTCTAGTCCAAGCAGCTTACGTTCACCGACCTCATCCCAACATGCCGGTGTTCTGCACCTTTTCCCATATAGGGCTTCATATGGTTCCATTTGGATGCTTGAGTGGAAACTGTTATTATAATATAACTCAACCAGAGGAAGATGTTGATACCATACTCCTTTAAAGTCCATTGAGCATGCTCTCAACATGTCCTCTAGTGTTTGGAAAGTCTGTTCGGATTGTCCATCAGTTTGAGGATGATAGGTCATACTGAAGTTCAGTTTAGTATTCAGAGCATGTTGAAGACTCTTCCAAAACTTAAAGGTGAATCTTGGATCTCAGTCAGACACAATAGATAGTGGTACTCCATGCAACCTTACCACTTCCCTGATATATATCTGTTCCAGTTGATCCAAAGAGAAATCCTCCCGAATAGCAATGAAGTGTGCAGTCTTTGTAAGATGATCCACAACAACCCAGATTTCATTGTTGCCTTTGGATGTCCTCAGAAGTCTGATGACAAAGTCCATGGTGATGTTCTCCCATTTCCATTCTGGTATGGGCAATGGTTGCATCATCCCCTTAGACTTCTGCCTCTCTACCTTCACTTTCTGACACATCAGGAACTTTGATGTATATTCAGTGATCTCCTTCTTCATATTATCCCACCAAAAGTTTTCTCGGAGATCTTGATACATCTTTGTGCTCCCTGGGTGAATAGAGAAATTCGAACTATGTGCGTCATCCAAAAGATCCTTCTTTAGCTCCAGACTTGATGGAACACATAGTCTTTTCCCAAACTGCACAATTCCTTCTTCATTAACATTAAACTCTGAGGATTTCCCTTTTTTGATAGCTTCCACTTTTTCTTGAATTCCCACATCATCCTTTTAAGCAACCTTTAACCTTTCCAAAAGAGATGGTTGAGCAATCATTTGTGAAAGGATTGATGATGTTCCCTTCTTTATGATTACCACTTCCATCTTCATCAAGTCTAAGAAGATTGTATCCTTCTCAATTCTCATCATTGAAAGAATTGTTGGGTCCTTTCTACTTACGGAATCTGCCACCTTGTTCGCTTTCCCAGGGTGGTAATGTATTGAGCAGTCATAATCCTTGATGAGCTCTATCCACCTTCTCTGGCGCATATTAATCTCTTTCTGTGTGAATATATATTTAAGACTCTTGTGGTCAGTATATATCTCACATTTCTCTCCATAGAGATAATGTCGTCAGATTTTCAAGGCAAAGATCACCGCCTCCAACTCCAGATCATGCATTGGATAGTTTCGCTCGTGGATTTTCAACTGCCTTGAGGCATAGGATATAACTTTATCATTCTACATCATCACACAGCCTAAGCCCTTCTTTGAAGCATCACTGAATACCACAAAAAGTTCCCCACTTGTGGGTAAAGTGGGCACAAGTGCAGTGATAATCCTCCTTTTCAACTCCTTGAAGCTTTCTTCGCATTCATCACTCTAAGAAAATTTTACTCCCTTCCGAGTTAGCTTGGTAAGAGGGTTGGACAATTGTGAAAAATTCCTCACAAATCATTGATAATATCCAGCTAACCCCAAGAATCTACGAATATCCGTTACCGATGTTGGCCTCGGCCAACCCTCAATTGCATTTGTTTTAGAGGGATCCACAGATTTCCCATTGCTTGTGATGATATGGCCCAAGAATGAGACCTCTTTCAACCAGAACTCACACTTGCTATAATTTTCATAGATATTCTCCTTGCACAAAGTCTCTAGTACAGTTCTTAAATGCTCCTCATTATCCTCCATGGTTTTGGAGTATATTAGAATGTCATCTATAAAGACTACCAAAAATTTGTCAAGGTAATCTCTAAAGACTCTATTCATCAAGTCCATGAAGATTGTTGGAGCATTGGTGAGTCCAAAAGGCATTAATATGAATTCATAGTGCCCGTATCTTGTACGAAAAGCATTCTTGGAGATATCATCCTTCTTCACCCTTACTTTATAATATCTTGACCGCAAGTCCACCTTGGAGAAGTATTGTGCTCCACACAGCTGATCGAACAAGTCATCAATTCTTGGGAGAGGATACTTGTTCTTTATCGTGATTTTGTTAAGTTCACGATAATCGATGCAAAGCCGCATTGACCCATCCTTCTTCTTGACGAAGAGGACTGGTGCACCCCATGGTGAAGCACTTCGGCATATAAATCATTTATCCAGATTCTCCTGTAGTTGTTTCTTCAGCTCTTCAAACTCAGAAACAGCCATTCTATATGGAGTCTTGGATATTGGTAGCGCCCCAGGTATAAGTTCAATCGAGAACTCAACATCTCTTCTAGGAGGAAGACCAGGCAGTTCCTCAGGAATCACTTCAACGAATTCCCTCATAATAGGCATTTCTTCAAGGATGGTTTCTTCTCTGGACTCAATCATCTGATCCAGATACGCATGCTCATAGGGCAGTAATATCCATGCTTAAGATGATGGAGCTAAAGGAGATTCATCTTCCTCCTGACCCTTGTAAAGAATCGGGGGTCTATTCTTCATATAGAGTGTGATTTCCCTCTCCCGACAATTTATGTTGGCTCTATATAAGGAAATCCAATCCATGCCAAGAATTGCATCAAATTCCACCAGAGGGAGTATGATTAGGTTCGCTAGGAAATTCAATCCACATATTATAATAGGGGAGTACTTATATTCATGGGATACAATTATTGCCCCATTTGTCATACTCACCGACATCTTCACTTCCATGATTTGTGGTGGTGCTGGGATTGTTCTACTAAACTTTTGAGATATAAAAGAATGCGTAGAACCTGAATCAAAAAGTATGTTCGCTATTCTTGAATGAATAACTAGCGTACCTGTCACCACTTCTTTTTTGGGGTTCACTTCGGCAGAAGTGATGGCAAAATCTCTTCCTTGCTGCCTTGGAGGTTGTTGGTCGCCTCCGAAAACCCTTGGATTAGGGCACTGATTTGCAAAATGACCCGGTTCTTTTCATTTGTATCATTAAAAAACGCGTTGAGGTTCGAACAGAGTGTTCCTCTCCTCTGTCGCAGTCGTGGGTCTTTCTTGCCGACAATTAACAGCTAGGTACCCTTCTCTTCCACACATGAAGCATTTCCTCATCCCCTTAAGGAAATTTCCAAGGTGCTTCTTCCCGCACTTTTGGAAAGTGGGGTGTTGGATCTTCTTAACACCGTTGGATTTATCCATCAGACCACCATCATTGAAGTCCACCTTACTCTTCTTGTCCCCATGATACCCCTGTGATTCCCCGATCTCTATTTAGACCTTGAGGGAACATCGGACAATTTCCTCATAGCTGTCGAAGTCACGGATCGCTAATGCTTTCTGCAAGCTAGGCTTCAGCCCACCAAAGAAGTGGTCAACCTTGCATTCGGGGGTAACGATAAAGACGGAAGCGTATCGTGCAAGCCTTGTGAAGTTTTCCTCGTACGCTCCAACAGATTCTTCATCTTTTTTCTTGAGGGAAAGGAATTCCCTTTCCATCTTAAGCCGGAGGGTGCGTGGAAAATATTTATCGAAAAACATCTTCCGGAAATCCTTCCATTCCAACGCCTCGATATCCTCCTTAGGCTTCGTATTTTTTATCAACATCCACCATTGATCAGATTCACCCTCCATACGATAAGAAGCCAGGAGAACCTTCTCTTGTTCAGAACATTGAAGGATGGAGAAGATGTTTTCAATGGAGTTGATCCATTGTTCAGCGATCGTGGGATCGGATGATCCATTAAAAGTAGGAGGCCTTTGTCTCATGAAGCTCTCGATAGCGACTTGTTCTTTCTTAGGGGGTCTTGAATGTTCCTCTTGACCCGTGTTTCTATTCAAAACTTGAGTTAGCTGAGAGAGAAGCGTGACAAAGTTCGCGATTCCCGCTCCCATTGGATTTGGAATCTCATTAGTACAGTCATCACACTGATCTTCACAATGGTTATTAGCCTGAGTCCTCCTATTACAGGCCATTGGCAGGAATAAAAGGAAAGTTAGGGGTAAAACATAAAGGGTAATCCAAAGACAAAAGTTGATGACTTATAAATAAACTTTCATTTCCTTAACTCGTGATTCTATAGGCTTTAATCTAGGCTTTTCATGATCTACTTTCTAACATATATTCGTAGGGGCATTTTTTTTAATTCCCTTAATAAGGGTTCATACTAAGCTTTTGAATTTATCAAAACATATCCCCCAGGAGGGTCATAACCAAGAGTGTAGCAAGGCTCATTTTCGTGCACCATTTCCCGTTCGAGTCTAGCTCAAAGCGGTGTTTTCGGGTTTTACCCCTAGGATACATCTATGCCAGAGCCGCCTCTACCTGCTCGTATCCAGACAGGGATGTATTTGTTTGATAAACCACTTAATCAGTACTTACCAAAACTTAGGGATGTTTTTATTATACTTAGGCTTATATATAAGGATTTACTAGGGTTTCCTAATCCCAAAAATAACTAAACCTATCCTTTGATACCAACTATGACAACCCTGCTTTTATTACAAACATAAACATGATTTATTACATAAAACTTCACTTGATACTACAAAGAAGATCGAGAGGTTTAGTGTATTTGGGGCTTAGGATCATTACATAAAAACTTAAAACATGAAATACAACATCTTTATTGAAAACTTCCATTACATTACCACTACATTACCTCATACTTAGCATTGCATGGGATAACCTGAGGACATGCATAAAAAAAGGGTGAGCTATAAAGCCCAGTAAGGGAGTACACATGGAATAACATGAGGAGTACAATACATGTTAGACAATAGGTATATCCATAGAGCATAAAATAAACATGAACATAAAGGCATGATAAATCATGATAATCATAACATGGAAATGTGGCAACAACACTTAACATGGAATTAGCATGAGCCAAGGCTCATTGCACATGGAGCATGAGTAAATCCTCATTGCACATAAATCATGAGTAAACCCTCGTTGAACTTGAATTATCATGATTCAACACTCATTTCACATGACGTATCATGATACTATACTTTACCCAATGCATTGGAGCTCTATAAGGGCGCACCCTTCTTAAACATTTCATTTCATGCATAAGTGTGTCACATGGATCGTAAAACATGGATTCATAAAACATAATAATTTATTCCAAGATAAAGGAATGTAGAATTCATACATGAAACTTCATAATAAATAAGTAAATGTGCATAAAGGTGAATACCCTTGATGGAGAAATGGGCATGGTATTCACTACACAATGGCTTTTGCTTAGAAAATCGGTGCGATTTCGGCAGCGTAACGGCGTGACATAAGAATTCATAAAAACGATTGATGAGAGAGAAAGGGGTTACTCATAATATTTACATGTAATGGAAAGTAAGGAGGTCATTTATATACATGTCCCAACAATTGTAATGGAATTTCGATTCATAAAACCAAAGTATTGCTTGAATGTAAAAGAGGAGAGAGAAGTTCCTTTCGGAATTCCGGCATAGTAACAGGTGTACATGGGAGGAATTTAATGAGAGATAAAGGGGTATCCCATCATTAAAACAATAAGAGGGAAGTATGGGGGAGTTGAGAAACCATACCCCAACATTCATAATTGAAATTAAATGGGCAATACAACTTAAAGAAAATTGACAAAAATGAGAAAGGAAGAAAAAACCCTTACTTGGAAGTGTGCTTCCAAAGGCTAGAGAGAGGCTTGTGAGAGGCTTCTTGGGAGCTTGGGGCACCTTGGGAGGATTCTAGAGAGAGTTGGGAAGAGGTTAGACAAACTCCAAAGGCTTTGAGTGAGGAGGAAGTGGGAGCTTGGGTGGGTTTATATAGGAAAGGTGAGGGAATTCTTTATTATTTAGGTTTGGGACCCCTTATATTAAATTAATCCAAACTACAAACCATCCCATGGTTTTTGCCCATGGTTTTTGGAAAAGGGAAGAGGAAAAAAATATTTTATAATTCCAAGGTCCGAACTTCTTAAAATAATAAGGTTGCTTATGTGGAGGTGAGTCACACTCCCATGGAAATTAATTTAAAAATGCAAGGTGTTGAATAAGTCTTAAGGGGTCCATTAATGATTTGAAAAGTAATTAAAACAAACATAAAATCACATTATTTTAATGTTAAAACATATATTGGCCGAAAATAAAGATTATAGTATTTTATTACATCACTATTGGGTCATTATGATGTCATAAAACACATTATATATTTAAACGATATTTAATTTTTACCCAAACATTTGAGTGTATCAGAAAATTATGAAAAATTCACCGTTGGATAATTTCGACATCCTAATTCCAAAAATAAAATTTATTTTATCTAAATAATTTTCTAAATATTTTAATTTTCACTTTTAAAATAAAAACTGACATTTATCAAAAAATTCACGGGTTTTGACAAAAATGGCTTTCAAATCTTAATAAAAATTATAATTGCATTCATAAAATTATAAGATCGTTTATATTTAATAAAAATTAATTTAATAATAATAATATTTTATTAAAATATTATTTAATTCAAAAATCCCTTAATTTAATAAAATAGAATTCTTAATTACATAATAACTAAAAACACTATTTGTACTTTAAAAACTATTTACAATGTATCAAAAACGACTAGAAATTATATTCATTATTATATACAAAAAAATAATGTACATAAACATAGTACTACTTATTTGTTACATAACCCCTTAAAACAGCTGCATAAGACCTAAGGGTAAGGTGTGCGATGGAGATAGACTCTTGGGGTGGCTCGGATAACATCGCCCGAGTGGTAATTTCTATCAACTTCCACTTCTCCCGTAGACGGTCCCGTTAGAACTTGACATGATGAAGCTCGGCTTGGGCTTGGTCAAGGGTGAAGCCTAAAGATGCCACCTCTTTTCCGAGCTCTGAAAAATAGGCTTCGTACGGAGCAATTCTACTGGACGAGGCCATCGCTTCTTTTGTCTGAGTAAATTTGGATTTGTTAAAACCCTATATTTATACTAATCATGTGATCACTGTTCAACAGCTATATTAGCAACAGTCAAAATTCTTAACATAAAACCAATGAAGTTGAAATTTTATATAAACATAAAGATACATTTAATTAGATCAAGAGGGATTTCCATTAATGAAACTTTGGACCGTTACATTGAGGTAGAAGATAGTGCGTTTGTAATATAGACACACACACTACTCGAAAGATAAGAAAAATAATACACAGCAGAGCAGAAATGATGAGATAAGGTTAGAAGTGCTCTGAGTGTTAGTCTATGTAACTCTGGACTTCTGGGATGAAGTAGATGTAGAAATCGAGTCCTCTCATGGAAAACAGAGTATCGTAAGTTAGCTAGATCTGGCTCGTGTTCTTCGTGGTATTGTCAATGCGAAGATGTGCTCAATGATTATGATCTATGGTGTCCATCTTGTTGATTCAAAAATGCTTCGTGTGTTCTTCAAGAATTTTAAGTTGCATGTGTCGGTTCTTTTCTCAGGAAAGCTCATGTGTACTTCATTATTACGCTCTCTCTGTTGTTTCTAGGCCACACTTCTCTTTTTTTCTTAGAGTACATGTGTTGGAGCTGACAGGATACATGTATTCTTCACCTCGTACCTTGTACTGTTAGGTGACATGTCTACAAAGAAACATTAATTATTTCAGTGCATTTAAAAGATTCAAATATGACCATTAGAAATTAAATTGAAAAACAAAAAAAAATATATTAATAAATGGTGTCATAGTTTGTCTGTAAACAGTGTCTCCATGGAACGGTGTCTCCTTGAAATGGTTTCTGGATGGTCATGGTGTCTGTATGGTCACGGTGTCTGGATGGTTACACTGTCTGGATGGTCACGGTGTCTAGATGGTGACGATGTATGGATGGTCATGGTGTCTGGATGGTTACGGTGTCTGGATGGTCACGGTGTCTAGATGGTCACGATGTATGGATGGTTATGGTGTCTAGATGGTCACGGTGTCTAGATGGTTACAGTGTCTGGGTCCTTTCCAAAAAAAGGACAATAGGTGGCAGACTCACGATTTCTCATACTTAGTCAAATATTTGTATACAGACTTAAATAGTGATATTCATAAAATGGTTTAGACTTAGTCATTCATCAAAGAAATCATTATTAAGTAAATTAAACATAGTGTAAAATAATTACACTTAATGTATAGAAATTAATATCTTGGATAGGTTTATTTAAAGCATAAAGATATTAATCATTTGTACACATGATTTGACACAGATTACATGGGATTAATTGGTTTCACATAAAGTAAAGGATTTGTGATCATTAAAACATGAGTAACATAGGATAAGTCCAACAATATCCCCCTTTTTAATGATCACAAATCATGTGAGTGAGAGATTTATTCTTAGGTAATGTGTCTCTTCTTTAATGTGCATTTAGTGAATATAGAATACAGATTTCTCCCCCTTTTGGAATTATCAAAAAGAGTAAAAAAGAAGTAGACAAGGAAAGTGAAAATTGCATTATATGGATAAATAGTGTCATTACAAACAGTAAGGAAAAATAATACATAACAAATCCCTATAAAAAGATATTAGTAATTGTTCTTTAGTACTGGCTCATATTCTCTTTTCCCTTAGCAGCAACATCAGAAGAAGAAGCCATAAGAGAAGAGGTAGAAGTAGAGGAAGGGAGTGAACCAGTGGACAAATAAGGTAAAGGGATTCCTTCAAAAATAGAAGGGGCCAAGGTAGGTGCAGTATAAGACCGAGGAAACTGTTGATCAAGGATTATAGGCCTGATATGACTCAAAACCTAAGAGACAGACATAGAGGTGGAGGCTAGGGTAGAGGATGAGAAGGTACGCAAACCAGATCTCAGGGGTGCAGTTGCAGGATCGACAATTGCAATACTATAAACATGAATATAAGGCCGCAAAAGTTTGATGAATTCAGCAATTATTTCACCACCATACTGTATAGCTTTCTCAAATTCATCCTTGTTTTCCATAAACTTATCCAATAAAGGAGTAAAATCTTTGAGCTTTTGGACTTGAGTTTTGAAATATTGAGTTACAAGAGGGATCCTCATATTCTCCACAAGGTACTTGAAGTGGTTTGTCATGTCATTATTAGAGAAGATATGATTGAAGTAGAAGTCCACATTCTTAGCAATTTTTTGCTAAACATCATTGGAAATCTTGGAATGGATGCGCACAAAATCAAGAACTCTGTCACTGTTCTTGATAACTTTAGATAGATATTATTTATCAAATCCACTAAGTACAGCCTAAAGTTATTCTTTGAAAAGTGTTCAGATCATATCACTGTCTAAAGAAGGTTGAGATGATTGTCCAGTAGTACAAGAAGTAGTGACAGCCGAGGTAAGGGATTTGAGTTTGTTCAGAACTTTCTAGAGACAGCCTTTATACTCATCAGTTAACTTGTTAAGTCCAATAACAAGCTCACATATCTCTTGAACAATATTCTTGTTTCTTTCAGCTACTTTCTCATCTAAGGAAGTTAAATGAGGTTGAATCAGTGAGGCTACTTCCTATGGGGTATGACTAAAAATAGCAGGTTCTGGTCTTGAGGTTATCACTCTCTGCATATCTTCAACTATACCTCTTAGATTCTTTACTTCATCACTGAGTAGTTTGTTCTCAACTCTGACTTCATGAATCTCATGAAGCATCTTGGGTTGAATCTTCCATATGACTTTTTCTAACAACAGTGAAGCATCTCTTTCACTCAGATTGGTTATAGGAGTTGGTTGGGTATTCATGAGTTTCTCAACTCCAGCCAACAGGGTAGTTCCAAAAGATTTCAGATCATCCTAATTCACCAAGTTTGGAGATTCTTATGAAGGCTTGGAAATAGGAGATGAGATAGGATCAGGTTCCTTTGTAGGGAAAAGATTAGAAACTGATTTCAACTGAAACGTAGTAGACATATCAATACCTTTGACTGAGACTTCATGTGAATCAATCATATCAAAAAAACTGAGAAATTTGTACCATGTATCTTTTGAGCTTGGATCAATCAGATTAGGAACCTCAACAGCTTCTAGATTGGGGGGGATGCTCCCCCTCAACAGGTTCATCTTTCTCAGGACTATGTGATTTAGATCCTTGATCTATTTCCACGATTTCATCCCTAATTTCCTCATCCATTTTCTTTTGAGCCAACTAAAAGGCTTGCTCCATTATCTCTTTAGTATAAGGAATAACTTTAGGAATAGCTTGTTCCTCTAGGAGTTCCTCAAGGGAAGCTTCTGGAACTACAAGAATGTATTCTTTTATATTATCTTCTACAACACTCTTTCCACTTACCTTAGTAATAAATTCTACTTTTGATGAAAGTTGTTCTTCTAGATCAACAACTTTTTCAGGAATAGGCACTTCCTTTTAAAATAAGACTTGAGGAGAAGATTCACTATCTTCCTCAACCATAACAGTTTATTTTGAAGGTACAGCAACCAGTTCCTCTTTTTCCACATCAGAATACTCAACAATCTCATCTGGTTCCAAACTAGGATCAGAAATATCCTTAGGTCTTGAAGGGTGTTCCACCGGATTAAAATTTTCATAAATTCTTTCATTATCTTCCACCCATGATTTCTTCCATGGATTCCAATTGATTTTCATTCTCTTTACAATAACTTTTGAGATACAAAAATCATAATCCTTTATGACTTCTTCATCTAGTCCAACCAATCCCTTTTCATGAAGTATAGATGAGATAATTCGTGAATAAAATAGGGAGGTTGACTTAGAGGTTGTTTTGATCAACTCACACATATGGTGTATAATATACTTGAAAAGGTTGATCTTATGTCAATTTTTCATGAGATGTATCAAAAATACATCATGATACTTTAGTATAGAAAAATCACCTTTTTTGGGACTAATCAAATTCTGAACAAACTTAAACAAGATTCTAGATTCACCATCTAGCTCGGCACCTATGGCTCTCCTCTTGGTTTCATTTCCAGTTAAACTTCTCAAAGCTTCTTCCAGAACAAAGAACTCGCTTGGAGGTGTAGGACCTCTATGATATTCCTCACAAATACCCTCATGAGGTATCCTAAGGCATGCATCCCATAACCTCGAAGAAAAGGTACAAATATGACAATTGATCTAGCTTCGCACAACATTCCCATCTTCTGAATCAAACAAAAAATGAACATATTGGAAAAACTGGGCAACCAGCTTTAGATAAATAGGCATATCTTCTTTTGTAAACCAATATAGCTAGCCTTGCTCTGTTAGAACTTTCAACACCAAAGACTTACTTGATAGAAGCCACTTGGGTCATATCTACTTTTTAGGTACCACTACTATGTTCAGTAGGTTCAGATTCAGAGGGCCCTCGGGTTCTAACTTCGGCGTGATTTTCAACTTCTTCTTTGAACTGTGCTTCTCAGGAGTTGACGAGGAAGGGCGTTTCATCTCAACCATTAACCAAAGGTTCAAGAGAGAGAAGGGTTTAAAGAGAGGTTACAGTTTGAGAGAAGATAAGAGAGCTCGAGTGAAAAACGAGTGAAACTTATTTTATTTTATCATTTAGGGATATCAAGCATCGTGAGATCTAAAGCACGGGAAAGTTGAATTACCGTAATATAGGTTATAATTTATAAATAAAATAATAAATCATCTTTATGGTGAGACCGTAACAATCATTCACAGTGAGACAGTAACAATCATTCATGGTGAGACCGTAACAGTGTGATTTCTAAATTGTGTGACCGTATTTTTTGAGACAGTAAGTGTCAGATAGTAACCAGGAAATGGTAACTATGAGACCGTATACATGAAACGGTAAGATATGAAATAGTAAGAAATCTAATTAAGATTTATCATACCCAATTCATGTATGATGTAATCTATTATTTCAGAATTTAATGGCTTGGTGAATATATCAGCAAGCTAATATTCAGTTCCAATAAATTCTAAAGTGATATCACCTTTCTGAAAATAATCTCTCAAAATTTGATGTCTTACATCAATATGCTTTCTCTGAGAGTGTGAAATAGTATTTTTTGAGATGTTAATAGCACTTTTATTGTAACAATTTATAGTTACATTCCTGAATTGATATCCATAATCTAGTAATGTGTGTTTCATCAACAAAATTTGTGCACAACAATTGCCAGCAGCAATGTATTCAGCTTTTGTAGTAGATAATGAAAAAGAGTTTTGTTTCTTACTACACCATAATACTAGTGACTTGCCTAAAAAGTGACATGTTCCAAAGGTTCTTTTTCTATCTAACTTACAACCACCGAATTCAGCATCAGAATAACTCACTAACTCAAATGATTGTCCTCTGGGATAGAACAGTCCTAGATTGGGTGTATGATTGAGGTATTTTAAAATTCTCTTAACAGCATTTAAATGAGATTCCTTAGGATTTTCTTGAAAACGAGCACACATACACACATTAAATATAATGTCAGGTCAACTAGCAGCCAAGTAGAGTAAACTTCCAATCATTCCTCTATAAGTGGTTTGATCAACAAATTTTCCATCTTCATCAAGATCCAACTTACAAGAAGTCCTCATTAGAGTCTCACTAATCTTAGTGCTATCCAATACAAAACGTTTTAGAATGTATCTAGTATATTTACTTTGATTTAAAATAATACCATAATTATTTTTAAATATTTGAAATCCAAGAAATAATTTGAGTTCACCCATTAAACTCATTTCAAATTCATTTTGCATCATTTTAGAAAATTCAATACATAAAGAATTTTTTGAAGATCCAAAGATAATGTCATCTACATAGATTTGAACTACTAAAACATCATTTGAAATTCGTTTTATAAAAAGGGTAGGATCAGATATTCCTTTTGTAAAACCTTTGAAAATATGAAAAGTACTTAATCTATCATACCAAGCTCTTGGAGATTGTTTTAAACTGTATAAATCTTTTGATAATTTAAAGATATGATTTGGAAAATTAGGGTTTATAAAACTAGGGGGTTTCTCAACAAAGACATCTGCAACTATATACCCATTTAGAAATTCACTTTTGACATCCATTTGATATAGTTTGAAATTCATATGTGCTTCCTAAGCAAAAAAAAATCTGATGGCTTCAAGTCTAGCTATTGGTGTAAAGGTCTCTTCATAGCCAATTTATTCTTCTTGGGAATATTCTTGTGCAAACAATATAGACTTGTTTCTAACTATATTACCAGATTCATCTACCTTATTTCTAAACACCCATTTAGTGCCTATGTTGAATGGGTCTTTGGGTCTTTCAACAAGTTTCCAAACTTTTTTTCTTTCAAAATGATTAAGTTCTTCTTGAATATCCATCACCCAAATTTCATTATTGATAGCATCATTAATGTTTTTAGGTTAAAGTTGTGATAAGAAGACTTGATGTTCAACCTGATTTCTAGGAGAAGCTCTAGTTTGAGTTATTTTGTCTAAGTCTCCTACAATAGCATCTAAAGGATGGTTCTTAAGAGTTCTAATAGATCTAGAAAAAGAAGGATTGGTGATTTCAGGTTTTTCAACAGGATCTGGTTCATTGTGACTAGAATCTAAAGAATTTCCAAAACTGAAATTTTTCACAGATTCCTTTACAGGATGATTAGGGGATTTTAAATTAATGTTTAGATTTGATACATCATCCTCCAAGTTTTCTAGAGTGGTCTTAGGCTCATGTGGATCCATTTCATCAAATTTGACATGGACAGATTCTTCCACACATTTAGTTCTTTTATTAAACACTCTATAGGATTTACTAGAAATTGAATATCCTAAGAATATTCCTTCATCACTCTTGGATGAAAATTTTTCAAGATTGTCCATAGTATTAATTATATAGACTTTGCAACCGAATAATTTTAAGTTGCTAACTTTGGGTTTTCTATTGTTACACAACTCATATGGAGTTCTTTTAAGGATAGGTCAAATCAATACTCTATTGATTATGTAGCATGTTGTATTTACAGATTCATCACAAAAGTAAATAGTTAAGTCATATTCACTAAGCATGGTTCTAAAAATATCTTGCAAGGTTCTATTTCTTCTTTCTACAACTCTATTCTGTTGAGGTGTTCTAGGGGAAGATAAATTATGACTATAGCCATTTTGTGAGAAAAAGGATTCAAACTCTTGATTTTCAAACTCACGGCCATGATCACTTCTTAAGGACTTAATTTTATGTCCACTAAGATTTTCTACAGTTTTGGAATATTTGGTAAAATGAGATTAGGCTTCACTTTTGTGAGCCAAAAAGAAAGTCCAAGTATATCTAGAAAAGTCATATACAAGAACATAAACATAGTGATTCCCATTTAAACTAGAAACTCTAGATAGTCCAAACAAATCTATGTGAACCAATTCAAGAGGTTGAGAAGTTGACACTTCTTTCTTTGGTTTGAAGAAAATTTTGTGTTGCTTTCCTTTTTGACAAGGATTACACACTTTATCATTTGGAAACTCAAATTTGGGTAGGTATTTGAATAAGATTTTTCTAGTTAACTTTATAAGGGAGTGAGTGTTATAGTGTCCGGGTTTCCTATGCTAAATCCAAGAATCTTTGTGAAACACACTTAAACATGAATAATTTTGAGAATCTAAATAATGCAAGTTAAAAGAATATACATTTTCATTTATTAATACAGAAAACACTAATTCATTTTTAGAATTAAAAACATTGCAGACGTTATTTTCAAATTTAACATGAAATCCATCTTCACATAACTGTGAGATACTAAGCATATTATATTTCAATCCATCAAAAAACATTACTTTAGAAATCAAAACCGAGTTAGAGTTACCAATTTGGACAAGGCCAATAATCTTTCCTTTGGCATTGTCACCAAAGGTGACATGTCCTCCATCAATTTTTATTATGTTCTTGAAGCATGAATAGTCTCTTATCATGTGTCTTGAACACCCACTATCCAAGTACCATATGCTTCTATAGGAACTCTTTAAGCAGTTTTCCTACAAAATAGTCAGATAAAAACAGATTTTGGTACCCACACTTATTTAGGTCCAGTAATATTAGTGATAAGTGCTTTAAGAACCCATATCTGCCTCATAGGTTTCATATAAGCATTATGTAAAGTATTTGAAAAATAAACTCTATTTGGTCTAGAAAAGCTTGAAATAGTAGAGAGTGTGTCATAACTTGATCTGGATGAATGTTTTCCAGAACTAGGAGTGAAGCTATATGTCCTAGATTTAGAAACAAAATTAGTTCTTCCAAAATTTCTTTTACCAGGTTGATACCCAATGCCAGTGGTATATTTAGAAGCAATCTGTTTGACTAGAATTTGTACCAAGGTATCTTTACAATTAGTAAACATTTAAAGATCCTTTTTCAATTTCTCATTAGATAGTTTTAGTTCATTATTCTCTTTGAGTAATTGAGCATTTTTCTCCCTTTCTATAGTGAGTTCAATTTTAATAGTTGAGGTAAGAGCATGCTGTTTTTTTAAAGACTTTTATTTATATTTTGGTTCATTGCATGTCGCTTAAAGAATATTATAGTATTAAAACATTTCTTCATTAGACATATTTTCAGAGTCACTCTCATCTCCAGAATAATAATAATTGTGTACAGGAGATTCTAGTGTTACCTCATATGTGTTTTTCATAAAACACATATTGGCTTTGTTAGCTTGTTCATCATGTGAAGATTTTTAGTCACTTGAACTGCCCTCAGAAGCACTCCATGTTGCTTTCATTGCCTTTTTATATTTTCTATATTTGTCCTCATATTTATTTTTGTACTTGAGCTTGGGACAGTCATCCTTGATATGTCCTTTTTGTTTACATTCATAGCAGACAATCTCATCAGACTTGTCACTTGTTTTCCAATCTTTTTTCCAACTTACTTTTTGATCATACTTTCCCTTGAAGTTAGGATTTCTAAAAAAGTTATTCTTTTGGTAAAATCACTTAAACCTTTTGACTAATTGAGTTATCTGCTCATCACTGTCATGTGAAGATTGTTCACTGCTGGAACTTTCTACAGAAACTTCCAATTTTCCTTTCTCTTTATGTTTAGAGGTGGTGGTCTTGAATGCAACTGATTTTCTTTTGGGTTCATCCTCCTCTTCCTTGTTGAATTTCATCTCCTCTTCATACATAATTATTTTTCCAATGAGTTCTTTTATAGGTATCTTGTTGATGTCACATGACTCTCTAATAGAGATAGAGGTTCCTCTCCATCTTTCAGGTAGGCATCTGAGAATCCTCATGATCTGTTCTTTGGAAGTGACTTCCCTTCCAAGAGAAATAAAGATGTTGAAAATTTCATTGAACCTGAGATACATGTCAGAAATAGGCTCATCAGGTTTCATTTTAATTTTATCATATTTAATAGTGTAAGTATTAAGTCTCATTTATTTCACACTAGAAGTTCGTTCATGTGAAACAGACAATGTATCCCAAATTTCATGGGTAGTTTTACATGAAGAGATTTTATTAAATTCCTCATCTCCTAAAGAGCAGTATAAAGCATTCATAGCTTTGCAATTGTTATTTTAGGAAGTTTTGGTAGGTTCAACCCAAGTGATTCTATCAGTAATAGGAATTTTATATTCATCTATAATTGAAGACTAGAATTCAAAGCTCATACTTTCTAAATGAATTTTCATTTTAATTTTCCATTGAGCATAATTGGTTCCATTAAAGAATGGTGGTCTGTTGGTTTCAGCACCTTCCAATATATTATCCATAATAAAGAAATACTTTAAAAGAGCTATAAATTTAGAATTAATAGAAATTTACAGATCTTTAAAGTAGAACTATAATCACAGTTTAATAGGGTAAAAAATAGAGTCTTAATAGGATTAAAAAACACTCTTCTGATACCAAATTTTGGTCAGAGTAGAGTACTCAAGAGGGGGGTGAATTGAGTATCTATTCAAAATTTCTGTTCAAAAAGTATTCTTAAAAGGGTTCCCCAATAAAGTTAAATACAGCCTAGTTAATCAAGGTGATACTATTATGAAAGTTTGACTATTTAAATAACTTCTTAGAAGATTGATTAACTCTTAGTAATCTTAATATTGGTTATTAAAATTACTTTTGAAGTTATTCTAATAAGGAAATACAATTATAACTTCTTTACAAGATTAACTATCAAAGTAAATTTAGTGAATTCTGAATTAAACAGTAAAATAAAGACAACTAAAATAAACAACACAGCGGATATGAAACAAGTGGTTCAGTCTCAAGACAAGACCTAATCCACTCCACTTGGTGATCACATACCACCAAGCAGTTTATATAAATAAACTAGATACACATCCTTTATCGGTCTTTACAACAGTACACAAGACTGTCCAGGTCACACGACCTCTTCCACAGTTCTTTGTGGGTATGAACTAACAGGTTACACACAACCTCTTCCACACTGATCCATGGGAATACACAAGTGTAAAAAGATGTAAGAGAAAGGATATATTGTATCCTTCTATTTGATGCAGAAGACAGTGCATGTTTAATAAATACACACACACTTCTCAAAAGATAAGAAAAATAATACACAGCAGAGAAAAAATGATGAGATAAGGTTAGAAGTGCTATGAGTGTTAGTCTATGAAGCTCTGGACTTCTAGGATGAAGTGGATGCAGAAATAGAGTCCTCTCATGGAAAACAGAGTATCATAAGTCAGCTAGATCTGGCTCATATTCTTCGTGGTATTGTCAATGTGAAGATTTTCTCAACGATTCTGATCTATGGTGTCCAGTTTGTTGATTCAATAATGATTCGTGTGTTATTCAGGAATGTTTAGTTGCATGTGTCGGTTCTTTTCTCAGGAAATCTCATGTGTACTTCTTTATTACTCTCTCTCTATTGTTTCTGGGCCGCACTTCTCTTTTATTCTTGGAGTGCATGTGTTGGAGCTGACAGGATGCATGTATTCTGCACCTCGTACCGCGTACTGTCAGGTGAAATGTCTACAAAGAAACATTAATTATGTCAGTGCATTTAAAAGCTTCATATATGACCATTAGAAATTAAAATTTAAAACAACAAAATAGATTAAGAAATGGTGTCACGGTTTGTCTGTAAACGGTGTCTCCATGGAATGGTGTCTCCCTGAAATGGTGTCTCCTTGAAACGGTGTCTGGATGGTCATGGTTTCTGGATGGTCACGGTGTCTGGATGGTCACGGTGTCTGGATGGTCACAGTGTCTGGATGGTGATGGTTTCTGGATGGTCACGGTGTCTGGATGGTCACGGTGTCTAGATGGTCACGGTGTCTAGATGGTCATGGTGTCTGGATGGTTACGGTGTTTGGATGGTCACGGTGTCTGGATGGTTACAGTGTCTTGGTCCTTTTCCAGAAAAGCACAACCGATGGCAGACTCACGGTTTCTCAGACTTAGTCAAATATCTGTATACAGACTTAAATAGTGATATTCATAAAATGGTTTAGACTTATTCATTCATAAAATAAATCATTATGAAGTAAATTAAACATAGTGTACAATAATTACACTTAATGTATAGTAATTAAGATCTTTTATAGGTTTATTTAAAGCATAAAGATCCTAATTATCTGTACACATGATTTGAGATAGATTACACAGGATTAACAGGCTTCACAGAAAGTAAAGGATTTGTGATCATTAAAACATGAGTAACATAGGAGAGTTCCAACAGTTTTTAATGAGCTTATGAATTTATCAAAGCATATCCCCCATGAGTGTCAAACCAAGTGTGCAGTAAGGCTCATTGTCATTTACCAAGTTACCCCGAGTCAGGCCCAAAACACCTTGTCAGAGTTATTACTCTTAGGTACATATATTCTAGAACCACGTCCACTTCTAGTATCTAGAAAGGGATGTATTTTCTTGATAAACCACTTAATCTACACTTACCAAAATTTAAGGATGTTTTCTTAGACTTAGTCTTATCCTTAAGGTTCTTACTAAAGTTCTCTATTCCTAATATCCAAAAATAACTAAAATTTCACCTCTAATACCAACTATAGTGACCCAATCCTTTACATATATCATTATATGATTTTAAGCATAATTAAACATCAAATTTCAATCCAAGGATCATAAATTCTAGTGTCTTAGATATTAGGTATATAACTAAACATCATGATTCTAAAATAACAAAGTATTTTATTTAATCTTCATAAAGAGATACTAACTTCCTTTGATCCCTTACATTGGCATAAGATAACTAGGGGATAACATGAAAAATGGATGATCTAAAAGCCCAGTAAGGGGATAAACATTAAAATAAAGCTTAGCACATGGGTTAGAAGGCACAACATAATGATATAAAAAGGCATGGAACATGATTAAATATAAGTAATCATAAAATGGGATCATATAATCATGGATTTATAGTAATGTGGAAAAAACATTAAACGTGAATTTAGCATGATTCAAGTCTCATTTCATATAGAGGAGCACGAGTCAAGGCTAAGACCGTTGCACATGGAGCATGAGTCAAGGCTAACCACCAAGACCATTGCACGTAACATCTCATGAGACTAAATATTACCCAATGCATTGGAGTTATATATGGGCACACCTATCATAACATATTGATGAATATATTTTCCACATAAAGAATCATACATAATCAATCAATCATAAATATAAGGGATACCCATGGAAAGAATTGGGTATCATAATCATGTCATAAAGCATGATAAATGGGTGTATCAAAAAAAATTCCTTGAAAGAAAGTAATTAAATGATACATCGACATTCACAAAGTGAAATAGGTATATATCATTATTAGTGATGTCAAACTAAAGTGATAACATGTAAAAAGAGTATTTAAGAAACTTTAGAATTAAAACATTTTAGTGCAGTTTAAGGAAAATATTAAAGAGCATTTAAAGAAGAAAATGGAATAATATTTTATATAAAACCAGAAGTGAACCAATAAAGTTTTCATATTAAAATTAGTTATTTTATAAAAATAATGGTGGATTAAAACATATTATAGAGTGCACTTGAAATTGGGTAAGAATTTGGGAAGTTCCCTTAAATTGGGCTTGCTTTTTGGGAAGAATTGAGTAGGGAACCTTTTAAACACATGTATATCCTTTAATATTGTACATGGTACCCCTCACAGCAAATCAATGGGTGGGTGTTGATACATATAAATCACAACCATTTTTACCCTGTAGAATATCAGTACAAGAAATGTATCAATGTCTTCCTGGTTTATATTTCACATAAACAATTATGAAAATATTGATTACCTCTTCTAAGAAATCCCTTTGAGGGGAATGGATCACCTCAAAGATGGTGGGGGTGCAGGGATCTTCACATAGTGGTTGTTGTTGTGTTGTTTCTTCTCTTTGATTCCTTCCCATAACATTTTCTAATAACTCAAACTACTAATTAATTTTTTATTGTAGAGAAACTAATCGTGTCTGCATCTCTTTTGTTTTCTTATCTTTATCCCCTGTTCATTTCTTTTCTCAAAATATGTTTGAGGTGACATCCCAAAACCCACCCCTCTAATGCGGCCATACTATTCTGGACACTTCAAGGCCACTGATTGTAGTTTCTTATTGGGTATTGCTGATGATGATTCTTGTGTACAATTTAGATAAAAAGATATGAAAATAAGTAATAATTGTTATGTAATAACAATTTAAATAAAAATAAATTTTTATTATTTCATACTTACACATGCTTCCCATAATTTTTATGTGTTTTCATCTTCTAGTATCCTAAATTTATTTACACGTTCCTCCTTTCATAGCATATGATGTGGGATGGAAGTGGCTTTGGATTTTAATTCATTAATCTATATATATAAAAAGGAATATAATTATGTTGGTATTTCATGTATCATAAAATTATTACTAAATATTTAAAATACATACCATTTTTTAAAGTAAAGTGCACCCCATATTTGCTTTACGGTAGGGGTATGTTGGTTTTGCTGCATATTTCTTATTTCTAGCACACAGTTGTTATTTCATAAATTAACAATTCTTAATCAGAGTGATTTGTAAACTTATTGTCAATAAATGTATTACCAGTCACAATGTACCTGAAAATATTCACCTCACAACGACCAATAAACACATCCCACACTTTTTGGTTTATCAGGTGTTCATACATTTGTGGTGGGTATGGGTTTATTTTTCATTCAGTATCTTTGAGATGATACTTTGTAAGAATTGTATAAAATCTTATATGATCCTTTCTAGTGAGCATTAATATAAATTTCATTCATGATCTATCTGCTATAAATGCACCCTACATGGGACAATGAATATTAAATCAATATTTCCTTATTATTTAGTAAAATAAAGAATGTATATCATCTGATGTTACCCTAATATCTTCCCAAATTAGTTCCTTAAACATGTTCAGAACATTTTTCTACTAATATGCATCAATTTTCATGTGCATTAGAGTGGTGATCCCAATTTAAATACTGAACATGGCCTTGTTGGGGTTAACATGATGGTCGCGTGCATTCCATCCAACCTTGAATTTGATTCCTTTATTTCTCACCTTAATAATTTTTGCTAACACAGTCATTCTATAGTGATCCTGTTTTTTCTGGGACATAGTTTTCTCATTGTCTACCATTTACTTGGATTTAACATCATCAATATTTTGTTCCTCTGGATTGGTAGTATCAACATGTGAAAAATCTTTTCATTCCTCAGCATTGGGAGCATCAGTATGTTAAGAAACTTGTTGTTCCTTGGGATTGGGAGCATCAGCATGTGCAGAGGTAATTATCTGTAGAAGTGGTTGAACATTTAATTTAGATTATGTAAATATAGTAGTGAATAGATAATAATATAAGGTAACACGATTTATATTACAAAAAATATATAATTTGATTATTGAACTCTCTTTTTTTAAAGGTTGAAAGGATTCGACCCCTATATCAAGTATCCAAATCCCCTCATTGTGGTATCATATTACATACAAGACCCCATCTATATTAGGACCATTGTGAAATGATTGTGACATACCAATGAAAGGGTTATCCTCATTTGAATTGAAATCTAACCCTTCAATGGTTTTGGTCGATAATAGAACAATTGACCACTTTTGGTTTGCAGGATCTAGAACATAAATTACTTGTACAGCCTATGACGCCATTATAAACAGCTCATACTTGTACCCTTATTTACTAAAATCCACTTTCGTAAATCCCAATTCATCTATTTTAATTTAACTCCTACTATCAACCCACTTGCATTGAAAAATCGACACTTTTAATGTTATATAATCCAACTCCCATAATTTTTTGATGATGCTAAAGTAAAACATATTCGCATAAATTGGATTTCTATCCATGGTACCAAATAAATGCATCACTTCATCCACAAGTGTAAATCCACTATTTTTCATGAAAATGCATTCATCATTCTCATTTTTATAGAATATATAACAATTATAAGATGATACATGGACACTTGATCCTATGGCTAGCCATCAAAGTTAAACTAAAATTGAATCTGAATTTATAGTTGACTCTTTAAAAATATGATCTCAAAACCATCCTATAAACTATTGATTATGTGTATTTGAAATTCATCATTCAGTCTATGATGGATTCAAATGCATAAGAAATACTTTTTGGGTTTCAATATATAGCGCAACCTCTAAACTATTATGAAAAACGTAAAGTTGAGCCTGCTCCCACTCTATAATAGTAATTGTGTCGATATCTATTCTGTAAATTCCTTCACCCAAAATTTTCCTAGTGTGGTGTGATTTCAGTAGACACATGCTTTCAACATCAAATTGGTAGTTGGTACAAAATTCAATGGTTTCCTCAACAACATATCGCTCTACAATACAACATTCTAGCCAACTTCGATTTTTGACATACCCTTTAAAAATACTTATATACTGTTCAATGGGGCACATCCATCTATAATGTATAGTACCACATAGTGAAATATATTTTATCAAGTGAACCATCGTATCAAATAACGTCGATGGGAAGAACATCTCTAATTCAAATTATATGACAACAATTTCTTTTTTCATAGTTAGAAATTTTGTTGGGTCTATAACTTTGCTACATATATATTTGAAAAAGAAACAAAGCTTGGTTAATATATAACAAACATTCTTTGAAAAAATACAACATAAAGCTAAAATCATTAGATATTTCATTAAAACATGACAGTCATATGATTTCAGACCCATTAACATTAAATTAGTCATTGAAACAATATTATTGATATTTGATGAATACCCTTCTAGAACCTTTACATCATTCAAGAAGTTTCAAAATTGATATCTCTATTTCCTGGAAAGAGTGTAAGCAATTATAGGAGGAAAAGTTTGTTTTTCACTCTTCATTACCACCAACTCTTCCCATATCCCCATGCCAATCGTGTCTAACCTATCCTTAATTCCATCATTTGTTTTTCCGGGTGCATTTAGTATTGTGTCAATGAAACTCTCACATACATTTTTTTCTACATGCATAACATCAAGAAAATACTTGACATGAAAACAATTCCAGTATGGTAATTCAAAAAAAATTGATCTCTTTTTTCAACTGGTTTTTTAGGGTTTTTTGAAAAAGGTTTACCAAAAGAAGTGTCCATATATTTAAATCTATCAAATAGTTGATCACTTGTTAGTAGAGATGGTGTTTTACCTTCTTCTAAACTCCCATAAAATGATGTCATCTGAGATTGGTACTTATGCCACTGGGGTAGAAATTTATGATGTTCTAGAAACACATTATTTGATGGTTGTTTTAACCTAATTGACTGTGTATCTTGTTCACAAATGGGACACCCTTGATTTCATTTAATTATATATCCTAACACATATTCTTAAGTAGGAAATTCATTTATCATCCCATATAATATGGATCTCAATGTGAAATGTTCATTTTTGTAAGCAGCGTACAACGTAACACCTGAATCCCATAATAATTTCCAATATTCGATCAATGGATCCAAATAAACATCAACATCATTACCTGGTTGTTTTTTCCTGATATAATAAGAGATAACATAATTTATTTTCGTTTCATGCATAACCATGGTAGAAAGTTATAATTTACCAACATAATCGTCCATGTATTGTGTGTGTTGCTTTGAAAAACAAAAGGATTCACTCCATCTATAGATAGAACAAGACGAAGGTTTCTCAGCTCATTTCAAAATTCAAGATACTCATGGTCAATTTTATTCTATTGAGAAGAGTCTGTCAGGCGAAGAATTTTCCCATATTTATTTATTGTGTATGTGTGTCATTTCAATTGTCATGCAGTCTCCTCACTTATATATAGGCACCTAAATCTTGGAATTATTGGAAAGTGTCATAAAACTTTCTTAAAACCTAATTCATATTTCTTATATCAAGAATCACCACACTTAAGATGCCGCTTCAGTGGTGGCGTAGTGGTGCAAGGTCGAGGGACATAGAAACGGTGTTCAGTGAGGTCTGGGGTTCGATTCCTGGGAGCCCGCTCTTGGGGGAATTTCCGCCTCCCATGTACCACTTGTCTTGTCAGGTCACCCAGTGTCTCATCGGGTGGGCAGAATGGGTGCACTTCACCTAGCTGACAGATTATTTTGTTGAACCATCACTGGTCGATGTGTTACCTCGTGGGACACTCTGTCATCTCGACTGGCAATGGATCCTTCCCGACTAGGGCATTATGACCTCTTCGTGGGGGGGTTCCTTGGAGTGGAGGGTTCGAAAAGGCCACTCCTGGGGATTCCCTTTTTTAAAAGAATCACCACACTTAAGAAATTTTTTAAGTGATTTTTGGTCCTTGAGAAACAGTATACAGTCATTTGGACAAGCATGTATTCTTTTAGAGATCATACCCATTGAACATAGCATTCGTTTAGCATCATATATTCGGTAATGAAACTCATTATCTTCTAAGAGCATATCATTCAAGAGAGAAAGTCGTTAAATAAAACTGGTGTCACTCTATCCATTTCTAGCTTCTAAATTATATAGCTTCAGTATGGATAACAATGTTATATATTTAGTACAACCAGCATACAATGGTGTATTTTTATAACTCTTTAAATTATCAAAAAAAATTGGACAATCACAAAGTTAATCTTAAATTTTCATTGTCATTTCCTTAATATGATCATCATCATCATTCACACATGTAATCATATTCTCGATACGGTCTTCATCATTGTTCACACTTATAATCATATCAAATGACCCATAAAAAGCAGTGTTATCCCAAGCACTAGATATATTCAGTTCTCCCCATGTTTAGTCCATTATTTATAACTTTG
Source organism: Viscum album (assembly GCA_963277665.1). NCBI lineage: Eukaryota > Viridiplantae > Streptophyta > Magnoliopsida > Santalales > Viscaceae > Viscum > Viscum album. The sequence continues at coordinate 1,194,461,893 of OY728152.1, read as the reverse complement.
ATCTATTAAATGAAAAATCAAGTGTTCTTCTAACTCCTATGGATTAATTAGTCTTGAATAATAGTATCGTAAACATAGACAAAGGATTTTAGAAGGGTCATATGCATGATCTTTTTCAAACTTGATGAAATCTTTCACCGCATCATCACGCTCTTTTGTAATACGATTAGCAACCATCCATTTTCAATTCATAACCATCATATTTGATTCAATAATATTAATATTTAACAAAATAAATAAATACACCAAAATTTTGAGTTTGGAACCCATAAAAGGTTGTTCTTGAAGAATATTTTAAGCTACATGAAGTTGTTGTTCTACTATAATAAGAGACGAATAATGTGTATTGAGATTATTTTATACTGGTGGAAATCATTAAAGGAAAGGAATGTGTGATCTCTATAAAGTTACAAAAAATCTAATTAAATGTTAAACTATTACAAAACATAGAGATCAATGATGGTTTTTATAAAGTTTTTAGGTGGGAGTAAAACATGAGGGAGGAGTTGATTTTTATTCATTTCTTCACTTGGTACGTGGTGGGTCAGGTGGTGTTTCAGTGATAGGATGCTTAAGAGCCGAAGTTGATCTTTTTTCACATGATGAAATGTTGATAGGGCCCAATCACATGGTCTTGATAACACAATGTTTGAATAAACTCTTGAATTTAAATCCAATGAAACAGAAGTCTCAGGCTGGGGTTCTCAAGCTATTGGAAAAGTTGAAGAACAATTTAATTAGGGTTTCATGAATGCTTCAAATTTAAACAATTTACATGGTTGGGATGAAACCTCAAAGAACAATATTGAAAAATTTATAAATATATATAGAATTCATCCTCGACTTTTTGACACATATTTTAAGGATTGTTTGAAAAGGAAAATTAAATTAGTAATATAAAATTCCATTGAAAAGATTTAAATGTGGATATATTATACTTTTAACTACCGATTTTCCAATTTTCACAGAAAAGGAAAGTGAAAATGAATACGATTTAATAAGAAGTTCACATAAGAAGAAAACTAAAAAATTTAGCAACCTAAATTTTCCCTCATAGAGAATGGATAAGAATTTATACAAACTCAAAAACATATATTTATTATCTAAACTAGATGATGAAGAAAGTATTGATTATGATACTAAAGTTGAAACATTAAGTAAATCAGAGGTGGGGTTATTGATTTAAAAAGTGAATGATGATGAGTTCCCTAGTGATAAAGATAATGATGATGAAAATGATGAAAAATATGAAATGATGAGTTCCTAGTGAGATCAATAGATGTTCACGATAATGAAAATATTAAAAGGATTGGGGTTCTTTTGTTTATTAACAGAAGAAAATGGAAAGTATTGTTTGATTTTAGTCTATGAGAGTAGAAAGTATACTTGGAACTTGGATTCTTCTCCCTTGTGTTTGAAATTAGATCCAATATCTCTAACCAAAATGACCTCAAGATGTAAAAGGAGTGGGAATGTTCAGGTGACCAACACTTTTCGGGGGTGAAATGTCACGTATGACAAGTATCACTCACTTGAACTTTCACACTTCTTCCAAATGATAAGGTGTACCAGGTTATAACCAAGTAGTGTGTGATTGTGGTGTTATATCAGGTATGCACGAGGGAGGTGACACATCATTCGAATCCTTTGGAAAAATTAAAAACACCTGAAGAAGAACTAAAAATGTTGAAATCTTGAATGACGGATAAGAAGTAACATACCGTGGGATTTGAAAGTGTTGATTAGTTCGAGGGAGAGTGAGGGACAACATGTGATGGTGAGGGAGAGCGGCAGTGAGGGGGGGAGAGCAGTGGAAATGGAGGGAGAGCATCAATGAGGTTTCAATACCGCGAGAGCTTGAACAATATGAGAGAATTAGTTTAGTTGGGGTTTTAAATTTATAAGACAATAAAGGGTTTTATCAGTGCTTCTAAAAAACACTGATAAAGAGGGGATTTATCCGTGCTAAAATAACAAGCGCTGAAAAATATTTAATAATTAATTAATATAACTAAAAAATAAATGCATATAATTATAAATAAATATAAATGTATATAATAATAAATAAATATTTATATAATTATAAATTTATTTAAATAATTATAAATATGTATTTATAAATATATATATATATATATATATATATATATATATATATATATATTAGGTGTTTGAGGGTACAATTACAATTAAACACACGCACACACCTCACACACAAGCTGGAAAGGCGGGTCATAGCCCCCCTCCCCAAGGGGATAGCCCACCCATCAAGGCTTATTTATTCAGTACATGACTCATAGGCCCAGTGGGCATGAAAGCCTATTACATGGCTCGTAGGCCCAGTGGGCATGAAAGCCCATTACATGGCTCGTAGGCCCATATTTTTTTTACCCAAAGGCCCATCGATGAATAGTGTTGCTACACTACCCGGGCTACTACAATACTTGTTGCAGTGTTGTCGCCGCTACAGTTTCTGCTACAGTTCCCACCATCGCAATAGTTTCACCGCTGCCAGTTTTGTTGGTGCTACGGTGCTACTACAGTAAATAATTATTTATAAAATTATAAATATATTAAAAGAATTGTAAATATGTATTTATAAATATAATTATATTTATTTATTTATAATTATAATTATAAATAAATATATTTATAAATATTTGTATATAATTATAAATATATTTATATAATTATATATATATATATATTAATATATAATTATATATAATTATAAATATAATAAATATATTTATTATAATTTTATAATTAATTGAATATTTATTTATTTATTTATAATTAAATAAATACTTTAAAAATTATAATTATTTATTTATAATTATAAATATATAGTTTTATAAATATAGTAAATATAAAATTATAAATATATTTATAGATATATATATATATTTATAAATATTTATTTACAAATATATTTTTATACATATATTTTTAACATTATTAATGAATATATAATAATAAATGAATTAATATTAAAAATGAATAAATAAAATAAAATAAAATATAAGAAAAATTAAAAAAAATGAATTTGTAGCATTTACGTGAATTACAAACACATAAAAAAGGAAGAAAAATGAATAAATAGATGATATTAATTATATAAATAACAAAATTATTAAAAATAAATTGTATTGACTATACAAAATTATTAATAATTAAATTAAATAAAAAAATTAAATCAAATTAAATTAAACACACACATATATTCATGATAAATAGATTAAAATAAATATATATTAAAAATGAATAAATAAAATAAATATTAAAAAATAAGAGATATTAAAAAAGAATAAATAATATTAAATCAATAAACAAACTTCTGTACACACATACATATACACATGATAGACATGCATATGTACACATACACATCTACACACACATATATACATACACAAATACGCATACATACATACAGTTATACGTGTACATGTATTTTAAATTATTTAATATCAATATGAATATATATTTAAATAAATATATTAATTTATATATTATATAATTTTTTTAATAAAATATTAATATATTATATTTATTTTAATTATATATATATTTTGTAATTAATACATATAAATATACTATTAAACATTTTGACTCATATAAATTTGATCATTTTTTATATAAAAAATTATGAAAATAAGATTTTTTTTATTAAAAGTTATATAAATCATATTTATATATTATATTTACTTATATATACTTATTATAATATAAATATTATGTTAAAAAATATAAATATTTATATATAAATTAAATTACTCACTACAACCACTATCATCACTAAATAAAAAGCATTGATAAAGGTGTCACTTTTATTAGTGTTAAAAAACCCTTGATAAAGGGGGGACTTTTATCAGTGCTGGAAAAAAGCATTGACAAAGAATACCCTTTTATCAAAGCTTTTTTAAATGCTGATAAAAGCTAACTTTATCAGCACTTTTGGCAAAGGCTGATAAAAGTCTCACCTTTATCAGCACTTTTTAAAGGTCATCACTGAATATCGTGTAATCTATGGTAGTGGACATTGATTTAGTGCGAGATTCTAAGTCTCATAGAGTCATGACACATATGGAATAAAAATATTAAATATATTATATTACACAAGCATGATTTTTCTAAAAAACTGAAATATCTCCCAAATAGTTCCTCGTATGAGAAATTTGTGACCATCATTAGGTCTGGGATGAGAGGTTTACCATATGCATGACATAACATTTATGTGTGTTGGGCGTTTGGTTAGATCACACACAAAGATAATATACTTAATATTTTTATTATATATTTTTTCTGAAAATAATAGAATATATCTCAAATGGTGTATCGTATGAGAAATATAAAACCGTTATTTGGTCTAAAATACAGGTTTTACCCAAGGAATGACAAAACCTTTATGCACGTTCGGTCTCAGGATAGATCACATGTAAGGTGAAGTTTTTAATATTTTTATTGTATTATTATTATTATTATAAATATTAAATTCGTTTTACTATTCATCTTGTCCACATTTACCACCCAAACCTCCATTTTTCAAGCATTTAATTTCCAAAAAATACTAAATCAACACTGTTTTCACCCATTTCAATTACAATGCCTTAATGGAGAGAAATTAATGACTCTATTGATGGGGTTCAGTCCGATCTATGGGGATCTCCTCATATTTAAAGATGTTTTTTTAAGATATATTTTTATATCTATCTTTGTGATGATATATTTTTTAAAATTCAAGATACATTTAGAGATATATATTTTTATATCTATTTGAATGAGATATGTTGCCGATGAGGGCCTCTAAAAAAGGAAAGAGGCATCACTTGTGGGGTGCAGCAGATATGTGGGTGACAGTATTTGGGCATGGGCAGCAATGAGCAACGACAAATCAGGTTATACAATGATGTGTTACAATGACACCGCATATTTGGTTTTGATCTATGAAGGGTGACATCTTGTCATAGAAAATTATCATAGAGAGGATGGAGGTGTATCAAGGTGTGAATTTTCACATAGGTTTTTCTATACTCCCATTTTAATTCAAGTTTTGGGATTCTACTTGATTTTGTACTCACTGATTCATAATTGATATTTTGGATTTTTCCCATGGATTTTAATCCTTCGCATTGGAGGGTTTTTACACATTAAATTTATGTATCCCCATTTATTTTCCTGTTATTATTTTTGTGATTTGTTTATATTGTAAATTCTCATAATATATTTGTCGCAAGTGATTTATTATCCTAGAAATGATATGTTTCCTCCCCAACAACTGGTGTCAGAGGAGGTTTTTTGTGCTTCTTATTATTGGATATGGTTGATTCATTAGATGAGAATTTTTCCCACATCGAACTATTCAACAAACAAAATAATTTTGCACTATGGCAGCAACGATTTAAAAATATTTTGATTTGTGAGAAGGTAGTGAAGGCACTAATGAAAAAATCAGAGAAGCTAGAGATGATTTGAAATAGTGATTGGAAAGATTTGAAAGAGTTGGTGACAAGCACGATTCAGATGTATTTTTCTGATAATACTCTTTAAATGAACTTGATAGATCTGGAGGAGATATTGGACAATCTTGAAAGAAGGTATAAATTGAAATCCCTCAAAAATCATTTATATCTAAAAAACGATTATATCATTTGTGAATGTCATAAAATGGAGATTTAGGTAACCATCTGGATGAGTTCTCCAAACTTCTGATGAAAATGTATTTGGTGGTGGTCAAGATTGATGATAAAGGTAATGTGGTACTTGTTAAAATAGAAGAAGAAGACAAAATTTTTCTTCTCTTGGGTTTGTTACCTAATTCATATGATAATCTTGTCACTGCATTGTTGTTGTGGAAAGAAACTCTAAAGTTGGATGATGTGATTTCATCATTGTTGATGAATGAGACTCAATGAAAGACCAATGATGGTGATTCTTTAGGTAATAGTGGTATTCTGGCTGTGATAGATGGATGTGGTAATCAGATAGGTCGGTTAAAGGCAAGAAGAAAGGTCAAGTACTTCTTTTGCGATAAGGAGTGTCATGTGAAGAGAAACTTCTATGCATTGAAAAAACTTAAGGAATAAAATAAGGTGCACGAAACCAATTCTGAGGATACAGACATAAGTCTTATAGAGGGTGATGGTGATTTACTTTTAGTTGGTGTTGATTGTCACAAGACAGATCTGCACACCGAATGGGTGGTTAATTCATCACCATCGTACCATATTACACCGAAAAGGGAATTATTTTATTCATATGAAGAATGAGACTTTGGTATATTGAAGATGGGAAACAGAGATTCTAATGGTGTCATTGGTGTTGGTGATATTTGAATCACTATGAATGCAGGTTTTATGCTGGCGTTGAAAGATGTGCAACATGTGTCAGGTATACGCTATAATTTGTTACCTGCTTGTACTCTTGATAATGATGGGTTTAGGAGTTTGTTTGGAAATGGAATATGGACATTGTCCAAAATATCGATGGTATATGTGCAAGGAAGAATGGATGGCATTCTTTATAGTATGGATGTAAAGGTGTGTAGTGATGTGATGAATGCAGTTGCGAAGAGGAATTCATCATATTTTTGGCATAAACGGTCATTGCACATGAGTTTAAGACCATCGACTGGGATAATGAAGGTTTGGAATATGAAGTATGTCAGGTCAGTTGTTTCAGGTATTACACCTAATTTTTTTCTTCAGAGAGTGTCACTAGTGAAGAAATAATTAAAAACAAAGATCGAGGTGATGCATTGAGAGTTTTAGACTGCTCGAAGGATGTTGAGTGAGGATAATAATTAATTCCTACATGTGCTCCAGATTATGTGGCAATCACTATTATGGGGGGCCAAGTTTTGTTGGTTCTAGTCTTGCTCGACAGTGTAGTGTAGACACGGGTATGATGAAGACTTCGACATTTGGATTTTTTTGTAGGGGGGATTTCATGTTTTCGTCAGATATGAAAAAGAGGGATGTCATATTTTCTTCAAAGGATTATGGTTTGTGTAATACCAACCGTATTATGATCCAAATAAGTTTTCTAGAATTCATATCCATCTTTTATGGGTTGAAGGGGGAGATTGATGGGGTTCAACCCAGTTTATGGGAATCTTCTCAGATTTAAAGATATTGTTTTTTAAGATATATTTTTATATCTTTTTTAATGAGATATGTGGAATATGAGGGGATATAAAAAGGGAAAGAGGCGTCACTTGTGGGGTGCATCACATATGTGGGTGATGGTTTTTGGGCTTGGTCAGTAGAAAGCAATGGAAAATTAGGTGGTGAAACACACTATGTGTTCAGTTTTGATCTCTGATGGGTGAAATATTATCACGAACAATTATCAGAGAAAGGACAAAGGTGTGTCAGGGTGTGAATTTTCATACAGGTTTTTCTATGCTCTCATTGTAATTAAAGTTTTGAGCTTATGCTTGATTTTATACTCTCTAATTCATAATGGATATTTCAAAGTGGTATCATTGTTTTTAATCCTCCGTATTAGAGGGTTTTCCACATTAAATTTCTATAACCCCATTTATTTTATAGCTATTATTTGTGCGCTTCGTTTACATTGGTGATTCTCATAATATATTTTACATAACTGAGTTATTATCTCAGAACCAATTTTTTTCCTCTCCAACAGCCACCTTAAATTTTTAGTTGAAATATTAGATTAAATAGGGGTTTTGGTTTTACCGAAAGTGTATGTTTATTAGGTTTTTTAAAGAGTTGATTAATCAGTTCATTCCTATTGGTTCATTCGGTTGAGTTTGATCAACCCTTGTGGGAGATTGACGAACCTTGGTTGATCGATTCATGTTCTTCTTCCCAAACCAGGCATGCAAGCTTCTTCTCGTATATGTGTTATGTGTGGCTTTTATCCAGGTTTGTTTTATTTTAATTATTTTATCATCTTCCATTTTTTTATCCTTATGAAGTTTTGAAAAAAAAATGGTTTCTTTAAAATTAAAAGGATAAAATACTAGAGTTATCAAGGGATAATTCCATTAATTTACAAAAGGATAATCACACCAGATTATCAAAGGATGATTTATTAAAATTATCATAGGGTTAATTACATGAAGTTATTGGGGAATAATAATGCATTGAATTATCCAAAGATAATCACACTGGATTATCAAGGAAAAAAATTATATAAATTATCAAAATGGTTTTTGCGATAAATTATCATGGATAATTGAAAAAATTATCAAATGATAATTACTTTGAATTATCAAAACATAATTATTAAAATGATAAAACCTATAATTATCGAGGGATAATCCACACGATTATCAAATGATAATTTGGTGGAAATTATAAAAAATATAATTTTAAAGTTTTATCAAAAGATAATTATGACAAATTATCGATGAATAATTTATGAAAAATTATCAAAAGACAAATATTATGAATTTATCAAAAGATAATTATCAAATGATAATTACAATGAATTATCAAAGGATAATTGCGTGATATTATCAAATATAATATTATAGAATTATTAAAGGATAATTTCATGATATTATCATAAGATAATGATCAATGGATAATTTATGGTAAATTATCAAGAGATAATTATAAAAAGATAATTTATGATAAATCATCAGGAGATGATTATAAAAATAATTTATAAGAAATTATAAAAAGATGATTATAAAAGGATAATTTATAATAAATTATCTAAAGATAATTATAAAAGCATAATTTATGATAAATTATCAAGAGATAATTATAAAAGGATAACTTATAAGAAATTATCAAAAGATAATTATTTTTAAGGATAATATTGAACGATAATTCAAAAATTATCTAGGAGAGAGAAAGTATCATCACATGTGATATTTTATTTCTTTTTGAAATAAAATAGTATCCTTTGGCTCTAGGATCCTCTGATGAACCTCGAGCGATGATGTGTCGACAACTACGATAATAAGGCCTACGAGGAGATGTTCTTGACTATTGAGGTTTTCACTCCATCTTTTGAACTAGGAATTTGTGGTTTTTCTTTTTCATTAATATTGACAACCTTGTGGTAGGAAGTTCCTTTCCATTTGGGGTCATTTATATGATGTTATAAAGATATGTGATTTATGATGGACTAACCCATGCTTGTTATGTGATGCATGTGGGTGTGGGTGTGTAGCCATGAGGCTTGCTTGATTGTCATATTATGATTATCTGCATTGATGTGCATTAAACCATGTTGAGTTTCTCACATGTATGTATGTATGTATTTTCTCACACTCATGATATGCTATGTATTATGCCACTATTGCCTTGTAATATTTTTGGTATATACTATATTGTTGTGTTATGCATGGTATTGAAGTGACAGGTGGACCCATCATGGATCGGTAGCATTAGAGGAGAATCGTGTTGAGATGTTGCATGTGGCTTGATGATGAGACCAAGATGGATAATGGGGCATGATATCCTAGTGTGGTTTGACCTGGGGGTATGATGATCATGAGAGATCAGACCCATATGTGAAGACCATGGGGCATGATGAACATGAGTGATTAGATATGTGTGGTGATAGTGGGGCATGATGGTCTATGTGACCTGGCCTGAAGATAGCGTCAAGGAATGATGACCTAGTGTGGTTTGACTTAGAGACCCGAGACCTATATGACTATTGAGAATCTTTAAGTTGACTCTAATGATGAGTCTTTTCCATGGTTGTTCTGATGTTCTTCGGTATATGGCGTTGAAGTAGGTATAACTGAGGTTTGTGGCAGCTTGGTTGGTGCATGATCACTCGGCGTGATTATTGATTATGTGTGCATTTATTTATTATTATTTTATATGTTCTTATGGATTTGCACACTTGTTAAGGATGTATTGGTGGTGTCATACTAAGTCTCTGTACTCACACCCTACTTGGGCAATTTGGTGTACTTGTTGATTTCATAACCTGAGATCTGACAAAGGGAAAGGGCCCTATGGTGGACGGTTGAGCGGTGGAGTATAAAGTAGGAACAACTTGAGACAGACTCTGAAGGACCCATAGATGTTTATTTATTTTTTTATCTCTTTATGTATCTGTTTTTTACCTTCTGAACAGTCATTCCACATTTGGGGTTGTTTATTTATATGACATGTTTATTTCACTATCTGCATGATTACTCTGACTATTTATTGTTATTATTATTATTTATTATTGTTCTATGACTCGATATGGTGGTTATAGTCTCTCCACATTCATACTTATACCCTCACTACTACTCAACATATTCTTGCATATGGGGAGACACACATGAGGTCACATAGCATCTGGCTTGGACCAGATGGTTTGGGTTGTGATGCTACATTATGCCAATGTGGTTGGTTCATTAGTGTGTTATAAATGTTGGTTTGGTTGATGATGTTGATATATGTATATTGTGTGAGGATTTCATAATGGGGTTTCGGGGGGCGGGATGAAGGTGATCTCTTTATAAATGTTACCCCACTGCTTGCTACTTACTAAATAGGGATCCTAGGCATCTTAGTGAGGTATCGAGATATGGTTACTCTCTAGTCACGATTAGACTTCCTAAAACCCCTTTGGTATGGCATGGTCCTAGGCCTTATGGGATTTCCATCGGTAGGTCTAGTTGAGAGAGACTGGTTGGCTACGGACTAGGAATACATCGATAGGTCGGTAGACGGTACCACCCAAATATGTTTGGGATCACCTCACATGGTCTCTAGGATTTTCCCATGATTATCTAGACTTTTACTAGTTTTTATTTACTATAATCATTTTCATTCCTATTCTATTTTATTATAACTACTTTCCTATATTTTTATCATTACCCTCACACTCCACCTACTCCATTATTTAGTTTATGTATCTATTTGCTTCTGATGGTTTTTTTGGTTGTTTTTTTTCTTGAATGTATTGAGTTCATTCATAACAGTCTTTAAAAATGACTATTAAAATATATTTTGGAAATGGGATTTAAATGGATTTTCTAAATGTGTTTCTTTTTAGTTTTTCTTAAAGTTTGTAAGGGTTTTGAAAAGAGTTTTGAAAAATATCTTATGAGTTGTTTTCTTAGAAATGTTAGGACCTACCTTTAATACTATTTTTCAAACTAATGTTCTTGGAATGTTTGATAAATGAATTGCATGGACTTCGTGGTGCTTACCTACTAGACTATTATGCCCATGCCCTACTTATGTCACTCAGCTTTGGTAGACCCGAGTTTTTTTTGCAAGTTCAAGTTCAGTTTTGGGATTTCTCTTGGAGTGAGTTGGTATTGAGGATGGATGGTAACCTTAGAGATCACATGGATATTGTGCCAAGTGTTGTGACTTTTATTTTTTACCATAGATGTATTGATCATGTTCACAATTTTGTATTTTATTTGGATTTGTTTATTAATTCTGGTTATGCTTTCTGGTTGAATTATATTTGTTTTTTGTTTATTTAATTTATACTTATTTGTGTTACGCATGGATCTCTGATATACATAGTGGTCATGTCTAACTTCCATGTGGTAGTTTTTTGTATTCTTCTAATTATTGGGAAAATCATTTCTAATGTATATACTTTGATTCCCTGACACTTTTCATAAACTTGTGGGGATTGGAAACGCCCCTCAAGAATGTCATGGGCCGATTTAGGTGCCTGGTTCAGGGTTGGACCGAACTGATTCATGACATGTGTGGTCATAAAATTAATACTTATTATGAGGTTGTGTATTGTATGGTGCTCATATTTCATATAGTAGTCCTAAAATTTCTTTTACCCTTTAAATTATATGTGATGCCACCTTATAACATGACCTTTTAAGAAATGTATTCTTTTGTCCATAGGTTGTTTTGGGAAAATCTAATATACATATCACTATACCGAAATTTTGATAAAGTTTATGAATATGGTATTGTGGAATTTTCTGTGGGAAATTATTTCCCTAGTGGTTTCTTTTATATCCTTGATGCTAGTCATTGGTCTCCAATGATCATAAGATGTGTTTGAGCTCTTGTGTCAGCTAACAAAGTGAGATTTTGGATATTCCCAAGATGGATGACTATAAATTTTCAATTTTATTTCAACGTCTTCCCTTAATTTTGAATGCATTATTTTATATGTGTAGATGATACTTGTCAAAATCAATAACTATGTTTTGTTTTATATCAACCTTAACAAATTAAGACTTTATCAAATAGTTTCACATTTAAAAAATATAATAAACATGTGACGTGTCTATTTAAATGACACCTCCAAAAGCAGTCATCTATAGGTTTGGATGACCACCTGACAACTATTTCTAACTGTGTGCGTAAATAAAAAAATATTGCATCGAATTGGGGGTGGGAGGGATTATAGGATGCGAAGGCAAGGACACTGGGTGGGATGGTGGAGGTGGGGACAAGGGATGAAAAAGTCAGAAACGTAGGGAAATGGGGGCTACAATGAGTGAAGGTAAGGCATGATGCGACAATAAGTGAAGGTGGGGTGCAATGCAGCAACATGGTGAGGTGAGTCGGTAATGGCGAGGCAAGGTGGAGGTGAGGCAAGTGGGTGACAGTTAAGTAATGTGGTAAGGTGAGGTGGTGTAGGCAGGCATAGGTGATGTGAGGTGAGGTGGTAATGGAAAGTGAACGTGAGGTGAGGCATGCGGTGGATGGAGGTGAGGTGGAGGAAATAGTGACCCTGAATTTTCTTACATTACTATTACATCATTTTAAAGATAAACAACATAAAATCATTACACATCAAGGATCCAAAGTTTTAGTGTCATGGGAAAATTAGGACCATATATAACATTTAAAAAATGAAACATAAACATTTATTTAATTCCTTCTTCTCTAGCTTCTTATTGGCCCTTTAATTCTCCTTAGTACATGTATTCACCTGAGGATATGCATCAAAAAGGTGTGAGCTAAAAGATCGGTAAGAGGATAGGTAATATCATGAAACAATATAACATCAGGTGAGAATAATCATTATCATCATAACATAGGCATATGATCATAATCATTTGAGAAATCATTAAGAAAAGACTTGGAATGTGGCAATGCATAAAAATGAAACATCATGTCTTAGTGGTCAACTAACACGCATAGTTGTGAACAAAGTTAGCATCATGTTCACGCATATTTCACTTTACTCATGAGGTTCTTCACATTACCCAATGCATTGGAGCACTTTATAATTTTGGGTGCACCCGTCACATCATAACATTTACATTGTCATGCATTCCACATAGAACATATATCAATATTGAATATATAAAAACCCATGGGAAGGAATGGGTTTCACTTCATAAAGCATATATTCATAAACTTTGGGTTTCCCAAATTAAATAGGGAATAACATACTTGATATAATAATCACCAACCTTGAGTTAGAAGTAAAAGGTGTGTTTTGAAAGAAGAGTTATTTTGGAAAACATTGTGTTTGTCATAAACTCAAGTAGAAAACATGTATATCTCAGAAAAGATAAGATAATTATGAATAAATTATTTTTAAGTAATAACCATACTGAAAATGGGGTGAAAGAACAAAAACCAAAATAAAGAGAGTTGGGTTCGAGAATTCTCCTTACATTTTGTCTGAAATATTTCTTAATGTTAATATCATGTATAATCATGTTAGATTCATTAATTAACAATTCCAAAAACTTTTATACATGAATACGATTCATTATGGTTTTATTATGGGCCTTTGGATGAGTTATAGAGTTTAATTTCATTGTTTGGGAGCATTCATTTTCATGGTTTCCATGATTAGTTCACTTTGTATTCATGAATGGAAGTCCGTTTATAATGAGTATGAACATCTAGAATTGTTATTATATGTTATTAATGATACTATAGAAGTTTAAACGATCTTACAAAGGATTTGGTTATATACCATGAGGATGATTCATTAGATAGAAGTTAATGATGATTGTTTTAGGTTAATTTTAGCGGTTTTTCAAACACAACGAACTCATTTTGTTTTACCATTTAGTATTATGAGTATAATTTATTTCCAAAACATAAAAAGGGTTATATATAAAAACCCTATTTTTCTTAAATTACTTTAACATAATTTTAATGATAAACAAAATAAAAAAATTACACAATGAGGATTCAAAGTTTTAGTGTCTTGGGAAAACTAAGACCATACATAACATTTACAACATAAAACATAAACATTTATTTAATTCCTTCTTCTCTAGCTTCTTATTGGATCTTGTGTACTCCTTAGTACAGCACCTGAGGATATACATCAAAAGGGGGTGAGATAAAATATCAGTAATATGATAGATAAAAACATGAAACAATATAACATGGGGTGAGCATAGTCATGACATCATAATCATAATCATGAGAGGAAGCATTAGATAATAGCATGGAATGTGGCAATGCATAAAAATGAAACCTTATGTCTTAGTGGTTAAATACCACACATAGTTGTGAACAAAGATAGAATCATGTTCACACATATTTCACTTTAACTCGTGAGATTCATCATATTACTCAATGCATTGGAGCGCTGTATAATTCTAGGTACACCCGTCACATCATAACATCAACATTGTGCTATATAATTTCGGGCACACCAGTCACATTATAACATTAACATTATCATGCATGACGCATAGAATGTATATCAATCTTGGAAATAAATAGCTCATGGAAAGGAATGGGTTTCATTTCATAAATCATACATTCATAAAAATTGGGTTCCCAAATGAAAGAGGGAATAACATACTTGATACAAGAACCATCAACCTTGAGTGAGAAGTAAAATGTGTGTTTTTGAAAGAAGAGTTCTTTTGGAAAACATTGTGTTTGACATAAAATTTAGTAGGAAAAATGTATATCCCATAAAAGGTAAGATAATAATGAAGAAATGATTTTTAAGGAATAACCATACTGAAAAAGGGGTGAAAGAGGTAAAACCCAAAGAAAGAGATTTGGGTTCGAGAAATCCCCTTACCTTGTATCTGAACGCTTTCTTCACTTTAATATACTATATAATCACATTAGATTCATTAATTAACACTTAAAAATATTTTATATATGGAATTGATTCATTATGGTTTTATTAAGTTTTTTTATGGGCCTTTGGATGAGTTATAAAGTTTAAATTCATTATTTGGGAGTGTACTTTTTCTTAGTTTTCATGAACGATTCACTTGTACACATGAATGGAAGTTCATGTAGAACATGGATAAACATCCAAAATTACTATTACAAGTTATTAATGATATTCCATGAGTTTAAATGATCTTATAATGAAGTTGTTTATATATCATGAGGATGAATAATTAGATAAAATTTAATGATGATCGTTTTAGTTTAATTTGGGCGGTTTTTTTATCACAACAAACATGTTTTGTTTTATCATTTAGTATTATGTATAAAAGTTGTTTCCAGAACATAAAGGGGGTTACAACATACATATTACAATATGTTTTCAACCATTTAATGTTTTTATTGACAGCCTTGAAGGCATTGAAGGAAAATGGAAGTGCATCTCCCACGATGTAGGTAAATTAACACATCACGGGCAACGATTTCATTTTTATAAACAATGAGAGGGAGGAAGGATTACAATGAATAATCTTCCATTAACATGATAGCATACCAGTATATCAATCATACTGGAGTTATCATGAAATTTGGATAAGGGAAGTTGAGGATAAGATAAGAAATGAAATGAAATTTGAAAGGAATTTGAAAGAAGAGAGAAAAATTACCTCTTGAATTCTCCTCTTGAGATCCTCCTCAAGGCACCTAGGATTGGTCTTTGGATGAGACCAAGAGCTCCTGAACGTGGGGGAGGGGCTAAGGAAGAGATTTGGGCATAATTTGGACAAGGCTTAAAGTTTGAGAGGTGTGAGGAAATGATGTTGTGATGGGTGGTATTTATAGTGGATGGGAGGGGTGTTTTCTCAATATTTAATTCATTAATTTATTAATTTCCCTCAAGACAAGAAATAGTGATGATTTCATGACTAAAAACAGTAAAGAGGACATGTGAGTTCGAACCAATGACCATTTACATTATTCACAACTCAAGCATGATGCAGAAATTCATTTATTTAACATATTTTGTAAATTATCAAATTTCACTATTCACCAAAAATTAAAGTATTTCAGAAAAAATCTCAAAAATTCACCCTAACCATTTTCCGACGTGTATAATTCAAAAATGAACTCCATTTTATGAAAATAATTTTCTAAATATGAGTAATTTACTTTTTTTAATTAAAATCACAATTTACTTGAAAAATACAAATTTTAAAATTAAAAGTGTTTTTTAACACTTTGAAAATTTAATTAAAGTCTCATAAAATTATCATATAATCATATGACGTAAAAATAATTGTTTATGAATACATTTTATGAAAATACATTTTTTTAATTATTAAATTGATCATTAAATGTTCATGACTTACAAAAATACTAACACTGTAATATAATTATATCATATTATCGCTTATAGGATGGATAGATTTTATTTATACTATCATTGGTAAGGTTCCTATTCACTTGGTCGATTTACTATTCATAAGGGTCATATTATTATTCATAAGGGTAATGTTACTATTCATAAGGGTACGTTACTATTCACCAAAAATTAAGTTTGTCCTATCGGACTCCAAACATCTTACTAATCGCAACCGTGTATATCAGATTTTCGAAATTCAAATCACAGAAGTGGCAAAATTATGTTTAAAGGTCACATAGAATTTAGCAGTTCATTTAAGCATGATGTGACGTTGTGTTTTCTAATGTGATTTTATGTGATTATACTGTATGAGATAATTAATAAGAGAATTTCATTGATTAAACATTGGGTCGTTGCGTTATAATATACACTTTATATTCTGTTTTAAACCATTTAATGGTCTTATTAACAGCCTTGAAGGTGAGGAAAATGAAAATGCATCGCCCACGATGTCGGTAAATTAACACATCATGGACGATGATTTCATTTTTAAGATGAGAGAGAGAGAGAGGGAGATGGAGGATTTTAATGTTAGATCTTCCATTAACATGATATAATTCTAGTATATGTAAGGTAGTATAGTTATCATGTCAGTTGGATGAAGGGGGTGAGGAGAGAATAAGAAAAGTAATTGAAATTGAAAGGAAATTAAAAGAAAAAGAGAGAGGATTTACCTCTTCAATTCTCCTCTTTAGATCCTTCTCAAGGAACCTAGGCTTGGTCTTTTGGTGAGACCAAAAGCTCCTGGATGTGGAAGAGGGGTTAGAGAAGAGTATTGAGCAGAATTTAGGCAAGACTCAAAGATTGAGAGATGTGAGGAGAAGAGGGTGTGAGAGGTGGTATTTATAGTGGATGAGAGGAGTGTTTTCTCAATATTTTAATCATTAGTTTATTATTTTGACTCAAGACTATAAATAGTTTGAGCATTATCATCAGATATATTAAAATAATGAAGGAGAGTTCGAGATTTGAGTGCTTACATCATCAATGACTCAATGAATAGTGCATTTAGCAATGCAAGGTGCAGAGCTAGACGATTAATGATACAAAAGCTGGGGAGGGACAGTTTTAGTGGGTTGAGCCTACGGGTCATGTAATAGGCATAGTATGTCTCTGGGCCTTCGGGTCACGTATTGGCCTTCGGGTCGTGTCGAGCCTAGTGTCTTGGGCCTACGGATCATGTAAGGGTTCCCCTTCAACCCTTAAAAAGGGAGATTATTCATAATAAAATTTAAAAAAAAAGCATTCGGGTCATTCGAACTTACAAAAATATCAATCACTTAATTAATAATTTTTAAAGCATTTATTTATAAACTATTATACCATTCTTTTATTTATAAGATGTTTAAATTTTATTTATACTTTTATGGATGATGTTACTATTCATTTGGTCAGTTTACTATTCATAAGGATCATATTACCATTCATAAGGGTAACATTACTATTCATAAAAGTAAGTTACTATTCACCAAAAAATAAGTTTGTCATATCAGACTCCAAATATCTTACTGATTGCAAACGTGTGTCAGATTTTTTAAATTCAAATCACATAAGTAACAAAATTATGTTTAATGGCAATGCTATAAAGGTCACATGGTATTTAGTAGTTCATTTAAGCATGATGTGACATTGTGTTTCCTAATGTGATTTTATAATTATAAGAAGAGAATTTTCATTGATCAAACATTAGGTCGTTACATAAGATATGTGAGCAATAGAGGGGGTTAACACAACTAGGGTTTGGTTAGGTGACTACTACATTTGTCTACATTTCTACTAGTGAAGTGAGCATCAAATCATCCCAACGTGATATATATCTCTTATACAAGGATGATAATAGGTACTCATTAACCGAGTATTATGTACTAGCGGATAAGAGTAATTAGAATTAAAGTAGTGGTTAATCATATTTATATAGAGTTAGGGTATTGAATTCAAAACGTGGTTAATATTCAGGTTTGGTATGGATGGTGGTATTAGATAATGCTTAACTCGCACTAGATAAAACTAACTATTATTAATTTATTAAATATATATTTTAAAATGACATTAAATTTGTTTGATATATTAATTTATTTTGTGTGCAATTCATATTAAGATTTATAAATGAATGTTAAACATGAACATTATTATGTTAATTATTTTTTTTAATTATTATGTTAATTATTATTTATTAATTAATTATATATTTTTAAACATATTTATTTAATTTGAGATTCGTTCATTTCAAAAAATTTAAATCATAAAGTAGTTGTTAAATGGATTCAGATAGTTAAGCCAATATTTCAAAGTATAATAGAAAAGTTTATTATGACGCATTTCAAAAATAAACTGTTCTAATTTTATGAAATTAAAGATTTTATGTTGTCATTCATACTCTTATGCCACCTCTATAGCTATTTCGATAATTTTTGTGTTAAATGAATTAAGTAAATGATCTAAAACTGATGAGTTTGTGACCATTATAATATACTTTCAAGCATATTCTTAGTTTAATTTAATTGCTGCGCTATATTTGATAATTATGCATGTGTGTTTTTATTTGAAAATTAATAAAGGTTAAAGGTAAAATAAAAATAATATACAATCGTTTGACTTGTTTTTTAAATCTATTCTAAAATGAAGTTGCAATAAATATATATTAAAATAAACTAATTATTAAATGAATTTAAAATATATATGATTTAAAAAACGAAGTCGCGTTAATAGGAATTCACAGGGCGGCGCCGAGGTGGTGTGGGGAGGGAATGTGAGCGGTGACGGGCCCGTGAGATGGAGCGTGTGAAGGCGCGTGGGGAGGGGTGCAGTAAATCGGGGGTCACGGTCTACGCACGCGGCGGGGCGGCGCCATTAAGTGGTGCGGTCAAAACTCTCTTTGACTGTCCTACCAAACCCCTACACAGAAACCGCTCCGCACGTCTACCACACGCGCCTACCTTTCGCCTTCGTTTTTTTAAGTCCAAAACAATAATAATGATAAATCCCGCCGCCCGCCACTCAAAAATAATATTAATAAATTTAAACTATTATTAACTGAGTAAAATATTTCTCTCATGCCGATGTTCGGAGCGCCCGTCGTAAAGCCCCACCATCAGCGGAAAAAAAAAAAAAAAAAAAATCAGTTTCCGGGAATAGAAAAATCATAGGATGCATTTATATAATAAGATGCTGTATTATTATTATCATTTTTTTTTTTTTTTGAGTTTCGACTGCCAGTGATATTATTTGGTTGGATGATTAGAATCATATAAAGAATTGTTAAAAAATAACTACTTTTGTAGCAGGACATTTGAATGAAATATTAAATCTGAACCATTATTTATTTTTATGAATAATTTTTTTATATTTTTACGAATCTACTATATCTACTAATCCTGACTTTCTTTCAAGCCATGTGTCAATTTCTTATCTCTCCACGTCATAAAAACCTTACGTGTCGACTAACCGGGCCTCCACGCCGCTGAAGCCTGCCTCAGAATTTCTTTTCTCTCCCTCTCCAAGCATCTCGCGCTCGGGTTTCGTCTCCTCCCATTTTCCGAAACCAGTGAACCCTCGCGTTTCTGCGAACCGCGACCTCCACTCCTCGCTCGCCTTTCTCCTCGTCGCTACATTCGCTCCCCGCAAACTCCAAGCTCCGAGTCTCCACGCCGCTGAAGACCGCCTCCTAATTTATTTTCTCTCCCTCTCGAAGCATCTCCCGCTCGGGTTTCATCTCCTCCCATTCTCCAAAACCAGAAAACCCTCCCCGCCGCCGTGCTGAGCCGCCCTTCCTCGCTCAAATCAGTCGACCTTTTTCTCAAACAGGTACCTTCTCCTATCTTGTACTGACGGTTCCTACCTTCATCAGTTCTGATTCCATTTCGCATAACATCTATTCACTATCTAGGGTTACCGGTAAACCTCCGCCGACAGCCGAAACCTTTTACCGGTGTCTCTGCATCCCTGTGTACTCCTACTATGACATGCTCGTGCTCGATGCAACTACTGGCAACCCAGCAGCCTTCGTCATCCTGGACTTCACCTCCGTGAGGGTTTAACCGGCTCGCGAATTGGCGAACATCCACTTCGTCGCTGGGTTGAGGTATCCTTCCGCTTTGTGTCCACTGCTTCGAACCCCCCAACGTAGGCGAGTACATTTGACTAATCCAGGGATTTTTGGTTTTCAATTAGTTGTTCCCAGTGCGCTTGGCCGTCCCGGTGCATCTGCATCCCTGCTGCTCCTACGCCAACTAGCATGCCGTGGCTGTGGGAAGTTGCGTCTAACAAAACCTCATCATCCCAGTCTTCATATCTGCGACTTTTCATCCTGCTCTCAAATTGGGTCACAGCCATTCATGCATGGTAGAAGTATCCCACCTTTGCATCAGGTATGTAAACTGCTATCCAGTTTTGATCAAATTCTTTTGGTGTTCGCATATTATATATTTCCATTTGATTTCTGGTGCCCTTTCTTTATAACTGAATTGCAGTGGGATTCAAATTATTGTTCTTCGACTTCTGTTAGCTGAATGTTTCATTTGTTTTCATCAGTGATGATGTTTGAATTGTGCAGTTATGGATATAATGCTTCCAGTCAAGTATCCAAATATTTATAACCTAACAGGCTTCTGATTTAGTGCTTTTGCAGGCCACTCCAAAGCTATCCAGTTTTGATTCAAATTCTTTTGGTGTTCGCATATACTATCTCTACTAATCCTGGATTTCTCCATATCCACATGTCACTCTCACAATTTGATCCTACAAACAAGGGGAAAATGTGAAGTAACGCTGGATTTGGAGGAATAAACCATCGTGGAAGGTATTATGTGAATATCATTTAAAAAAATACAGTTTCTGTTACCTCTAACACCCTTTGTTTGAAAATTAAATGCTTGTGTGAAGACATTTTGTCATATTTTGTTGGTTTCAAGAATATATCCAATATCATTGATGTTGTTATCTTTGAAAATATTAGTGGTGTGTGTGACTGAATCATGTCTGGAGGCGGCCTCCACAATTCATGTCATATAGAAATGGTATTTGGGTAAGATCTCATTTACCATCAGATGATGTATGGTGGATCTTCTCATTGACTTACTTGGATTTCATATCCCATAAAAAATGTACAGATTTTAGGATCACTGAATCGTGAAAAACCATTAATTAATTTTATCATTTAAATTCTCCTATAATGAAATACCAATAGCCTCCTAAACTATAATGACTTTAGGCTCAGTGTTGTTTCGTTATTTAATGATTCTACCAAATTATATGTTATTCACGATTTGTAGATTGTTTTTACATTGATTAATCATTGTAATGTTTCATAATGAGCTTACATGTCTTCTTTGATTTAGTTTTCTTTATCATCATCTCCAGTTTTTGAATAAAATGGTAACCCAGATTCAAGGTAATTATCCTGATATGTTTTTCTATTAATTAAAATTTAATATTTTGTCACTTATTCTACTTACTCAGGTATGTCACATGAAATCATTATGTTTTAAAGGAGATGTGACATTGACAATGATTTAATATTGTGACTAAAGGATTCAATGTCTTCTTGAAGGTATGGCTGAATCCTGCTAGAAGGATTGACTACCAAGCATTCATTATGTTTTTCATTTCCTTGGTTGATTGCTTTTAGAAGGATATGGATGCTCAACGTTTTTAAACATTCTTTTTGTTTATGAAACCTGTTTAGATAGGGTTGTGAGCATGTTTTGAATCATTTTCTAAATGTACTTTGAACTTCATCTCTTTTCATCCGCCCTTGTATGATGAAATTTATCCATATCTAATGTAATTTTTTACATGATATTGTCTATTATTGATGTTTTCAGAACCAGTTCAATAGTTTTATCTTTGTTTTCAAATAGGACAATTGATTGTGTTCTTTGAGTTGAAAAATAAGAAATGGTGATATGTGATTCTTAATTTTTTGTCTCATTGCCCTATTATTTATATTTTCAAATACTGGAAGCATGAGAGAGATACATGAAAGTCGGGATTTTTGATCCGGGAACCTGGATTAACCGGAACAACCCACTCATGAGTTGCATGTAAGCAGGTCGGTGTACTCATCCATTTCTTTTAGAGTCTTATCACTATACCAGACTAAGCATTAATTCAATATGTATGATGGAAATCATATCTATCAACCATCATTATATCTCTAAATCTAACTACGATCTGACTAGATTTTCCCATGCTGATTCCCAGGAAGCAGATACACTAGAAGAATAACGGGGAGGATCTTTTGGTCTTGATCGTTGCCATTTGAAGTAGCTAGAGAAGTGTCTCGATAGCAAACTGAGTGAAGTGATTGGTAACAAACGACATTTGATTATTTTAATATTTTCATGTTGTTGTAGTGCACTTTGTCTTTAGGTGTTTCATAATTGTCATTATGTTAACAAATTGGCTTCTCTTTTAGAAAGGGTGGATCTTCAGGGCATTGTGACATTGAAAATGATTTAATATTGTGACTAAAGGATTCAATGTCTTCTTGAAGGTATGGCTAAATCCTTCTAGAAGGATTGGCTGCCAAGCATTCATTATGTTTTTCATTTCCTTGGTTGATTGCTTTTAGAAGGATATGGATGCTCAAAGTTTTTAAACATTCTTTTTGTTTATGAAACCTGTTTAGATAGGGTTGTGAGCATGTTTTGAATCATTTTCTAAATGTACTTTGAAATTCATCTCTTTTCATCCGCCCTTGTATGATGAAATTTATCCATATCTAATGTAATTTTTTACATGATATTGTCTATTATTGATGTTTTCAGAACCAGTTCAATAGTTTTATCTTTGTTTTCAAATAGGACAATTGATTGTGTTCTTTGAGTTGAAAAATAAGAAATGGTGATATGTGATTCTTAATTTTTTTGTCTCATTGCCCTATTATTTATATTTTCAAATACTGGAAGCATGAGAGAGATACATGAAAGTCGGGATTTTTGATCCGGAAACCTGGATTAACCGGAACAACCCACTCATGAGTTGCATGTAAGCAGGTCGGTGTACTCATCCATTTCTTTTAGAGTCTTATCACTATACCAGACTAAGCATTAATTCAATATGTATGATGGAAATCATATCTATCAACCATCATTATATCTCTAAATCTAACTACGATCTGACTAGATTTTCCCATGCTGATTCCCAGGAAGCAGATACACTAGAAGAATAATGGGGAGGATCTTTTGGTCTTGATCGTTGCCATTTGAAGTAGCTAGAGAAGTGTCTCTATAGAAAACTGAGTGAAGTGATTGGTAACAAACGACATTTGATTATTTTAATATTTTCATGTTGTTTTAGTGCACTTTGTCTTTAGGTGTTTCATAATTGTCATTATGTTAACAAATTGGCTTCTCTTTTAGAAAGGGTGGATCTTCAGGGCATTGTGACATTGACAATGATTTAATATTGTGACTAAAGGATTCAATGTCTTCTTGAAGGTATGGCTGAATCCTGCTAGAAGGATTGACTGCCAAACATTCATTATGTTTTTCATTTCCTTGGTTGATTGCTTTTAGAAGGATATGGATGCTCAAAGTTTTTAAACATTCTTTTTGTTTATGAAACCTGTTTAGATAGGGTTGTGAGCATGTTTTGAATCATTTTCTAAATGTACTTTGAACTTCATCTCTTTTCATCCACCCTTGTATGATGAAATTTATCCATATCTAATGTAATTTTTTACATGATATTGTCTATTATTGATGTTTTCAGAACCAGTTCAATAGTTTTATCTTTGTTTTCAAATAGGACAATTGATTGTGTTCTTTGAGTTGAAAAATAAGAAATGGTGATATGTGATTCTTAATTTTTTGTCTCATTGCCCTATTATTTATATTTTCAAATACTGGAAGCATGAGAGAGATACATGAAAGTCGGGATTTTTGATCCGGGAACCTGGATTAACCGGAACAACCCACTCATGAGTTGCATGTAAGCAGGTCGGTGTACTCATCCATTTCTTTTAGAGTCTTATCACTATACCAGACTAAGCATTAATTCAATATGTATGATGGAAATCATATCTATCAACCATCATTATATCTCGAAATCTAACTACGATCTGACTAGATTTTCCCATGCTGATTCCCAGGAAGCAGATACACTAGAAGAATAACGGGGAGGATCTTTTGGACTTGATCGTTGCCATTTGAAGTAGCTAGAGAAGTGTCTCGATAGCAAATTGAGTGAAGTGATTGGTAACAAACGACATTTGATTATTTTAATATTTTCATGTTGTTGTAGTGCACTTTGTCTTTAGGTGTTTCATAATTGTCATTATGTTAACAAATTGGCTTCTCTTTTAGAAAGGGTGGATCTTCAGGGCATTGTGGGGTTTCCAACAATAATGTACTGGAAAATATGGAACTTCTCCTAGAAAAATCTGTTGTCGAGGAATGTATTTTAGGGGATCCTACTCTCTCAGATACGTTTCCATCCCCACTTACCTATCTATATTGTTCTATAAACATGTCTGTGAAGTTCTTGGATGTTTTGTTCCATGTAGATTTTTTGACTTTATCTCCTCTTGATACAGGTTTTCAATGTATACATGGATGTTCCAATCTTGAAATGATATCCTTAAAGAATAAGGTCTACATGTATCACTTTATGTACAGATATTGTTGAATGTGTCAGACGATCTTGAATATGAAGATTCAGTAAAAAGGTACAATGTGATTATCCATTCTACTTTCTACTATTCTAACGGTCTCTATATTTAATCTACTTTTACTGTAATATTCTATACCACTAATTTATGCATTCAATAAATTCAATATAATGAATTTTAATGCCAGGTTTTGATCCTGCAAACAAGGGTAAAAGGTGAAGTAACACTGGATTTGGAGGAATAAACCATCGTGGAAGGTATAATGTGAATATCATTTAAAAAAATACAGTTTTTTTACCTCTAACACCCTTTGTTTGAAATTTAGATGCTTGTGTGAAAACATTTTGTAATATTTTGTTGGTTTTAAGAATATATCCAATATGTTCAAATTCTCATGTACATTGTTCCTGTTTCAATGTTCATTAATATTAATTCTTCTTTGAATTGTCTGTTACTTCATATATATTATTTCTGAATGGTAAAAATAAATTTGTATTCTGTTTCATATAAAATAGATGTTTACTACTATTGTGATGATGTCTTAGAAACTTATACAACTATTAGTTATAATTTTAATAGTGTGTTAATTCTTTTATAGGTTATTTGTTTGATGCAAATTTTGAATGCACACATATGATATGATCATTATAACTGTTGTATAATGTGATTGGGTGATAAATCATCAGTAAACATTACCAGTGTTGAGATAGTCTTGGTCCAACATACCAGGTCACATGGTGGAGTTAGACTTCAATTTGGAGAAATACCCATCATGGAAAGGGAAGTAGGGACACATTTTGGAGCTATGGATCATTATAAATTAGTTGCAGCACTGACATTGGCTTAGTTTTTGTTATTTGATAATTTTACATGAATTGGATGTCAAATCTAACCTGCATGAAATTAATCTTACCAATGCACATATCTGGAACGATCAGTTTACCTATATGGGTGTGTTTGTTATCATTATACATCATATATGAAGATTTTCCAACACCATTACACTTAATTTTGTTTTATTGTGTAGATGTACTTATGTGAAAACATGGTACACTAAACCAAACATAACCTTATGTTAACAAACACACCCCAATAATTATATCATTTATTATGTAGATTTACTTCTGTGAAAACATGATTCAAGATTTCTTAGGTTTAATTATTTCCCTATTAGTCATACATATATATTTCTGGAATGCTTATTGCAGTGTTTCTCAATTTCTCATACTTAGTTTTTTATCAGATTTATTATACATATTTATGAAGTTCTTATTGAAGTGTATCCCTATTAGTCATGTGGAGAATGTATTCTTATTTTTATAATATTATTGTTTGTGCAGGTAATCATATTTCGTGAGTGCGTACGTGCTCAGCTCATGGTTTAATACCTCTTATTCCACCGTTATAACTCCTTATCATCACTAAAAATCTAGGTACATCAATGCCTTTAATTTCATGAAATGTTTTCATATTCATCATCAATAATTTAACTTCAAAATGTTATTAGTTAATGAAATGTTTTCATATTGTGGTTTTAGTTTTGTAGAAGGTTAAACTTGGAAAGGACCTCTATCCAGAAATCCTATGGGTCTGTAAAACCTCAGTGGTTAACTTATATTTTTATAAGGATCCAAATATTGATCAATCAAGATATCCTCATCAAACACACTGAGAGGGAAGTTGTATTTGTTGCGGATGCATAGCCTCACAAGGTACTCTCTCCAATAATTATATCATTTATAATGATATATGGTTCTTGCAGGTTGACTATGTTTTTTTTCTAAGGGAGATGGCAAGGTGCTCTATTTGAACTAGCCTCCTTGATTTCGAGGCCGGTATTGTTCAGTTTTAATAAAAAGACATTGTTCAGGTCCTCATGTGTCCCCTATAAATTTTTCCCAGTCATTATTAAGAGTTTTATCTGATAGTGTTTTTATATATGCATTGCTCATTATACAGCAGATCCTGTTTTAGAATAACTCAACCATATTTTCATAATATAATTCCTTTTAAATAAACAATCTGTTATCTTACTTTTCATCCAAACTATCTCTTCCATATTTCTTATACAACTATTTTATAATTTCTTACACATCTGTTTTTAATGATTTCTTATTCCTAACTATTTGTTTGTAGTGTGTCAAGAATAAAATATATGCAACTTAATTTGGAATTTTTTTTCGAGCTGTTTGGACAGGTGAAGTTGTTCTAGAGAAAATTTATTTTAAAGGAGTGAAGCCAAGGGCAGAATCATGTTGATGAATGGCTGAGTCCTGTAGATAGAAATCTGGAGAAGAAAAAAAAAACTGGGGATATTCAACCTGAAATATTCTTCATAGATTTCACTTGGAAGATGCTATTTTTCTCTTTAGTGTGTTTCTATTTATGTGATCATTTTTTCATTGTCTGCAAAAGAGATGAATGCATCATATTTAATACATAATGCTTCAATTTCATACAGATTTCTTCATTGTGGACTTTAGTACTGCCTAAAACATGTATTCTTTTCTCTCATTGCTGTATTTGTGTATTTTGCATTATTAACCGCAACAACTGTTTTCACCATTGTGTTAGGATGTACATGATATTAATCCAATTGCTAAGGAGTAGCTCTCCAGGATCAATGTTGATCCCCATGTAGCCTGTTACTTCTTATATAATATTTTTCAATGGAACAAATAAATTTTTATTCCTTTTTATATAAAATTTCTTTTTATTACTATTGTGATGATGTTTTGATAAACTTCTACAACTATTCCAATATTCCTTCTTGGGTTCATGCTCATGATCCCCTTCATCTCCTCCAATTTTTCCTGCACCTCCAATTTTCACTTCATCCCGGTACTCCTATTTCTACCACCACTCTCTATATATCCAATTCATCCCCTCCCCCTCCCCCTCTTGAGTTCCAATACTTTCTCATTCGAATTGTGGTTACTATCTTCTTTCATTCATTATGTATGTCAATTTTTTATAAATGAATATTAATATAAAGTATTATGTTTGATAAATAATATTCTATAGTTAATAATAAGAATTAATTTATAGTGCCGTGCGAATGCACGGGCAAAGTACTAGTTATTATAAATCCAATCCGGCCTACCATTTAAACTCACCTGAACCCACCACGAATGCACGTTAAACTGCCCCGACTCTTTTAAATACTCAATTATAATTAAAAAACTTTAAAATTATTTCATAAATTTAAATTGAATGGAATTCAAATTAAATAAATATTTTTTTAATAGTTTTATAAATCATTTAAAAAATATAGTTAATGAACTAATAATAATTAATTGAATAGGACTTTAGTTTGAATTTATTTATAAATCTAATATGAGACAAAATCAAAATGGATATTTAATCATATTACCATTATAAAAATATATATTAATTTAATCGAATTTGGGTTTTGCAATTGTAACACCCCCAATATTTTAAAATATATTTATTTAAATAAATACTTTGTTCAATAGCTTGATCTACAAGCAACACCGAATTAAAACAAGTCACGCCATATTTAATATTAATAAAATTTAAGAATAATAAAAGATCTAGTAAATAAAATGATATTAAACAATTAAAAATGATTATATTTAGAGGATATGTAATTAATATGATTTAATATATAAAAGGATTGTTCTCAAATAAATATTTAATGTATTAATAAATTAAAATCAATCACTTTTAAAAAAATATTTTGATAATATATAATATTTAAATATATTAACTAACATATTAACATCATTGAGTTATGAATCGGTATGTGATAGTATTGAGAACACTAAATGTTTAAAAATTTCATTTTTCAATAAAATTAGTTTTCTTTAGAATTTGAATTTTACAAAATGTACTTTATTTTTGAATTCCACATATCAATATTAGGCGAAGGTTTTTTTCTAAAAATAATGATTTTTAAATAAAGCGAAAATATCGTTTTTACCAAAATTGCAACATTATAACCAAAACCTGGAAGTGTATAAAACCTTTTAATTAGTCAAAGATGTATTTAAGAAGTAAAACTATACATTTTAAAAATACTATGCTGAATTTAGAAAACCTAGGATAAAAACCGTTTTTGGTATTTTCTTTTAATTAAATAATATTTTGATAATTTTGGTTTGAATTGCTTTGAAAACCACCTAACTTTTATTTGATTTATAATAAGCTAATTTATATCATTAGAATCAAAGACACTCATAATTGTATCATACAAATAAATCTTAAGCTTAAAATATACATTTTCTAAAAACGGGTTTTGTCATGACCCGACCTCATCAGACCATGAACTAGGTCATCTAACTCCATGAGTCTCATGTAATACCTTAGTTATCTTCCCAACACACCATAAGTTCTTACCCATTAGAGTCACTTATTTGACTAATGACTGTCCCCACAAACTAATACATGTTCTTTCAATGTGTTTTGTCCTCACTCACACACACCCTAAAGAACTTCTCAGGAGTTCACTCATCCTAACCACTACTCCAGAAGGACACCTATCCTCACTCACACACACCCTGAGGAACATCCTCAGGTCGATTCTCCCTCATGCGACTGAAACAATTTGCTACGAGACCTCAAGAGTGCCTCCATGTACGCCAGAAGGTGCCAGATAGTAATGAGGATCTAAGGAATATAATAAAGAGACTATACCCTCTGATATAGAGTGACAGTCACAACAGAAATAAAATAAACATGCCAACACATAAAACTCCAACAGATAAACAAGCAATTTCCAAAACAATCTAAATGCAATAAACCATGTTATGCCACACCATATTTCGTACTAAATGTTGTGCTAAAAGTCATACAAGCAAACAACTGAAAGAAATACTCCAAAAGTAAAGTTTCTCAAAATTGAACACCATGCTCGGTCCCATCTCTAAGCTCTATTCCCAGCAAGTAAACTGACCAATCAAGCACATGGCTCTTTGCCCTTGTCCATACCAACATCCATGAAGTCTGTTTGGGTACCAAACGGTGACCTAAACAAGGTGTGAGTGAAATTCAGTAGTCCACCACCAACAATGTATAATCAATATAGTATGAGAAATAGTGTATGCAACAATACGATAAATAAAGACATTTAATATAAATAAAAAATAAATCATCCAAATAAACCTGGTGACCCTCGAGTTCCAGGTTGACACTCGGGGTCAACCATACTTGCTTCAGCCTGATGCCAAATATCCCCGTCCATTGTCGGATTCCCATGCCTAGGATGAATTACCCATATTGTGTATCAATGGACCCAGTGCAAATTCACATGCTAAGGCCATTTACACGTTCCCAAGGTGCATGTCCATGCCAAGAGAAAATTACTCATTCCATGTATCAATGGACCCATTGCAAATTCACATGCTAGGACCACTTACATGCTCATAGGACATCAAACCCATTGTGAATTCTCATGCTAAGGTCGATTTAAAAAGTCAAAAGCAAGAAAAAGCCAACACAAACCAAATTATGAAACATTCCAAACACGTTAACATATTCCATATTGGTTATTTCATACCAATTACCAATTATCATGCCAATTCCAATTACATGCTAATATTCCATTATGACAAGTTTCAGTTTCATGACGAGTTGCCAATTCTCATAACAATTGTGACAATTCCAGTTCACATACCACTTATACCCAGTTATCATTTCACATGTCAAGCAAAGTTGAGATTTCCAATTTCAAACTCCTAGGGTGACAAGGTTCTCAAGGTTCGATCCAAAGATCAACCCACAAATCCACAATTCAAATATAAGGGCACTAGGTTCACAAATTTAGGTTCCAACATAGGGTTGAGGATAGGCACATCTCTCGGGTGGCTGAATGTCTAGGTTCCCAATCACCAACAGAGATTTGTGGAAGGTCTAAACATGTGCATTCAAGCCATTCTAAGCGATTTCCAAAGTTTACTGGTTTAAAGAGGCCGCGTGCATGACGTGCCGACACGATCACACATGTTGCATATACGAGAAAACAAAAGCAGGCCATAAGGAGTAGCTTTGAACCACCTACCAAAAAAGCGGGAATAAGAAAACCAGGATTCAAATATCTAGATCAAGACACAACACCACAATTCCCTATAGACAATGATAGATCCACCACATCGGGGTTGGAAGAAGAAGAATCAAGGTGCTGCTTCGACAATGGCGTAGTGGTGAAGGTGAGGAGCATACCAACGCTGTTCTTTGGGAGGTGCAGGGTTCGATTCTTGGGAGTCCTCTCTTGGGTGAATTTATCCTTCCCTAGGGATCCAATCGCCTTGCCAGGTCACTTAGTTTCAGATTGGGGTGGGTGAAATGAGGTGCAACTCATCTGTGCTGATGGATTGCTGTGTCGAACCACCACCGATCGGGTTGTCACCCTCCAAGACGCTCTGCCATCTCAGTTGGAAATGACTGCTTCTTGGCTGGAGCTCTCTCTAGAGTGATTTCTTCATGGGGGGGGGGGGTTCCCTTGTGTGTAGGGTTCGAAAAGGACACACCTGGGAATTCCCTCTAAAAAATAAGAAGAAGAATCAAGGATAAAATGAGTGGAATTCACAAATCCACAATTCAAATATAAGGGCACTAGGTTCAAAAATTTATGTTCCAACATAGGGTTGAGGATAGGCACATCTCTCGGGTGGCTGAATGTCTAGGTTCCCAATCACCAACAAAGATTTGTGGAAGGTCTAAACATGTGCATTCAAGCCATTCTAAGCGATTTCCAAAGTTTACTGGTTTAAAGAGGCCGCGCGCATGACGTGCCGACATGATCACACATGTTGCATATACGAGAAAACAAAAGAAGGCCATAAGGAGTAGCTTTGAACCACCTACCACAAAAGCGGGAATAAGAAAACCAGGAGTCAAATATCTAGATCAAGACACAACACCACAATTACCTATAGACAATGATAGATCCACCACATCGGGGTTGGAAGAAGAAGAATCAAGGTGCTGCTTCGACAATGGCGTAGTGGTGAAGGTGAGGAGCATACCAACGCTGTTCTTTGGGAGGTGCAGGGTTCGATTCCTGGGAGTCCTCTCTTGGGTGAATTTATCCTTCCCTCGGGATCCACTCACCTTGCCAGGTCACTCAGTTTCAGATTGGGGTGGGTGAAATGAGGTGCAACTCATCCGTGCTGATGGATTGCTGTGTCGAACCACCACCGATCGGGTTGTCACCCTCCAAGACGCTCTGCCATCTCAGTTGGAAATGACTTCTTCTTGGATGGAGCTCTCTCTAGAGTGATTTATTCATGGGGGGGGGGTTCCCTTGTGTGTAGGGTTCAAAAAGGACACACCTGGGGATTCCCTCTAAAAAAGAAGAAGAAGAATCAAGGATAAAATGAGTGGAATTCACAAATTACAAGAAAGACTTACCGATTCAAGATGTTTAGACCGAACCACAAATCAAGGAACCAAGAGAAGGCATTAGAGAAGCCAAGGAAGCCCCAGAGAACCCTTCCAAAATGTTAATCTCGAATTAGGATTGAATCAGGGGAAATTAGGAGTTAAATGGGGTTTTCAAAAGGCGGAAATGCGATTATGCCCCTCACTAATTTGACCCAGCTCAGTGCCACCAGCTAGCTGGTGGTGTCAGCCAGAACAATTGCACATATGGAAATCCCACCGATCAGTTAGAGGGTCTTTGCCAGCTGGACGATGAGTCTCCTATAGAAGACCCATTTTTTCAGGATTCCACCGACAAGCTAGTGGGATCATCGGTTAGCCAATGGGCTTTATATAGCTATACTCGTCTACTTCCCCATCCACTGACTTGCCAGTGCACTCCACCAGCAATCCGGTGGCACCAAATAATTCATCTTGCTATATTCCACCTATTTCTCTTACTAGTTCACCTCCTCTAAGCACCTGAGCACCCCCAAAACACCATTTTTAACTGGTACAAGGCTCGATTATAGAAATTAAGCAGTTTAACAAAAACTTAAAAAGAGACGTACCTAGGTAAAGAACGAGGTCTTGCAACCTCCCCACCAAATAATATCCCATCCTCGATATGTGTTACCATTTATCACTAAGAGGTATATGTGAACAACTCAGGCCACTACACACACATATTTGACTTCATCTCCCAGTTATCCTCCTGCACAAGCCCATGCTACCACTACACTAACACTAGGGGACTGATTTTTCCTTGGTGATTCTTCTCACTATGGTCTACGATATAGATCATATGATCTTCAAAGGACACATCAACATCTAGATCAATATCATCAACATCTATCATGTGAGAAGGATCAAGGAGATATCTCTAAAGTTGTGACACATGAAACATGTCATGCATAACATTGTAGCACAGTGGAAGAGCTAATCAGTATACAATTGGATTGATCCTAACCACTATTTCAAACAACCCAAAAAACCTAGGCGCTAACTTCCACTACTTATGGTTATGAAATTTTCCCAACCTAGGTGACACCCGGAGAAAATCGAGTGACCAACCTCAAATTATAGAGGTCATACCCGATGGTCAATATAATATTTTTGCCTAATCAACGCGATTTCCAACCACTTTTTGTTTAACTGAACCTACTCAGATGTCTCTTACATGGGACTAGGTCTAACAAGCACTGACTTACCCATATCTAACCAGAAAAAAGGTGAACAACACATTCTTTCACATAAAGCATCAGAAAGATCCATTTGGATCGATTCTAGAAAGATATTATTATAAGAAAACTCCACCAGAGCCATATAGTGCTCCCAAGAATCATTGAAGTCCAAAATATAGGCTCACAACATTTCATCCCAAATATGAATCATCTATTCAGACTGGACATCATTCTGAGGATGGTAGGCTGTGCTCAGAAGAACCTGTGATCCTAGTACCTTTTAAATCCCTTACTAGAAGCGTGACATAAAACAAGGATCTCAATCAGAAACAATGCTCCATAGAACACCATGAAATTGAACTATCTACCATATATAGGGGTTACCCAAGTCATCAATGGTGAAGGTCTCCCTGATAGGTAGGAAATGAGATACTTTCATTTATCGATCCATGATCACCCACACTACATAATTCCTCTGAGGTATCCTGGGTAAAAATTTCATGAAGTCCATAGTGGCGTCATCCAACTTCCATTCCAGAATGGGTATAGCTCTAACAACTCATGAG
The DNA here is from genome assembly GCA_963277665.1 of Viscum album. Classification (NCBI taxonomy): domain Eukaryota; kingdom Viridiplantae; phylum Streptophyta; class Magnoliopsida; order Santalales; family Viscaceae; genus Viscum; species Viscum album. The sequence continues at coordinate 1,194,427,703 of OY728152.1, read as the reverse complement.
GTAGCTGATACCTTACCTTCACCTACTAAAATTTGTAACATAGTGCCATGAAGTACACTATTTCTTTCTTCATACCTAGCCACAAATATTTCTTATGAAGATCATGATACATCTTTCTCAAACCGGGATGTACCACCCATTTCAAAGCATGGAATTCCCTCACCATCTCCTCAAAAATTCCCACAGAAACCAAAATGCTACCATGGGCATGAAGAATCTCATTGTCACCCAAAATATATTCAGCTAGTAGCTACCCACCATATATACTCTCCTTTAAGGTCAAAATCTCTGTATTAGATAACTACCATCTCTTGATATGATTCATAAGCTAGGAGACAACAGAGGTCGATGTTAGAGTTTCTCGCCCGTGAGACTCTTGAACATCTATATGTATATAAAAAAAGCACCATCAGTTTCCACTCATCATAATATTATCGTACCGCTTCAAACTGTTTCTTCTTACTCAATGCATCAAATAAAACATTACCCTTTCCATAAGTATATTCCAAATTAAAGTCAAAATAAAATAGATACTCGAATCACCTCATCTACCGAAGGTTTAGGTCCCATGTCACGACCCGTCCTCGGGGACCGTGCCGTGACTACCCCAAGCCCTCCTTCCATAGGCCAGGGGCTGGCGACTATCTCCAAGGCGTAAATCCCGGATAAAAGGTAAGGCATTGCCTTTGTAAATTAAACAAGCACCACAGAGTATGCAAGCGGAAAAAGTAAACACTAAGTAAAAACTGGTACAACAGTAAGTGCAGAAAAGTAAGTGAGGCAGTATACAAACCCAAACTGAAAGTAAAGTACAACTCGAAAGGGAAAACAACAACTGAAAAGTAAAAGACGCTACGCCAAGCTGTCCACTGGAAATCACACCTGAAGGGTGGGTACAGATAGCTCCACTGCTCCTCGGGTCCCGCCGTCCGCTCCGAGTATGTTCCGCCCAGTGGTCCACCTCCAGGTACCGTCCTGCTCTGCAAGCCTCAACCACGATCAACGCTGTCCGTCGTCTGCAACCAACACAACGTAGTGCGGGCATAGCCCGTGCAGGGGTGAGTATAAGCTACTCAGTAGGGACCCCGAGACCCCCAAAGGTCTCCCAAAATCCACAAAGGATAAACCACAAAGGAAAGATACAATCACGAAGTAACAACCGAAACTACTTAGATATATGCCCATACATATACCTAAGTCATCAATTACAATACGCTCCAACCTCCGAGCCCAAGTACAACCCAGTCCACACAGGAAAGCATACGTATTCCACACAGGAAAGCAAAACGTAATCCACACAGGATAGCACAACACAATCCACACAGGAAAGCAAACAGGATTCAACTCACACAGGTATAATTCTTCGAAAGATGATAGAGATGATCACTGATCCATCTAAGTCGTTGGACCCACAAAGGATCGATAGGTACTAAGCCCCGCAATGACCCACACAGGATCGGTATAAAACTAACCCCCGCAAAGACCCACACAGGATCAGACCCACACAGGATCTGTAGGCGCTGGCTCACACAGAACCGCTGAGCGCTGACCCACACAGGATCGGACCCACACAGGATCGGTAGCACTGATCCACATAGGATTGCTGAGTGATGTAGTCGTCGCCGTCGAATCCACTGAGGATCTCTGTACAGTCGTCGTCGCAGTCATAGTAGCAGTTGCAGCCAGCACCATGGTCCCCGCACACAGCAAGCTCATTCAGGAGGGTCCGCTCCACGAGCCGAGAGGCTGTTACATCAACTGACACATAGTACAGATTTGATGTATTCAAAAGTTCCGTATCGCCAACAGGAACTCAACGTCGCAGACGGCGCGTCAATCGGACGCCCGGTCTGAGAGTTATTGACTTTTTCGTCCCAGGGGCCCGGTTGGTTTTTAAGGAAAAACCAACCCGACCGTACTCCACCTGCGTCCAAACCTTGGGCGGAGTAATCCAAAAGATCTGTCTCACTTAGAGGAATTCAACAAAGTCGACGGCACGCCAATCGGATGTCCGAAGCTCAAGATATGAGCGTTTCTGCTCCGAGGGCCCGGTTGGTTTCATGTACGAACCAACCCATCCGAACTCAAAGTATTCCGAAACCTTGAGTACAATATACTGAAACGACCGTCTTGTTCTGAGGATCGTGTCGCCGCTGACAGCGCGTCGATCGGAGGTCCGTAGCCCGAGTTATGGGCAATTGAACCCAAACGGTCCGAAAACGGGGGTTTAGGGCCCAGACCGACCCGACCCGAGACCCCCTGGGTCGGCCCGGCGGAGCGCGGCCCGGCCCGGCGCGGCCCGGTTCGATGACCCGCGCACTGGGCGCGCTGGTCGGTGCTTGGCCAAAACGACCGAGCCGTTTTGTCGACTCGCACGGGGGGGCACTGCCCCTCCCATTTCATGTAACCGCGACCCCTTAATTGGGGCCACTTTGAAGTCCGACCGGGGGAATTAATTCCCCCAGATCCTCCCTGTCCGGCCGGCCCGACCTGGCCGGCCGGTTCCTCCTCAACGGGACCGGCGAAGGCCGGTCCCCTTCCAGCTCCGACGCCGGCGGCCCGGTCCGGCCGCCGGTCACCTTGCTCCGTCGCGGCCCGGAACCGGCCGCGACCCTTGTCGCCCGACGAGGTGCGACGACGCCGCGCCCCTTCGCCGCGACCCCGGAACCGGCCGCAGTATTTCGGGTGTCTCCGATGCGGCGCGATGGCGTCGCGTCCTTGGATCAATTCGCGGCGCGGCGTGACTGTGTCGCGTCCTTGGTCTTCTTTCCACGGCGCGGCGCCGCGTATTTTCCTTTCGCTTGTTTCCGCGTGGTGCGACGACACCACTCCTTTCCGTACCAAACCACAAAGGAATCAATCATGAAATAAGGAGGAGGGTGGGCCGTGTTTGTGCGGTCCGGCCCCCTCGCGTTATTCGATAACAAATGGTTTTAATCCATGAAGATCGTCAATTTGGTATTCATGAACAAAATAAATAAATAAAACCCCTACCTCGGTTTCAGGAACGGTGTACGTCAACGAGCCGTGGAAGATGAGCGTCGCGGAAGACAAATGTCTATTCCATTGTCGTTGAGGTGCGTCCGAAGAGGAAACTTCGTTGGAGAAGTTCTTCGCGTTCTTCGGCGGAGATGTTCTTCGTTGAAGAACAATGTTCTTCATCGGAGTCCGAGGTGTTCTTCACGTTCTTCGTCGAAGTTGAAGAAGAAGAAGACTTCCTCAAACCCTTAGCCCTTTCTCTACCAAGTCTCCACCACAAGAAAAACTAACCCCAAAATAAAATAAGTCTCCCACTTATTTTATTAACCCAACATAGGTTTTTGAATTCAAGAGTTTGAAAAACAAAACCCACATTTAACTCACATAAGTTATTAACATGAGTTGTTATAAATTAAAGAGGTGATAAGTTGGCAAAACTTAAATGGGGGGTTAAGGAGTTAAAAAAGGGAGGTGAAAGGTTGGGGCTCGTGTGGGCCCCACCTTTCAATTATCCACACATGGGAAGTTGGGTGGATGTGGGCCCCACCACCAACTTCCCATGGGAGAAATTAACCACCTTGATATAAAATAAAATTGATCCAACAATTTTATTTACTTCTTAATTAAACCCCATTAATTAACTTCTTCTCCGCACAAACGCAACTACGGTAAAGGTTCCCTTAAGAGATTATCGGCGTTGCGAGTTCCTCGATGCCTTCAGATTTCAATTCCGAGCACCGGTTCAAAAGATAGGAATTCCCGCTCGTTCGTTCACTGAACGTACCCAAGCTAAACTTCGGAAAATGATTCCGGGCACACCGGGCCTCAGAATCAGGTGCCGTCAGAAACTGCGTTCTTGTAAAATTCCAAAGAAAATTAAGAAAAAAATTCCCTTGAATTTTACGAGTCTTTACATTACTCCCATCTCAGGGCTTTACGTCCCCGTAAAGATACATAAAAAACTAGGGAAACAATTGAGGGTACTGAGCACGCATCTCAGCCTCCCACTCCCAAGTGCTCTCCTAGAGGTTCCCGTGCTGCCATCTGATGCACACTAGAGGAATCGACCGTCCACATAGGACCCGCTCCTGTCGATCCTCGATCTCCACCGGGACCTCCGCAAAAGTCGCCCCATTATCAACGTCTAACTCCCCATGGTCAATGATGTGCATCGGGTCGTGCAGGTATCTCCTCAGCTGAGATATGTGGAAGACGTCGTGCACCCGGTGCAACTGAGGTGGTAGAGCCAGGCAATAAGCCACCTCGCCAATCCTGCTGAGGACCTGGAACGGTCTGATGAAGCATGGAGACAACTTTCCGCCTCAGCCAAATCTCCGTAATCCACGTCGAGGTGAGACACGCAAAAAGACGTGGTCGCCATCCTCGAACTCTAGTGGCCTCCGCCTCCTGTCAGCATAAGACTTCTGCCAGCTCTGAGCTGTCCTCATCCATTCCTGGATGACCTGGACCTTCTCTGTCGTGGCCTGGACCATCTCCGGTCCCACAAGTGCTGACTCCCCAGGGTCTGTCCAGCATAAAGGAGATCTATAAGGTCGGCCGTACAACACCTCGTATGGTGCCATACCAATGGTGGAGTGGTAGATGTTGTTGTACGCGAACTCCACCAAGGGTAGGTGGTCCTCCCAACTGCGACCAAAGTCGAGGATGCATGCGCGGAGCATGTCCTCGAGAGTCTGAATGGTCCTCTCCGTCTGACCATCCGTCTGAGGGTGAAAGGCTATGCTTAGACGTAGCTGTGTCCTAAACACCTCCTACAACCCCTTCCATATCCGGGAAGTAAAACGAGCATCTCGATCGGAGACGATAGATGATGGCACACCGTGAATCCGTACAATCTCCTGAACGTAAAGACGCCCCAAGATCTCCACTGAGCCCTGCTCTCTGATGGGTAAGAAGTGAGCCGACTTGGTGAGTCGGTCGACAATCACCCAAATGGAGTCGTGACCTCTGGAAATGCATGGAAGTCCAGTCACGAAGTCCATAGATATGCCGTCCCACTTCTACTCCGGGACCTCCAAGGGCTGTACCAAGCCTGCTGGTACCTGATGCTCTACCTTCACCTGCTGGCAGGTGAGGCATCGTGAAACGAACTCTGCCACAACCTTCTTCATGCCTGGCCACCATTGCTGTCGTCTGAGATCCTGGTACATCTTCGCCACTCCGGGATGTACCGCTAAGGGAGAAATGTGAAACTCTCTCAGCACCTCCTCCCGTAAAGCAACTGGTACCAAGGTACGTCCTCTGAAAAGGATGTCGTGCTCTGCTCCAAAGGAGAAACCATCAGGTGCCTGTCCTGAGGATATCTGTGCACGCCGCGTCTCACAGTCAGCGTCCCCACGCTGTGCCTCTCTGTCCTGCTGTAGTAGTGGAGGAGTGACTGTGAGAGACTGAAGGAAGGCTACTCCATCTCTATCCACGAAGGATATCTGCAAAGAGGCTAGCTGCTCTGTCGCCTCCTCAAGTAGCTGAATACCCGCCCTCCTACTGAGAGCATCAGCTACCACGTTCCCCTTCCCAGGAGTATAGACTATCTCAAAGTCATAGTCCTGGAGGAACTCGATCCATCGCCGCTATCTCAGATTCAGATCTTTCTGAGAAAAGATGTATCTGAGACTCTGATGGTCAGAAAAGACTGTAAAGCGCTCGCCCATCAGATAGTGTCGCCACGTCTTCAGGGTGAAGACCACTGCTGCTAACTCCAGGTCATGGGTAGCGTAATTATGCTCATGCGGCCTCAAATGACATGATCCATAGGCGATCACTGCCCGCTCCTTCATCAGGACACATCCAAGTCCGGTCCCTGATGCATCGCAGTAGACTACGTACCCTACTCCCTCCTCAGGAAACCTCAAGATAGGTGCGCAGGTCAATCTCTATCTCAGCTCCTGAAAGCTCTGCTAACATCTGTCTGACCACACGAAGGGTTTCCCCTTCTTCGTTAAAGCTGAGAGTGGTGCTGCAACTCTGGAGAAGTCTGGCACAAATCTATGATAGTATCCAGCTAGTCCCAAGAAACTCCGCACCTCCGTCACGCTCTTGGGTGGCTCCCAAGCTAACACTGCCTCGATCTTCGCAGGATCCACTGCAACTCCCGCCTCAGAGATGACGTGCCCCAAGAAGTGGACCTCACGTATCTAGAACTGACAATTCGAGAGCTTTCCATAAAGCTGGTGCTCTCAGAGTGTGTCTAGTACAACCCGTAAGTGGTAGGCGTGCTCCTCCTCAGTCGTCGAGTAAATCAAAATGTCATCGGAAAAAACGTCCGCAAACTGATCCACCACTGCAGGAAAACCAGGACTCTGCACGTCAACTACTCCTAGGATGAGGCTATCCAACTGATGAGTGATGGGCTGTCCTCTCCTCTGCGAGAGTCCATCCTGTGCTGCAAAGGCTCCCTTCTCACCGGTGAAGGTGAACCTGCTCCCGTTGGTGTGTACACATCGCACCTTGCGCCTAATACAGTCAATCTGTGCATGGACCGTAGACAACCAATCCATGCCCAAGATAACGTCGTAAGGCCTCGACGCCGCTACAAGAAGATCCCAGCCGAAGCTCTCGCATCCTAGAGTAATCTCACACTGCCAGCACCAGTGCGTAATCGTCGATTCTGCTCCCGTAGGAGTCTCTATCCGTAAGGATCGAGCCAACGGCTCTGTTGGAATCTCTGAGCTCCGAACAAGGGCAGCGACTATGAAAGAGTGACTCGCTCCTGTGTCTATAAGTACTGCAGAAAGGGTAGAATAGACACAGATAGTACCTCAAATCATCTCGGGAGCGCCGTGGTCGTAGGCCTCTGCTGCCTGGAGCTGTGCCTGTCTCTGCCCGCCAGCTCCCTGTGGTCGGGGTGGACCTCCTGGTGGTGGTGGTGGTAGAGCCTCAAAGCGTCGCCCACCACCTGCTGCTCGGACAACTCCCCTATTTCGTCCGCCTCCACCCTACGGACCGCCGCGGTCGACCCTCTGCCTCTGCCTCGGAGGTCCCTCAATCGTCTGCTGCTCCTCAGCACGGCAGGTCGGGCAGTCACGAGCCATGTGGACCTGCCCGTCGCACGAGTAGCACTGTCTGCCTCTCGAAAGACTGGCACCGCGCTGTGTGCCCCGCACTGCTGAGCCAGTGTCCTGAGGTCGTTTTCCTGAGGGTCTGGTTTGCTTGGACCCAAGAGTCATCCGTCGACTGCCTGCTGTAGAATACTCTGCTACGTGCCGCCCTGCGGTGGGTCTCGGTGCTGGTGTAGACTCAGCAAGAAAGCTCTCGATCAAAAGGGCTCGCTCCAGTACTCCTGTCTGAGTCGGAATGCTGAGGGAGATCAGCAATGCCCTGATCTCGTGTCTCAATCCCTGCTCAAAGGTCCGGGCCTGGAAGAATGGGTCCCGTACCATGTCGGTCGAGTAGCGCGAGAGATCGGTAAATCTCGCCGAGTACTAGGTGACCGTCATGCTGCCCTACCACAGCTGAAGAAGCTCCTGAATGCGCACCGCACGGAGGGTGGCTGGGACGAACTTCGAGCGGAAGAGGCTCTCAAAGTCCGTCCAAAGTAGAGATGCCTCATCGTGCACCTGGAGCACCAAGCTCCACCATCGGCCCACTGCCGCGTGCAGTAGGCTTGCTGCGAGGATCACCATGAGGTCTGCTGGTGTCCTCACTAACCGGAAAACTCGTACAACTGCCTCCAGCCAGTCCTCGACTGCCTGGGGGTCTGTCTCCCCGCGGAACCTGGGCGGTCGCTGGCGCTGGAACTCATGCAGTGCACTGAGGCGACGTGCATCGTCAGCGGCTGGTGCTAGAAGCATCGGTGGCTCGGCGGGTAGAGTTACCGCCGGTACCACTGCTGACAAAGGGCCCTGCACCGAGGCCTCGTCGCTCGGCGGGCTGTCGTCACGCTCGACTCTCAGAACCCTAGCTGGCTGCCATCATGGGGCCATCCTGAAAAGGAAACAGGTGCGCCACGGTCAGAACAATATACCTGGTGAGCTGATACAAAGTAATCACAAAGAAAACTTGAAACACACATGCAATCAATGTTTTCGTGCATTAAGTCGGAAATCAGAAGTCAGGGTCCTGGTGTACGGATACGTCGGCCGCCGCACCAACACTGGACTCCCTGGACTGATAACCACACCCAATACGCTTAACACTATTGCTTCACATAGAAGAAAGATCAGAATCTGCGGTAGAACCGAACTCCTCTGATACCAATTTGTCACGACCCGTCCTCGGGGCCCATGCCCTGACTACCCCAAGCCCGCCTTCCATAGGCCAGGGGCTGGCGACAAGCACCAAGACGTAAATCCCGGTAAAAAGGGAAAGCATTTCCTTTGTAAAGTAAACAAGCACCATAGAGTAAGCAAGCGGAAAAAGTAAACACTAAGTAAAAAATGGTACAACAGTAAGTGCAGAAAAGTAAGTGGGCCAGTATACAAACCCAAACTGAAAGTAAAGTACAACTCGAAAGGGAAAAAAACAACTGAAAAGTAAAAGCTGCTACGCCAAGCTGTCCACTGGAAATCCCACCTAAAGGGTGGGTACAGATAGCTCCACTGCTCCTTGGGTCCCACCGTCCGCTCCGAGTATGTTCCGCCCAGTGGTCCACCTCCAGGTACCGTCCTTCTTTGCAAGCCTCAACCACGATCAACGCTGTCCGTCGTCAGCAACCAACACAACGTAGTGCGGGCATAGCCCGTGTAGGGGTGAGTATAAGCTACTCAGTAGGGACCCCGATACCCCTGAAGGTCTCACAAAATCCACAAAGGATAAACCACAAAGGAAAGATACAATCACGAAGTAACAACCGACACTGCTTAGGTATATGCCCATACATATACCTAAGTCATCAATTCCAATACGCTCCAACCTCCGAGCCCAAGTACAACCCAGTCCACACAGGAAAGCATACGTATTCCACACAGGAAAGCAAAACGTAATCCACACAGGATAGCACAACACAATCCACACAGGAAATCAAACAGGATTCAGCTCACACAGGTATAATTCTTCGAAAGACGATAGAGATGATCACTGATCCATCTAAGTCGTCGGACCCACAAAGGATCGATAGGTACTAACCCTCGCAATGAACCACACAGGATCGGTAGGAAACTAACCCCCGCAAAGACCCACACAGGATCGGACCCACACAGGATCTGTAGGCGCTGACTCACACAGAATCACTGAGCGCTGACCCACACGGGATCGGACCCACACAGGATCGGTAGCACTGATCCACATAGGATCGCTGAGTGCTGTAGTTGTCGCCGTCGAATCCACTAAGGATCTCTGTACAGTCGTCATCGCAGTCATAGTAGCAGTTGCAGCCAGCACTAGGGTCCCCGCACACAGCAAGCTCGTTCGGGAGGGTCCGCTCCACGAGCCGAGAGGCTGTTACATCAACTGACACATAGTCCAGAGTTGATGTATTCAAAAGTTCCGTATCGCCAACAGGAACTCAACGTCGCAGACGGAGCGTCAATCGGACGCCCGGTCTGAGAGTTATTGACTTTTTCATCCCAGGGGCCCGGTTGGTTTTTAAGGAAAAACCAACCCGACCATACTCCACCTGCGTCCAAACCTCGGGCGGAGTAAGCCAAAATATCCGTCTCACTTAGAGGAATTCAACAAAGTCGACGACACGTCAATCGGACGTCTGAAGCTCAAGATATGAGAGTTTCCGCTCCAAGGGCCCGGTTGGTTTCGTGTACGAACCAACCCGGCCGAACTCAAAGTATTCCAAAACCTTGAGTGCGATATACCAAAACAACCGTGTCGTTCTAAGGATCGTGCCCCCGCAGACGGCGCGTCGATCGGAGGTCCGTAGCCCGAGTTATGGGCAATTGAACCCAAACGGTCCTAAAACGGGGGTTTCGGGCCCGGACCGACCCGGACCGACCCGGCCCGAGACCCCCTGGGTCGGCCCGAACCGGGTCGACCCGCCCCAGGTCCGGGTCGGCCCGGTTCGAGGACCCGCGCGCTGGGCGTGCTGGTCGGTGCTCGGCCAAAACGGCCGAGCCGTTTTGTCGGCTCGCATAGGGGGGGGGCACTGCCCCTCCCGTTTCATGTAACCGCGAACCCTTAATTGGGGCCACTTTGAAGTCCGGCCGGGGGAATTAATTCCCCAGGCTCCTCCCTGTTCGGCCGGCCCGACCTGGCCGGCCAGTTCCTCTTCAACGGGACCGGCGATGGACGGTCCCCTTCCAGCTTCGACGCCGGCGGCCCGGTCCGGCCGCCGGTCACCTTGCTCCACCGCGGCCCGGAACCGACCGCGGCCCTTGTCGTCCGGCGCGGCGCGATGACGCCGCGCCCCTCCACCGTGGCCCCGGAACCGGCCGCGGTATTTTGGGTGTCTCCGACGCGGCGCGATGGCGTCGCGTCCTTGGATTAATTCGCGGCACGGTGCGACGTTGTCGTGTCCTTGGTCTTCTTTCCACGGCGCGGCGCCGCGCATTTTCCTTTCGCTTGTTTCCGCGTGGTGCGACGGCACCATGTCTTTCCGTACCAAACCACAAAGGAATCAATCATGAAATAAGGAGGAGGGCCGGCCGTGTTTGTGCGGTCCGACCCCCTCGCGTTATTCGATAACAAATGGTTTTAATCCACAAAGATCGTCAAGTTGGTATTCATGAACAAAATAAATAAATAAAACCCCTACCTCGGTTTCAGGAATGGTGTACGTCAACGAGCCACGGAAGATGAGCATCGCGGAAGACGAACGTCTATTCCGTTGTCGTTGAGGTGCGTCCGAAGAGGAAACGTCGTTGGAGAAGTTCTTCGCATTCTTCGGCGGAGATGTTCTTCGTTGAAGAACGGTGTTCTTCGTCGGAGTCTGAGGTGTTCTTCACGTTCTTCGTCGAAGTTGAAGAAGAAGAAGACTTCCTCAAACCCTTAGCCCTTTCTCTCCCAAGTCTCCACCACAAGAAAAACTAACGCCAAAATAAAATAAGTCTCCCACTTATTTTATTAACCCAACATAGGTTTTTGAATTCAAGAGTTTGAAAAACAAAACCCACATTTAACTCACATAAGTTATTAACATGAGTTGTTATAAATTAAAGAGGTGATAAGTTGGCAAAACTTAAATGGGGGGTTAAGGAGTTAAAAAAGGGAGGTGAAAGGTTGGGGCTCGTGTGGGCCCCACCTTTCAATTATCCACACATGGGAAGTTGGGTGGATGTGGGCCCCACCACCAACTTCCCATGGGAGAAATTAACCACCTTGATATAAAATAAAATTTATCCAACAATTTTATTTACTTCTTAATTAAACCCCATTAATTAACTTCTTCTACACACAAACGCAACTATGGTAAAGGTTCCCTTAAGCGATTACCGGCGTTGCGAGTTCATCGATGCCTTCAGATTTCAATTCCGAGCACCGATTCAAAAGATAGAAATTCCCGCTCGTTCGTTCACTGAACGTACCCGAGCTAAACTTCGAAAAATGATTCCGGGCACACCAGGCCTCATAATCAGGTGCTGTGAGAAACTGCGTTCTTGTAAAATTCCAAAGAAAATTAAGAAAAAAATTCCCTTGAATTTTACGGGTCTTTACATCCCATTGTGAAAATATATACTTCAAGAACTTGTGATCCATGTAGACCATGAATATTTTAATCAATAGATAATTCCATCGATATCTCAAGGTGTGTACCATTGTAGCTAACTCTAGGTCATGGTTCAAAAATTTCACTCATGAGGTCTTAGCCGCCTAGAGGCATAAGTAACAACTTGATCCTCCTACATCAAAACTACTCTAAGCCTAACTACTGATGTGTCATAAAACACGATATACACCTTACTTATCTCTGGTAAAGTGAGGATCGATGCTGAGGTTGGTCTTCTCTTCAATTCTTAGAAATCATTCTCACAAGAATCTAACCAAACAAACCTCAATCCTTTCTTGGTTAGACTGGACATCGGTACAAACAGACATGAGAAATCCTGGATGAATCACTGATAATATCTTTATAGACCTAGAAATATCCAAATATTAAATATGTTCTTGGGTCACTCCCAAAATACCACTACTACCACCTTCTGCAAGTCCACTGAAACTCCAACATCTGAGATAATGCGGCCCAATAAGTGAACTTGATCAATCCAGAAATGGTATTTAGATAACTTGGTGTATAAATGATTCTCTCTTAACATACTCAGGATGATTTCAAGATATTAGGCATGATCATCTCTAGATCGAGAGTATACTAAGATTTCATTGATGAAGATAACTAAAAACTAATCCAGATATGGTTGGAAATCCAATTCAGTAAGACCATGAATACCGTTGGTACATTCATTAGACCAAATGAAATTAACATGAACCCATACTAGCTGAAAATACTCCTAAAAGTAATCCAGGGTATATCAGACGGTCTCACCCTCAACTGGTGGTACCCTAACCTCAAGTCAGTCATGAAGAATATTCGAGAACCTCTCATCTGATTGAAGAGGTCATCAATGCATGGAAGGAGATACTATTTCTTAATAGTCATCTGGTTCAGCCTTCGGTAATCCACACACAAGTGCAAGGTTCTATCTTATTTCTTGGAGAATAACATAGGATAACCCCATGATGATATACTAGGCTATATGAATCCCTTATCTTCCAGATCTTTCAATTGCACTTTCAACTTCAGAATCTCCATTGCTTCCATCCTGTAGGGAGAGATAGAAATAGGTTCGAATCCTTGCACCAACTCGATAGTGAACTTGATCTCCCACTTGGGTGGTAAGTTAGAGAACCCCTCAGAAAATACATCATGAAATAAGTCTACTACTATAGGAAAGGTACACTACTGCAGCTCACTATTATCCATAAAAAATATTTCTACTTAGTCCATGAGGCAATCCAATATATGTTGAATTGGTCATGCATGAACAACCCAAAGATCCCATTCAATACTATAGATAGAGATATCCCTTTATGGAGATAGATAAGAAAATATCCTCTGATAATAGTTGATATGAGCCTGGTACAAAACTAGCCAATCCATACCCATGATCAAACTGAATCCTTCCATTTCCATTATAAAAATATCCAAGAGAAAATGGTAGTTACCAATTTCAAGAGGACACTATTTACAACATATGATACCCTCTAATTGTACCCCTAATGGTGTATCAATGGTCATAACCCTATCCACACTTTCTATAGCCAAACCTAATACATTAATGAATTAATAAAATATAAAGGAATGCAATGCTCCTATATCAAACAAAACACAAGTAAGAGTAGATACCATAAGAATAATACCTCTGATAATGGAAGGGAATGCATCCAGAGTGGCATGAGTAGACTTTATAACATGAAACTTAATAACTATGGAATCTCTCCTTTTTATTACATAACTTTTCATTACATGGAACATACAAAGGATCTTTTAAAGTTTAATTTCTTGGAAATAAGGTACATAATACATGTAAAATTAAAAAATTCTTCTAAAACCACTTGAAATACATCTTCATGGGTTCAATCTAGATTAATTTTACTGCATCTCATATCATGGGTACATACATCAAAGGAAAGGGGTAAGAATGAATCCTAGTAATGGAATAAGAAAGAGAGACATATAACATGTGATCTTGAGACATATTAATAAGAACATGATATATAACGATATGACATGAGAAAGAGATATATCATAATAATAACAACATGAATCATAACATGGAAATGTGGTTACAAAATTTAATTTAGACATTCATAAACATATTACTGAGGTTAATCACCAAGGTGTCATAAATGAAAATTACCAAGGTTATTCACCAAGGTATCATAAAACATGTCATCTCTAGAGATTAAATTCTCTACCTAATGAATTAGAGAGATATATGGGAAAACCATTCATATGTCATAATTTCATGTGATCTACATAGGTCATAATAAATCATTTCATTAATAACCCATGAAGAATAAAGAACGGATTTCTTATCAAAATCTTGGCGTAAAAGAGCTTAAAGACATAATCATTGCATCATTTTTAACCCACGAAAAGAGAAAGTGGGTTTCTTATGTGTAAATCCCAGAATAAAATTAATTATTATTACATATAGGTTAATAAAAATTGAAAATAAAATGGTTTGGGTATCCACACAATGAAAATAAAAGATAATTTCTCAAGGATAAGAGAGAAATTTTGAGAAGTAAATTCAGCAACATAACGGGTATAAAACATGGTTTTAGAAAAGGGAATGAGAGGGAATAAGGGTAATAAATTGATAAAACATAATTTTGTAGTAAGGTTATGAAAAAAGTGTAATAATAGAGAGTGACCATAATATTTATAAGTCATATACCAAAATAAGTTCTTGAATTGAAGAGAAAGGAAGGACAATTCCCTTACCTTGAAGAGTTACACCTAAATCTTGAGGAATGGAACCTTGGGGGATCAAGGACACCTTGGGAGGACTCCTTGGGAGGACTAATTGGGAGGAAAAACTACCATATATTCAAGGATGATGTATTGGAAGTGAAGTAAATTGAGAAATGTATGGCTATTTATACAAAAGTGGGGGATTTGTTTAATAATTTCCAAATATTGGCCTTAGAAATCTAGGTTGTGGAAAATGAGAAACCATGGGGTTTCCCATGGTTTTTTCCCATGTTATTGGAAATTTGAGACATATTTTATGTTATTTAACCCAAAATAACTAAGCATAATTTTACATTACTTCTTTATTAAGGAAAATTAAAGTTTCCACAAGGTAATGTTTTTTAAAAACTAACTTTACATTTTAGACTTGGAAAGTCATTTATAGGTTTAGAAATTGATTAAAATATATTAAAATACTTCATATTAATAAAATAACATATTTTTAGTCATGAATTTTGTTTAATTAATTATTACATCATTACGAAATAATTATTAAGTCATTAAACATACCGAAAACCTAAAACTGTATTTTTACTATTCATGGAAAAATAAAGTACATTAGAAAATTCTCAAAAATTCATCCTAACCTAATTTCGATGAGATAATTTAAAAAATTATGTTTATTTTATCATAATAATTTTATAAATATGATAATTTTAACTTTTAAATATAAAAATCCTTATTTATTTAAAAAAAATAGCAAGTTGAAAAGCATAGTAAAATTTCCGAAACTTAAAAATTTTATACTAAAATTATTTTACCATTTATATTTAAATAAGAGTGTTTTTATCATACTATTTCATTAAAATAAATATTATTCATAATACCTTAGTTTATTATAAAAAATTTACATCCTTTCCGAAAAGTACAATTTGTGTTCGAAAATCAATTTATCGAATTCCATCTCAATTAAACCTATATTTTTTATTAAAGAAAACTATTGATGGTATAAAAATTTTATTTATACAAAGTAATTAAACATTAGGTAACTAAGGTATAGAAACCTAACCCCTTATAACACCCGTGTATGGCCTAAGGGTAAAGTGTTCAATAGTGATATATTCATGGGGTGGCTTGGCTAACATCGACTGAGTGGTAATTTTCACTAACTTGAACTTCTCCCATAGGCGATTTCATTAAATATTCACTTGTTAAAGCTTGACTTGGGCTTGGTCAAGAGAAAACCTTAGTGATTCCACCTTCCTCCCAAGTGTTTACAAATGGGCTTCATACATCATGACTCTACTGGTTGAGGCCATCGCTTCTCCTTTCTATATTAATTAACCTTTGTCATTTCTACTTATAAACACTAATTAAAAAATTAAAATTATTACCAATAGTATAGTTTCCAATGTTCATATTGACCAACGATCATATTTGACCAATAATCATATAATGGTCGAATCCCGATGGTCACATTTCTCTTTATACTCTATAAATACCACTTCATTATTAAATAGATATGGTTTTGTTATATATAATATAATATAACACACAATTTCTTAGGGAAAAAAATATCATTTAAAACGTCCGGGTCATTAAAATCACATATATTCCCTAGGCTCCAACCTAACTCCTTTGATATTAAATCTCCTATTAATACTTACGCTCTTGCGTTGGGTTACCATGCCCTCTACCCTAACATAAAAGATAGGTGGAACTAAAACAACCTTATTATTGAGGGGTATTAAAGTCCCTCCTAGACTTTAGTGTGTTCCATGATTCTACACCACCACTCGATTTATGAGTATCCTTGTAGAACCTCCGTAGGTGGCCCATCTTACTACGAGCTCGATACTCCACTATAGGGAAAGGAAACTGAAAGTGCTTGTGGATAGCCCTACCACATTGATAGTATTTCCCCTAGACATGGTCCTAAGATTCTTTTTCACTCCCCTGGTTGCTCTAACCACCATTATCATAGTGGTTCTTCTTGTCACCTAAAAAGGAACCCCATGATCATCCCGCTAGAACTGCTTGCCCACCACTCGGGGCCTCCTTTAGGTTTCCTTTGGCAATGAGAGTCCAATTAACCATTTCAGAGAAGTTTTTCAAGTGGAATACATTCAATTAAAACTTGATCTCATACTATAAACCATCCTAGAATCACTTTTCCCTAATTATCTCATCGTCTTCTAATGAAGGGGAAAATCGTTGTAGGTTCGTGAAGCGACCAACATAGTTCATCACTGACATAATCCCCCATGTCAGATACATGAACCCCCGATCCATTTCATCCCTTAATGTCCCTAGTTTTAAGTGACTCAGGAAATTCTCCTTGAAACCTTTTTAGGTAATCAACTCATATTGTTCAGCCTGTACTACTATGTCCCACTAGCGTTTAGTTGGTCCCTATAACATATAGGTAGCAAGCTTAAACCTCCTCCCCATGGGTGTCTCTAGGTGACTAAATATTTTCTGGAAATAATCTATCTAGAAATATCCTGCACGAGGGATATCCTCCTTAGTGAACATAAATGAGTGATGAAACTATAAGGGAAGATATGATTAGACTCCCTCTCTATGGATCACATGGCCCGCATGAATCTATCATGAATCTAATCATCCATAAGCTTCCTTGGTTTGGATTCATGAGGTGTGTGCTCGTTACCACTCTCCTGATGCTTGAAATGAGGATTATGTGGAGTAATTTCCCTATAAGGGTCAACACAATCCCCAGATCACATGTTAAAAGGCATATTTAAACTCACAAGGGGAAATAAGAGGAAACTAATAAAACCAGACACAAGGTTTATCTAAAAAATATATTAACAGGTGAATCAAAATGTTATAACATATTAAATTTATTCTATTTTTATTAGATATTTCAAGGGAATTAATCCACAATTTAGAAAGGTAGGTGTTCTATATGCATTAATTTGTCCCTAGAACAAACAATGCACATTAACATATTTCCCTATGTGCCTACTATGTTGCATGCATATACACCTCATTCCATACTAAACCATAAGTAAAATATCATAAATTAGTAACATTTCACAACAATTTTATCACCCAAGGTGAAATAACATCACAATTATAATAAGAGAACCTCAAGAATAACAATCCCATTCCTGGAAACTTGGGTCCCCCCCCACATGGGTTAACTACTCTCATGTATGGGATCATCACCAAGAACCGACACATTCTATTCTTCTATATACCTTTCCCAAACACTAAATCAATAGAAAATACCTATTTTGATACCACTTTTTAGCACCCAACTCATTTCTCCCCCACATGGCTGAGATGAGTTGATATGAGATCACAGGTATGCCTCCTCATATTCCAGAGGTTGCTAACTAGCAGTGAGGGTCTAAGGAATATAGTGGGGATACTATACCCTATGGTACAGAGTAATAATCATATCAAAAATAAAATAAAAAAGTCAATACATATAACTCCAGTAGATAAATATGAAATTTCCAAAATAATCCAAATGTAATAAACTATTTCATGACATACTATATCTTGTACTAAATGACGTGATGAAATTCATACAGGAAAACAACTGAAAGACAAACTCCAAAATTAAATACATCCAAAACCAGTATCGAACCCCATGCTCAGTCCCATCTCTAAGCTACAGTCCTAATATGAAAATAACCAATAAAGCATAAGGCCCCTTTCCCTTTAACAGACCTACATCCATGAAGTCTGTCTGAGTACCAAATGATGGCCTCTATAGGGTGTGAGTAAAACTCAGTAGGCCACCACCAACAATATCTAAAAAATATAGTCTAAGTAATAGTGTACGCAACAGTAGGATAAACATGGAAATTTAATATAAAAAAATAATCCAAATAAACCTGTTAACCCTCGAGTTCCTAGTTGACACTTGAGTTCATCCATACCCGCTTCAACCTAAGGCCATATATCTTTGTATATAGGTAGATTCCCATGCCTAGGATGAATTACCCATACCATGTATCAATGGACCTAGTGTGAATTCCCATTCTAGGTCCACTTATATTTTCTTAAGGTGCATGTCCATACTAAGGGTAAACTACTCATTCCATATATCAATGGAACCAGTGCGAATTCCCATGCTAGGTCTACTCACATACTTAGAGGACATCCAACCCATTAAAAATTCCCATGCCAGGGATGATTTAAAAATTTAAATGTAAGCAAAATACAACACATACCAAATTATCGAACATGCGAAACATGCTAACATATTTCATATTGTTTATTTCATAAAAATTACTAATTATCTTTCCAATTCTAGTTACATGCCAATATTCCATTATACGAAGTGCTAGTTTCATTCCAAGTTACCAATTCTCATAACAATTTTGAAAATTTTAGTTCACATACCAATTATGCCCAATTATCATTTCACATGTCAATCCAAGTCCATATTTCCAATTTCAAACCCCTAGAATGACAATATTCTCAAGGGTTCAATCCAAATATCAACCCAAAAAACCCAATTAAAATATAAGGGAACTGGGTTCACAAGTTTAGGTTCCAACCTAGGGTCGTGGATAGGCATACCTCTCAGGTGGTTGAATGTTAGGGGTCAAAATCACTAATAGAACCAACAAGATCTATGTAAGGTCTAAACATGAAGATTAAAGCCATTCAAAAGTGACTTCCAAAGTTTACCAATTTAAATAGGTCAAACACATGATGTGTCAATGTGATTGAATAGGTTTTATATAGTAGAAAACAAAATAATACCTTAAGGTAGTTACTTTAGACCACCTACCTCAAGAGTGGGAAAAGAAACCAAGATTGAAACATCCAAATCAATATACAACACCATAGTTTCCTATGGATAGTGATAGATCCACCACATCAGGGATGGAATAAGAAGAAACAAGGAGAAAATAATAGGAATTCACCAATTCCAAGAAAGGTTTACTAATTCAAGATGTTTTGATTGAACTGTAGATCAAGGAACCAAGAGAAGGTGTTAGAGAAGCTAAGGAAGTCATGGATAACCCTTAAAAAACGTTAATCCTAAATTAGTGTTGAAGAAAGCGTAATTAGAAGTTAAATAGGGTCTTTGGAAGGTGGAAATATAATTCTTACCCTTACCAATATGGCCTAGATCGACGGCTAGCCTGTGGTGTCAGCTAGAATGCCTACACCTCTGGAAACCCCATCATTTAACCGGTGGGTCTCCTGTAGAAGACTTATTCTGATAGGATTCCAATGTATGGTTGGTGGAATTTCTGTAGCCATACATGGCTACTTCCCCATCCATTGGCTAACTGGTTTACTCCACCGGCTAGTCGGTGGCACTGCAACACTCACTTTGCTACTACCACCACTCGCCCTTGCTAGTTCGTCTCCTTTGAGCCCTGAGCACCTCCAAAACACCATTTTTAACAAGTAAAATGTTTGATTAAATAAATTAAGTGGTTTAATAAAAACTTAAGGAGAGACGTACATGGGTAAAGGATGAGGTTTTATAGGATTTTACGCATTACATGTACTAATATTAAAATTAATTTTTCTCACACATATAAATTATATATTATAAAATGGATTTAATATTTGGAATCAATAGATTTAAATACTTTAACGAGGTAAATTTTATTTTTAGGAATTAAAATTAAATTACTTAGGTAAAAACTAGTTACCACAATAAAATCTAAAATAGTAAAAGTAACAAATCAAGGGGTAAAGTTCTTAAAACATGTTAAAAACATGTTTCTAATTGATTAGTTTAGAGATTCTTGACCTTATCATATCATTCACTTCGTTATTGCACATTTTTAGAGCCACCTTATAATGCCCTAAATCTAGTTACCCATAGTCAGTTCATTATTACATAACATTGACATGATCACAAGAGATCAAGTCTCGAAATATTGATTAGTTTAGTAGCCTTGGAATTACTAGATACATACATAAGTTTTAAATTATATCATGAAATAAAAAAACAACAACATTTTGTTCCCTTTGAACACACTCATATCCCATATCCTATCCCTACAAGTCAATAATAATATACTTATTCACATCCTGGTAAAATGAAAACATAAGAAAGGGGTGAGGTCATATGCTTATTAAGGATAACAATATAGCAGAAACTATCACAAATAATCATAAAAATTTAAAGCAATGTATAAGACTAAAAAAGAAGCCTCTTAAACTTAAATTTAAGAATAATATAGAAAAGATAAGTCAAATAATGCCATTTACTTATTCACATGGATATTCTACTAGTCGAATAATCTCATGTAATATCAATAGATAATTTCATAATGATGGAATGCATAATACCGGAAATCATAACCCTATAGTCAAGGCCTCATGCCAAGAATACAAATAATATTTTTTCAAGGACTTGTTCCAAGACACTAGTTTGTCTCATGAGACCTACCGATGCATCGAGGAGCTATAGCTAGCTCCACCAATTACTTACTATGTCCAATGCATTCCTCATATGAAAAGGTTGAAACATAACATAAACATTCGTATTAAAAATAGCATACGAAATGTTAAAAATTTAACCACAAAACATGAATGGTATAAAAATAACACATCCACAGTAAAACATATCAGAAAAACTTCAATAAAATATGGAATATTGTATCATAATAAATCAACTTTAAACAAGTGTAAAATTCATTAAAGGATATTGACATAGATGAAATCAAAACTATTTGAGAGAAATATATCTTTCTATTTTGAAATCATTTAAAAGTCACATAATTATAAAAGAAAACATTTATTTTGAAAATATTCTTATAAACTTGTAAGGGAAGATTCGAAGTGTTATAAGGGTGGAAAATATCCACACTCGTCGTATAAGTTAAAAAAACATTCTTACCTTAATTTTCGAAAAGGTCATAAAGTACCGTGTTTGGAAAATGACGAAAAGATTCATTTCAATTTTTTTTATAAAAAGTAAAAAAAGGGTATAAATTAATTTAACCCATATTATAGGAAATAATAATTTTTTTGAAATACATTTTTAAAAAACACGGATGTGGATGATAAAGAAGTCCCAGTTGATACTTATGTATAAACAAGCTCGGATAAGTAAAGAGATTGTAAAATTAACCCTTACCTTGTAATTTTCCTTAGTCGAGGGTACGTTAAACTCCTGTATAATAGTTAAATCATTGTTATTAAATTATGAAAGAACCACATACATAAATATGATATCATATATGATCTTCTAATATTTCATTATTAATAGTATTTCAGTAGTATCATTGTTTTGGGTGTTAACTAATTCATTTTCCTTTAAATGTTTTATTACATAAGTAATGTTTATTATAGATAAGATGTATTTTATTCATAGCCAGAATTATATTAAGTTCTTAAACATTATTTTTAATCATAAAATGAAAATTATTCTTGAATGGTTATGATGGGAAATTAATCTCATCATGTTCGTGGAGACGGTAATCCGTACGTATGCACGAGCGACAATATCATTCTATTGATGGTGAAATCATATGTAATTTGATGTTATATCATATATATATAATAATTAACATTTTATATTTTTTATTTACACAAATTATAATCATTATTATACCCATCCAAATAATGAAGTGTTTAATAACAAACTACACCACGACGTGGAGAT
This sequence comes from Viscum album, assembly GCA_963277665.1. Taxonomy (NCBI): domain Eukaryota; kingdom Viridiplantae; phylum Streptophyta; class Magnoliopsida; order Santalales; family Viscaceae; genus Viscum; species Viscum album. The sequence goes on along the minus strand of OY728152.1, from coordinate 1,194,405,783 downwards.
GGTAAGTCGTACGCACATACGTATGGTGACTTTTTCCTTCATAGGATGGATAGAATAATGAATATGGTTGTAAAATATTTATAATAACATCATGGTATTTAGAAGTTACTCGTGTTATATTTTGGAATGAAAACAACAAAGAAAGAGGAAGTGGAAGAAGAAAAGAACTTTGAAAGAGGTGATGAAATTATTACCACTTCTTCAGGAGATTCCTTTTGATTTGATCAAAAGGGATCCTTAGGTTGGATTTATGATCAAAGTAATGACTATAGGTTGAAGTGAGGATAGTTGAGAGGATATTTGAGCAGGTTTTGTCAAAGACAAATGGCTTCAGAGGTGTGAAATTAAGATAAGGGGAAGTACCTTTTTATAAGAGAGGTGAGAGGCACTTTAGGAAAAGCTTGAAATATTATTTTATTATAAAATAATTTTCGGTTTATAATGGATAAAAATGGATTTATTTAGAGGATAAGGTGGTTATGGGTTGAAATAATCTCAATCAATAGGTTTTAGATAAGTTTATGTCACCATATTAACCTTATCTTTTAGATTTAACTCTTAGTTAAAATAGTTTAACTTTTACAATGTCTTCTTGTATTTTTAAATTACATGGTTAATAAACTTACTATAAAATTACAAGAGAACCTCAAGTGGTTAATTAATGACATATATATAATTATATAATTCCTTCAGTTGAACCTTATATTTTTAGGAATATTATATCATTTAATAATATATTATTTGTTTTAAAAATTTATTTATGTCAATTTTGATACTATTTAGTATTTGGTTTTTGTGAAAGTCAAAAAAACATGATTACTTCGAAAAAATACATTAAATCAACCCTAACATGTCACATTAACCAATAAAATTAGTGTAATGCATCAAAAGTCTCAATTTACATTTATTTGTACATTTATAATATCAATTATTTTAATCTTTCATTAATAAGGTAATTACTACATTATAATTGTGTCATAAATAAATTTAATTATTTAATGTATAAAAATTGAAAATAAAATACCATGATGTAGGAAATCATTTTATATTTCTAAGGAATATTTATAGTCGAATTTATCTTATGTATACCCCTATATTAAAAATGTTTTAGTTATTAAACTTTGAATTTTACACTTTTAAATCTTCTTTAAATAAAATAATAATAAATGCCCTAATCTAATCCAAGTGGATCAAAGAGGATCATATTTTATTCATAAGGTTGATTTTGGTCTAAAACCACTTATCCAAAAGAATTAGGAAATGTGTTAGGGTAATTATAATATCATTTCTACCTTTAATTACCCTATTTACTTTTAACCGTGGTAAATAAAATTCTAATGTTACTATTCACCAAAAATTATTTTCATCATATTGAACCAAATTTTACTTACTGATGTCAACCGCGTCTCTCAGATTTTTGAAATTAAATTCATAGAAGTGGTAAAATTACATTTTATGCAAATTTTCAAATGTGCCTAGAAGGTGGGTAAGACATTAAAAAATTCAACAAAATTTTATATATCTAATATTATTATAAAATGAATCCAATGAATTAAATTAGAATAATATAGGTATTATGTATCTATTTTGACTTTAAAATAAATTTAAATAAATAGTAGGTTTTTATGTACTATGTAGTATTTTTCACTATTCATCAAAAATTGAAAGTTTTAAGAGAAATACCAAAAATTCACCCTAAGTTAATTTTGATATTCTGAATCCAACAATGAAGTCTATTTTATGAAATACAATTTTTAGGAGTATCTAATATTAATTTTATTATTTTTCACAAAAGGAAAAAAATAGTTTTTTTAAGAAAATAGTTTTTCTAAATATATAACTATTTTAACAAAACATATACATTTTATTATAAATATGTTTTATTTATGTGAAAAAATTATATATTACAATAAAAATTTATTTTTTACAATTCATATCATAATATTTAATTGATAAATAAATATATCGTTTAAATAATTATAACACTAATGTATTGTTTCGCAGAAACTCAATCTTGCGTATAACGCAAGCCAGGTCGGTGTTGCGTGCAGTATAAGATATTGACATACATTAAAGATATAATTTACTATTTAATATTGGTGTATTACATTCTCCCCTCCTTTAATAATTTTCTTCCTTGCAATTTGAAATTTTTCTTCAAAAATAAAAGGTTAAAAATAGAAAATACCTTTTTGGAAAACCCACATCGGAAATAGGGTTAATAAAATTTAGTCTTAATAAGAGGGAAAGGGAAATGAAAAGTCACCACCAAATTAGGATTTCTAATAGGAGAACATTAGTGGCAATTTGAGACACATAATTGAAAAAAAACACAAATATTTATAGGGAGTGATTGGGATCATCAATCACAAACAAGTGAACAATAAATAGAAAATTGAGGGCCTCAAAGCCATAAATCTATGACGACTTAAAATATGATTGGTTTATAAAAACATAAGGTATTAAAATAACACATTTTTAGTTTTAATATCCTTTCCCTAATGTTTAGGAATTAATTTCTTCATAGAATAAGAAAAATAAATACTTGACAAGTAGAGTTCCATCCTTTAACTAATTTATACCCCAAACTCATATTTTACTCCAAAAGATAATAGAACTCAAAAATATTCTATTTATCCTAATCGTATAGGGTTAAAAAAAATGAATTTATAATTCATCTATCATATCATTTAAAAAAAACTACATTATATAAACCAGGGCATCACATAGGCTAGTGGTAGGGGATGCACCCTTTTTTCCCTTCGGTTGCGGGTTCAAGTCTCACAGACTTGCCGGACGCGACGGGTTGTCACCCGACCTTCGGGTTGTCCTTTTTATAAAAAATCCAAAAATAATATTAAGAAATGTTTTAACCTTAAACCATAGTATCCAATGTCCAACTTAATCCATTCTAATATTTTGACTTATATAAAATATTTGTGTCCCAACTCATAGTCTAAAAATTTATAAGGAAGGTCAAAATAACATAATGAAGATCTCTTTTTGCCACATAATAACATGTGAGTACCTTCATCATGTATTCTATTAAAACATGGTAACGCCCTGAATTACCATAAAACCTTATTGATTACATTCATGCTCCCTTATTCCTTATATAATACTAGATATATTCCTTATATAGAAAAATTTTGAATACTCTAACAATTATGGAATAAAAAAACCATTAATCAGTCTAAGGTAGTCAAGAATATCCAATATAATTTATCCAAATAAACCATCTCTTATTCCAAAATCACTACCTCAGTATCAGGACCATATTAAGGTTTATCTTTCCTTTAACCATGTATTTTCCAAAATGTTTAACCTGATGTTGAGTCACTTTTCTTAGTACCATATAATCTCAAATATTCAATGAAATAGTAATTCAGTATAATCCTTATTTATTTACATAATTAATATAACCAGTACATCGTTGATACAACACTCAAATGAAATAATTCATTAATAAAAATATAAGAACACTAATTATTCCTCTTTATCTGCGGTAGTATCATAACCTGATTATTATCCAATAGAATCATTTGGGGTATACTCTGATGATTGGGACATTGATTCGCGTAGTGTCCCAACTCTTTGCAAATGAATCATTGTACATTTCAAACCTTTTTATTACCCTTGCAATCACGTACTTGGTGTATTTTTTCTCCACACTTATTAAAAACTCCCATTCCCTTCAAGAATTTACCAAGGTGATTCTTTCCACAATTATCACATATGGGAAAATCCTTATTTTCCTTCATCCCATTATCCATCTTTCTCTCTACCATCCTTTTCTTAGAATTATTTACTTATCTTATTAACACATGATGCCATTTATTCATATGAAAAGAATACGTGGGAGACTATTTCCCTTCTAAATGTTGGCTTAAGACCATGAAATATATGATGCTTCTGACTCTTTGGATCATGTGTATTTCTGGAGTTCTCATTCCTTATTCTGGGAACCATTTCTAAACAATGTAATACACTAGGTTAGTTTATGAATCACAATTCATAATTTCAAACTTTTAAAATACCTAACGTAAATTGAAAATTTTATACATATAACCCATAATCATAAAAATGTTTTCTTTGAGAAAGTATTTACTCATAAATCCTTCATAATAGTTTTTAAAGAAAATGTGAATTATCCAAAGCATATCCCCCAAGAGTGTCAATACCAAGAGTGCAGTAAGGCCCATTTTCATGTATGAGGATACCCTAGGTCAAGCCCGAAACTCCTTTTCGGAGTTTTCACTCATAGGTAAATCTATGACAGAGCTACCTCTACCTATTTATATCTATATAGGGATGTATTTTCTTATAAAACCTACATAATATTTACACTACCAACTTTTTTGGATGTTCTTCTATACTAATCCTCAAAGTTTATCATAGGGTAATGTTCTCTAATCAGAGTTTTTCTAAATCTAGTTTCCAAGGTTTGTACTAAACTTTCTATAATACCAATTGTAACGCCCCAACCCTAGTTACATAGAGTTAGTTTATTATTATATAACATTGGCATGATCACAATAGATTAAGTCTCGAAATACCTATTAGTTTAGTATCCTTGGAAGTACTAGATACATACATAATTTTTACATTACATCATGAAATAAAAACAACAACAACATTGTGTTCCATTTGAACACACTCATATCCCTTAGCCTATCCCTGTAGGTCAATCCTAATATACTTCTTCACATCCTGGGAAAAAGAAAAAAAAGAAAGAGGTGATCTCATATGCTCAGTAAGGATAACAATATAGTAGAAAATATCATAAATAAGCATAAACATTTAAGGAAATGAATAAGACTAAAACACAATCCTTTTAAACTTAAACTTCAGCATAATATAGAAAAGATAAGTCAAATAATTACATTTACTTATTCACATGGATATTCTACTAGTCGAATAATAATATGTAATATAAATTGCTAATTTTATAATGATGGAATGCATAATGCCAGACATCATAACCACATAGTCAAGGCATCATGCCAAGACTAAAAATAAGATTTTTTCAAAGCCTTGTGCCAAGACACTAGTTTGTCTCATGAGACCTACTGATGCATCGATGAGATATAGCGGGCTCCGCCCATCACTTACTAAGTCCAATGCATTCCTCATATGAAAAGTTTGAAACCTAACATAAACATTCGTATTAAAACTAGCATACGAAATGTTAATACTTTAACCATAAACCATGAATGGTATAAAAATAACACATCCATATTCAAACATATCACAAAACCTTCAATACAATATATAAGATCATATCATAATAAATAAACTTCAAATAAGCATAAAATCCATTAAAGGATGTTGACATAGATGAAATCAAAACCATTTGAGAGAAATATCTCTTTTATTTTGAAATCATTTAAAAGTCACATATTTATAAAAGAAAACATTTATTTTGAAAATATTCTTATTATATTGTAAGGGAAGATTTTAAGGTATTATAATGGTGGAAAATAGCTGCACCCTCCGTATAAGTTAAAAAAAATATTCTTACCTTAATTTGTCGAAAAGATCATAAAGTACCCTGTTTGGAAAACGACGAAAAGATTCTTTTCAATTTTTTTTATAAAAGTCAAAAAAGGGTATAGATAACTTTAACCCATATTCTAGGAAATAACAACAATTTTTTGAAATACATTTTTAAGAATCACAGATGTGGATGATAAAGAAGTCCCAGTAAATACTTACATATAAACAATCTCAGATAAGTAAAGAGATTGTAAAATTAACCCTTACCTTGTACTTTTCCTTAGTCGAGGGTACATTAACCTCATGTATAATAGTTAAATCATTGTTATTAAATTATGAAAGAACCACATACATAAATATGATATCATATATGATCTTCTAATATTTCTTTGTTAATAATATTTTAGTAGTATCATTGTTTTGGGTGTTAAATAATTCATTTTACTTTAAATGTTTAATTAAATAAGTCATGTTTATTATAGATAAGATGAATTTTATTCATAGCCAGAATTATATTAAGTTTTTAAACATTTTTTTAATCAAAAAATGAAAATTATTATTGAATGGTTATGATGGGGAATGAATCTCATCGCGTTTGTGGAGACGGTAATCCGTACATATGCACGAGCGGCAATATCATTCTATTGATGGTGAAATAGTATGTAATTGGATAGTATATCATATATACAGAATAATTAACATGTTATATTTATTATTTACATCAATTATACTCATTATTATACCCATCCAAATAATGAAGTGTTGAATAACAAACTACACCACGACGTGGAGATGACAAGTTGTACGTACACACGTATGGTGAATTTGTAATTCATAAGATGGATAGAATAAAGAATATGGTTGTACCATATTTATAATAACATCACAGTATGTATAAGGTACTGGATTTTTTTTATGGAAACAACAAATAAATAGGAAGTGGAAGAAGAAAATAACTTTGAAAGAGGTGATGAAATTATTACCTCTTCTTCGGGTGCTTCCTTTTGATTTGATCAAAAGGGATCCTTAGGTTGGATTTATGATCAAATTAAGGACTATAAATTGAATTTAGAGTATTTGGGAGGATATTTGAGCAGGTTTTGGCTGAGCCAAATGGATTTGGAGGTGTGAAATTAAGATATGGGTGAATACCTTTTTATAAGAGAGGTGAGGGGAACTTTAGGAAAATATTGAAATATTATTTTATTATAAAATAATTTTTGGTTTATAATGGCTCCAAATGGATTTATTTAGAGTATAAGGTGGGTATGGGTCTAAATACTCTCAACAAATAGGTTTTAGATAAGGTTAGGTCACCATATTAACATTATCTTTTAGATTTAACTCTTAGTTAAATAGTTTAACTTTTACAATGTCCTCTTGTATTTTTATATTACATGGTTAATAAACTTACTTTAAAATTACAAGAGAACCTCAAGTGGTTTATTAATGACATATATATAATTATATATGTCCTTTGGAAGAACCTTAGATTTTTAGGAATATAATATCATATAATAATATAATATTTGTTTTAAAAACTCATTTATGTCAATTTTGACACTATTTAGTATTTGGTTTTTGTTAAAATAAAAAAAACTTGATTACTCTGAAATAAATACATTAAATAAACCCTAACATGTCATATTAACCTATAAAATTAGTGGAATGCTTAAAAAGTCTCAATTTACATTTATTTTGACATTTATAATATCAATTATTTTAATCTTTCATTAATAATGTAATTACTACATCATAATTATGTCATAAATAAATTTTATTATTTAATGTCTAAAAATTGTAAATAAAATACAATGATGTAGGAAATATTTTTATATTTATAAGGAACATTTGTAGTCAAATTTATCTTATGTATTACCCTATATTAAAAATGGATTAATTATTAAACTTTGTATTGTACACTTTTAACTCTTCTTTAAATAAAATAATAATAAACGTCCTAATATAATCGAAGTGGATAAAATAGGATTATATTTTATTACTACGGTTTATTTTGGTCTAAAAACACTTATCCAATGGAATTAGGACATGTGTTAGGGTAATTATAATATCATTTTTACCTTTAATTACCCTATTTACTTTTAACCGTGGTAAATAAAATTCAAATGTTACTATTCACAAAAAATTATTTTCAACCCATTGATCCACATTTTACTTACTAATGTATACCGTGTCTCTCAAATTTTTTAAATTCAATTCACAGAAGCGGTAAAATTACATTTTATGCAAATTTGCAAATGTGCCCAGAAGGTGGGTAAAAGACGTTAAAAAATTCAATAAAATTTTATATATCTAATCTTATTATAAAATGAATCCAATGAATTACATTAGAATAATATAGGTATTATGAATCTATTTTGACTTTAAAATAAATTTAAATAAAAATAATAATTATTTAAATAAATAGTCGTTTTTTATGTACTATGTAGTATTTTTCACTATTCATCAAAAATTGAAAGTTTTTAGAAAAATACCAAAAATTCACCCTAAGCTAATTTTGATATTAAGAATCCAAAAATGAAGTCTATTTTACCAAATTAAATTTTTATGAGTGTATAATATTAATTTTTTTATTGTTTACAAAAGGACATAAAAAGTAGTTCATTTAAGAAAATAGTTTTTCTAAATATATAACTACTATAACAAAACATATAAATTTTATTATAAATATATTTTATTTATGTGAAAACATTATAAATAATAATAAAAATTTATTTTTTACTATTCATATCACAATATTTAATTGATAAATAAATACATCGTTTAAATAATTATAATACTAATGTGTTGTTTCGCAGAAACTCAATCTTGCGTATAATGCAAGCCAGGTCGGTGTTGCATGGAGTATAAGATATTGAATTACATTAAAGTTATAAATTACTATGAAATATTGGGGTGTTACACACCTAAAATATGAAACATGTGATCTCCCTATATTAAGTTAAAATATTAAAAAAATGTCATCCTCACCAGTTATAAAAGGGGCCTCTAACCACCCCTTCAAGACCACTCAAAGAATTGGGTTTCCACCTGAAACTCTACCCATTATCCTTACTTTATAACCTTATTTCTTTTCCTCGAGTCTCTGGTCATAAGATATTTTTTGAAGAGTTCCATTTCCAAGGAGTCTTCTAAGGGAAAGACTATTTTCTCAATGAGGCTAGAGTGGAATCAACTAAGAGGGAATTCAAGGTAAGGGTTTCATGTATCAAATTTAATTTCTTAAGACACATTTATTATCATACACCATGTTTTATTTTTAATGGTGTATCTAATACCCCTTAAATACTTTGTATCATGATCCTATCATTATTCATGATATTTAATACTTCATTTGAAATCATACTATTCAATGGATTTTGATTCAAAAGTTCCTAATTACATGACGGGTTTCTTATATAAAATTTTAATCATTTGAGACATATTTCATAATACACCATGTATTATTTATAATGGTGTATCTAATACCTAATGAATTTATTTTACCATATTCATTTTATTAATGTGTTTTAAAGAGTTATATCACATTCCTTCTTTAAATGGATTTCAATTCTAAAGGTACCAAAGTTGTGAGAGTTTTTGTTAACTAAACTCTCTTAATTGAGTTATAATGCTTCCTATTGAAATTTCATTTTACAAGATTGGTTTCTTCCACATTAATATTTTATTTCATGATAATTTTTCTTCCACTCTAGTGGAAAATGACCTTTTAATTCTTATCTTTTACCTTGATAAAATTTCACTCCCCAAAAAGTATATCACTATTAAGAATAATTCGCACCCTCTTTAATGATAGTTCCCCCTATTTATCTATATTTTATTTCCCCACTAATGTTCTCCTTTATAATTGGAAACCTAATTATGTTTTATCTCATATGAACTATATATTTTCCTTCTCCTATTTTAAAAATGATGTTTTTACTCTTTTTTACGATTTGAGTTTTTAACAAAGATATTTCATAATATATAAAAATATTTTCCACCCTTTCAAATGATTTATATTCTAGTCCAAATTTATTTTAATAACCTTTATTTATTTTCAAGGATATATTATTGAAGTTTCTTTTTAGAAGGTAATTTTTTTCAATGTTTTCACTTTACCTTTTTAAAAATAACTTTTTAAAGTGACCAGTAACTTTGAATTTTTACAAATGTTTTCTAAAATACATTTTTTATGTTCTTACATGTGAAAAATATTTATGAAACCTTTATAATTTTATATGAAACTTTCTCTATTTGTTTTCATGGATTCTAAAAGAAATTATTTTCTCTTATATTTATAAAATATTTATTTTAAAATGATTTCAAAAGATCAAGATATTTCTTATTTACAATTTGATTTCTTTATAATACTCATAAAAATTAATTTTCATCCAAGTAATTGTTATTTGATATATCTTACACTTGATCAAGAAAATTCTTCAAATGATACCGTTCACCTTCTTTCCCTGGATGGATTATGCAATTTCCTTATTTTTTGGAGGAATGATACACGTCTATCTTTATCTTTCTTAACCATCCACTATGAGTTAGCATAAAATTTATTCCAATGAATTTTATTTTTGAATACCCAATATTCCATTTCTTTAATTGATGAGTGTTCACCTAGATGTTAAAAATCGATTGATTGGGGAAATTATTGACCTAACCATATACCATTTATCTATACAGTGTAAATACTATATACTCTATTATCACGATTGAATGGAATTTACATATAAAGTTAGTGAATATATTTTGATACATGTTCATATCCCATGGGTATATTATGTTATATTTATTGAAATAATTATTAATGTTTTACTTATGTGATTACATTTGAAAAGTATATGAAACCCATTTCTTTCCTTGGATTATATATGATATAATGATGACTAATTTTATGTGGCACACATATGTATAAATGATGTTTGATGAGGTCCTATATCACCCTCCAACGTATTGGTTTAAGTTTATGTATCATGAGCTTAAAATGGTACATGGGAGGATTTATCCCTAGACAAAGGGTACACAGAAGGATTTATCTTAAGCCAAAAGGAACACAAAAGGACTTATCCCAAACCAAAGCGGTGAATATGAGGTTTTATCCCAAATATAGGGGTACATGGGAGAATTATCCCAAGACTAAGAAGATAAATTTTCGGTTAGACAAAGTGTCATGACCACCTCCCAAAAAAGTGTACCCCTCCTAGGACAAAAATGTGAGAAGAGAGATAATGACCCCTAAGTCTTGCCTCCAGTAGGCCCTCGGTTGGAGACTAGCATCGATGGTATAGGAAACACACAGATGGGAGACGATACCCTCTAAGAGAAAACATGCAGAAGAGATAGATAAGATAGACACCAACCAAATCCTGACTAGACTACAATATAAAAGAAATACCAAGTACACATATGTAATTTCATGAAAAACTACTACAACTGAAAGGTAAAAATACAAGTACCAAAAGAAAGTAAAATGTTAGCAACTACGAAGACCAAATAGCTCATGTAAAACCCCCAAGATAGTAATAACTATCCTGATATCTAAAATACTCTAACTGACCTTAAAAATAGTTTATATATATGTAGGGTGAGTATAAAAGTTTACTCATTAAGATTCTCCCTGGAGCCTCTTGTGCAATAGTAAAGAAAGAATGCTAAAGCACAGTGAACAACAAGTGAAAATAACTCATCACGTAAACATATATACTATATTTCCAACCTCACCATGTACACTCTTACCAAGTATTTCATACAATAGCATATAATATAATAAATAATATCAAGGTTACCCCACTACCACTTTCCCACTGGTTTGCTGCTTTTCCCCAACATCGCACATACTGAGCATCTCTCTCCAAAAAGGCTTGCCCGCAACCACCTGGGCAAAACACCACAACATACAACTTGTGCAAATAACCAACAAAACCACACAACCATAAGTAGAAAGGTAGTTTCTGGGAGACACCACGGCTTGTATAGCGTGTATCATACATCGGGTATTATACCTCAAGCCATTACAACCCATACACCAAGTAAGGACCCTCAATCCGTCACAGCCTATACCCATTACATCTATAGTAGTCCATATGAAACTACATCTAGAATATATGTGTGTGAAATAACCACAATACATTACAAACCTCTACACACACATATGGGGAAAACTAACTATTGTGTATACCAGCACAAGTAACTACCAAGATAAGAGAGCAGGGTTAAAGGGGGTAGTCATCCATCCATCCTCCCACCAAGATGTTGGGGAAAACACCCCCATGGCTCAGAATCCTCAGGGTGTTAGTTGACTTAACTGACATAGTGGATTAGTGTATATAAATACAAAAAGTATATAATATAATATAGTTCACAACCGCACTATGTGCATAACCTAGTATTGGACTCAACTGTAGCTAACGTCTCTAGGACTTTCAGCTGCCACTACTAAGACTAGATTTCCTACACAACCATTTAAAGAGCTATATTAAGTTACTTTATCCCTTTTCATAAATTTAACTTTATGTTAATTAATTCCATAAACAGTAATTAACCATGATCAATTCCACACTACATTCCATTAGAATTTCAACAAAGATCCATGCCCGTCAGGCATAACCAAACTGAGTCCATGACTTCTCAGAAACACAACCTCAACATTGCATCCCAGCAATCTCCAAACCCCATGGTTTAAACAATTATTAATTTATTTATTAACAACATTACCACTTTCCATATTTCCATATTTCCAGGTATTCTAGGAAAACATCCTAATAAACCAGACACAAGGGGCTCAACAAGGTGAGTAGGTGAACTACCCATTGAATCTTTTCCACCTATAGCATGAGCATCGACCCATCAATCCTCAAGAATATAAATACGAAAAGCATGTTGCATACCCTGCACATCTTCACCTCTTTTAGAAGGAGGGTAAGAAAGACCATCCCCCTCAAGTAGCGGGGAAAGTAAAGTAGATAAACAAACAACAGATTCAACCAAAATCCACTTTCATCTCAACGGGTAAGCCTAACTTCAACTCATTCCATCATCTCCAATGTCCTCCCCGACACCCATATGCATAAACCAATCCATCTCACCACTCTAGGTTTCAACTGCTTCCACAAAAATCGGGCCTCCTTACCCCATGTACCAAAACTTCCCTCTAGGCTCAACCACCCTAGGCTCACGTCAGATCTAGGCCTCCCTGCCCCCAAAACCACAAGTCTCATATCTAGAGTACATCACAAGAACAAGAAACAAACATAGAAATGAGATATTGGCCCTAAACAAGGAATCCAACCTTCACACACAACGATCTCTCATGACTCCAAAGCACAAGGAACTCAAATTTTACAAGAAAGTGGGAAACTTAGGACCTACAAGGAATTATCTTTAACACACAAACAGTTCTTATTCCATCTTGAATTAACTGATTCATTATTCACAGGTTCCAACTATGGGCAACCTAAACAATAATCTATCACAAGCTATCACCAAATTAATTCAACAATTTATTTAACATTCCTTTAATCCTTTATCAACAATCATTAACACGCTTTAGGTTCATCAACCCACTCCATTAATCATGCATACTCACATCAATTTGATTAACATAAAATTATAACAACAATGACTGGATTATTAAACATGCCTCTTTATCTTTTATCCAATTAATTATCAATTAATTCCAGCTTTAAGTTCTTTACCAATTTCCATCAAGAACAACATGCTAAATCTAACAAGGCATAGATATCACACTATCTAGAAAATCAAGAGGCAAACCTTTATCATAATATAAAGCAATACCATCGCTATGCGATCGATACCAATTCTTTAATCCGGTTCAAGTATTTAATTAGGTCAATTACATTGTGATCTAAGGGATAAATCATGATAGCTCTATGATTGTATGTAAATATAGAGAATCCATGAATCCCCTACCGCAAAATGTTATTGACGTTCTTCGCATGAGAATGGATCAAAGCAACAAATCATGATCGCCTCTCCTACAAAAACTGTATCCACCTGAGGATTCCATGAAACAACCGCACTAATCAAAAACCAATAAAACTCCATTAGACACACGAAGATCATGCACCATCACATGAAAAAGAGAAACAGGAGGAAACTAATTAAAGAAAACTCAAGAACAGAGGTAGATCATACGTTATATCGAAGACAATTCTCTACGGATTGAAGGAGGGAGATAGGGATTGTTCCTTGATGAAGGAATCCCCAAAACACTGAAGAGAGGGTCATAGGGTCGCCTGGGGTCAAGGGAAATCTACTGAAGCGGTAGGTTTTGACAAAATCCAAGCAGCTTGAAAACACTTAAAATATACAATGTCATGGAATTACACGATGTGTAATCCCCTTTCACATCGTGTAATGCCTCGAGGTCATGTTCTTCCAAAAAATGCTTCGTCTCAATGCTTTATTTTATTTTTTGAACCTCAAAACATTTCACGCCATGAATCCATATTTCACACCATGAAACAACCCATGAAATATGATGTCACATTATGTAATGTAGTTATACGATGTGTAATCCCCCCTTCTCAGCTTTTACTTAACCAAACTTCTACAAACTTCTTACGAGGGACCTTCGAGCACTTCAATATTCAAAAACACGCAATGATTTGATCCATGTATATCTAGGCCCTTACACCAGATACATCTCAAAACATTCTCATCCTAGAGAATCCAAAACCAACCTAGGGAGGAAACAGAAAGGGGTCATCCAAAAAACCACCCTACGAGATACCTTTCAAGGCTCTCGCCACCATAGGAGCTTAACCGCTTCACTAGAGGAATAATTGAAAAACCACACAACAACCACAACCACCCCATAAACACTATCCTAAGGGAGATACCTCTCAAAAGAGAGTAAGCCACAACAAGAAACAAGAGAAATCCACCTCATAAATAGAAAGGGTCTATAACCACCAAACAAAAACCAATACAAGATAAGAGATAAACATCAAATAGCTCAAGGTACTGAGCACGTATCTATGAATCAAATTCCCAAGTACTCTCCTCCATGCCACCATTCCATTACAATACATGATCCAAGGGGATAACACGCCTGTGAAACACCTTCTCTTGGCAGTCCTGGATCTTTACAGGATGCTCCTCGAAGGTCACATCATCATAAACATTGATCTCGCCCCAATTGATGATGTGAGAGTCATAATAAAGATAAAAATAGAGCGATGACACATGAAAATCATTGTGTATCCGACTCATCTGAGGGGGAAGTGCTATTCGGTATTCCACAGCTCCAATGTGAGCCAACACCTCGAAAGGACCAACAAACCTGGGAGAAATCTTACTCCCATGACCAAAAATTCACTACCCATGGCGGGGAGTCACCTTCAGAAAAACGTGATCCCCAATGTCAAACTCCAAAGGTCTCCTCCTATGATCGGCATAGAACTTCTGATGATCCCGTGCTGCCTTCATCCTCTTGTGAATCACCTGAACTACCTCTATCGTATTCTGTACTAGTTATGGCCTGAGAATTACTGACTCTATAAACCTAGTCCAGCACAACAGAGAACGGAAAGGTCGGCTATACAAGGCTAAAAATGGTTCCATACTGATGGTGGAGTGAAAACTATTGTTGTAATAGAACACTACCAAGGGTAAATTCCTCATCCATGAAACTCAAAAATCTAGGACACAAGAGTACAACATGTCTTCAAGAGTCTGGATGGTCCGCTCTATCTAACTGTCCTTCTACAGATGAAAAGTAGTGCTAAGGCATAGTTGAGAACCAAAAACAGTCTGGAGACCTCTCCATAACCTAGTGGTAAAATGAGGATCTCAATCAGAAATGATCATCCTCGGGACTCCGTAAAGTCTCACCACCTCCTCCAGATATTTCCTCAAAAAAACCTCAACTGAGATCGACTCCTTGATTTCTATAAAGAGGGTAGACTTTGTAAAATGATCCACTACTACCCATATAGCATCGTAGCCTCCCTAAGATCGAGGTAAAATGGTAAAAAATTCCATCGAGATGTCCTACCAATTCCACTGAGGAACATCTAATGTCTAGAGAAAAACACCGGGAACATGATTCTTGACCTTGACCTTTTGGCATACCAAACATCAAGACACAAATTCTACAACTGTACACTTCAACCAAGGCCACCAGAACTAACTCCTCAAAGATTGGTACATCTTTGTCACACCAGGATGTACCGATAAAGGAAAGCTATGGAACTCTTTAAGAACCATCTCATGCAACACCAAATGAATGAAAAACCTTAACTAAAACAACACTCAGTGTTATCCATCCTTAGACCGACCATCAAGGGCCTCTCCACAAACAACTCGGTCTCTCTAGACCTCCAACTCAAGATCTCCTAACTGGGACTCTTCCACCTGCTTCACCAAAGATGACAGAACCATCATATGAAAAAAGAAAACCTATTCCCCCAAATTCTCTTATGTACATATGTAATGTTTAGAGTTATTCCATCACCCTTCAGGAATCCCCATATTCATGCACTACATCACTACGCAACTTCCTACTCAACGAATCGGGTACAACATTTCCATTTCCAGGTGTATACAAAATTTTGTAGTTGTAATCCTGTAAGAACTCCATCCACTGATGCTTTCATAAGTTCAAGTCATGTTGGGAGAAGACATACCTCGAGCTCTTATGATCGATGAAGACCACAAAACGATCTTCAACGAGGTAATGTCTTTAAAACTTCAGGGAAAACACCTTTGCCACCAACTCAAGATCATGGGTGGAATAATTACATTTGTGGAGAAGAAACTGCTGATACCCATAAGAAATGACTGATCTCTGCTGTATCATAACGTAGCCCAACCCAAGACACGAAGCGTCACAGAAAACATCAAACTGAACTCCTTCCACTGGAAGACAAAGTACTAGAGCACTGACCAACCTCTTCTTCAGATCCTCAAAAGTTGCCTCACACTGATTAGTCTACTTGAATGTCTGATCCTTTCTGGTCAATGATTTCAGAGGAGTCGCAACCTGAGAAAAATTTGATACAAATCTCCTATAATAACTCGCCAGACCAAGGAAACTTGACACTTCTTCCACTATCTTGGGGGATTCCCAAGACACAATTACTTATATCATCGAGGGATCCACAACTACTTCTTACTGGGAAACAATATGCCCTATGAAACAGACCTCTTGAGCCAAAAAATCACACTTAGACAACTTCCCAAACACCTGCTGTTGATGAAGAACTCCCAAAACAACATGTAGAAGATCTTCATGCCCCTCCTCAGACGCAGAGTACACAAAGATGTCGTCAATGAAGACCACCACAAAATTATCTAGGAACTCACAGAAAACAGTGTTCATCAACTCCATGAACACAATTATTGCCTTCATTACATTGAATGAAATCACAAAAAAATCATAATTCCCATGACAACAACATAAAGTAGTCTTCAAGATATCCTCATACTTTACATGCATATGATGATATCCCGACCGAAATTTGATCTTTGAGAATCAACTTGAACCCTTCCATTGATCAAATAAATCATCAATCCCCAAAAAAAGATATCGATTCTTCACTGTCACTTTTTTCAAGCGATGATAATTGACACACAACCGAAAACTATCGCCAGACTTCTTCACAAAAAAACTGGTGCACCCCACAGTAACAAAATCAGTCGAAAAAAACCACACTGTAAAATACCATCGAGCCGTATACGCATCTCCCATAACTCAGAAGGCACCATACTATATGGAGACATCAATATAGGAGACACACCTGGCTATATCTCGATCCCAAACTTGATCTATTGTTGAGGGGGTAATGCTACTACCACTTCAAGGAATCCTTCAAGGTACTCTTCTACGACCTTGGGAAATGCCAACTACTGAACCTCTAATGAACTCAGCATTAACTCATCCATTGAGTATGGTTAGGATGAAACATTCCTCTGACCCATCTGAGAGTCTCTCTCACCAACAAACACCGCTGGCTCTCCATCATCATCAAAGAACACAAATTGCCTCCTGAAGCAATCCAAGATAGCATGCACTGAATACAACCAATCCATGCCGAGGATGAAAATGTATGGTTGTATCCATAAACATTGGAAATCTCCCCAATATAAGTGCTTCCACAACACTAGCTAACACTCTATACATACTTCAAACAAGTCAGATTGACCGCCAATTGGTGTAGTCAATGCCAAGGGTACTTGAATCCTCTCTATCTCAAGTCCCAAGGCATGGAAAAGGGCTAGTGATATGAAGGAGTGAATCACTCCTGAATCAAACAAGGCATGCACCCAATTAGAAAATAAGTAAAGGGTAACTCGAACGATGTTTGGCTCACCGAGGGATAGAAACACATGAAGTGGACCACAAACTACTCTACGACCTCTCTGACCCAACTCAAGACCACCTCCATAACTATGCTATACTCTATGAGGATGATGAGTGTCCCGAGGCTATCCTCTACCAACCCCATCTACTCTCTACTGATTCAAAGCTGGTGTAACCTGTTTCTACTGCCTCTGCTAGAACTGGCTCAATGGAGGAACCTGAAGAGGAACACCCAAAACATGCTGATTTCTTAAAAAATTTGGGCACTCTCGCTACTGATGACCTCGAACTCCACAAGAATAACAAGTGCCTGATCCCTTAGCATAGGTCTGAGAGCCTCCACCCCTAGATAAATGAGGAGTAGAGGGATAGGACCTATCCATGGATGATCAAAAACTCTTCATCCTTAAAAACTGAGAACCCTAGACCGTAGCTTTACTTTTTGAGGAATCCTGGAGACTCCCTTATCACGATGATCCAGTTTTGGATAACATCCTCTCAATGACCTCTACCCTCACGAGCACCTTGAGATATGTCGTCAGCATAAACAGGGTGACCTGGCACCGGATCTCTTGATGCAAAGCCTCCTCAAAATACATTGCCTTGGCCTCATCATCTAGAAACAGGTCCGAATCATATCCTAGAAGTTTTCTGAAATAGATCATGAACTCTCGCACACTGTAGCTCCCTTGATAAAGGGTAAGCATCTCCCGGTGAATAGACTCTTTCATGGTGGAAGAAAGAAACTTGGCACTAAACTGCTCTCAGAACATCTCCCATGAGACTACTGACTCCTCACGATCCTCAAGGAACAATAACCACCACTTCCTCACTACCCCCACATATTATTATCACAACCAACGATACCCAATGATCCTTACAAGAATGAATCGAACTGAAAGCTATCTCAACCTCCTCCAACCAGTCTTCTATGACTGCATCTAAAATAGAGCCCTCGTACTTATGAAGACTCTAGTACTAAAATTCTCAGAGTGTCGTCCTCCACGTTTCTTCATCGTCAAACTCTACTCAGTGGCGATATGCTAGTGTAGGTTTCTGAACATATTCTATATGAACCTGACGAGGATGTCGATTTGGAACCATACTTGCAAAAGAAAAAAGAGTTAGAGATGTAAAGACACGGAATTTACATGTAATTTAAAAAAAAAATATATGGAAATTTTATGAGTCCTTGAAAATTGAAGGCGTGTGATTCCGAGGCCCGGAGTTCCCAGAATGAATTTCGGAACTTTTATTTAGGTACGTTCAGTAAACGTGTGAGTGGGTTTTTATAAGTTTTGAACCGGTGCTCGGAATTGAAATCCGAGGGAATCGTTGAACTCACAGTTCCAGTATTCTCTTAAGAAGACTTTCACCTCGATGACAATTGATCGAGGGTGAATGTTAATTTTTGGGTTTTTCATGGAAATAATAAAATAAAATAATCACACATTTTATTTTATTTGTTGTAACCACCCATGAGGATATTTCACAGGTGGGGACCACCTGAACTAAAATCTCCCATGAGAGGTTATGAAAGTGGGGACCACCGAACCTAACCTCCCATGAGAGGTTATGGTGGTGGGGACCACCTGAGGATTGAAAACTCTTGAACTCCCTATTAAATGGGGAGAAACCTCTTGAGCTCCCCACTTAATTATGAAAACCCTACCCATAATTTATTATGCAACCCATCAATTAATTAATTAAACCATTTTAAAATTGTGCCAGCATAATTTAATTTGAAAAATTAAATTAAGAAGTTGGCTATATTCTCATTTTGGTGGAATTTGGGAAAAGGGTTGGCAAAGGGGTGAGCTTTGGAGAATTGGGGGAAAGCTCTCCAACGAAGAACGCCGACGCATGACTTCGACTTTCTTCCTCGGGAAAACCTCCAACGTGGGATGTTTTCAATCGACGATCATCTTTCCCTCCCCAACGACGTCGTCTCCTCCCTCATGATCTCCGTCAACGAACAATCCAAGGTAGGGTTTTATTTGTGTATGAATAATTTTCCCATGTTCTTCCCTTGAATTATTTTTCGGGATTGGGAATAAATTATTGCGGGAGGTTGTAAAGCTTGACATTCTTCTCTCAAGTTCTGTTTGAGCCATATGCTACCACCCTAACGCGGGGGGTACCTGCTAAACAAACATGGCCCGACCCCTCCAAAAATCTTGTGATGATTTTTGGTGTTGAACGCGATGAAGGCGACGGTGCAATGACACCGCCCCACGGCCACCGCCACCTTGCGACCTCCGCACCCTTGCGGCACCCCCATGGCCGAGTTGCTCTACAGAACCCATGACCACCGCGCCCCACGGCTCCGCCACCTGCGGCCCCGCCACCATCCTCTGAGCCACCGCCAACCGGGCTGAGCCGCCGCCGCCATCCGCCAAGCCGTTGCCGCCGTCCGCCAAGCCTCCACCGTCCCGCCAAGCCGCCCCGCCCGCACCGCCCGTGCCGCCCACGGCCTTTCGAGCCACCCCGACTGCGGCATTCCAAGCCGCTCCGGCTGTGCCACCTACGGCCGAGCCACCCACGGCCGAGCCGCTCCGGCCAAGTCGTCCCGCGACCGAGCCGCTCCGGCCGAGCTGCCCCGCAGCCCCGAGCTGCTCCAGCCGAGCCGCCGCAGCTGAGCCGCCCTACGGCCTCACCACGTCTACGACCGAACCGTCGCGGCCCCTCACGGCTTGCCGAACCACCCAGCGGGCCGGGCAGCCCAGCACGGGCCGGGCCGCCCAGCACGGGCCGGGCCGTCCAGCATGGGCCGGGAAAGAACCATCGGGTCAGGACGGGTTGACCTGAAACAGGTCGGACCAGGCCGGGTCGGTCCGACTGGGTCAGACCGGACCTGGGCCCACTGCGACCCATTTACTTCTTTTGGCCATAACTTTGGCACCAGATGTCCATTTGACAAACCGTCAGTGTCGTTGGAAATCTTGGAGTGAGATGGTCCATTTGAGTATACCCCACTGATGTTTTGGATTAAGATAGGGAATGGTCAGGTTGGATCAAGCATGAATCCAACCGGGCCGCCGGGACTAAAAGGCTAATAACTCACAGACCGGGTGTCCGATTGACGTGCTGTCTATTGTGTTGAGACCCCTATGACATAAAGGAACTTTGAGATATTTCCTCGTGGGACTTCGTGGCAGTTTTAGTATCTACCAATAGCTTTTGGAGCGGATCCTCCTAGAGATGAGTGAGCATAGTGCGGGAACCCAGTAGCTGGATGAGACTTGACGACTGCTGAACTTTTTGGCTCAGAGTGACTTGACAGGCCCATTAGGGAGGCCTCTATGTAACGCGACAGACCCATGGTGGGTAGATCCTCTATGAGATGCGGAAGACCCACGATACTCGATGGGAAGGGTACCTCAGCAGGCCACGGTCGGGAGTGCCTCTATGTGACGCGGCAGAACCACAATACTCGATAGGAGGAGTACCTCAACAAGTCACGAGGGTGAGAGCCTCTGTGTGATGTGGCAGAACCATGGTGGGAAGATCCTCTGTGTGACATGGCATACCCACAGTACTCGACAGGAGGAGTACCTTAGCAGTCCAAGGTTTTTTCGAAGCACCTCTGTGTGACGCGGTAGGCCCACTATACTCGATAGAGGAGGGGATCTCCAGCAGCCGAGGTGTTTGATGATGTGATAAGGGATGTTACTTGTTAATACACCTAGAATAAATCCTGGTGTGAGTTGAGTCAGTATCTCTATGCTTTCCTCACGATTGAGATGGATTACTTGATAACGTAGGTATATGTATGAGAATATACCTAAGTAGGGTTATATGTTGATTTCATACTTTTTGGTTTATTCTTGGTGGATTTTGTGAGACCTTGAGGGTCTCGGGGTCCCTACTGAGTATTGTTATACTCACCCCTGCATGGTCTATGCCTGCACCTTATTGTTTTGGATGCAGACGACGCACAACGCTGACTGAGGTTGGGAGTACCAGGACTGGACGGTGCCTGGAGGTGGACCATACGACATGTCGATACGCGGAGGATATGGAAAAACGTGGAGTGATGAACAGGCGATATGTACCTACCATTAAGTTAATATCCTTGAAGGATGACCCAACAATTGAATTTACCTTTTCTTCAGTTGTATTGTATCACAGTTGTACTTGTACTTTCCAGTTGGACTTGTATTCTGGCCCCTTTTACTTACTGCACTCACTCTATTTACAGTTTAGTTTACTTGTGTTCCTATCTTGCTGTGTGTTTGGTTACGTGTGCTTGCAGGTTATAAAAGAAACACCTTCCCAGTTTTAGGGAAAATGCCTTTCTGTGCTAGTCGCCAGCCCCTGGCCTATGGAAGGTGGGCTTGGGGTAGTCACGGCACGGGCCCCGGGGGACGGGTCATGACAAATTGGTATCAGAGGCATCAGTTCTACCGTAGAAAATAGGACCCTGATCTATCTTTTAAATGTCAATAGTGTTAAGTGTAGTGAGTGTGGTTATCAGTTTAAGGAATCCAGTGTTGGTGCGGCAGCCGACGTATCCATACACCAAGACCCTGACTTCTGATTTCTGACTCAGTGCATGAAAACAATGATTGCATGTGTGTTTTGAAGAGTTTTTTTGTGATTATTTTTAGTCATCTCACCAGGTATAACTTATTAACCATGGTGCACCTATTTCATTTCAGGATGCCTCCACGCAGACAAGCATCTAGGGTTCCGAGAGTTGTACGCAATGATAGCCCACCGAGAGACGAGGCCTCGGTGCAGGGCCCTCTTTTGGTAGAGGCACCAACGGAGGCACCAACGGTACCATTCCCCATTGGGCCACTGATGCCACCATCCCCAGAAGTAGATGGTGCATTCCGCTTGAGTGCATTGCATGAGTTCCAGCGCCAGAGGCCACCCAGGTTCAGGGGAGAGATGGACCCACATGCGGCTGAGGGTTGGCAGGAGGCTATGGTGAGAGTCTTCCGACTCGTAGGGACACCAGCCAATCTCATGGTGATCCTTGCTGCCATCCTTCTATAGGAAGCAACAGACAGATGGTGGATCTTGATGCTCCAGGTTCACGACGAGGTGACGCTTCTCTGGGAAGAATTCAATAGCTTGTTTCGGGAAGAGTTTGTTCCAGCGACTCTTCGCGCAATGCGTATACATGAGCTTCTTAATCTGCAGAAGGGAAACATGAGTGTAGATCAGTACTCAAAGAGGTTCAATTACCTCTCATGCTACTCCAAAGATATGGTGCGAGACTCATTCTTCTAGGCCCGGACTTTCGAGCAGGGGCTCAGGCGAGAGATCAGGGCTTCGATGATCTCACTCAGCATCCTGACGTAGGCAGAGGTGTTAGAGATAGCCCTCTTGGTGGAGAGTTTCCTTACCGAGTATTCACCAGCAACGAGACCCAATATCAGTTGTCACATAGTGGAGTCTTCTATAGCTGGTAGCAGAGATACATCACAGAGGTCCAAGAGGACCAGACCTACTGGTGGATGGCTGCATGACTCAGGATCGGTTGTGCGGCGCACCTAAGGTGGAACCAGTCAGGCAAGGACCATGCAATGTTACTCATGCGGCGGGCAGAGTCACATGGATCATGACTGTCCAACCCATCGTATGGATGATCAGCAGACGGTCGAAGGACCACCCAGACAGAGACAGAGGTTCGATCGAGGAGGTCCGCAGGGAGAAGACGGACGTGGAAGAGGAGCTATCCGTGCAACTGGCAGTGGGTGATGATTCAAGATGTTACTAACACCAACACTAGGAGGTCCACCACGACTGCAGGAAGTAGTTGTAAAGGGGAGAGCTCAGCTCCAGGTAGCTGAGGATTACAATCATGGTGCTCCAGAGATGATACGAGGTATGATCTGTGTCTACTCCACCTTAGCTGCAGTACTTATAGACATAGGTTCCGGTCATTATTTTATTACCAATTCCCTTGTTTGGAGCTCAAAGATTTTGATGGATCCGTTGGATCAATCCTTATGACTAGAGACTCCCAGGGGAGTGGATTCGACGATTACACACTGGTGCCGATAGTGCGAACTTACTCTAGGAGGTGAGAACTTCGGCTGAGATCTCCTAGTAGAGGCGTCGAGGCCTTACGATGTCATCTTGGGTATGGAATGGTTATCTACATTCCATGCTCAGATTGAATGTATTAAGCGCAAGGTGTGGTGTGTCCGAACATATGGTACTGGGTTTACCTTCACTGACGAGATGGGAACATTTGCAGCATATGATGAATTTACTCGGAGGAGAGTGTAGCCGATCACTCATTAGTTGACTAGCCTTACCCTCAGAGCTGTTGATGTGGAGAGTCCGTGATATCCTATAGTAGTGGACCAGTATGCAGATGTCTTCCCTGATGATGTTCCAGGTCTACCTCCTCGCAGAGAGGTGTACTTTTACATTGATTTGTACCCCGGGATGACACCAATATCTACACCAGTGTATCAGATGGCTCCTACGGAGCTTTGTGAGCTGTGGGTATAGCTGGAGGACTTGTAGGGGAAGAGATTCATTCGGCCCAGTGTTTCTCCATGGGTAGCCCCGATTTTGTTTTCCAAGAAGGCGTATAGGAGCTTGAGACTTTGTGTCAACTATCAGTGCCTGAACCAGGTGACCATGAAGAATAAGTACCCACTCTTGAGGATTGACGACCTCTTTGATCAACTGAAGGGAGCACGATGGTTCTCGAAGATAGACCTCATATTAGGATATCACTAGATCAGAGTGCGAGATGAGGATGTGCAGAAGATGACCTTCAGATGTCGGTATGGCCATTATGAGTTCTTGGTTATGCTATTCGGCATGACCAACGCTCCAGCAGTGTTCATGGGACTCATGAACAGGATATTTCATCCATACCTTGATTTCTTTGTAGTAGTCTTCATCAATGACATTATGATCTACTCAGTTACTGAGGAGGAGCATGCCTATCATTTGCAGGTAGTACTGGACACACTCCGTGAGCACCAGCTTTATGGTAAGATCTCTAAGTGACAATTCTGGATTCGATAGGTTCACTTTTTGGGACATGTGATATCAGAGGCTGGAGTTGCAGTGGATCCAGAGAAGATCGAGGCGGTACTTTCTTGGGAGCCACCCAGGAGTGTGACAGAGGTGCAGAGTTTCCTGGGTTTGGATGGATACTACCGAAGGTTTGTTCCAGATTTCTCCAAAGTTGCAGCACCACTATCAGCATTGATGAAGAAGGTGAAAACCTTCATTTGGTCGGTGAAATGCTAGCAGAGTTTTCAGGAGCTGAGGCAGAACCTGACTAGTGCCCCCCATCTTGAGGCTTACAGAGGAGGGCGTAGGGTACGTAGTCTACTGCGAGGCATCAGGGACCAGACTTGGATGTGTCTTGATGCAGGAGCAAGCAGTGATCCCATATGGTTCTTTAAAGATAAGACAACATAAGAAGAACTACGCTACCTATGACCTGGAGTTAGCAGCAGTGGTCTTCTCCTTGAAGATGCTGCGACACTATCTGATGGGTGAGCGTTTTACCGTGTACTCTGATCACAAGAGTCTCAGGTATATCTTCTCCCAGAAGGACCTGAAACTGATACATCGATGTTTTCGTGAGTTCGTCCAGGAATATGACTTCGAGATAGTCTATACTCTTGGGAAGGGGAACATTGTAGAGATTCACTCAGCAGGAGGTCTGGTATACAGCTGCTAGGCGAGGCAACGAAGCAGCTGGATGCTTTACAGATATCCTTTGTGGATAGAGATGGAGCATCTTTTCTTTAGTCTCTTACAGTCACTCCCCCACTCCTTCAGTGAGTCAGGGAGGAACAGTGTGGGGACGCTGACTGCGAGACACGACGTTCTCAGATATCCATAGGATAGACACCTGATGGATTTTCTGAAGGTGGGGAGCACGTCACCCTCTTCAGAGGACGTACCATGGTACTAGTGTCACTTCAGGAGGAGGTGTCGAGGTAGTTCCATACTTCCCCACTAGAGGTATATCCAGGAGTGGAGAAGATGTACCAGGATCTCCGACGACATCACTGGTGGCTGGGAATAAAGAAAGCAGTAGCAAAGTTTGTCTCTCGGTGTCTCACTTGTCAGCAATTGAAGCCGAAGAATCAGGTACCAGCAGGCTTGGTTAAGACATTAGAGGTCCCAGAGTGGAAGTGGGATAGGATATCCATGGGCTTCGTGATAGGACTTCCATGTACATCCAGGGGTCATGAATCGATTTGGGTGATCGTCGACCGACTCACCAAGTCGGACCACTTCCTACCGATCAGAGAGCAGGGTTTAGTATAAATCTTGAGACGTCTCTATGTGAAGGATATTGTATAGTTACATGGAGTACCCTCGATGATTATCTCCTATCATGATGCATGTTTTACTTACCGGCTATGGAAGGGGTTGCCAGAAGATTTTGGGACACAACTTTGTTTGAGCACCGCCTTCCATCCTCAGACGGATGGCCATAATGAGTGGACCATTCAGACCCTTGAGGACATGCTATGTGCCTGTGTACTCAACTTCAGTCGCAATTGAGAGGATCACTTTCCTTTGGGGGAGTTTTCATACAACAACAGCTATCACTCCACCATAGGGATGACACATTTTGAGGTGTTGTATGAGCGACCTTACAGATCAACTTTATGCTGGACTGACCCAGGGGAGTCAACACTCGTGGGTCCATAGATGGTACAAGCTACCACAATTAAGGTGAATAACATCTAGGAGCATATGAAGACTACACAGAGCAGAAAGAAGTCATATGCCGAAAGGAGATGGAGACCTCTGAAGTTCGAGGATGACGACCACATTTTTCTACGGGTCTCACCCCGACGAGGTTTGCAGAGATTTGGCTGAGGTGACAAGTTATCTCTGAGATTCATCGGACCTTTTTAGGTCCTTAGTAGAGTTGGTGAGGTGTCATACCGCTTAGCTCTTCCACCTCAGTTGCACCGGGTGCACAACGTCTTCCACGTATCCTAGCTGAGGAGATATGTGCACGACCCTTCTCACATCATCGACCATGGTGAGATGGACATCGACGATGTGACGACTTTTTCAAAGGTTCATGTAGAGATTGAGGATCGACAGGAGAGGGTCCTTCGTGGACGGTCGATACCTCTGGTGCGCGTTCACTGACAGCTTGGGAACCTTCAAGAGAGCACATGGGAGTGGGAGGCTCAGATTTGTGCTCAGTACCCCCACTTGTTCCCTTAGTTTGAGTTGTGCCTTATGGGGACGTAAAGCCCTGAGGTGGGGAGAATGTAAAGACCCATAATTTCCGTGTATTTTTTTAAAAAAATATATGGGAATTTTAAAATTCTACAAAAATTGACGGAACATGATTTCGAGGCCCAGAGTGCCCGGAATGAATTTCTGAATTTTTGTTTAGGTACGTTCAGTAAACGTGCGAGAAGGTTTTTCTATCTTTTGAACCAGTGCTCGAAATTGAAATCTGAGGGCACCATTGAACTCGCAGCTTCGGTATTCTCTTAAGAAGACTTTCACCTCGATGACAGTTGGTCGAGGGTGAAAGTTAATTTTTGAGTTTTTTGTGGAAATAATAAAATAAAATAATCACACATTTTATTTTATTTGTTGTAACCACCCATGAGGATATTTCACAGGTTGGGACCACCTGAACTAAAACCTCTCATGAGAGGTTATAGATGTAGGGACCACCAAACATAACCTCCCATGAGAGGTTATGGTGGTGGGGACCACCCTAGGATTGAACCCTCTTGAACTCCCTATTTAATGGGGAGAAACCTCATGAGCTCCCCACTTAATTATGCCAACCCTCCCCATAATTTATTATGCCACCCATAAATTAATTAATTAAACCATTTTGAAATTGTGCCAAAAAAATTTAATTTGAAAACTTAAATTAAGAAGTTGGCTATATTTTCATTTTTGTGGAATTGGGGAAAAGGGTTGGAAAAGGGGAGAGCTTTGAAGAATTGGGGGAAAGCTCTCTAATGAAGAACGCCGACGCATGACTTCAACTTTATTCCTCGGGACATCCTCCAGCGTGGGACGTCTTCAATCGATGATATTCTTTCCCTCCCCAATGACATCGTATCCTCCCTCGCGATATCTGTCAATGAACAATCCAAGGTAGGGGTTTATTTGTGTATGAATACTTTTCTCATGTTCTTCCCTTGATTATTTTTTGGGATTGGGAATAAATCATTGTGGGAGGTTGTAAATATTGATGTTCCTCTCTAAAGTTCTTGTTGAGCCATATGCTACCACCCTAACGCGGAGCGTATGGGCCAACAAAACATGGCTCGAACCCTCCGCAAATCTTGTGATGATTTGTGGTGTTGAACGCGATGAAGGCGACGATGCAACGACACCACCCGGCGGCCATCGCCGCCTCGCGAACTCCACGCCCTCGCATCTCACCCACGACCGAGCCACTCCACGACACCCACAACCCTCGTGCCTCGTGGCTTCGCCTCCCGCGGCCCCACCGCCATCCGCCGAGCTGTCGCCGCCATCCGCCGAGCCGCCGCCGCCATCCGCCGAGCCACTGCCAACCGGGCCGAGCCGCCGCTGCCATCCGCCGAGCTGCCGCTGTCGTCCGCCGAGGTGCCGCCATCCCGCCAAGCCTCCGGCCGCGCCGGCTGCGGCCTTCCGAGCCGCCCCGACCACCCCGACCGCACCTCCCACAACCTTCCGAGCCGCTCCGGCTGAACCACCCATAGTCGAGCTGCTCCGGCCGAGCCACCCGCGACCGAGCCACTCCGGCTGAGCCGCCTCGTGGCCCTGAGCTACTCCGGCCGAGCCTCCCCGGCCAAGCCACCCTGCAGACTCGCGCCGTCCGCGGCTGAACCCCTGCAGCCCCTCACGACCTACCAGACCACCCAACGGGCCAGGCCGCCCAGCACGGGTTGAGATGGACCCAGCTGGCTGGGCCACCCAGCACGGGTTGGGCTGGACCCAGCTGGTCGGGCCGGGCTAGACCCAGCAGTTTAGGCTGGGTCGACCCAAAATGGGTCGGCCCAATCCGGGTCAGTTTGACCGGGTCAGAACGTACCTGAGCCCACTACGACCCATTTACTTCTTTTGGCCATTACTTTGGCACCAGACGTTCGTTTGACGAACCGTTAGCAGCATTGGAAATCTTGGAGCGAGACGGTACCCTTGATTATACCCCACTGGAGTTTTGGATTAAGATAGGGAACATTCAGGTTGGATCAAGCACAAATCCAAATGGGCCCCCGGGACTAAAAGGCTAATAACTCAAAGACCAGGCGTCTGATTGACGTGCCATCTATTGAGTTGAGACCCCTATGATGTGGCAGACCTTTGAGATACTTCCTTATGGGACTTCGTGGCAGTTGAATTATCAACCAATAGCTTGTGGAGCGGACCCTCCTGGAGACAAGTGAGCATAGTGCGAGAACCTATTAGCTGTCTAAGACTTGACGACTGCTGACCTTTTCAACTCGGAGTGACTTGACATGCCCAGTGAGGAGCGAATCTATGTGACACGGCAGAACCACGGTGGGGAGAACCTCTGCGTGACGTGACAGACCCACAGTACTCGATGGGAGGGGTACCTCAGCAGGCCATGGTCGGGAGGACCTCTATGTGACGTGGCAGACCCACGGTACTCAGCTAGAGAAGTACCTTAGCAAGTCACGAGGGGGAGAGCCTCTGTGTGACGCGGTAGAACCACGGTGGGGAATGCCTCTATGTGACGTGACAGACTCATGGTACTCGATAGTAGGAGTACCTCAGCAGTCCAAGGTTTGTTGGAAGCACCTATGTGTGATGCGGTAGGCCCACTATACTCGATAGAGGAGTGGATCTCCAACAGCTGAGGTGTTCGATGATGTGACTCGGGATGTTACTTTTTACTACTCCTAGGATAAATCCTGGTGTGATATGAGTTAGTATCTCTGTGGTTTCCTCATCATTGAGATGGATTACTTGATAACTTAGGTATATGTATGTGCATATACCTAAGTAGGGTTATCTGTTGATTTCATACTTTTTGGTTTATCCTTGGTGGATTTTGTGAGAACTTGAGGGTCTTGGGGTCTCTATTGAGTATCGTTATACTCACCCCTGCACGGGATATGCCCGTACCTTATTGTGTTGGATGCAGACGACGAACAACGCTGACTGAGGTTGGGAGTACTAGGACTGGATGGTGCCCGGAGGTGGACCATACGACATGTCGATACGCATAGGAGACGGACGAACGTGGATTGATGATGAGGTGATCTGTACCTACCCTTTAGGTAGGATCCTCAGAGGACAACCCAGCAGCTGACTTTCCCTTTTCTCCAGTTGTATTGTATCACAATTGTACTTGTACTTTCCAGTTGGGCTTGTATTCTAGCCCCTTTTACTTACTGCACTCACTCTGTTTACAGTTCAGTTTACTTGTGTTCCTATCTTGCTGTGTGTTTGGTTACATGTGCCTACAGGTTATAAAGGCAATGCCTTCCCAATTTTAGGGAAATTGCCTTTCGGTGCTAGTCGCCAGCCCCTGGCCTATAGAAGGCGGGCTTGGGGCAGTCACGGCATGAGCCCCAGGGGACGGGTCGTGAAAAGAGATCCTAAACCTAGAATATGGAATACATTAACATTAATTAAATGTTTTCTTTTATTCATTTTATGTTAACCTATATCAAGTTCTACCCATTCAAACCCAGGTGAAAATAAGAATGATGCATGATCCTTTCCTCAGTCTCTACCCTATAGAAAGTATCACCTCATTTAGTAGCCACTATAAACTTAATGGTCCATAAATCAGATCATAGGGGGCCCTAAATACCTGGGTCTTAGCCGGTATCTGGTGTTCATAGTGCTTGTTGAACTTGACTTATACTGTTTCCCTACCAACCCACGCAACCTCACCTGTGCCTAACTCCAAAATCCATCCTATCCCTCAAACAGAACTCTGATACCACTATTTCATGACCCATCTCCACAAGGTGTACCAATCCTAGGCCAAAAATGTGAGAAGAGAGATAATGACCCCATGTCCCACCTCCAGTAGGCTCCGGGTTGGTGACTAGCACTGAGGTTATAGAAAACACACATATGAGAGGAATTACCCTCTAAGAGAAAACATGGGGAAGATAGAGATAAGACAGACACCAACCAACTCCTTCTCAAACTACAATAAAAAAAAAATCCCAAGTACACATATATAATGTCATTAAAAACTACTACAACTGAAATGGAAAATTGCAAGTACCAAAATAAAGTAAAACGACAGTGACCACGAATCCCAAACAGCTCTTGTAAAACCCCCAAGCTAGTAGTAACCTGCCTGATCTTTGACCTACTCTAACTGAACTAATATATATATATATATATAAATAGGGTGAGTATAATAGTATACTCAATAGGATATCCCCAGAGCCTCTCGTGAAAGATTAAATAAAGCATGCTAAATCACATTGAACAACAAGTGAAACTAAATCATTACCTAAACATGTATACTATATTCCTGACCTCACTATAGATACTCTCACCAAGTATCACATACAAGATCATATAATATAATAAAGAATATCAAGGGTACCCCACTACCACTTCCCCATTGGTTTGCCACTTTTCCCCAACATCGTACATCTTGAGAATCTCTCTCCAAAAAGGCTTGCCTGTAGACACCTGGGAGAAGCACCACAACATGAAACTCATGCAACTCACCACCACAACCACACAACTAAAATTATACAGGTATTTTTTCAGATCTACCACATCTCACATAGCGTGTATCATACATCAAGTATTATACCTAAACCCATTAAATCCCATACACTGAGTAAGGATCCTCAAGCCATCACAACCTATACACATTACACCTACAGTAGTCCATAAGAAACTATATCCAGAATATATGTCTGTGAAATAACCACAAGCCATTACAACCCTCTACACACATATATGGGGAAAACTAACTGCCATGAATACTAGCACAAGTAACTACCAAGAGAAGAGATTGGGTCCAAAGGGGATAGTTACCCATCCATCCTCCCACTGGGATGTTGGGGGAAAACACCCTCCATGGATCAAAATCCCCAGGGTTTCAGTTTCCCTAAACGAAAGGGTGAAGTAGCATATAGAAACAAAAACATTATAGAATATAATATAGCTTACAACCAAACTATGGGAATAACCTAGTCTTAGACTCAACTGCATCTAACGTCTCTCGGACTCCTAGCTACCACTGCTAAGACTAGATATCATATAAGCACACAACCATTTAAAGAGATATATTAAGTTACTTTATCCCTTTTCATAAATTTAACTTTATGTTAATTAATTATTTAAACATTAATTAACCATTATCAATTCCACACTACATTCCATTAGAATTTCTACAAAGATCCATCCCTCCAGGCATAACCAAACCAAGTCCATGACTTCTTAGAAACACAACCTTAGCATTGCATCCCAACAAGCTCCAACCCCCATGGTTTAAAAAATTATTCATTTATTTATTAAAAACATTAACACTTTCCATATTTCTATATTTACAGGTATTCTAGGAAAACATCCTAAGCTACCAAACACAAGGGATTCAACATGGAAAGTAGGTGAACTACCTGTCGAGTTTTTTCTACCTATATTAGGAGCATAGAACCATCCATCCTCAAGAAGCTAAACCTGGAAAGCATGTGGAATACCCGACACATCTTCACCTCTTTTGGAAGGAGGGTAAGCATGAATATCTACCTCAAGTAGTGGGGAAAGTAAATTAGATAAAAACAATAGATTCGACCATCATCCACTTTTATCTCAATAGGTAAGCCTAGCTTCAACCCATTCCATCATCTCTGGTGTCCTCCCTGACACCCATATGCATAAACCGATGCATCTCACCACTATAGGTATCAACTGATGCCACAAAAATCAGGCCTCCCTACCCCACGTATCAAAACATCCCTCTAGGTTCAACTATCCCAGGCTCACGTCACATCCGGGCCTCCATTCCCCCACAACCAGAAGTCTCATATCCAGATCACATCACAAGCAACAAGAACAAACATATCAATGGGATCTCATCCCTAAACAAGGCATCCAACCTTCAAACACAAAAATATCTCATGAATACAAAGCACAAGGAATTTGGAATTTACTAGAATGTGGGAAAATTAGGCCCTAAAAGGAATTATCTTTAATACACAATTGGTTCTTATTTCATCTTGAATTAACTGATTCATTATTCATAGGTTCCAACTATGGGAAACATAAACAACAATCTATCACAAGTTATCACCAAATTAATTCAAAAACTAATTTATCATGACTTTAATCCTTTATCAACAAGAGTCAACATGCTTCAGGTTCATCAACCCACTTCATTAATCATGCATACTTACATCAATTTTATTAGAATCAAATTATAAAGACAACAACCAGATTATTAAACACGACTCTTTATCTTTTAGCCAATTAATTATCAATTAATTTCAGATTTATGTTCTTTACCAATTTCTATCAATAATAACATGCTAAATCAATCAAGGCATAGATATCACACTATCTAGAAATTCAAGTGGAAAACCATTATCATAGTATAAAGCAACAACATCACTATGCAATCGATACCGATTCTTTAATCCGGTTGAAGTATTTAATTAGGTCAATTCCATTGCGATCTAAGGGTTAAATCATGCTATCTATACAATTTCATGTAAATACAAAGAATCCAGGAATCCACTACCTCAAAAGGACATTGAAATTCTTCGCATGAGAACGGATCAAAGCAAGGGATCACAATCACCTCTCCTGCAACAACTACATCCACCCGAGGACACCACAACACAACCACACCAACTAACAACCAAGAAAACTCCATTAGAAATATGGAGATCACACACCATCACATGAAAAAGAGAAATGGGAGGAAACAAATTGAAGAAACCTCAAGAACGGAGGTAGATCATACCTTATATCTAAGATGGATCATTACAGATCAAAGGAGGGATATAGGGATCATTCCTTGATAAAGGAATCCCCAAAATGATGAAGAGAGGGTTGTCGGGTTTCCTGGGGTCAAGGGAGAGCTGCTATAGAAATAGGATTTGACAAAAAATTGAGTGTTTAGAAAACACTTAAAACATACAATGTTGGGGAATTTCACGACGTGTTATCCCCTTTCACATCGTGTAATTCCTCGAGGTTGATTTATACCAAAAAATGAATCTCCTCAACACTTTATTTTATTTTTCAAAATCCAAAGCATTTCACACCGTGAATCCCTCTTTTATGTCGTGAAAAAACATGTGAAACAGAATGTCACATCATGTAATGCAGTTACACAATGTGTAATCCCCCTTCCTAGCTTTTACATAATCAAACTTCTCCAAACTTCTTCTAAGGCACCTCTGAGCAGTTCGATCTTCAAAAACACACAAAGGGTTGATCCATATGGATCCAGAAACTTACTTTACTCTATCAAAAACCCCTCTCCACAAAGTGTACCCCTCCTGGGATGACAATGTGAGAAAATATATAATGACCCCTCAGTCCCATCTCTAGTAGGCCCCATGTTTTCGACTAGAACCGAGGGTATATCAAACACACAGATGGGAGGCATTACCCTCTAAGAGAAAAGATACAGAAGGGAGAGATAAGATAGACACAAACCAAATCCAAATTAGACTAAAATATAAAATAAATCCCAAGTAATCATATGTAATTTCATGAAAAACTACTATAACTAAAAGGGAAAACTGCAAGTACTAAAATAAAGCAAAACGGTAGTGACCACGAAGCCCAAACAGCTCCTGCAAACCCCCCAAGCTAGTAATAACTAGTCTGATCCCAAACCTGCTCAAAATGACCTAAAAATAGTTTATATACAGGTAGGGTGAGTATAAAAGTATACTCAATAGGATCCTCCCTAGATACTCTCATGCAAGAGTAAAGAAATTATGCTAAATCATAGTGAACAACAAGTGAAACTAACTCATCACCTAAAAATTTATACTATATTTCCAGCCTCACCATGGATACTATCAAAAAGTATCGCATACAAGAGGATATAATATAATAAAGAATATCAAGGGTACATTTCTACCACTTCCCCAATAGTTTTATGATTTTCCTTAACATCGCATGTCCTGAGGATCCCTCTCCAAAAAGGCTTTCTCACAGACACCTGAGTGAAGCACTGCAACATGCACCTTGTGCAACTCACCACCACAACCACATAATCACAAGTAGCTAGGTTGTTTCTGGGAGCCACTATAGCTCTTATAGCATGTATCATGCATCATGTATTATACCTCAAGCCATTATAGCCCATACACTGAGTAAGGATCCTCAAGCCATCACAACCTATACACTTTAAACCTATAGTAGTCCATAGGAAACTATATCCAGAATATATGTGTGTCAAATAACCACAAGACATTATAGGCCTCTAAACACATATATGGGGAAAATTAATTGTTATTCATACCATTTAAGACCTCAATATTTCATAGTATGTTATCTTTTTAAAGTAATTTAATAGCTTGCAGCACACACAACACTAAGTTCGAGTGCACTGGGACTTACCAAACTAGCCGTTCAAAAAGCGGTTATGAATAGTATTAAATGAATTTTGAATTATATATACTCCATATAATTTTAACATTCATATTATGTGTTTTTAGACATAATATAAGAACAAATTCAATTTCTCAGATAAAAGAAGTATTTTTCAAAAAAAAAACAGTTTTCCTCCATTTAATGGAGAACCCATTTTAAATACAATATTAGAAACTTTTATATATTCAATTTAATGAAATTAAATTCCACTTTAGAATTGGGACATAAAAATTTAGTTTTCATAAATTTTTGGTACTTTTCTGATAACATTCATATTTTGATAAATAGTGAAAAAATACAAAATTTTAATTGAAAACAACATTTTTAATAAAAATAATTTATAGTGTTAAGTTATAAATTTGAGTGGTTTTAATGTATAATTAGATTATATTTTTACCATTTAATCCAATTTTGGTCATTGGAAGTAATTTCACTTTTTAATTAGATATAAACACATGTCAATCTTTTGATAGTTTTTATTTCTTAAAAACCTGCTTTCTAGTTTTGACGACAAGAATTAATTTTAAACTAATTAATGAAACTTAAATGTCTTGAATTTGGTAAAATTGAAATCATTTTTGAATTTGGAATACCAAAATTATATTTGGGTAATTTTTTGATCTTTTTTCTGAAAACATTCATTTTTTGATGAATAGTGAAAAACATTGCGTTGTAGATAAAAACTAACCTTTTCATTTAAATAATTATTTTAATTAAAAATGTATCTTAAATTAAAAATATATAAATAATACATATATTATTCCAATGTAATTCAATGGGGTCATTTTATAATAATATCAGACATATAAAATTTTATTGAACTTTTTTAACGTCTTTTACCCACCTTTAGGCACATTTGAAAATTTGCATAAAATGTAATTATACCACTCCTGTGAATTGAATTTAAAAAATCTGAGAGACACAATTGACATCATTAAGTAAAATGTGGTTCGATAAGATAAAAATAATTTTTTGTGAATTGTAACTTTTGAATTTTATTTACCACGGTTAAAAGTAAATAGGGTAACTAAAGGTAAAAAAGATATTATAATTACCCTAACACATGTCCTAATTCTACTGGATAAGTGTATTTCGACCAAAATCAACATTAGGGAAAAAAATATTTTCCTTTTTTATCTACTTGGATTAGATTAGGACATTTATTATATTTTATTTAAAGAAGAGTTAAAAGTGTTAAATTCAAACTTTATTAACTAAACCATTTTTAATATAGAGTTATACATAAGATAAATTCGACTATAAATATTCATTATAAAGATAAAAATATTTTCCACATCATGGTATTTTATTTATAATTTTTAGACATTTTATAATTAAATTTATTTATGACACAATGATGATGAAGTAATTACCTTATTAATGAAATATTAACACAATTGATTTTATAAATATAAAATTAAATGAAAATTTAGACTTTTGATGCCATACAAGAATTTTATAGGTTAATATGACATGTTAGAGTTGATTAAATGTATTTTTTCTCTATGTAATTAAGTTGTGATGACTTTAACAAAAAAAATACTAAATAGTGTCAAAATTGACATAAATGAGTTTTTAAAACAAATACTATTTTATTAAATGATATAATATTTCTAAAAATATAATATTTGTCAAAAGGACTTATATAATGATATATATGTCATTAATGAGCCACCTGAGGTTCTCTTTTCATTTTATAGTAAGTTTTATTAACCATGTAATTTAAAAATATAAGAAGACATGGTAAAAGTTAAACTATTTAACTAAGAGTTAAATCTAAAATATAAGGTTTATATGGTGACCTAAACTTGTCTAAAACCTATTGGTTGAGAGTATTTAGACCCTTACCCACCTTATCCTCAAAATAAATCTATTTTTTTCTATTTGAAATTGATAATTATTTTATAATAAATTAATATTTCAAGCTTTTCCTAAAGTACCCCTCACCTCTCTTATAAAAGGGCACATTCCCTTATCTTAAATTCACACCTCCAAAGACATTTGGATCAGCCAAAACCTACTAAAATATCCTCCCAAATACCCTAAATTCAACCTACAGGCCTTACTTGGATCATAAATCCAACCTGAGGAGCCCTTTTGTTCAAATAAAAAGGAAGAACCCGGAGAAGAGGTAATTAATCCATCACCTCTTTCAAAGTTCTTTTCTTTTTCCACTTCCTTTTTTTTTGTTTCCATACTAAAATAATAACTATATTAACTTATATATACTGAGATTTTATTATAAATATTTTACAACCATATTCATTATTCTATCCATCATATGAATGACAAAGTCACCATACGTGCATACGTATAGCTTACCGTCTCCACATCATGGTGTAGTTTGTTATTTAACACTTATTTATTTGGATGAGTATAATAAAGAGTATAAATGATTTAAATAATAAATATAACATGTTAATGATTCTGTATATATAATATACCATCCAATTACATATTATTTCACTACTAATATAATGATATTTTCGCTCGTGCGTACATACGACTTACCGTCTCCACAACACGATGAGATTCATCTTCAACGATCACCATTCAAGAATTTTTATAAAAATATATATTGATTAAGTATGAGATATATGAAATAATATTTATAATGGAGTAATATATATTTATGTAGATAAATATATGTCGTTTACTTACTTCCATACTATACGATAAGAAAACAGAAACAACGTTCATGCGTACGTATGGACTAATGTCTCCATGAATGGTGTTTCCATTTCATATATCTATCTGTTATAAATATTTATATTCTGAATCTATATGATATATAAAACATGTTTTATATTCTGTAAGTATGTAAATCATGATCTAAGTGATACGATCAAGAATAACAAGTTAAAACACGTACGATAAAGAAAGCGATTATTACCCAAAATGTTACTTTAACATGGAAATTATTATTAAATGGGTAGTATAAAGTAATAAATGAATCAAGTATGATATAATAAATATTAATATGGTTCTCTTATAATTTAATAACATACTATGGTCATTATACAGGAGGTTAAACATACCCTTGACCAAAGGAAAGTACAAGGTAATGGTTATTTCCTCAATCTCATTATTATTCAAGATTTTTTATCTGTAAGTATCTAATGGGACATATTTATCACAAATGTCCATGTTTCATAAAAATGTTTTCCAAAGGAATATTTTAGAGTTTTATGGAAGGTACCCTTTAACTAGATCATCATTTTAAATTTTTTAAAGATTTATTTTCCTAAATCTATTTAATTAATGTCCATGTTTTCAAAATGATTTTAAGGATTTATTTATATAGACATGATTGTTTTAAAATTTTAATTCCTTTAAAAATTTTCAAAGTGTTATGGTACACTTTGATTCAAAAATCTATTTTAGATGACTTCCTTTATAAATTTTGTAACTTTTAAATGATTTCATGAAAAAAGGGATATTTCTCTTAAAGGGGTTTTACTGATCATTTTCAACTATGTCAAGATCCTTTAATGGATATTATTCTTGATTGAGGTTGATTTATTAAAATAATATATTCCATATTTTATTGAATGAGTTATGATATGTTTGAATGTGGATGTTCTATTTTTATACCATTCATTGTTTATAGTTAAAGTATTGACATTTTGTATGCTAGTTTTAGTACGAATGTTTATGTTATGTTTCACCTTTTTACATATAAGGAATGCATTGGACTTAGTAAGTGACAGGCAGGGCCCGCTATAGCCCCTTGATGCATTGGTTGGTCTCATGAGACAAATTAGTGTCTTGGCATAAGTCCTTGACAAAATTTTTATTTGTAGTCTTGGCACGAGGCCTTGATTATGTGGTTATGATGTCTGAAATTTTGCATTACCTAGTTATGAAATTAGTTATTACATGTGATTATTCAAATAGTAGAATATCCATGTGCATGTTTATATGGTAATGTTTGATTTATTTTTGCCATATTATATTCAAGTTTATGTTTAAAAAGGATTTTTTCATTACACAACTTTCCTTAAAAGTTTATAGCTTCCGCTAAATTATGTACCCTTACTGAGCATCTGAGCTCACCCCTTTCTTATGTTTTGTTTTCCCAAGATTCCAAGAAGTGTATTATGATTGATATGAAGGGTTAAGATATGGGAATAATGGAGTTCTCAAAGAATTATTTATGTTGTGTTTTATTTTTTAATGTGTAATGTATCGTTCATGTATGTAATCTATTTTCCAAGACCGCTAAACTAATCGGTCCTTCGGGACTTCATTCCTTGTAATCATTCCAATGTATTAAAATAATGCACCGGATCCGGGATTCTAGTGTTGGGGAGTTACATACTAGAACAAGTAACTACCAAGAGAAGAGAGAGGAGCCAAAGGGGGTAGTCAACCATCCATCCCCCCACCGAGATGTTGGGGAAAACAACCCCCAGGGCTCAAAATCCCAGGGGTGTTAGTTTCCCTAACCGATAGGGTGGAGTAGCTTATAGAAACACAAAAAGTACAGATTATAATATAGCTCACAACCACACTATGGGCATAACCTAGTCTTAGACTCAAATGTAACCAACGTCTCTCGAACTCCTGACTGCCACTGCTAAGACTAGATATCCTATAAGCACATAACCATTTAAAGAGCCATATTAAGTTAATTTATCCCTTTTAATCAATTTAAATTTACTTTAATTAATTATTTAAACAATAATTAACCATTATCCATTCCACACTACATTCCATTAGCATTTCAACAAAGATCCATGCCCTCCAGGCATAACCAAACCGAGTCTATAGCTTCTCAAAAACACAACCTCAATATTGCATCCCAGCAATATCCAACCCCCATGGTTTAAAAAATTATTTATTTATTTATTAATAATATTACCACTTTCCATATTTACATATTTCGAGGTATTCTAGGAAAAAATCCTGAGGTACCAAACACAAGGGGCTCAACATGGTGAGTAGGAGAACTACTAGTCGAGTCTTTGCCACTTATATCAGGACCATAGACCCATCCATCCTCAAAAATCTAAACAAGGAAAACATATAGCATACCCCGCACATCTTCATCTCTTTTGGAAGGAGGGTAAGAAAGAACACCTGCCTCAATAAGTGGGGAATGTAAAGTAGATAAACAAACAACATATTCAACCAACACCCACTTTCATCTCAATGGGTAAGCCCAGCTTCAACCCATTCCATCATCTCTGGTGTGCTCCCCATCACCCATATGTATAAATTGATATATCTCACCACTCTAGGTGTAAAATACTACCACAACAACCAGGACTCCCTACCCCAAGCACCACAACAAACCTCCAGGCTCAGCCATCCCAAGCTCACATCACATCGGGGCCTCCCTACCCCTATAACCACAAGTATTGTATCCAGAGAACATCACAAGAAGAAGGAACAAACATAGTAATGGGATATCGGACCTAAACAAGGTATCTAGAGTTCACACACAATTATCTATCATGGATCCAAAGCACAAGGAACTCTACCTTTATAATAAAGAAGACAACTCAGGCCATACAAGGCATTATCTTTAACACACAACCGGTTCTTATTCCATCTTGAATTAATCGATTCATTATTCACATGTTCCAACTACGGGCAACCTAAACTAAAAGCTATCACAAGATACCACCAAATTAATTCAAAAATTAATTTAACATGCCTTTAATCCTTTATCAACAAGCATCAACATGCTTCAAGTTTATAAACCCACTCTATTAATAATGCATACTCACATCATTTTTATTAACATCAAATTATAATAACAGAAACCATATTGTTAAGCATACATATTTATATTTTAGCCAATTAATTATCAATTAATTCAGGTTTTACGATCTTTACCAATTTCCATCAATAAAAACATGCTAAATCAAGAAAGGAATAAATATCACACTATCTAGAAAATCAATACGCAAACCATTATCATGTTATAAAGCAACAACATTTCTATGTGATCGATACCAATTATTTAATCCGGTTCAAGTATTTAATTAGGTCAATTCCATTATGATATAAGGGATAAATCATGCTATCTCTACAACTACATGTAAATATAGAGAATCCATGAATCCCCTACCTCAAAAGATCATTAAAGTTATTCGCATGAGAATGGATCAAAGGAATGAATCATGATCACCTCTCCCACAACAACGACATATATCTGAGGATACCATGACACAACCACACTAACCCACAACCAAGAAAACTCTATTAGAAACATGGAGATCATGAATCACAACATGGAAAATAGAAATGGGAGGAAACAGATCAAAGAAACCTAAAGAATAGAGGTATATCATACTTTATATAGAAGATGGATCACTACAGATTGAAGGAGGGATCTAGGGATCATTACTTGATGAAGGAATCCTCAAAAACACTGAAGAGAGTTTTTTCAGGTTTCTTGGGATTGAGGGAGATCCACTACAGACATAGGTTTTGAAAAAAACCGAGTGGCTGGAAAACACTTAAAACATACAACATCAGGGCATTACATGACGTGTAGTCCCATTTCACATCATGTAATTCCTCGAGGTCAAGTTCTACTAAAAAACGCGTCGCCTCAATGCTTTATTTTATTTTTTGAACCCCAAAACATTTCACGCAATGAATCCCTATTTCAAGTCATGAAACAACCCATGAAACATGATGTCATGTCATGTAATGCAGTTACACAATGTGTAATCCCCCCTTATTAGATTTTACTTAACTAAACTTTTACAAACTTCTTCCGAGGCACCTCTAAGAACTTCAATCATGGAAAAAACGCAAAGGGTTGATCCAC
Source organism: Viscum album (assembly GCA_963277665.1). Taxonomy (NCBI): domain Eukaryota; kingdom Viridiplantae; phylum Streptophyta; class Magnoliopsida; order Santalales; family Viscaceae; genus Viscum; species Viscum album. The sequence goes on along the minus strand of OY728152.1, from coordinate 1,194,363,625 downwards.
ACAGATTAGAGCCCTTACACTAAGAATACTATGTGATGAATTTCTTGGTGGGTAGCCTTGAAATATGGTTTCTATGCTTATGTTTTTGCCAAAAATTTATGAGTATTCTATTGACTATGTTATACTTTCATGGATCATGTTTACTGAATCATGTTTTCACACCCTTTTGATTATTTTATTACGCTATTCAATTACTTATTCCATGATTTATGATCTATTATTTATTGAGTATAAATTTATTATATATCTTGATTATACTCATATTCTCATATCATTATCTTTTACGATCTTTGATTGTTATCACTTTTGTTTACACTTATTGATCATTTGAGACCACCCCTTTATTTTGTTTCCATTTACACAAGTTATAAAGAAAAATAATATATAATACGTGTATAGAATAATATATTATGTGTTAAATTTTTGGGAGATGTTGAAGGATTTTTATGGATTAAATAATTACTTATATAGTGTAAAAATGTCATTTTATACAAATAAAATGGGTTCTATAAGTTAAATCATTGTCCTAACTCTATAAAAATATAAACTTAAAAGGTCCTTAGAATGTAAATATTACATTATTTGTGAAATATATTATAATTATGGATGTGTATCAAATCCAGTGTGTAAATTATGTTGTTTTTAACACCAGATATGGGTGTGTGGGTCTGGGGTTCCTTAGTTAGCATCAAATGAGAGTTTATATTACTTTAGAGGTTAGGATGTTATTAGTTGATGATAAATTGAGAGTAATAAAGGTCATTGAGGTCTAATAGGTTAAGTTTTATCACATTTTAAAATATATTGATAAACCTTTATGTTGGTTATACTAAATATTTTTTGTTGTTTATGGATTAGGATAAGGAATCTTTAGAGAAAACCCTTGAAATAAGTATAAGTATAAGATAACATCCTAATGTTTTGGTAAAGTAGATATTATGTAGTTCTGTAGGAAATAACCTCCCTGTATGGATACTATAAGTGGATTTTCATCTTAAAATAGATGTATCTAGAGGTAATTACCCAAAAAGGGAATTTTGGGTATTAACTCCATCGTCTCATGGTTCATGACTAAGAGGCCTAACTGCACATGAGATTCGACACTCTTAGGGGATATTTTTTGTTTAAATCATATTTTATTTATAAAGAATTATAAATAAATTATTTCCCAAATACTTCATGGGAATAGGTTAAGATGTATGATATCACCCAACTTAGATAAAACTAGGTTGAACTAAGAGTGATCCATGTTGAACTAAAATAATTATAGGCTAACATGATGGTTTCATAAAACAAGATATCATGAGATTAAATTTTCCTAAGGTTATTTATGATAATTAAATTATTATGTTGATATTTATAATTTATGATTAACTCAATTGGTTTTATAAATGGATGGATCTAAGAGGAAACAAGTTAATAATGGATGTGATGGAAAATGTAGTAATTGTCATAATGAGAAAAAAATGGGATAAAAAATGGTGTTGAAAATTTTGTGGTTAGGCTCACCCAACTATCTAGAGTTATGATTAATAACTTTAGTATTTCCAAACATAAAAACACACCAAAGAAGAGAAGAATAATTATTCATAAAATATAAAATGATGGATACAATGAAGGAATAAATATTCAACTTCCAACATGTCAAAAATGTGAGAAGAGGAACCCAAGTGAATGTCTTAAAGGAGCAATAAAATTTTCAAAAGTGTGGAAGGATTGACCATAGATCTCATGATTTTCAAATAGATCTGAATATTTTAGTCAATACAATGGAAGGTAATATATTCCCAACTAATACTTATAACAACCCTGCTCTTTATTACACACATAAACATGATTTATTAAATAAACTTGCACTTAAGATAACTCTGAGGATCGAGAGGTCTTTTGTATTGGGAAATTATTAACATTAAATAACAAATTGGAACATAAAACACAACATATTTAATAAAAACTTCTTTTACATGACCATAATATTCCTTTTTTACTTAGCATTGCATGGGATAACCTGAGGATATGCATAAGAAAAGGGTGAGCTATAAATCCTAGAAAGGGAGTAAAAAAGGAATAAAATGAAGAATATAGTACATGTTAGGAAATAGTAATATCAATGGATCACAAGAGAAAAATAAAAATAAAGGCATGATATAGCATGATTATCATAATATGGAAACATTGCATTTAATATGATATTAGCATGAGCCAAGGCTCATTGCACATGAAGCATGAGTAAACCCTCATTGAACTTTAGTTAGCATGAGTAAACCCTAATTTCACTTGAATTAGAATGATTAAACTATGATTGCATATAAAGTATCATGATAATATTCTTTACCCAATAAATTGGAGTGATATCAGGGCACACCCTTTATAAACATTTCATTTCATGCATAAGTGTACCAAATGGATCATAAAATATGGATTCATTAAACATCATAATTTAATCCACGAATAAGAGATGTGGAATAAATAAATGTAAATACTCAATCAACAAGTACATGTGCATAAATGTGAATACCCTTTATATAGAAATGGGTATGGTATTCACTTACACGATGATTTTGGCATGGGAAATTTTGGTGTAACTTCGGCACCATAACGACGTCAAATAGAAATTGTAAAATGGGTTGATGAGATAGAAAGGGGTATATCATCATTTATACATAAAATTAATAGTAAGGGGGTTATGAAACAAAATATTCCAACATATTTAATGAAATTTAGATGCATAATATAAAATAATTTCTTGAATGTAAATGAGAGGAGAGAAATGACTTACAGAATTTTAGCATGGTAATGGGTGTACATGGGGGAAATTAATGAGAGAGAAAGAGGTCTATCATAATTCAAACATAAGGAGGTAAGTATGGGGTAGTTTATAAATTATACCACAACATTTTTAATTGAAAAAAGGGTAATACAACATAAATAAATTTGGACAAAAATTTGAAAGGAAGAAATCTCTTACTTGGAAGTGTGATCCCAAAGGCTTGGGAGAGGATTGAGAGAGGCTTATTGGAAGCTTGGGGTGCCTTGGGAGGATTATAGAGTTTGGAGGATAGATTTTGGTCTAGATCCAAATTTTTTGAGTGAATATGAATGGGATATTGATTGGGTTTATATAAGAAAATAGAAGGAATTCTTTATTATTTAGGTTTTGGACACCACACATTAAACTAATCAAAACCACAAACCATCCCATGGTTTTGGCCCATGGTTGTTTCCAAAGGAGAGTGGAAAACATTATTTTATAAGTCCAATTGACTAAATTATTAAAATATTAGGCTTTATTATGTGTTGGTGAGTTACAATCTCAAGGAAATCATTTTAAAAAGTCAAACTATTTTATAAGTCTTGGAGGGTCCACTAAGGCACCAAATAATTAATAAAAAAAAATAATCTAAAATCACATTATTTTAAAGATAAAAAATATATATTCTGAAAAACCTTTTTATATTATTTTATTACATCACTATTATATGATTATGATGTCATAAAACACATTATATATTTAAACTGTATTTAATTTTTACCCAAAAATTCGACTGTCTTAGAAAATTATGAAAAATTCACCGTTAAATAATTTCATCATCCTGAATCCAAAATGATATTCATTTTATATAAATAATTTTCTAAATATTTGAATTTTTAATTTTAAAATAAAAGATGATATTTCTTGAAAATTCATGGGTTTTGATAAAAACAATTTTCAAACATTAATAAAAGTTTCAATTGTATTCATAAAAAATTATATGATCATTTATATTTAATAAAAAGTAATTTAGTAATAATATTTTATTAAAATATTATTTAATTAAAAAATCCATCAATCCATCAAAATATATTTCTTAATTGAATATTAACTAAAAATACTATTTATTCTTTAAAAACCATTTACAAAGTAACGATAATAAAATGAATGTATATTCTTTATACAAAAATAATTTACAAAATCAAAGTGCTAGTGTCTTGTTACATAACCCATTATAACACCCGCATAATACCTAAGGGTAAGGTGTGTGATGGTGATAGACTCTTGGGCGGCTTGGATAACATCGCTTGGGTGGTAATCTCTATTAACTTCTACTTCTCCCGTAGGTGGTTCAATTCAAGCTTAACATGTTGAAGCTCAGCTTGGGCTTGGTCAAGAGATAAGAACAGTGATGATAACTCCTTTCAAAGCTCTGAAAAATGGGCTTTGTATGGAGGAATTCTACTGGATGAGGCCATCACTTCCTTTGTCTGAATAAATTGGATTTGTTAAAGCCATATATTTATACTAATAATTTTGTCACTGTTCAATGGATATATTAGCAATGGTAACAATTATGAATGGTATTTTAAAATCAAAAAGAATAAAACTAAGGAATTACATATGTTTTATATAAAAATTTTACATAATAAGACATTTAATTTTATCAAGAGGAATATCCATTAATAAAATTTTGGGTTGTTATAAAACACCATTGATACATCAATACTTTAAATAAAAGGAGTTTGAGAATTATGAAAATTGATGATCTGATCAAAGGTATAATAAGGATTATTAGTATCAAAACCTCCTAAACCAAGGGAACAATGGAAATACTATTCAATAAAAACTACTATAGTGGATCATTATAATTAATGTATACTTATACTCCACTCTATATTTATAAACGACTTATTGGATTCTGGTCTTGGGTATCTAGGATGTTTTCTAATAAAATTAAATCACCCCAATGATTTGATTATAGAAGAATAATAATTATTGTATTATATCCCAAGTTTAAGTTTATGGTAATGTTCCTTGTGAAAATATTTTTATCCTTCCTTTAGATGAATTTGATGTTATTTTGGAAATGTATTGGATATCACCACATAGAATCCTTAATAATCAAAAAAATAGGGGAATCAAATTTTATATTTCAAACCAACATATGACCATATATTTGTGTGAGGATAAATATGATCTATCTTAAAAAAAATAATTCTATTATAGGAGTTGTGATACCTAATCATGAGGGATGATTAACTCCAATGATTAAAGAAAAACTCAATATTAGGATTGAACTATTATGAGGGAAAATGATATATTTCCATGTTTATTGATAAAACCCTAGAAATTATACTGTGTGTCACATATATCTCTTAGGTACCAAAATTAGTTTCACATGTAAGTTATAATTAAAATTGTGAGGATAAAATTTATTTAAGGGGATAGAATGTAACACCCTGAGATTTTAGAATATATTTCTTTAAATAAATACTATGTTAAATAGCTTTCTGCATGCACAACACCGAACTAAAATGAGCCATGAAATATTTATTATTAAGAAAATTTATGAATAATAAAACAACTAGTAAATAAAAATATATTAACCAATTAAAAATTCTTACATTTAGAGGATATATAATTAATATAATTTAATATATAAAAGGATTTTCAATTCCCCAGTAACTATTTAATGTATTAATAAATTAAAATAGATAACTTTTAAAAGATTATTTTGATAATATATAATACTTAAATATATTACCTAACATACTAACGTCATTAAGTTAGGAATTAGTATGAGATAGTACCAAAAACTTAATGTTTAAAAAGGTCATTTGTCAATAAAATTAGTTTTTTTTTGTTTTTATTTAAAATGTAAATTTAGAAATTTTATAATTTTAATTTTATAAAATTAAATTAATTTTTAAATTCCATATATTAATATTATCTTAAGGTGAATTTTTTATATTTTTCTAAAATAATTGATTTTTAGGTGAACAATGAAAATACTGTTTTTACCAGAACTTCAAAATTATATGCATAACCTAGAAGTATATAAAACCATTTAATTTTACAAATATATATTTACTAAGTAAAACAATAAATTTAAAAATAGAATATTTAATTTATAAAACCTATGATTAATATTTTAGAAACTTTATTAATATTTTCCAATAAAAACTGCTTTTATTATTTTCTTTTAATTAAATAATATTTTGTTAAAATTTAGTTTTGAATTTATGTTAAAAGCACATTAATTTTAATTGATTTATAATAATTAAATTTATATTATTATAATCAAATTCATTATTAATTGTTTCATATACATAAATTTTAATCTTAAACATACACCTTTTTTAAAAAAATGGGCTTTTACACATTACATGCGTTAATGTTAAAATTTATTTTTCTTACACATATAAATTTAGTATGATAAAAATAATTTCATATTTGGAATCATTAGGCCCAAATTATGTAATTATTACCAATTTATTTTTAATCATTAAAATTAAATTACTTAGGTAAAAATGAGTTACCAGAGTAAACTCTAAAATAGTAAAAAGTAATAAATCAAGGGGTAAAGGGCTTGAAATATGTTAAAAAAATATTTATAATTTAGTGGTTGTTATATTATTGACATTATATCATACGACACTCAATTATTTATCAATTTTAGATCCAATTTACATGTAAAACATCATCTCTCTTTATATTATGCTAAAATATTTACAGAATTTCCCTTTTCACCACTTATAAAAGGGCTCTCTCACCACACTTCAAGAAAACTCAAATAATTTTTTTCCAATTGAAAATACAAACTGTTACTAGATATAGTTTGTTTGAGGAACTCTACATAACTTTTTAAAGTAAAAAAACCTAACAATTCTGATTATGCTGGTTCAATTGGGTTTTGATTTCAATTATTTTTTTATTTAGTTGAGTTTAATAAAGCTTGATAAAGGTTGTAATTTCTATATAATTCTTAAAGGTTCATGAATATTCTATAAGAGTTTAGAAAATATTTTTTAGCGGGAAAGTGAAATTAGTTTCCCACCATTTCCACTTTAGGGAAAACAATATAAAGGGGGTACAAAAGTAAATTGTAATTGAAATTGTTTATACATACAAAAAGTTAAAATGATGTAAAATTTTTGCTAGTCAGATCTTATAACTGAAGACCAGTTTTAGGTTGAATAAGAGTGCTTGATAGAGTATTTTGACAAGAGCATTAGATATAGTTTTATTTTAGAGAATTCAGACAGAGGAATTCAATAGAGTTTCTGAGCAGAGTTTTTGAGTCATAGTGGTTTTGCTAAAACTGAGTAAACATAGGTTATATATCAGGTGCTTGTTTTATTATTTCATAACTAATGAATATTCACCAAACATAGAAAAAGGTGTGCCGAATACACTTTACCAAATTGAGAAATATGATGGACTTTCCAAATGAACATTTATGGGGACTTGTTTTTAAAAAGTTTCATAATTTTTTTGATGTCATAGTGTTGTATGGAAAACTTGTAAATTGATGGGAGTTAGTATAATAATACCTATAGTTTGATATAATGAGTCTAAAATGATTTTGGTTAAAGTTTTATTCACTTATTTCTAACAGTGAATTTCCAAATACGCACGGGGGTGTCCATGATAAGGATGTATATTCTCACATTGAGGTATAACATTATAAATACCACATTCCTTGTTTACTTTCTCATATTTTCATTCTTGTGAGGTTTTTATAAAATTGTATGAGTAAAGTAACTATAACATGTTAGAGGGGTTAAATTTCATAAATTTGGAAATTTGTAAAAAGACAACCACAAATTCAGCCTCCCTTCTCAGTGGATCCATGATCCTAAGGAGCTTCAAATTTTTACTACAACTAATATGAATATACACAATTGAACTTATTTTTGTTACATTTCATTGGTATTGTTAAGTATTTTATAACTTATATATCATTTTCATATCTTTATGTGACCATTTAATACATCCTCACACTAAACACCATTAATGAGATAACATTAATAAAGAATGATCATTTGGATAATGATGATGTTATGATTTATAATCCTCTTATCCAATATATTGTACATTATATCCAAATAATATTACTCAATAATATTATATATTATGATGTACTTATCTTATTATTATTAAAGTGGATAATAACCAAAACCTTTTTAAGAATATAAAATTACTTTGAGATAACTGGTATTAAGTAACAATGTAACTCTTTATAATAATATCTTATTTTAAAAATATATCATAAACACATTTAGGATGTAAAGAAACTTTCACTTTGAATTATAATGGTATTATCATATATTTATTAAATTTTTAACTAAATTTAGTTCAACTATACTTCCAGTAACTTCTTATAAATTATATTTTTCTCAAAATATATTTATAAGAGGCATACTATTTTGTGTAAATAAAATAACAGTTATTTTCTTGATATTGAGGATTTGGCTGGTTGAGATGGGTAATGATACTTATCATGGGTTTTGAGAGTATCAAAGAAACATTTCATGTTTTATTTAGACACATTATGTAGAATGTAATATGGGTATGAATTAATTTAATAAATAGTTATGTATTATGTGAAAAGAAGTCAAAATGCCTAAATATTTTCATATTGAGCATTGATTTTTGAAAGACTTCTATGTTAGTGAGGACACACCATGGTTTTTAAGGAGTTAGATTAAAATTATTCAAAATCACCTAAAAACTCTTTATTTTATCCTATAATTTCTTTAATAACTTATTAAATAGAAAAAGGAACTTGTAAGATATTTCTGAGGATTTTGAGAATCTATTGATAAATTTATTTATATGAGTGATCTGATAAAATTTTTGATGAAAGGTGAGTGGAAAAATTGATCTATTTCTTTAGATGAATTGCTTGACTCCTTTTTCCCTATTTATCATAGGCTTGGGGGTGAATAGATGAATTATTGAGTGTTTTGTGATGAATAAGTATTTTTGTATTTGGAGAATGATATTGGTAAAAATTCATATAAAATAGTAAAAATTGGGAGATTAATGGATTCTAACTCCTTTTTTATGTGCGTTTATTGAATTTGTATAGATTGGATGATGTAAATACATGTAAATTCTGTTGATCACATATAATTAATGATATATAAATATAATTTATGGGATATGTATGGAAAAAAAAATAATCAATATAGAATAATGAATTAGACTTAGAAATATGGTAATTATGGTAAGTGGTGGTAACATTGCTAGCATGGATTAATGATTTGAATGAGAGTATAATAAGAGTTTTTTTGATATAATGGGGATATGAATGAAATATTTTATTTGTTTTCATTACTTAAAATGTGATATTATGTGTGGAATGTTTTCTTATGCTGTATACTAATGTTATGAATCTTAATTATTATTCAAATTTTGTAACTTGAGGTATAATAGAGGCTATTTTATTGCAAGGTGATGGTTTACTAGATGAGTTATGTGGTTTAACCTTAAATAATTGAGGTATATTTGCTAAGGAAATGTTGGCATTAGATCAAATGAGTGGATGAGTTGTGATTTATGTTTCATTATAGATTATGGTTATGTTTTGTGCTTTTTATGATGATTTTACATTTTTGATGTCACCCTAGAGAATTGTTATTTATTTTGGGGATATCAAATAAAAAATTTAAATTACTGAACTAGATGAACTAACTTTAAAATAAAGTAGAATGAAAGGTCAATGTAGATCCACTAGGAATGGTGTAGAAAAGATTTAAAATGTTTATGAAAAATAAAATTAAGAAGAACATGATATTGAACTGGTTTGGTTTATTAGATAAGTGATGAACATACCAAGAGAATATAAATCTATATTCATGTACTTAGTTGAAAAGGTGATGTGATTTAATTTAGATTTTATAGTAATTAAACCTTAGTAAGGCTCCTTTAAAAGTACTCACTCTCCACTTTATAAATTCCATTTCCCCCTCTAGAATAATTGTTTTAAGTTTTAATAAGCTGTTCAAAACCTCATTTAAAGATATCCGTCCACAACTCATGAATTTTTTGTTCCATGAGAGGGATATATAGTTGACATATTTTAAGTAACATTACCTCCTCTCACATCATTTTCTGTGCATGAGAAATGGTGGGGGTTAAGACTGAGATAAAAATTAATGGAAATACTCAACCCAACATATAAATGAATCTCACAAAATTTCCTAAACAAATAACACTCCTCATTATTTAAATTTCTTAGTATAATATAATTTAGTCCCTCATTCTAGTCATGAGGGGATATTAAAATAAATGGAACCTACTATAAAAAAAAGACTCCTAAAAAACTCTAGTAGGTCTAGCTACAGTCGTACAATCTCTAGGTTCAGTCTCCATTCCTCTAATACTAGTTTATACATCTTTAATTCTATAATGAATATCTATCCTTTTGAAATTTGAATTATTATCTCACTTGTATTTTCTATTTGAATTTTTATTTTTATTTTCTTATTTATATTACATTCAACTCCTTTCTGTCTTATACAAATACTTAATTTGAATTTCTATCATTATCCATGAGAGAGGGAGTGGCAAATTGATGATTCTTCTCCCGGTGTATCTATTAGATCATCAACTTAATTTCTTAAATAGTGGAGTGATTGAAACTACTCAAGAGTAGGTGTCATCCCCCCTACATGATCCTTTTATAACTCCCCAGAGACTTGGTCATAGAATATCTGTAGATAGTCTAAAGAGATCGGGATTTTAAAATATATAGGTAAACCAAATAAGGTGTGGTTGAAACCTCTACAGTGTAGCCTTGCATGGCCTGCATGTCCTACGACATAGACCAATACCCACATCTGCAAGAACTTGTTACTTCGTTTTTAAAGATACTGCCTATTTGTGCACCTCCACATTATATTAGAGAGCATACAATGCAACATGTAAATGTATTTTCTTCCTCAAAGTCAGCCATAATACAACACTTCCAATGATTCCATAGGTCCCTTATTCAAGCTTGGTTCAACATTGGACAAAGTGAAGCCTCACACACCACAGTGAAAAACCCTCTTTATGTATTTTTCTTCTTTATGGATATGGTGTAGCTAGTAATACCATGAATTTATCTTTCATTTCTTCCTATCTTCTAGTTTTGGAATCTCCATGGGGTAGTAGAGTTTTCCATGGTGTAGCCTTCATCTCATTTAGGATCTTATTTCATAATGAATGTTACAGTGGTTCATGGATCCTCCTAAAACTATCTGGCCTTGAAAATGGACGATTGAAGCCCCCATTGGATTTATACACTTTATTTTTCTTCTTTACAATATTATTGGTAGTCATTTCCAGATCTATAGGTGATCTATGGTGATATCAAGCCTTGGGACTGGTTCTTTTCTTGAGATCGAGCTTCCCTGGTGTCATTATGGTGATTCAATGTGAGTTGGATGACGGTCCGGTGATATCAAGTGGAGGATATGGTGTAAAGGGTGCATCTGATGAGGATGACATGAGAGCATCCTAGAATGTGTTTGTTCCACTTAAGTATACAATACCTATTATCGCATCCTTTATTGGATGTTCAGGTGTCCGACCTCCACGTAATAAATTTTTTTATGGTGGATTAGTAGCAATGAAGCCAGAATGAGGTCATAGGACCCCAACTGGCATCGTCCACTACCCCACACTAATGAATCTCTCCTCCTACCACTGTGTTGACCTGACCCCCATGTGCTGGTGTGCTCCCATGCATCGACCCACATTAGCTATGATCCTTCACTAGTACATCGAACCACACAAGGTCTTTCCCCAACCACACGACCTTACCTCTGATGAGCTTGGTTGGTGGGCCCTTCTTAGACCTTCTATGTAGATTTCCCTCCTTGGTTGATGGCTATCCAATTGTGAGACAATTTTTTTGTAATCCAACCTTCCTTCTCTTTTCATTTCCTATATCTCACAAAAAAATGACTTAGAGAAATAATTCAATTTAAAACATGTGTTTTGTTGTCTTTGTATTTATTTTACATAATTATCTAAAAAAAACAATAAAAATACAAAAATTGAATATTATTAATTGAAACATAGAAATTATAAATTAAAACATAGGACATTTAAGAATTAAAATTTTAAAATTTATGAATAAAAACTATCTTATCAAATCCCACACACTTAAACCATGATTGTTGTCAAGTAATAATCTCCATTAAGAATTAAAAAGGAAACCCCATTATAGAAAAATTCAAAATTCAAAATCCAAAAATTAATGTAAGAAAACAATTATCAATGGGGTAAGGAAATTTTAAAGTATCACATATAATTTTTTTTCCAAATCCCCACTATACACAGTGTATTTGAAATTACAAATTAAAAATGATGGGACTTCTTATCTCTTTCATTCAAGTATATTAATTCATCATTATTATCATGCCAATTCATGATCTACCTAGGACTTAATTTTTGTGTGTGTCATTACTCAAGGTAGAATTAATATGGAAATTTTATCATACCTTGAGAACATGTTCCACACTTATGATCTTTAAAATGATCTACATTCTCCACCTAGTAGAGACAAATATTACTAAAAATCAAGTGGAATTTTCAAATTAGGATCATATGATTCATAGTCTTAAGGATGGTAGGAAATTGATGGATAAAACATTAAGATTAAAAAAAAAGATTCACCTCTAAGTGTTAAGCATGATAATAAAAGTAAAAACCATGAACTTATACTCTTAGAAATTAAATATTCCCCACATCACTAATGTAAAAGTAAGGTCATGACCAATGAAAGTGTAATGAATTAGTTAGCACTATATTTTTACTTTTCAGTTTATTTTTTTTATATTTTTTCATTTTTTTTGAAAATTGAGATTTTAAAAGCCTCACATCCATAACCTAATCCCAAATTATAAAACTCATTGGTCATGTGATGGTGATTTTTTAACCTCTATAACTCAAAAATCATTTTTTTATTTCTCTTACTTTTTAAATAGAGAGGTAACATTGAATAAAAACAATGATGACATGTTAGATTTCTAGAAATTAAATGATACACCCACATAATATTCTCTTAAATAAGGATATTCCTTTTTTCTATGAAACCCTTATCCCCCCATGATTTATCTTTGAACATCATACAAAAGACTAGAGTTTGGATATTAATGGATAAATTTTCTTGAAATGTGGATATCCCTATAAAATTACATTCGTTGTATATAAGGGTAAAAATGAAGATTAATGTTAGATGGGAATCAAGGATAATGTTCATATAAAATAAAATTACTCAGTCCTCTTTTAAGTGAATTTTCAAAATCATCAGTTTGACAATATCAACTCCAAATTCTAATTGATAACATGTACCAAGTTATCTAAATAAATTTAATACCAAATATTGTAAAAATTTGGTATAGAAACATATCAGGAACAAGATATTTTAATTTAATTCAATCAATCATGGAATTTTTCATATTAAATATATAAATCAACATGAAATTATGAAATTCAAAGCATGAAAAAATGTAAAGGAATTTTCAGAGACATGTGACTACAAAAAAAATCCCGATTCATTGAATTAAATTTCATAGGTTTCACTCTAATCACTCAATTTACCCATATTAATTGTTAAATTAATATCAATTTTAAAATTAAAATAGTGAATCATGGGGTTCCTGAAAATTTTAAGTATCATGGATCAAAAGTAAATAACTAATATAAGTGTGGGAATGAATTTTTCTTTCTTTTAAGCTTAAACAAATTCCGGGAAAATAGGGGTGTTTAATTAAATGTTAAAAATTAAAGTTTACTCCCATTTAATTTGAAGCTCTAATTTTATTCCCATTTATTTCTATAATAGTTCCCTACACCTTGAATCATAATATTCCTAAAAATCTAAATTAGATAGTGACAATGCAGTTTGTACCCATGGAAGTTCAAAAATAATTAAGGGGATACACTTTTAATCTAGTTTCCAAATAGAAATGAAAATCATAAATCATAAAATAGTGGGTTGCCTCCTAAAATTACTGTGGTTTTTATCCTTAATCTCAATTTTACCTATTTCCATAAAGTGATGGAGGGAAGGAATAAGGTTACCTAGTCTGTATCTAAAAAATGAAGAAGATGTGATTCTTCTATATAGATGGTTACTATCCCTTTTTTAGACATTAATTTCACTCTTCCTTTGATAAAAACCTTATATATATCTGTGGGATGAATCTATTATATTTTTACCCTTCTTGAAAAATCATAGGGATGCTCACTAATAACCCAAAATTTTTGAACTTCCTTGAATTCTTCTTCTTATTCATTTGCATCACAAGAAAATCTACAAGAAAGTATAGATTTTCTACCTTAAAGATTATATCTTCAAGTAGTACTTAGGGACATATTGCTTTTGTGTCCACCAATTGAAGAATAACTTGAGTTGGCTTCATCAATCTTAAGATGGAGTTCTTGAATATTGAATATGAAATAATGTTTACACTAGCACCTAAATCACACAAAGAACCACCAAACTTATTCAAACCAATGTCAACTAGGATAGAAAAACTAATTATATCACCTTTTCTATTTAGTAGGATTCTTGATACAAAAAATAATCAATACCCTATCATTATGATGGTTCCCAATTAGTCAATATTTCTTTTATTTGACACCAACTCCTTTATGAACTTTTCATAGGTAGGCATGTTCCAAATGGACTCTGTGAATAGTATGTTGGTGTGAAATTTTTTGAACATATACAAGTACTTTTATATTTTTTCATCTAAATTTACTTCCCTTAATCACTATAGAAATGGTTTTTGTGGTCGATACGGTAGTGGTTCTTATTCTAGAACATTTTCCTAAACTTATTTTCCCCAACTTATTTACCCTTTTCCTTATTCTCTTTCATTATTTTTATTAATCATACTACTTGTTCTTCAACCTATTTTATAGATTTTTCAGAAACTTACGGTGTTTTATTTTCACTCCTCAAGGTGATGGTTTTTATCACACTATATATTGGAATTTTAGTGTCTCCTGGTAAAACTCCTATTGGACTCTGGTTTAGTTGGTTAGAAATCTAATCTATTTGGATTTCTAAGTTTCCCATAACCGCTCTTTGGTTTTGTGAGTAATATTTTAATTCTTGGAATATAAAACCTTGATATTTATAATTGGACAGAAATAACTTTTGTGTATCTCATATTGTGATCATGAAACTTTCCAAGGTATCCTCTAGTGAATTGAAGCGACTTGTGAGTGTTGGGCCTTAGTGTTGGGGCTAAAAACCTTATTTTCTTGGTTGGAATTATTGTCCTTGTGCTTGATTCTTCTCTTGTTGTGGTGGAATATATTGTGTCTTTCATACCTACACATAATTTTTTTGATTATAATCATAGTAATTAAATTCTCCATAATACATACCTTTGGGTTGTTGATTATCCATAATTACATCAAGTTTCATTAATATTGCAATCATTTTGGTGGAAACCCAGTTGTTATCCACCTTGTTCACTACTTTAATTTGTCCTTCCTCTAGATTTAATTGAAATATATTGTTGTAAATTTGATTAAAAAACTCATAAATCACCTCCAATGAATTTCATATCATCATACCTTCAATGGTTACATCAACTTTCGAATGATATCCCTATGAAAATTCTTTGTCAAATGTTTGTATTAGAAGCCAAATTTCAATTCCATGATGAGATAATCCTCTAATAAATCTTTTAAAACTTTCCCATGCACTATATAAATAATATTAATTTAATTTATCAAAATTTAAAATAGTTACCCGTAAATCCATTGATTTTGAGGGTGGGAGAAACCTTGTCAAAATATTCCTTACCAGGTCTTCCAATGTTGTTATCAATTATAGACGTATAATCTGGATCCATTCTTATTCATTTTCATTAAATGAGAACCTAAAGTGTTGTATTATCACCATGTCACTTGTGACATTATTGAATTTTAATGTGTTTCATAATTACAAGAAACTACCAAAATGAGAATTGGGGTCTTCATGAGGCATCTCAATGAACTGAATGGAGTGAGTAATCATTTAAATAATCATCCAATTTATCTCAAAATTTTGATAAGTGACAGGTGGCAGCCGTATTCTTGTATTGAACCCCACATTTTAGGGCCTTCCATAGTTGATTAATTCTAAAACCCCTTGATTCCTTCCTTGGACTTCTTGTCCAACTTCTTGTACTACTCCATGCACTGCTCCTTGGTCTTGTTCTCTCTCAACGTTGTTCTCTTATTGTGTATTTTTATTTTTCCTCCCTATTTTATTTTAGATATTAGAGTATAAAAGAGTATCCCCTTTTTCTCCCTTTGGTTGAGTACTCATGCATAGAGTTACTTCCTTAAGCAAATGAGGAAGAACACCAAGTGTAAAATGATGAAAAATTTAAAAAGAGAAATCTAAAATTCTCAAAACATCTAAGAAAAAATAAACACTATTCCTCAAAAATGGTTTTAGTTTTTATGTCACCGTATATCATCATTAGTTATATTCGGGTTATCAAAGTACAAATTTAAATGATTGTACTAAACTAACTAACTTTAATTTTTTTTGAATGGAAGGTTAAAGTAAATCTACCAAGAATGGTGTAAAAATTATTTAAAATTCTTAGGAAAACTAAAATAAATAATAATAAGAGACTGAATTAGTTTGATTTCATAAATAAGTGATTAAGATACTAAGTGAATATAAATCCTGATTCATGCACTTAGTTTAAAAATTGATGTGATTTTAATTATATGTTGTTGGAATTGAACCTTAGAAAGCCTCCTTTTAGAGTACTTACTCTCCTCATTATAAACACCCATTTACCCTCCCAGATACTTGGTTTAATTTATAGGTTGGTTTTCAAAACCTCATTTAAACATATCTATTCCTAAATGAATATTTTTTCCATGATAGGGATAGATAATTGATGTATTTTAAGTATCATTCCCTCCTCTCACAACATTGGTCATGCATAAAAAAGTATGGGTAAAATTGAAATTTCAATTAATGGAAATACCTAACCCATCATATAAATGAATCACACACACTTTTCTAAAGTAAGAAAAATACCCCTTTTTTATATCTCTTGGTATAAAAGAATTTACCTCACATTATTTTCATGAGGGGATGTGAAAATCAACGGAACCTACTGCCTAAGAAAGACTATATATCATCTCTATTAGGTCTAGATCTAGTCATAAGGTCTGCAAGTTTAGTCCCCCTTCCTCCAATAGTATCTTCTACCTCTTTAATTATCTATTTATTCTCCCTCCTTTTGAAATTTGAATTTTTCTACCGCTTTTATTTTCCCTTTGAGTTTTTATTTTACTTTTTATACTTAATTTTTTTCACCTTAAACTCTTTCCTATCTTATCCAAATCCTTGATTTTAGTTTCTATCATTATCCATGAGAGAGGGAGTGGTGATTGTATGAGTGTTCTCATTGTGAATCTTTTATCCCATTAACCAAATTCCTTGAATATTGGAGTGTTAAGAACTCATTGGGAGTATGATCCATCCCGCACACATGATCCTGTTATAAATATTACAAGACTTGGTCATAGAATATCTTTAGATAGCCCAAAAAGTTTGGGATATTAAAATATTCATGTAACCCAGCTGAGGAATATATGAAACCTTTGTCTTGAAACATTTTATTGCATGAATAGCCTTTGGAATAGCCAAATACCCACAGATGCAAGCAATTATTCCTCCCATTTTGATGTTATGTCCTATTTTCAAACCTCTACATCATAGTAGAGAGCATGTGGTGCAACATATTCAGGTATTTTGTTCCTCAAATCTATCCATGGAACAACACTTCCTATGATTTCACAACTCCCTTCTTCAACCATCGAGTAATAGTGGCCATGTTATAGCCTCACAAACCATATTGCAACACCCTATTTGTGTATTTTTATTCTTCATGGATATAATATATCCAAAAATACCATGGCCCTAGATTTAATTTCTTTCTTTATGTCACTTTTTCTATACTCATGAGGTAGTGTAGTCTACTACAGTGTATCATTCATCTCCTTGATGATCCTATAGTGCATAGAATGTGGAAACAATGTATGGATCCTTCTCAAACCATATTTACTTACCAGTGGTCAGATAGATCTCTTGTTGGAATAAAGGGATTATTTATTCTTCTAATAATTAACCATAGTTGTGATATTAGGCTTTGAGGTGATCCATGGTGATCCAGGGCCTCAATCAAGGTTCTTTTCTCGAGCTTGATCTTCCCTGGTGTTAGCCATGGAAGTTCCTGATGAGTTGCATGGTGGTATTTTGATGTAAAGTAGTGGATGTGTCATTGTGGTTGTTTCTGATGATGATAATGCATGAGAAAACAAGGATGGCATTCTTACACTTAATTACACATTATTTTGTGTGTGGAGCGCATCCCACATTGAAAGTTTGGGAGATCAGCCTTTAATTAATAAATGATTTCATCGAGTCTTATCAGAAATGGATCTTAAACAGGTTTGGAGTACCCCTACTACCATTGTGTGCCGAACCATGATGATAAATCTCTACTCCCACCACTATGTGGACCAGACCACCATGTGCTAGTGTGCACCCATCCAACGACCCTCGATAGCTATGCTTCTCTACCTCAATGCCATCCCGTGTAGGTGCTTTCCCCCACCACATGGACTTCCTGAGTATAGGATTGGACATTGTACCATTATTGGGCCAACTATGTGACTTTCTCTACTTGGATGAGGGTTTTATATTTGTGGATAAAATTTTTAGTAAGTCCCACATTTCTACCTTTTTCGTTTCCTATAGTACACATAAAAATTACTTAGAAAAAAAAAGACATTTCAAAACACATTTTTTATCTTTTTATTTATTTTTTCAAAATTTTCATAAAAAAATAAAAATACCCAAAAATGAATATTATTAATTAAAATGTGGATATTTTCAATTTAAACTTGAGACATTTAATAATTAAACTTTAAAAATTTATGCACAAAATCCATCTTATTAATATATATATATATATATATTGGTTTATATAATGTTAATGTTTATGATGTGAATCATGTTAAGTTTTATTGAATTGACGATGATATGGATGTTGGAGTGATATGGTTTTCCTTGATCTTTACATTATGAAAGTTTATGG
Source organism: Viscum album (assembly GCA_963277665.1). Lineage (NCBI taxonomy): Eukaryota > Viridiplantae > Streptophyta > Magnoliopsida > Santalales > Viscaceae > Viscum > Viscum album. The sequence goes on along the minus strand of OY728152.1, from coordinate 1,194,344,740 downwards.
TATTTCCTGGTGTCCATTTAGTGGAGGGGTGTGGGATTACCACTAAGGGTATAATTATTGTTTATACAACTGGATCACTATGTAGCTATTGTTGTTATGAATATATGGTCATCATTTGTGGTGGTAGGTAGTTTTTTTTGTTGCATCTATACTGTTTTTCAAGGTGTGAATAGTGATATGAAATTCTTGATGTGACATTTTTATGACGACACATATGTGGTGATCTAAATAGCGTGGTGGATGGCCTATAATGGAGATGGCTACGCTGATATTATCTTGATTTATCTTACATAATTTATTAGTACTTATATATTTTATTCAATAAGACTTTATTATTCTAACTAATTTGATACACGATAATATAGGTGAAGAACCTATAGGGTATAATTGTATACCCACTATAAGGACCCGACCTTAAACATTACACATTCTAGTGATTTTATATTAGAAATCAATTTCTTTTCCAAAATATATTTTACGTATATAGTTTTAGATAATTAAGTCCTTAATATTACATAATAAACCCATAAATTTCAAGTGGAAACTTCTACTTAGTATTAATTTTGTTTTCACAATATATAACCTTTAAAAATAAAACATTTTTTCTTTTAATGATAAATCTTCATGATTTTCATCTTTTATTTTTATTTTATATTACCCATACATAAATATTATTATTTTTTAAAAAACTTAGGATGAGAAAAAATTATTTTTAAGGGTCATAAAAAGAAGGAGGTCATTAGACTCGTGAAAAACATGAAAACCCTTGATTTTTTTCTTAAAAACATACCTTTGTACCAAGAAATAACTTCATATTTTTCAAAAATATCATTATATTACCTTTTCAAAATCAAAATATTTACATGAAAACTCATTATAAAGCATAAAAAATTAATTTAGGTTCCTTGGAACATCATTACCATATCACTCTTAAGAATGGAATAGCCATACACTTGACTTCCACCTATCAGGAATCCGATGCATTGGAACTCTATCTAGGCACACCCATCATATATGCTATAATAGGCTCACCTATGTTCTATACTAGGGATAAACCATTCATAAACAATTTCTAAGTTCCATATAATGAATGAAATCCTTGAAAAAATCTTTTAAACCTATATACAAAACACTTTCATATATCAAAATACCCATTCTTCTTAAAAACCCATTTTCAATAACCAAATATCTACAAAATAGAAAGACATATTTTCTTTTAAGAAAACATGAAATATTGTAGAGGAATCCAAACTTGAAATATAATTTTGGTGGAGGGAAAATTTATTTTCACTATATAAATTAAAATAGAACATTATTTTTTGTATTTTTTAAAATAAAGTAAAAAATTATGTAAAAATATTCCTATTCAAAACCTTTGTAAGAAAGTTAAATAAAATCACTTATTATATCTAAAAACTATGCACATAATAAAGAAACTATTTTATTTGAAACGAACTATGAAAACTTATAAAGGAATATTCAAAGTACTAAGGTTTCATGACGGAAGAAAATTATATTCATGTTGTATATGTAAAAATATAAATTCATTTTTACCTTTGTAAAAATTGTTGAAAAAATATCTTTAAAAGAGGATTTTTTAAAAGAAAACCCACCTCATTGAGATTGACTTGTCAAGTAAATTATTTATCTAACAAAATAATAAAATTAGGTTAATTATTTTATTAATTAATAATATTTTTCATGTTTATTATTAATTTTATATCACTTATTACCATGTTTTATACAATTACTTAATCATTTAAGTTCACATCGGATGGTTTGAAAATATTAGATATATAAGTCCAAAATAACTTCGGTATATTGACTATGGTCAAAGTGCTAATAATTTAATCATCTCTAAAATAAAATTTAAGAAATAATTATCACTTTTAAAAATCAATTATACTTTTAAATCCAACAATTAAATATGGTTATGAAAAATGAACTATGTTACAATCATGGAGACATGTTAAAATTATAGAGACAGTAGGCCATACTTACGCATGAGTAACATTTCATTTTTTCAACAATAATTATTAAAAGAAGTTAAGTATTATTTTATATTTAAAGAATCATTATAATTTCATAAATATCATATTACTTATTTAAAAATATTTATATATATCATCTATGTGATGTGGTGAGGAAAAATGAACCATATCGTTTCATGGAGGAGGTAGTCCACACATACGCACAAACAACATTATCATTTTTCAAGGAAAGGAATGTAAAGATGATAAATTATATATTATATTTTAATAATGATAAATATTTCATTAATATTATATATACATATTAATTCTCTAATTATAATCCATAAATGAGAGATGGTGATGGAAAATGGATTACATCAGTTCGCGAGGCGGTAGTCCACCGTACACATAAACAATGATTTCATTTACTATTTGATGAAGGGGGGTATGGATATAGGTTATTTTGTTAAAATAATAACATATTAGTATATTTAAGATAATTTTTATTATTATTTTCTTATGGTTTAGGAATATTTTAAGTATGAGTAAGTAGAAATAAAATAGGAGTGCTTGATTAAAAAAAATACCTCTTATTCGAACAATCTCCGTTTCCTAGTAGCTTAAGACCAATAAGGTTGATGTTATTACAAAAAAAAGACCTCTATAATTATTATGGGGATCATAGGAAGGTATTTGGGTAGGTATTTTATAAACAATATTTGGTTGGAAGTGTGAATGAACGAGCATAAGTGGAGCCTATTTAAAAGAGATAGGAGTGGAATTATTGGAATTTATCAAAATATTAAATTAATATAATTTATTTTATAATTAAAAATGGCTACAAACTCAATTATTTTGAATATAGGACGAGTATGGGTTGAAATATTCTCATTAAATAATTTATTTTTAAAGTTTAGGTCATATTTTTACCCTTATAATTTTGTTTTAACCCCTCATTAACCCTTTTTAAATTTACTCTCACAACACGGATTATTACTTTTTGAGGGTCAATATAGTAACTATAAATGGAAAAATTTCCCAAAATGGACCATAGTTGATATTATAAACCATATAAAAATCACTTTTCTGAATATAAATTTTTTAGGAATTTTATATCATTTAATAAAATATTAGTTATTATAATATATTATCAATGTCAATTTTTCAAACCATTCATTACTTTGATTTTTAAAATAGAAAGGAAAAAAGTAAAATTAATTTTATTATTAAATCCCTAGAATGTCATATTCACATTGATTTTTTATTACACTATTATCTAAAATTTTAGTATTTATAATATTTTTAATATCATTTATTTTATTTTTCTTTTAATTGAATAATTAATGTGTTAGTGTTGTGTAAATATTTAATGAAATTATTTAGTCACTAAAAATTAAAAATAAAAGAACAAGTTTTAGATAAATATTTTATATTTTAGATTTATATTTATAAATAAACATATTCCCTGGTTATCCCCTTGTTAAAAATACTATTTTTATGAAAAACAAGAGTGTGACATTTTTGACTTTTCTTTAGATAAAATATTATAAAAGTCATAATCTCATCCAAAAATAAACAAAATGACATATAAACAAATCTAGGATGATTATGGATTAAATTTACATATTCAAAAAAAATTAGGCAAGTGTTAGGGTCATTTTATAGTCCTTATAATTTTATTGTTACCCCTTAATTACTTGATTTACCCTTTTCCGGGGTGACAAAAATTACTAACGTTGTTATTCATTTTGGATAAAAATAAAAGGGTATTATTTAATAAATTTGGATCTCTTGATTAAAAATATATAATACAATTTTCAAAATTCAAAACATATTAGTGATAGAATTTAATTTAAAACTAAACCTCTAATACAGAACTGAAAACAACATTTCAAAAAAAAAATGTCCCTTCTAAATATAAAATGTTTTTATACTAAAATCAAGTATAAAATTTATTTATAAAACCATAATTGGATGATTTTAAATTAAAAGGACCTAATTAAATATTAAAACTAATTAAAAATGAAATTTTACTTTGTAAATACTTAAAAATAGAATACTGTTTTCAATAAAAATCAATATGTTTCATTGTTCCTTTAAAAATCAATATTTTCAAAAAAAATTCAAAAATTCATCCTATAATAATTTATACCTAATAAGTTCAAAAATTAAATTCATTTTTGAAATACATTTTCTTAATTTTATGTAAATTATTTATACTATTCACTTATAAAAATAAAAAAAACCATTAAAAAAACATATTTTTGAAGAATAAAATGACTACTAAATATTAATTGATTATTTTAAAATAATTTACCAATGTTTATATATTGAGTAGGTACTTTATATTTATTTTATAAATTAGTTATTCATATTTATACACACCAATTTAATGGATATGTTATAACTATCACATTTAAATCATAATAATTCATTATTCATTTAATCTTGATATTGCATTCATTGAACACTATAAAACATAATATTTCATTTTAAAATATCAGGATATTACATTATTCCCCCTTTTAGAAGTTTTATCCTTGAAATTTTAATTTGGTCTTGGTAACTAGGGTTTGTCTTCTCAAAATACCTTTATTGAAAACCCACATCATAAAAAGGGTCAAAAAAATTTCTTTTGAAAAGAGACAAAAGAGATGTATGAAGGTCATCTAGAATAATACATAATCCGGTTCCATATATGAGAACATAAGTGGGAAGTGAAAACATGGATATTAAAGAATGTATCTTCTGAAATCATAGTTAAAAGCCCATTGATTTATCAGTAATAAAAGTAAAAAAATCACATGTTTTGTTTTCAAAATACCATTGTTAAAGTTGAGGAATTATTTTACCTCATATAATATGAAAATAAATAAATATACTTTACAATTATAATTTCATCCGTTAATCAATTCCCACCACAATATTTTGTTTTTCTCCAAACAATGACTATTCCAGATGAATTTTTTATTTTGGAAGCACTAGAATCCACTTCTATAGATAAAAAAAATCCATAAAATAATAAAAATATATTCCTCCTATATTTAGGAATTAACCAAACCCAAAATAGTTAACACAATTTATGATAATTCCCCCAAATAATAAACCATCATATGAATAAAAACAACTTTAATCTCCAAATTATAATAGTAGTACGCAAAGTTTAACATAGATTATTCCTAAAATGACTATCTTTACAATTCATAAATAATATTCCAATCTAATATTGAAACCTAAATATTATAAGGATTTGGTAACATAGTATTCCAATATAAATTTGTCACTTATCTTCCAAAATAACACCAATCACTCTAAATATCTCATACCAAAAATGTATCTTCCAAAATCATTTAATCACCATAATATGTTAGTCATTTCTATAAATAACCTTAATAACTATAAGCCAAAATAAAATCATATATGTTTCCAAAATATAATTCAGCCTTTATTTCTCAAACAAAATTCCATAGTATTTTGATTATCTTAATCCTATATTGCTTCAAAAATTATAGTGACCTTATTCCTAAATAACTTGAATCACCTAATCACCAAATAAATTTCCAATCTCATGTTTATATATATAATAAAACATATGTTCCCAAAATGGACTTATCCTATGTCTGTTAGATGCTTTAAATAAATAAAAATAATTTTAAACAAATTAGGAAATCATGTAGGCCAATGGTAAGTGATGCACCCTTATCGCCCTTCAATTTTGGGTTCAATACACATGGTCTTACTGGATGTGATGGGTTGTCATCAAGCCTATGGGTTGTCCATTTTATAAAATATAATCCTTATAAAATTCCCAAAAATGTGATAATCATATTCAATAATAACCTTAATAGTTTCAACATTTAATAAATGTTTTAACCTCAAAGGTTATCTCATACCTTTCATTTTCCATCCCAAAAAATGCAATAACCCATAATTACCTCAAAATTAAGGATCATATAAACCATAAATTTTATCTATATATTGAAAAATATATACTTTAAATGTAAAGATCATTATTCCTTAAATAATTTTTTCACATGATAAACTTAAGGGTTACATATATCAAAACTCAATAAAAGTATCTCAAAGTACTCCCGTTATCAAAAGTGTATGAATTCTTTCAATGTTGTGATTATACTTAAATCTAACATTACATCATAACTCTTTAATGTATACACCTTAATCATTAAAAATTATTCATAATACCTTAACCATGATTTTATATATTATTCCTTAATACTTCTTTCCTATACAAAAAAATATGAATCATTTCCTAATATTCAACAATGTAAAAGCATAATACAATAAATAATCCATATATTTCATTTTAAATTTCCTAATTTTAAATTCTAATGAAATTAGGTATTTCTCAATAGTTAATTTTACATTTTTTATAATCCCATTCAATAGGATTACCGTTAGGAAATTTATGTTCGTAATGACCATTATCCTTAAATTTAAAACATTCAATTGATACCTTGGGAAGAAATTATTTCCCCTTCATAGAGTTAACTGAACACTTCCTTTTTACCTGGTAGATTATTTATTTATGAACTACTTTGTCACATATAAAAAATTTTACCCTTATTTTAGGAAATTTTACTTGGTGCTTCTTTCCACCTTCTTAACACATAGTTTTTGAATATAATTAACTTTATGATCATTAACACTTGAACTTTTATAGGGATTTATTTACCTTGTATTTAATGAATTAAGAAACTCACCTAGGTTCAAGTTGTTAATAATTAATCCTGATAGATGGTTAATGATAAATATTAGATTTATCACTAAATATCCTATTCTATTCATTTTATCATTTAGAAAAACATTTCATTTTAATTTACATCCATTTTTACTTCGGTTCCCACTAGATTCATCCATTTAATAAAACCAAAAATATTAGTGTGACCATATAAATAAAATCACAATATAGAATTTTATAAGGATGGTAAAAACTAAGATATCCCAATTATTGTTTTCTCAAAATCTTTCAATTTACCCAAAATAAATATGATTCTCTCTAACATACTAACCATTATGTTTATAAATACATGTAACTTATGCTTAGATAAAATATTAACCTCTAAAGTTATTTAAATCCTGATCTGATACAAACTATAAGGATCCGACTTTAGACATTACCTATTCTAGTGATTTTAAATTAAAAACAACTTTATTTTCCCAAATATCTTTTAGGTTTACAGTTTTAGATAATTAGGTTATAAAATTTACATAAGAAAACATAAATTACAAGGTGGAAACTTATACTTAGTATCCATTTTATTCACAATATAGGACTTTTGAAAAGAAAAATTGTTTTATTTTACCAATAAATCTTAATTATTTTCATCTTGAATTATTATTTTCCATTACCCATCCTTTAACCCTGTGAAAACATTTTAAAAAATGTGGTATGAACACAAAATCTTGGTAAGTGACCTAAGAAGAAGGAAGTCACACTACTAAAAATTTAGCATTAAATAAAAATAGTAAGATGGATTTATAAGTGATATAGAAGAAATGGTAATATAAGCGATTTTAAATGGATAGATTTTATAGATCTCATAAAAATAGTTGATAAAGTACCCCTTTAAGAGTGCTAAAAAGTGCTGATAAAGGCCCCGCTAGTAAAGGGTATAATTTTTCCATGCCCCCATTATCAGTGCTTCCCCCTACCCCCATTATAAATGCTTCCCCTAGACATTTATCTGTGCTTAAGATAATACCAACCCTAGAGCATGAATCTACCTCCAGCAAGTATCAAACCTGATACCTCCATCTTATACATCAGTACCTTTTCCACTCCCCATACTGTTTTTTACATTTTATGATATATCTATATATTTATATATATTTCGTTATATTTTTTATCCATATAATTATATATATATATATATTTTATATATATAGTTATAAATATTTTTTAAAATACATATTTATTTATATATAAATATTTTAAAATGGATATTAACTCTAAAAACCCTTAAAACACATAAAAATGTCAAGAAACTCTGAAAACCATAAAACCCATAAAAACCATAAAATGAACAAAAATTATGATTCTAGAGTCTATTTATGATCCATAACTAGTAAAATATAATCCCATGGAATGGTATTCTATATGATATGTGGTACAGGATGAACCAAAACTCGGATTAGAAGTTATAGCTGTTTTGAATTTTAAGAAACCAGGGTCGGTGAAAAAAAACTCAGTTTTTGAGGCCTTATGGGACTTTATGGGGTTGGAAAACAATATAGAGATCATATAACTCAATCATAGACCCTTTTTGGCCTAGATATCATTTTAAGCTTTAATTTTATATTTGGTGGAGCCCAAATGGACACCTGAATCAAAAGTTATGGCCATTTGAAGTTTGAGTTCGATTTCTGACTTTTTTGAAACCGTAATATATTTTATCCCTTGATTATCATATGATTTAAATATTAGGTTATTTTAGACCATTTCCCAAGCATCCATTTGACTTGGTTTGGAGTTTAAATGGATTCTCATATCAAAATTTATGATCTTTTTAGGTTTTTTAGGGTTTGTAGGGGTTTTAAGTGTTTTTCACATTCAACAACTTTTCAAATGGCCATAACTTCTGAACCAAGTGTTTTTTTGCCTCTACCACATATAAAATCTAATCTTATGATGAGATATATTCCTTGGTGACCAAAAAGAACTCTCAATCAATTATATTGAGGCCAAAAAAATTCCTAAATGGCCTATAAACATGCATAACTTTTTCTATGGTGTCCGTTAATAATTTGTTTTTGAAATATACCCTTTATCCACGCTAGTAAAAAAGTGATGATAAGGTAGAGGGAGGGGGTTTATCAATGATTCTAAAAAATCCCTGATAAATACCACCCTTTTATCAGTGCTTTTTGAGAAGCACTGATAAAGAAACCCTTTATCAGTAATTTTTTATAATAACTTATAAATGCTTATTTTATCAGTGCTTTTTTACTAGAATGGATAGTGGGGTGGCCTTTATCAGAACTTTTTTACAAGTTCTGATAAATATCCCCCTTTAACAGAACTTTTTTTATCATTGTTAAAGACCCTATTTAATAGTTCTTTTTCTAGCATCGAGAAAGAGATTTTTAACAACACATTTAGCGAGTGCTATTAAAACCCTAGTGCTGAATAAAACTAATTTTGTAGTAGTCTCATTAGTCTATTGAAAAACATAAAAACCCCTGAAAAACATTTCCTTGAAAACATAACTTTGTACCATGAAAGGGCATCATCTTTTTCAAAAAGATCATTATCTTACCTTTTTAAAATCAAAGTACTTATATGAAACACACTAGTAAGCATATAAAAGTCATGAAGGTTCCTTATGACATCATTAACATATCAAAATTACAATTAATATTACAAAATGAATAACTATATGATCAATTTACACCACCAGAGATCCCAAAGCATTGGAGCATTATCTGGGTTCACCCATCATTTAAGCCATAATGGGATCACATGTGAGCAACAATGGGGCTCAAACCTTCATAAAAAATTTCCAAAGACCATATCATGAAAAAATACATTGAAAAAATATTTTAATTCCATGTTCAAAACCCTTTCAGATATAAATATAACCTTTCTTCTTAAAAAACCATTTTCAATTCCAAAATATCCAGAAAAAGGGAAGAGAGTTTTTCTACGAAGATTGAGGGGAAGATTGGACGTCTTTTTCAAATGCTCTCCCGCTCGATGCTCCGCCGCTCCATGGGGTCACGTCCTCCTCGGTGCCTGGAACTCCGGTGACCAGCGCAGGCTCACCTCGCCTCCCTGGTCTCTCTTTCAAGGATGTCCTCCTCCAGCAGCTTCCTCCGGGTGGCGATCTTCCACAGAGCGCTGCACCGACAGGCCCGTAGGTTAGATCTGCTTTCTTAAAAAAGGGTTCAGAGCTAGGCCCTTCAGCATCCGGCGAGGGTTTGCCTCACCCCTTGGTCTCTATTTCAAGGAAGATCTTCTTCATCATCATGTTTCAGGTGTGGACCTGCCTTAAAGTGATGCTTCAGCGGGCCTGGATGTTGCTTCGTCTTTCTTGGAAAATGGTTCATCGGTGCTCGAGGTTTCAGCGGCGTCGTTTGCGGAGGCGGCTTTGAATCTCCAGTGGACGTTAGTCGTGAGGTTTGGCACGGAAAAGCCTTCTATGGCATTTTTCCAAGATTGCGTGAAGCATTGGAATCTTGATCGTCCGGCCTTGATGTCGATTATGGACCTCAAATCGTTTTTCATAGTGTTGGCGTCGAGGGAATATTTTGTCTCTGCTTGGTGTAAGAGGCCTCAGTCTATGGGGTGCTGGAGGTTCTCCCTTTCGTGGTGGTCGATGGATGCTCATCATGGCAGAGAAAGCTCTCGTGCGGCAGTCTGGATCCCTATGCTGGGGTTACCTCTGCCTCTCATGAGCAAACCCTTTCTAAAGGTCATCAGGGATTCTTTGGGCTGCTTCCTGTGCGCGGATGATTGCACTTTCCATTTGGAGGAGGCGTCAGTAGCCCGGATTTGCATTGAGATGGATCTCTCCTGCCCGTTGCAGGATCATATGGTGTTGCGGATTGAAGGGAAGCCAAATAGGCTTCAACCTCTGGTTTATCCTGTTTATCCTAGATTCTGCTCCTTTTGTCATCTCTATGGCCACTCGCTGCAGGTCTACCGCAAAGCGCGCTCGAAGGGTGTTGATGTCCAGGTGCTTTCAAGGTTTTATGATTGGGGCCTTTCTATTGGATCTAAGGTTAGTAGGATAGAAAGTGGTAAGGTTTCGGGTCTCCCTGATTTTCCATCGACGGCTTCATCTTCCAAGCAGGCAGGGGAGGGGAGGGTCTCCTCCAGTCGCGTTCTGGTTCCTGTTAGGAGTTCTCTGGGAAAAGGCTATAAGATTCCCCTACAGTGGAAAATCTCTTTTCCTCTGAGATGGACATCAGGAGATTCTTTAGGCCTCAGGATCCAATGGTGGACTTCAGTGGTCCCACAAGTAGTTGCATTTCTTACATCTCTGAGGTTGAGTCGGGCCTATGTGATCAGCAGGATTTTCAACATTATGAGGGTATTCCCCTCCTTATATTGGATCCCTGTCTTGTGGTTTCTTCCTCTTTTCTTGGACCAGTGATATCTTCTGCTCCCTCCTCTCCGGTAGTACAAATAGATCCTCTTCGTCCAGATGATTCCTCCTCTCCTGCGGATTAGAGTCAAGTTCAGGGCTTGTGATTTGATTCTCCAGAGGTCCCATGTAGGGTACTGTCCAAAAGTGGACTATCTCCTATGGCCTCCTCCTCGTAGGTGCACATGGGTGTTCAAACCAGGTCAAAAGAAAGAATTGATGAGGGTGTTAGTGCTATCTCTTCTATTAAGGGAAAGGGCCAAGAGTCTGGGACCAAAGACAGACGGGCGCATGTCAATGTTTAAAGCCATAATATAGAATGGCCATGTATTTGTGGCTAGGTTAAAGTCAGATTTTCTTCTCAGTGAGTTAAGAAATAATCAAGTTTCTCTGATGGCCTTCTTGGAACCAAAACATGCATCCAGCAACATCTCTGAGTTTTCTCAGAGGCTAAAAGTTCATGGATTTTTACATGGGGACCCTCCTAACTCTCACATTTGGATATTCTGGAAATACCACATCAATGTTGATCTCTTGAGTACAACAGATCAGTCTCTTAACACCAAGATAACTGTGGGGCTCCAAGAGTTTTTCTTCTCATTTATATATTCCAAGTGCAATGCTTAGGACAGGGAGTCTTTATGGAGTTATCTAGAGGGATTCAATCCTGTTGTGGCTCCCTGGATTGTTGGGGGAGATTTCAACATTGTGGCTAGTACAGAGGAGAAAAAAGGGGGTGGAGATTTCCCCAGGAATGTCAGTCATTCTTTCGTTTCTTTCATGGCTCAGAGTGGCTTGTTGGATGCGGGTTTTGAGGGCAGTATATTTACCTAGTGCAACAACCAATGTGGGGGGAGGCACTCATATTGTCGGCTTGACCGTTTCCTAATGAATAATGCTCCTATATCCGTGTTTATGGATTCCCAAGTCACTCACTTGACTCGGAGTTTGTCTGATCATTACCCGCTACGCATTTCCCTTGGTGCGGGGGTGTCATGGGAGGAACATGATATGTTTTCCTCATCTTGGGTGCAGGAACCAGGTTTCTTAGAAGTGTTCAGAGAAGCTTGGGACTTGCACTACCGGGGGAATCCATGGACTACTTTTCACAACAAGATTAGGTGGGTTAAAAATATTCTACGGAGATGGAGGAGATCCATCCCGGCCCACTACCATGATGTCACTAAGATCAGTAAGAAGGTGGATTGTCTGGAAAGAGTTTGGATCAAGTGTGGGATGAATCCATTTTTTCTGAACTGAAAAGGAATAAATACTCTTTATCCGATAGCCTTCTTAAACAGGAAAGGGTGGCTAGAGAGAAAGCACGGGTGAGATGGCTTCAGGAGGGGGATCAGAATACAGGGTATTTTCATGCCTGCATCAAGGAACGTCGGCGAGTCCAGAGGCCCAATATCCACAGGGAGGATGGATCTTTCACCAAAGATTGGGATGAAGTTGGGGTTATGATCAATGAATCCATTAAATCTCTAATGGAAGATCCTAATCCTACCATGGCAGGGTGTACCCGAGTGGTGATGCTGATATTTTTGAGGGTATCTTCAGCAGGGTTTCGGAGGTCATCGATGCTGAATTAAAAAGACTTTCTAATGAGGATGAAGTGCATGAAGCAGCCTGGACCTTGAACCCAGATAGTTCTCCAGGGCCTGATGGGTTTCCTGGGTCTTTTTATAGGGCTTCGTGGGAGATTATTAAAGGGGATCTAGTTCGGGCTGTGTAGGATTTCTTCCAGGGAGAGGATTTTCCATGTATAGCCCATGCTACTAAAATGATTCTTATCCTGAAGGTGAATAATAATCAGTCCATTGATAAATTTAGACCCATCAGTATGTGTAACTTAACATACAAGATCCTAGCCAGTATTCTTAATAAGATATTTCCCATTCACCCAGACGAGTGGATGAATCCAGAACAACACGGTTTCATTAAAGGGTGGTCAATTCAGGGTGCGATTGGGCTGGTCCAAGAAATGATCAGTGGAATCAACAACATGTATTTCGCGGGCAATTTGGTGGTTAAATTGGACATGATCAAGGCGTATGATAGGATGGAATGGGGTTTTGTTCTTAGAGTCTTGGCTTGTATGGGGTTCTCAAACTGGACTATTGACCTTCTTTTCCGCTACTTTAGCTCAGCTTGTATTTCCACCTCTTTCATGGGAAAGCAGTTTGGTTTTTTCAAGGCATGCCGGGGTCTTAGGCAAGGGGATCCTTTATCCCCTACTCTCTTCATTCTTTCTCAAAATGCTTTCAATAGCTACATCAACAAGGGTCTCAGCTCAGGTAAAATCCTTCCTTATCACAATAGGTATTCCACAAGGGGAATTACCCACTTGATGTTCACAGATGACACCATTATTTTTATCAATGGGTGTAGAAGATCAGTGAGGGGCCTCAATGAGTTTTTGAAGGAATATTTCAAGTGGAGTGGGAAGCTGGTGAACAAGGAGAAAAGTATTTTATTTACATCAAGGGGGATTCCTTTGAGGAGGGAGAGGATATTGAGATCCAGCTTGAGCATGGGAAGGGAATCTTTCCCCTTGGAATACCTCGGAGCTCCGATTAGTCCTTCTTCTCTGAAGGTACATCACTTATACAATCTCATAAGCAAAATTACAGGGAGAATTCATAACTGGAAGAATAGATTTCTCTCTTTTGGAGGCCGCATCACTCTGGTCAATAATGTTATTGTTTCTATCACCATGCATATTCTTTCCACTCTAAAGGTCCCAAAAAGTGTTATTTTCCAAGTTAGAAAGGATTATGGTGTCATTTATTTAGGACGGTCAGCTGGATGGTAGGCATCATTGGGCTTCGGGGAAACGGTTAGCAAGTCCTCTATCTGAAGGGGGTATAAACCTGAGAAGTGTATCTCATACCATGCAGGGGCTCCATGCTAAGTTAGCTTGGGAGGCAGTGAAAGGTCGATCTTTATGGGGCAGAATCATGTAGGATGTTTATGGTCTAAATGTCAATATTAAAAGATGGAAATCTTCGAGGATATGGAACCTGACCCTCCCATATCTGGAAATTCTTCATCATAACTCCCGATGGATTGTGGATAGGGGGACTATCAATTTTTGGCAGCAGGACTCGGGGGTGGGCAGGCTGTGGTTCCTGGGGTGTCCTACTCCGGAATTTACTTTTAAAGAGGCGAATACTCAACCTCGTTTCTTACAGACCATTCTTGATGCCAGTCAAATTGAATTTTTCAGTTCTATTACTACTAAAGATGAGGATGAACAGCTGGTTTTTATGGGCTCTTCATCGGGTGCCTTCTCCATCAAGGATTTTGATCGTGTGATGAGGAGTGTTGGGCATTCTGATCTATGGGGGAGTACTTGTGGTGCAAATATATCCCCTCGAAATTCAATTTTTTGGTGTGGCATGTGAGGAACAAGGCCCTACCTACCGATGATAACCTGCAGAAAATGGGGGTAAACATGGCCTCAAGGTGTTGGCGTTGCAGGGATTTTAGTCAAGAATCAGTAGGGCATCTTTTCTATGATAGTGAATGGGACATAGAGATTTGGAAAACCTATGGGGATTTTTTTGGTTGGAATGGATATGAAGGATCTCCTGTTAACTTTCTCCAGGCGTGGTTTAGTGGAGCTAGAAACCAAGCGGTGGAGAGAAAGGCTAGATCGATCATCCTAAGTGTTGGGTGTTGGACAATTTGGAAGGCCCAGAATGATGGTAGACACAAAAACTCTTCTGGATCCTTGACCTGCATTCTATTAAAAATGAAGAACAATGTCAGGGATTTGATTCAGATATCTCCAGACTATCACTCGGCGCCCGCGGTTCGTGATCTGGTACCGCCTCTTCCTACTGAACTTTAGTCGATTGGTGTTGGGCATGGCCGCTGGATTCGGTGGAGTCCTTCGAAGTAAGGGTTTAAATTAAATTCGAACGGTTTTCTGCGTGAGGGGGGGGGGGAGATGCATGGGGGAGGTGTCGTGACAGACAAACCTGGGTCTGTTTTTGCGGCCTTCACTGCATCGTTCGAGGAGGGAGACTCTCTACAGGCGGAGGCCCTGGCTTTGGCCAAGGGCTTGGACATGTGCTACAACAGGCAGATTCGTGTGTCCTCGGTGGAGACAGATTCCCTTCTCCTGTATCGAGCATTGATGGATATGAGGAGAATTCCTTGGAGTATTTCCTATGCTGTCAGGAGATGAAAAGTGCTAATGTGGTCTCACACAGAGATATCACATACATGTCGGGAGGGGAATTCAGTAGAAGATTTTCTGGAATCAAGGGCTTCACCTAACCGCGTTATGGTTTCTTTTTTCAATTTGGGATCATTTCCTAGTGAAGGGATGAAGTTTGTGGTCAATGACTCTTTGGGGTTGAATTACTTTAGACCTCCATGATGCTTCTTTCTCTATGTATTGTGATCATTTTAAAATAAAAATGTTAACTTTTAGTCAGTTTTTCTATGAAGAAAACATGAAATCTTGTAGAGGAATCGAAATGTGAAATAATGGTTATGGATTTGGGAAATGTCATTGTCACTGTATATGTTAAAATAGAACAATAATTTCTATCTTTTTATAAATAAAGTCAAACATTCTGTAAAAATATTATTTTTAAAAACCTTTAAAATATAGTTAAAGAAAATAATTTATTAAAATATAAAAGCTATACATATAATGAAGAAACCATTTAATTTAAAAATAACTATAAAAACCTATAAAGTAAACTTCATAGTATTGAGGTGTTAGGATTATAATGAACCAACCCTCGTCAATAAGAAAAACCAACCAAGATGGACCACCATGGTGGTTAGGTGAAACTTGATAATGCAAACAAGTCTCATATATAAGAAAAAGAGTACAAAAAACTAGAGTATAATGCAAAAGAAAAAGATACATCCGATATCCCAACAATCTAATATAAACTGACCAAACTATAAAGTATGAAAGGACTAGACCAAAAAGTTCCCATATAAATTATCATCACCTACAAACCATCCCACTTCAAAGTTAATGATAAAAAGATAAGGTGAAATGAAACAAGATTCACTTCCCTTTACCCATTACCTACAAAAAACAAATACAACCACCGAAAAGGAAAAGTAGGGTGTGAGCACTAAGACTGGTAGGATTCCACCACAATATATATAGAAATCCTAATATCTAGAATGAAATTATTTTATATTTAAAATAAATATAAATTTTCAAATCATTTTCATAAATCAAAACCATTTGTAAATCATACCTTGTATTTTCATAAAATTATTTCATATTCTCAAAATAAGTACTATGACAAGTATGGTTGATAAATCATGAGATAATAATCAATATAATCCATGAATACTCTATAAGTTAAACATGTAAGAAAATAATCATGAAAAATCCATCATGTTAAATAATGTGATCTAATAACCATGACCAATGCATAATGTGAAAGCATGTGAGATAATAACCATGAAAAATCCATCATGTGAAAGCATGTGATCAAATAACCCTGGTCAATCAATCAAGTGAATAATTCAATAATAAATGATAAAGTACACCATTTGGGATCTGACCTATGGGTATATATACTAGAAATAAAATGAAATCCCCAAATCCAATAATATTGTGGGTCCAACCGATATAACATCTATTGGCATTACATACACACTAAATTTAAAGAAAAACACAAATAGAATTACACACACTATGAGTGACATGTTTATTCCCGATGCACCCAAGGTTACCCAATGTGATAAGTTCCTCCAAAACCATTTAAAAATCCATGAAAATAATTTATAAAACATTTTAAAATCAAAGAGAATCCTCTTCAGTGCTTGAAAAATCATTTTTAAACCAATACCACTATTCAATAATTTTATCAAACACTTGGTGGGAATAAACCATTTTTAAAGAATAAACCCTTTAAAATCTTGATTTCTTTCAAAAAATCCACTTAAATCACAAATCAATTCACTTAAATGAATAAACCAAATGAATTTAAAAGAAAAATAAGTAATTCATAGAATTATCCCATTGTATAGAAACACCTACCTAAATAACATAGGTAGATCTAACTTCCTTTGAAAATGGAGACCAGGGAAGAGTCGATCAAGCCCTCACAATCCTAGATCCCTAATAAACACAAAAAACTCCATCAAACCTATTATATTTGAAATCCATATCCCAAATGAGTTCCAATGAGATAAGAGGATGATATATCTATTAAGGATCTAATAAAGTAAGAGGAAACCGCATCAAAACCTGAACATACCATGAGAAATCAATCAAGAACAAATGGAAATAACCAAGAATCCCAAGGGAGATACATCTTGATCATTGGTAAGGATTAGGTTGAGCCTAAATGAGATTAGAGGATTATTATTAATAAAAATAGAAAAGGGAAAAATGGTAAAAAATAACTTTTTAAAGGTTTGAACTTTCACACATGATATACCACTTGGTTAGACAAACTTTTCACTAATCGTGCATGCCTACTGTCTCTTCAAAAAGACAGGCTGTATAGTCTCTTGGTACAAGACACACAGTTTGGTCAAACTATGCAAACCCCTTGAAAAAATACCTAGTACCCACATGGTTTTCCCTAGTGATCCACATATTTTATTTAACCATGTTCAAACCATGAAAAAACCCACTATTAAAACAAAGAATTATACCACATGGTTTCTGTATGGTTGGTACTAACTATGCACTTGGTCTGTCTCATCCAAAAATCTCCATTTCCACCCTCATTTCCCTGAAACCTATAGAATTACTTTGAATACAATCCAAGCTTAAATTAAAGTGTACCTAAGATCTAGTGGGTGATATAATTCTCCCCACCATAAAGTATTTATTCCCTAGAAATTCCTCATGATCCTAGACCGATAGAAATAGAAGGCCACTACTCCCTCATCAACAATTCCATCTCCCATGTCTCATGGAAATACCTTCGGCACTACCATAATACTTTTACAAGGGAATAATTTTAACACACACTAAATTATCCTAGAAATCCATAATATGAACCGGCATCACAAAAATAGTGGTATTTGGCTCAAGATTAACATCCCCCATCTAATCACATGGAAGGATCTAGTCGATACCTCCTCTATTGAAAAACATGAAACACATAATGAATTAAAGTCAAACAATATGGTAATTCCAACTAATATGACACCTTTACAAGTCACTCCACAATCTAAAAGGGTCCAACAAACCTCGATTCCAACTTTCCCTACTTACCCAACTGACAATTTCCTAAGTGAGGTGAAACTCTGAGAAAAACCTGATCACCAAGCTCAAACTCAAGAGTACAAAAAATGATGATCTACATATGATTTATGATGTATATGTTCTATAAACAACTCTTCTAGATCAGATGAATGTTTTCCATAATAACCTATATAAGACTCTACCCAAAGAAGGACCTCTCTCCCAACTCTTCCCAACACATGGAAGATCTATATGGCCACCCATAAAATTCTTCAGATGTATCCATATTTATCAAGTATAGATAACTATTTTTGTCGGAAAATTTGATTAGATAAAAATGATTTTCCCAAGTTCCACTAAAATCAAGAACACAAGCCCGAAATATATCCTTAAGAACCTAAATATCTCTCTATGTTTGTCCATCCTTCTACATATGATAATCCATTATCAAATTAAATTGGGAACCCATTACCTCATAAAAAACTTTCCATAACCTGGATGTGAACCTCATGACCTTGTTAGAAACAACTGCAGAGGTAACCCCATGAATTCTCACAATATTTTTGGATGTAAAATCCTTTAATCTATTAAAATTTAGTCATCTCCTTAATTTGTAAGGAATGATATGACTTTATAAGACGATCAATGATCACACAAATCACATCCTTTCGAATAGTATTTCATATTAAACCAACGAATAATTCCATGTAAATATAATCCCACTTTCATAATGGAATGGGTAAAGGATGCAACAAACAAGCATATCTATTAATTTCCTCCTTACTATTTTAACAAGTGAGACACCATGATACTAAATCTAGAATCGAATTCCTCATCCTTGGACACCAATATCGATGTCTCAAGTCATGATACATCTTAGTATCCCAAGAGTGTATATACCAACATGAATGGTGTCCAATTTACATAAACTCATACCTTATATAAATTAGAACAACCAACCTATTTTGGAAGTAGAAAGGTCTATTAGGATACCACGACCACTCACTTGTGGTATCCCTACCATGAAAACTTTTACCTAAGAATTGGAACTTGGTGTCTACCACCTTCTCGCGCGGAACTCCCTCATTGAAAGATGATTCAAATTTCATCAATAATAATAACACCTATCTACCAACCTCTTTCCACTTTCAAGATCATCTCAAGAAACAAACTCATTAGAGACCACTCTTCAATCGATTCCTCAATGGCTTGGGTCAGTAATTTTATGATCAATGAATCAATAACCACATACCCTTTCACAAGTGTATATGAAATATCAAAATCAAAATTCTAAAGATAGTCCATCCAATTCCTCTTTCACAAGTTCAGATCCATCTAAGTAGAAACACATACCAAGCTCTTAATATTATAAAACACTATAAACCTCTCCCCAATGAGATAATGATTCTATGTTTTTATTTCCTTTATAACTGATACCAACTCATGATCATGTGTAGGGTAATTCTTCTCATGAGGGTGTAATTAGAGAGATCCATGGGACACCACTTGTTTCCCCTGTATAAAGACACACCCTAAACCTGCATAAGAAGCATTGCAGAAAACATCATAACCTGAACCCAGTTCTTGAAGAATCAAAATTGGTGCTGAAGTCAACCACACCTTTAGTTCCTCAAAATAAATTTGGCATTTATCATTACATTCAAACTTTACATGCTTACAAGTTAAAGATATCATTGAATATGTGAGTTTAGAGAAATATTCAACAAAGCATCTATAGTAATAAACCAATCCCAAGAATTTATGGATCTCAAACACATTTCTAGGAATATTGTAGGATATAAGAATATGTATATTCCTTTTATCCATGGAGATAACCTTCTTAGATATAAAATTCCCTATAAATTTCAATTCTCTGATCTAAAACTTTCATTTTTAAAGCTTATCTTATAGATGAAGTTCCTTCAAATTTTGAAGAATGGTTTCCAAATAGTCCGTATGCTCCTCCTTGGACTTATATTATACCAAAATTTCATCTATGAACAAAAAAAAATTATAATAAATTATGAAATATTCGGTTCATCAAATCCATAAATACCATGGTATAATTAATGAAACTGAATGGAATTACCAAAAACTAAAAATTCCCTTAACAGCTTTTAAATTCTGTCTTAGGTATACCCTATACTTATAATCTCAACTAGTTGTTCCCTAATGGAAGTTCAATATTTGAAAACTGACGTGACCCTCTGAGCTGGTCAAAGCGATCATAAATCCTAAGAAAATTATATTTTTTATTCACAATCGAAAAATTCAAAATTAAATAATCCAGAAAAAATTATGATACTCCCTTATACCTTATTATCATAGAGGATAGGATAAGCACATGGTGACATTCTTGGATGAATAAATCCCTTAGTCTATATGTCCTCAAGCTATAATTCATGTTCCAGCAAGTTGGAATGTTCCATTGATTATCCATTGAAAGTGGCTAATATTAATTGATTATATATTAAAATTTAAGTGATTTAATGTCCAAAACATCATTTTTTGTGCATTATATAAAATGAACTTCATTTATCATCTCAAGTACAATTCTTGTTTAAAATGATAATTTGGGCCCAATCAATACTCTGCATGTGGAATTAATTATATTAATTATTTTAATTTGATATTTTGGAATATTATTGATCATTTTTATTGGAACATTTTGTATTTTAGGATCAATTGATGAATCTCAAGTGAGGATGGATATTTTTGGGCATGAATGCAGATATATTCTGGACAAAGCTTAATTAGCCTAAAGCCCATCAAAAAAAAGTGAGGGCCACAATACAAGACCAATGAAGATCAAAATTTAAATTTAGAAATATAAAATTATGAGGATAATTTTATTCAACTTTGGGAAAAGCTAATTCTAAAGTTTTCATGGAGATAAAGGGAGACGGTTTTGACATTTAAATGGTGGGCCAGACATGAAATCCCATAATGTCTGCCCAAAATTTCAAGCATAACTTCCAAACGGTTGAAAAAAATGACTTGAAATTTTTAAAGAAGATATATAACACCAGTAAGAAGGTATTTTTGTTATACCCCCTTATTATTCGACCATATTCAGTTAAAAATTCATACTTCAAGAGGGAGGATGAATCTCATCCTATTTTTCTGGTCAACTTTGAAAGGACCAATTTAATTTATTTATTAGCCCCATTTTGACTCTCTTAATTTTTGGGGCGGGAATATATTTATGGGAGATATACCCTAGGGTTATCGTATTCCTATATAAGGAGATTTTAGTGAAGGTAATATGGGTGTGCAATTTTTTCTTTCAATTGTAATTTCCCACTTTTATATTTTAATCAAAACATCAATTTTTCTCATGTAAGTTTTTCATTCACATTCATTTCTTAATAATTTATTTTCTTATTATTATATTTTTTGTTATTTCCTTCAATATCACATTGATACCATTTCTTTAGGGAGTGAGTTTATTCACATAATATTTTTTTAAATTCCTCACACAATGGTGGAGTGATCGTTATATCAATGTTTTTCTTCTTCAATCCTACTTCTTTAAGTCAATTTCCCACTTATGTTGATAGAATATCATCAATGGAGGACTAAAATATTATGGGTTGATCATATGGAGTTTCATACGGTGTATTGAATTTTATTTCATGTTTTTAAATTCCAAAATTATTTCTACGGTTTGAGAGATCAATTCTTCCACTTATTTTCTTCTTTGTCTTCATCGACTTTAATGATGACACATTTTGAGTGCTAGTATGATCCAATTACTTGAAGTGATAATGAAAGTGATCCTCTATGTTCATTGGTGATTAGCCTTGAAATTTTGTGTGGATTAAATCAGTGAATGATATCGGTGTGTTATCTCATTGAATGGATACATCTTGAACCAATGAACATAAAATTCAAAGAAAAACAAATACATCAAATCTAGTTCTTAAATCAAAATTAACCCCCCAAATGTTGGTCACATCACAACCCATCCTCTAAAAAATCATCATGTCTCAAGGTTTGTTCTTCGGTCCCTATGGATTCGACCCCTACATGTATTACAATAACCACTTATACCGACAAGGTAAATTTGGGCACGAAAAAAATTTGGGTCCATTTATAGGGACCAATTAAGTCACCTTATAACCTATTTCCATTCTCCCCTATTTCTCTTTTCTCATTCCTTTTCTCTTATATTTTCCCCTGTCTATTTTTCTGGGTCCTGAAAATCTCAAATTCAAATTTACAAATACTTCAAATGGAGTATAATGAAAAATATCGCTTCATAAACTCAGCATGTAATCAAATAGTAAATCCACATTGGGAATCACATAACTTTTTTAATTAATTTGATCAAACTTTGAATGAATACCCCATACCAAATAACATGTACAATCTTTGTAATGATGAATGTTTAAAAGATAAATTTCCATCCCTATAAAGAATTATTTAAAAGATAAATATTAGGTAAGTACATGATTTAAAAACATCTATCAATCATAATCCCCAACAAATTGTTGAAAAATTGTGTGAAAAAATGGATAGAATGAGTTCTTTGGTTTCATCTTTGATATTAGAAGTAAAAAACATTAGAATTATGAGGAACCAATTCCTACTCAGGATATCCTTTCCTCATCATTGATAGAGGAATATTTTATTCCAAAAACCACTCATGAATTTACAAAATAACTAACCTTTAGATATGGGATAACTGAAGAATATTAAGGAAATGTTTAAGGGTATTTAAATTAGGAGTAAATTAATTTTTTGGATTCACAAGTGGAAAAATTTTCTTCATGGATTGAATGTCCTGAATATTGATTGAATGTTGATTTTTTAGAAACAAAAATCACTGAACCATTAGAATAATTCTTAATCTTCAATTCCATACCCATTATTGAAAATCATATAGAGAAATTGGGGGTTGTAAATTTCATTCAAAGGGAACCAATTTTGCTAAAAAATTTTGAAAATAAAACTAGGTTTCATTCAACCCCCCACCAATTTATTAAAAGTGTTATCCAACCTGAGATTTAATTCAAGGTCCATACATATTCTCTCAACTCTTACTTCATAGGGTATAATCAAAAACATTTTTCATAATTTCATCATCTCTTGAAGCTAATAAATAAAAAATTGTTCTTAATGTATTAGGTAATATAAGTAAAGATACCAGGTCAAACATTTCTAAAATTTCTTGGACATTCACACTCATTATTGAAAAAGGGATTATACATGAAAAAATTCAAAATGGAGACTCAATCTAAAATTGATACCATTTCTTTATGGAGTGAGTTTATTCACTTCATATTTTGTGAAATTCATCACACAATGGGTGAGTGATCATTATTTCAATGTTTTTCTTCTTTAATCCCACTTCTTTAAGTCGATTTCCTGCTTCCCTTTATAGAATAGCATCAATGGAGGACTAAAATATCATGGTATGATACTAGGGAGTTTCATGGGGTGGATTTAATGTTATTCCATGTTCTTAAATTCTTAAATTAGTTCTATGGTTTGAGAGATCAATTCTTTGACTTATTTTCTTCTTTTTCTTATCCGAATTTAACAAAAACACATTTTCAGTGCTAGTACGATCCAATTACTTAGAGTGATAATGAAAGTGATCTTATAATTTCATAGTTTATTATCCTTGAAATTGTGTATGGATTAAATTGGAGAATTATATGAGGGTATTATCTCATTGAATGGATACCTCTTGAACTAATGAATGGAAAATTGAAAGAAAAACTAATACATCCAATCAAGACATAACAACCACCTAGGATCGAAAAATATCAATTAATTATTTTAGATCAAGTAATTTTTAGTTTTTATTTTTCTTTAAATTAAATTATTACTTCTTTAATCAAAATCAACCCCCCAAATGTTGGCCACTTCACAGCCCATCCTCCAACAAATCTTTATGTCTAAAGGTTTCTTCTTCAGTCCCTGTGGATTCGACCCTTACATGTTCTACAAAAACTACTTATACATGTAGGGTAAATTTGGGCGCAACCATCCATTCAATAATATGGTATAGGAATAGTAATTCTACGAGGGAGTAGGTCAATAGTAAACTAAACCTCTCTCTATGGTCATAAACTAGAAAAATAATTTAGAAATACCTTAGCGTATGAACATACCACTGTAGGAAGAAAACATACTAGAAAAGGAAAAATAATATCAATAAATATATCTAAAAAATGTCACAAGATTATCACAACATAAAGAACAACAGGCCCCTCTTTCCCCAATATGGGTCCCACTCATCCTAAAAAACATGAGTGACCCCATTTGATGATAAAAAATGAACCTGATGACGATGAAAGTCTATATGGTCCTTAATTTTTATCATATAATCCATTCCAAGTATCAGGTTGAATATTTCAATATCAAGTACTAAGATTCCCACACCACCTTGAAGCCAGCTATCACCTCCTAGAATGCGGGGAACTTGAAACCTTATCGAGACCTCTTTCCCAAACGCATAGAAAGATCCAACAAGAATGGAAGAAGTTATGAACGTAATCCTCAAATTACAATTAACTTTGAAGATATAAAATTATGAGTAGAACTTATGTAAAAAAAATATAGCACTATAAATAATGAAATAAACACCATACCTTTAACAGTAGAGGTCCTTGCTTCAGATTCCTCGGGCACACACTCTGCCACTAAATTTTTCTGATCTTAGCCATTGAGTATCCCCCTTGGTATGAAGATTAGACACAACACCCTTAGAATCATCAGTACAGACCTTCAAGAACTTTGTGAGAGTCGATCCACCCTTACTGCCCTGGGATATCTTTTCACAAAAATGCCTTAGATGGACCAATATTATGCAACACTGATATGTTTTAGGAATATTCATATAGTTATTCGTGGTATGATAATGCCTTCTAAATTGGTAGTGTAAAAACTGACACTATCCCAAAGAATCCCTTAAAACTAATCCTCAAGAAAACTGACCAAACTTGAGCTTCATTTTCTATTCAGAAGACACACCCTGGATAACAACTGCAGCAATTGAAGCTTTACCTAAACCATTCTTTCCAACTTTTTCAGCCTCCACCAAGGCTTCTTTGTTGAATACCAACATGAAGGTGGGAAGGAACATGAGAATCACAAAATAGACCGAATATATGACCTTAAACCAAACTCAATCCTTCTAAATTTTAGTTAATCATTAGTAACTAGCTCTGGTGTCTATTGCGCCAACTTAGAAAAATGGGAGGAATACGACATAACAATATACTCTCCTTGCTCCATATTCAAAAACTCTCAAGTCATTACTGCATGTAACATCCCAGGGTAAAAAAATTGATTGATTATTTTTTGAAAGAATTCCATGTAATGTCCTCATACAACTTATATTTCAAAATAGATTCCCACCATATCCATCTCGTTCCCTCAAGTATGTACATGGGAAAACCCATCATAGAGTTATAAGGAGTCTTTAACAAGTTTAATATCCTCTCAAACCAACCAAGATGCTCCTCAAATTCACAGGTTCCCTTGTCACTATGGAATATGGGTGGATACTACTCAGTAAATTCTAATCCACGGTCCAATGTACGTTCTTAGTTCCTGACACTTGGTTGACCTAGATTTTGAATAGTTAGGATTACAAATTCAACTAAAGAAGGGTTCATTAGAGGATTTACCCAAAGATCATGTCTCATAGCTTCCTCATCCAGATTCATAACAACTATTCTTGGTGGAATCATATAATAAACACAATACAATATCCGATCAACTTTATGAGAAAAGTTCCAAAATCATTGAAACAACTTCATGAATTCATGTCAATGAATAAAAATAATGAGAATTTAAATTCATATGAATTCTACCAATGAAACTGAACAATTTAAAAAGAAACAGGTCCATTCAAATAAAATATCCATCTAGTTCATTCAAATGACCTCAAAATCCAAGTCTCAAACTTGGTAAAATAAATTTGTGATGACCCATGATAACTCAATTTCGTACATGGAAGTGAGATACCTAGGTACACTCTCACACTTACTACCTGAATTTTAATAGTCCTAAATCCTATCTACCCAAGATACAAAACCAAACTTAGGTGGTATTAACACACTTTTGGTTGAGCATCCCTTTGATATAATGTTGGATAAAAATCCCTCAAGGTAACATTGCAGCATTTTTGGGTTGGTTGTGTTTTTTGGAAATGCAAGTTTTCATGGAAAAATGTAAAGTTATAGAGATGTTGTTCACAATCCATGTTAAAAAAGAACCATGAAAAATGAAGAGAGGATCTGGAGGCGGTACCAAAGAACAGATAAAAGGTGGCACTATTTTCCAGTGTTTGCCAAATTTTTGGAGTCCAAAATTTGGGATTTTCTGAGCATCGAGAATTGTAGATTTCATTGAATATCTCATCAAAATATGGAAAAGGAATGAATTTTGCGAATACGGTATTCTTGGTGTGGATTTCGCAGAGACTAGAAGAATCTTGATGGTGATCTCTACGATTATGATGAGCTTCACGAATAGTGGAGGTGAAGAGCATTGTGGAGAAGATTTGAGGATGTGGCAGAAAGGAATTAACGGAACATTCCATGATTAAAATGATCTCTGAGATCTGAAAATTACCATGGTTATTCACGATATAGAGAGAATTTCAGAAGAAATTTTATAGCTTTGAGATTTGATCTAACGTGGTGTTGACTTTTAGATGAAGGTTCTAAAGTCGGTGGAATCTCTTATAAATAGGCTTGGACCCCCTTGAGAGAAGTATATAGTTTCCCAAAGAATTTTTTTATCTCTCAAATCAAAAATGTGGTTCGTAGAGGTAGTGGTATTTGAGAAAAATAGGAGCTTAATAGTAGCTAATCTAGCTCTACGAAAGAGGTGTGTTCTATGCTGGCTTAATGAGCTTCATGAAGGAAGTCTCTTTGTGATGGATTGAGCTCTGAGATGGCCTAAGCTTTGCAAAGGCTTGATCTCTATGAAGGATTAAGATCTGCAAATTAGTGTGCTCTACGTGGTAGTGAGCTCTATGGAGGTGTGTGCTTTGCGAAAAGGTAGGGACTTTGCGAAGGCTTGTTTGAGCTTTTTGAAATTGGGAGATTCATGAAGTAGGGAGCTTTGCGAAGGTATTACCAAAGGTTGTTTACCAGTAATTTGTGTACAAGTGGTATTCATCATTGGATGAAATTTGAACTTCAAAATTACATATACATACAGTGGATGATGCATTCATTAGAGATAATGAAGGACCTATAAGTCTTTATACTGTGAGTGGATCTTCTGAAGAATTAGTGAGCTCACTTCATTTAAGAGAGCAGTGAGTTCTAAAATTGTGATTGGTTGTAAACCAGGAGGTAAAGTGAGTCCACTTAAAACATGTAAATAGTAGTGTACTTATAATGGATTTGGCACATCAGCACATCACCAGTGTATTCTCCTTGGATGTAGCCCAGTGTAGGTGAACCAAGTAAAATTTCTATGTCCTGTGCATGATTTAAGATTAATTCATACTATGAAACAGGAAGGAGAGAGAGAAGATATTTTTTCCCAACAACAAAACAAGATCAAAAGGGTAAGTTTTTTTAAATTTTCATACCTTGATTCACCCCCCTCTCTGGGTATCTAGCCTAGTGGACCTAACATATAATTCTATAATGAACCAAACCAAGTGAACTAGAAAAACCACTTGATCTATCTCACCATGGTAGTTAGGTGAAACAAGATAAAAAAAGAGTCTCGAATATAAGAAAACAATACGAACAACTATAGTAAAATGTGATAGAGAAATATACATTCCAAACCCATACAATCCAAGGAAAACTGGAAAAACTAGAAAGTATGACAAGACTAGAATAATAAGTTTCTATTTTAAAAACCATCACCTATAATCCATCATGCCTTAAAAAAAATAATGAAAAGAGAAGATGACATGCTATAATATTCCCTTCCCTTTATCTGGGTCCTACAAAACAACCTCTACAACCGTTCAAAGGAAAAAGTAGGGTAAGAGAACTAAGCCCAGTAGGATTCCATCACATAGTCTATACAAAGTCTAATATTAAGAATGAAACCGTTATAGGTTTAAAAAAATATAGTTCTAAAAATAATTTTCATATATTAAAAATAATTTTTAAATCATACTTTGTTTTTTCATATTGGTCATTCATATTCTCAAGGAAAGTAATATGAAAAGTATAAGTGATAAATCATGAGATGATAATAATGAATATTCCATAAGGTAAATATGTAAATAAATAATCACGACCAATACATTATGTGAAAGCTTGTGAGTTAATAACCCTGACCAATCCATAATATAAAAGCATGAGAGATAATAACCATGAACAATCCATCATGTTAAAGCATGTGATAAAATAACCATGGACAATCCATCATGTGAATAATCCAATCATAAATGAAAAATCACACTTTTTGGGATATAAACTATGGGTATACTTACAAGACATAAAAAGGAAATCCCCAAATCCAAGCCTATGGTGAATCCAACTAGTATAACCTCTATTGGCATTACATACACACTAAAGTGAATGGAAACCTCAATTGGAATCACACACACTATGAGTGTCATGTCTATTACTAAAGAAACCAAGGTTACCCAACATGATAAGTTTGTCCAAAACCATTTAAAAATATATTATCACAATTTATAAAACATTTTCAATGAAAATACAATCCACTTTGTTTCTTGAGTACCCATTTTTAAACCAAAACCACTATTCAAGCATTTTAACAGACACTTGGTGTGAAAAAACCTTTTTTTAAAGAAAATCCCCTTTAAAAACCTGATTTCTTTCCAAGAAATAAATTTAAACCACAAATTAATTCAATTAATTAAATAAAGTAAAGGAAATTACAAGAACAATAAGCAATTAATATAATTATACCATTGTATAGAAACCCCTAACCCAAGAACAGAGGTAGATCTAATTGCCTTTGAAAATGGAGACCGAGGAAGATTATATCGGGTCCTCATGATCCAAGATCCATATGAAACACAAAAAAACTCTATATAACCACTTATATATGAAATCCAAATCTCCTAAAGGTTCTAATGAGATAAGGGGAAGAGAGGTATGGTAATGTTTTAAGAAAGGAAGAGGAAACCACATAAAAACCCAAACATACATTGAGAATTCGTTCAATAACGAAGGTAAATCACTAAGAATCCCAAGGGATAGGCCTCTAGATCACTGATTAAGGATTATGTTGAGCCTAAATGAGATAAGAGGATGATTAGGCATAAAAAAACCAAGGAAAAAAGGATAAAAACCAATATTTTAAAGGTTTATATTTCCATGTATTGTTAAAAAAATAGTGTTCCAACCATGTATAAATATTGTCTCTTTAAAAAGATAAGACACGTGGTCTCTTGGGATATGTCACATGGTTTGGTAAAACTCTTCAACCCCCTTGGAAATACACTGAGACCCCACATGACTTTCCCTAGAGGACTACATGGATTCTTTGGATGTTACCAATGTCACATTCATGATTTTATTTTGAAGTATTAATTTGTCTATTTATTGTCTAATATTGGTTTCTTAGTTTCCGCATGAGTTTTTTTAAATGTAATCTTTGGATAGGAATGTAGGGGGTACATATTCTATGCACAATTAAGAGAAACCGTGAACCATCCCAGGGAATAATGTGTTTCTTGGATAGTGGTAATATCTAGGCCGTACGACCAACTGCACGAGCATGCACCCTCCCCCAGGAAACTGTGTGACCTCATTTTTATTAGATAGATATGGATTCATAGATTCCTCATGGTTTGGAAAACCATACAGGCTAACTGTGTGACCTGTCTAGGTCATAAAAAATTAGAAAATTACTTCACTACCCTCTTCAGATCTAAAACCAAATCCACCCTAATCTGAGCCATATAGGATTTGTAGCCTTAGGAGCTTCATCTTATTCCTCTTGGACCACTTGAACTTCAATCATTTGGTGGTTTTGGTGTGGTAACTTCGGGAAATCATCAAGTAAGTCTCTTTCCTCTTGGTTTATTCTTTCTTCTAGGGTTTATCTTCCCCCTCTTTGAGTTATTATTTTCTAGTAGAGTATTTGACCTAAGAAGGGTTCAATATTTAGTTTTTGGGTGGAATCATGATGTTTGTAGTTTGATATTTTCTTTATTGGGTCTCTTAGTCGTAAGGATGTGGTTTTCCACCAGTTTCAGGAAGTTTCCAAGTGTAAGGTCAATGATTCAATGCTTTTACATTATTAGATGATTTTGATATGCTTTATTGGTTTCATAAATTTGTTGTATGGATTATTTTTGAAGTGTAAAATTTGTTTACAAAGTGATTTGAAGTGTGAATGTGTTGGAAGATGGTTTTATAAAATAAATTTATTGTGTTTCAAGTGCACCTCTTTGTTTTGATTGATAAATGTGTTCAATGGATTTTATGAAAGTTGAAAAATATTTTTTAAAGAGGTTTTGAGGTATATATATTATGAAAGTTGGTTTTCCAAAGGAAATGGTTTTTATTTAATGTGATATTCTTTATTATGTTTCTTAAACATGTTCTATGAATGGTGTAAGTAATGAGAAGAATGTTTGAAAATAGATTTGGTTTTCATATTTATTTGAAAGGGGATTTTCCTATGGAAATGGTTTTATTTCAGGTGTGATCTTCTTTTTATGTTTCCAAATGTGTTTTATAGATTGTGAACATGGTGTGAAATGTGTTTACAAATTGATTTGGTGTACGTGTGAATTTAAAAGAAGTTTTAATTATGTAAAATGGTTGTTTCGATGTGAGTTTTGATTGTTGGATGATCGTTATTGTGAAATAAGTGGCATTTCTTCTATAATCATGATGCTTGGAATGTGTATGTAAAAGTGATGATTTATGTGACATGTGAAATGAAAAATGAGAATAAAGGGAATCCATGGTATCTAGGTGGGTGAATTAGACCTATTATGCTAGTTAATTCAGTGGGTTCGAGGTCTTGTTTCTTTTAGTTGGATTAATGTTACAACAATAATTAAATATGTGATATGACCAGATATCACTGGATATTGGGTTGAATTACCCTACAGTAGATCATACATGAGGAATCTGTGAGTTTTTGTCTGATGAGTAGAGACCACTAGATCTTGTTATGAGATCCCCTCTAATGGAACGTTCTTGAGGATACTATGTATTTTGGTTGGATGAGCTTATCACCAAGGTACAAGGTTTATAGGGTCCCCCTAGTGTTAGTTACTTAGAGGGATTTTCTATGGTGTTCTCTTTTATTGTGATTCCTTTATGATGTGGGTATAGCCATCAATATACGATGGAACTTGTGTACATTTTTAATTTCAAATAAATCTTATTTTGAGAATGCGTTTTGTTAGAAATGTTTTCCTTAAAATTTTTTCTCAGAATTGTTTCAAATTCTCTTATGAAAATGTTCATGTTGATTTTTCTTCTTATGTTATGGTATGGAATCTTTCTTGGGGTGGAATCCTATTGGGATTTTAATCACACTCTACATACATCCTTGGGTGTATGTAGACTTTGTTATGTATTATCCTTGTAAAGGTAAGATGATCTGTGGTAGTGATGGTGGATCTGGTTTCTAGTGTTACACTTCTTGTAGGAGTTGGTGGTGGCGGTTTGAGGGTGATGACCCTCTCATTTCATGGAGATTTTTGAGTTGTGGTTTAGTTATTTTTCTTTCCATTATCGTATTTTGGTTTTGGTTAAAGTTTTAAAACATTGAATCTGTGAATTGTTGTATCCATTTTTGGTTATGGTGTTCGTTCATGTGATGCTTTATTTTTAGTATTATTATATCTTATGTATCATGGGTGAAATCATTCCCAATGGAGATTTTTTGATAAAGACCATGGGGATCAGGAATGCCTTTAGGGCCATGTATCAGAATGGGTTGGGTGTTAGTTTAGATGGAACCCTGGATTGTTTCTTGATAAGATTTCATGAGAGGAGGGTTTTCTATTTTTGGGTCAAGTTATTTGGAAATATTCTAGATAGACCGGTGCTAGGATTATCAGGGATTGAGGTTTAGGTTATGAGTGGGGTGTTTAGCTAACACGCCTCATGATGGGACTTGAATTTTTATGGGATATTGGGGAAAATTTGGTTTGGTTTCTCCTCTAGGTGAGATGTACAGGCTGTTGACTATATATGGACACCAGATGGAGATGAAGTGGTTTGTTATGTCTTGTTGTTCAGTTTTTTATCATTTTGTTCTGATTTGTGGAAGTGTTTGGTATTTTTTGTTGCTACTGTAAACTTTTCAAAGTGTTGTGTTGATGGTTGTAATAATTTATTTCTTATAGTTGTTGCTTTTTGTATAAAGATGCCTCCTTGGAGACCTCGTGTGTAGCTACACGAAGATTCCATAGAGAGTAATCCATCACCATTCGATCAAAGGCTAGTGGAATTCTTCTTTTGGGTTTTCCAAGATTTGAAAAAATGAGTAGGATTTGGTCCTTCCAAGGTTATAGAAGCCAAAATAGGTCTTGAAAAGGATAAATCTCCAGAGTTCCTCAAGAATAAACTCCCTTCTTTCTGGGGTGGAAAAGATCCACAAGAAGCTAAGGATTGTCTTGAGAAAATCGAGAGGATGTTTGAGTTTCCTAATACCCTAGAGCTAGTCAGGGTAAAGTGTACCTCATTCATGTGGGAAGGTCCTAGTCGGAAGTGGTGGGACGCAATGGTGAAAACTGATAAGAATGAAAAGATGGGCTAGAAGGATTTTAAGGTCATCTTTAATAAGATGTATTTCCCTGAGATCTTGGAATTCACCAAGTATTGAGAATTCTTGGATCTTAGTTAGGGGTATCGAACCATGATGGAATATGCTTACCACTTTTCAGAGCCAATTCGTTTCACACCTAAGGTAGTTTCCAATGAGTAGCCGAAGGTTCAAAAGTTTGATATAGGGTTGTGACTAGATATCAAATACTAGGTCTTATTATTCAAGTTGAAGATGTATGCTGAGGTGGTTGATCATTATTTGATGGTAGATATTGATTGTAGAGGAAAGTCTGGTTTCTATGGATCAATGTCAGTAGTGGGATTTGGTAGTGGAATCTTATCTGAGAAGAAGAGGAAGCGAGATGAGTTGGAGAAGAATAAAGGTAGTAGTTCATAACATCCTTCTCGATTGTATTTGTCTATGGCTTCTGAGGCTGGGTCTATTTTGTGCCAACAGTGTGGGAAGCCAGGGAACATGAAATTGACATGTTTATATCCACCTATACCTTTCCATAAGTATGGAGATATAGGGAACTTAACGTTTTCGTAAGGTTTTATGCCCATATCAGAGTAGTGCAGGGTCTGTAGCTTTCAAAGGTATGTCATCCTAGTTAGAACTATTTAGGACAATGGGTTCTTGGTTTTGAGGTTGTGGTGGAAGGATTGGATATTATTTTGGGAAGATCTAGTTTTGGGTAGAGCCGCATGTTAGGGGTTATTATCAGGGCCATGTTGAGATGAGGAATCTTCATGTTGTGGAGAGAGTGCCAAAGGAATCAGATATTAGTCCTATGATAGATCGAGGTACCATTCTTATTGCATCATCATTAGTTGTTGTTATGTTTGATACCATTGCCTTCATTTTTTTGTCCATCTCATGGATGTGTTAATGTTTTCAACTAATCTTATGCTTTAGATGGTTGAGTTAGTGGAGTTTCTTGGTAAGAAGTAGATCAGGGTTTTAGGTTTCCATCTTGTGAACTTACCATGTTAGGGGTTTAGATGGAATGGGATTTATTGGTTTTTTAAATGGACCTCTTTGATGTGATTCTTGTTATGGATTTGATGATGCGTTTTTAGGTGTACATTGATTACTATCGACGATAAGTAAGTTTTGTGGAAATTAATGAAATTACATAGGTTTTTCAAGGTGAATGGGATCCCTAGTTAGGAATTTATATACCCCCAATTCCATAATTGGTTAATATCATTTCACTGCTCATGTTGGCGGATGGTGATAGTGGTCCAGAAGCTAGATTACCTCCCGTAGTGGATGAGTTCCCAGAGGTGTGAGAAAAGGATTTATTAGGCTTTATCCTAGATAGAAACATGGATTTCACCATAAATTGGAACCAGGAACACTACAAATATATCTTTCCTCATATTATACATCCCCCACTGAGTTGATGGAGTTTATGTTACAACTAGATGATTTAGAATCTGAAGGATTCATTCACCCAAGTGTCACACCCTAGGCCACCCCAGTACTGTTTGTGAAAAAGTCCGATGGATCTCTCTAGTTGTGTATCAATTACCAGAAATTAAATAAGTAAAAAATGAAGAATATGTACCATTTTACTTATATTGAGGACCTTTTCAACTAGATTAAGGGGGAATGGTGGTTCTCCAAGATCTATTTTCACTTTGGGTATCCCTAAGTTATAGTTAGAGAAGAAGATATTATGAAAATAGACTTTCAGAATATGTATGTACATTTTGAATATTTTTATGCCTTTTAGATTGATGATGCTCCAATAGTTTTTATAGTATCATGAAAAACATGTTCCACTGGTATCTTGATTCCTTTATCATGATATTCATGGATGACATCATAGTCTACTCATGAATCAAAGAGGAGAATGAAAGATATTTTAGGATTGTGTTGGGAACTTTTTGGGATCATCGTATCTATGAAATATTTTACAAGTGAACCTTATGAATCACGGAGGTAAAGTTTTTGGGTCACATGATCTCAGAGAAGGGGGTTTTAGTGGACCCTGAGAAGACCGATGTAGTGATTTCATGGGAGTAGCTGAAGAAGGTTTTTGAGATTAGAATATTTTTGGGAATATCAGGTTATTACAGGTGGGATTTTTGGGATTTATCTCAGCTTTCTTCATCCATGACCATGATTAACCTGAAGGAGGTAAATATTGATTTGAACCCAAAATTTCAAGCATCCTTTGATGGGATTAAGTTCTGGTTGACCAAAACCTCTAATTTGATCTTTCCAGAATCTAGAAAGGAATATTTGGTCTACTATGATGCTTCTGGTATAGGTATGGGATGTGTGATAATACAGGATGACAATGTGGTGGCCCATGGTTCATTCCAACTCCTACAACATGAAAATAATTACCAAACCCATGACCTAGAGTTATAGTGGTTATGAATTCCTTGACGTCATGACATTATTATCTTTTTAGGGAGAAGTTTTCTATTTATTCTAATCATAATATCTTGGCCTATATATTCTCATAAAAAATACTTGATTTTGAGGTAACGTCGTTGAGTCAAGTACCTCTAGGGGTGTGATTTTGATATCATCTACAACCTAGAAAATAGAAATGTGGTTGTATATGACTTGAGCATGAGATTGTCAGTGCAAGAATTAAAGGAGTTCAATGATCAATGTAATTTGATGAGTATTTTTTAACAATTTCATCTCAAAACCATGAAGAATAGTTAAGGTGTGTTCTTAGAAAGTGTTTAGTTGAAACCTTCCCTTTTGTAGTTGATTTAGCAATAGAATATGAGTGACAAGATATTATAGCATTCTATGCAGTTACTAAATTGTGGGATGTTCTTTTTGAAAGGTCATTTTCTTCTAAAGGAGTTTTTTAATTAAAGAGTCACTTCATGGTTATATTGTTGTTACAGATGGTGGTGATGTGGGATAGCCACCAGTCACAGTGGGCCATTCATTATGGAACTTCCAAGATGTTTTATGATGTGCGTAGGAAATTTTTATGGCCAGGGATGTGGCATGATGTGGATAACTTTTTATCATGGGTTTATACATGAAAAAAGTAAACGTAGAGCACCAAAGGCCCTCTAGTTTGCTTTATCCACTAACAATTTCTACCTAGAAGTGGGATGAGGTCTCCATGAATTTTATTAATAGCTTACATTATATACCCCAAGGGTGGAATTCCATATGGGTAGTGATGGACCGTTTCAATAAATTATACCATTTCATCCTTATTATAGATTTATCCAAAGTGTATTATTTGGGATGGTTTTATGTTTAGGAGGTATTAAGGATTCACGGTGTGCCATTATTGATTATTTTGGATAGAGAGACTCATTTTACTTCACGGTTTTGGGAAGTCCTTCAGAAGGTAATGAGGTCCCAGATATAGTTGAGTGCAATATTCTATCCTCAAATGGATGGTCATACAGAGTGGGAAAATTAGAAATTGAATGACATGCTCAAGGCATTGTGTTGGATTTCAGAGGCTTGTGGGACAAAAATTTGGTATTGATTGAGTTTGTATATAATAATAGATACCAGTCCTCAATTTGAATGGATCCTTTTAGAGAACTTTATGATCGGTCGTGTCGGTTTCCTTTGTGTTGGGATAAGTTGGGCGAGATATTGTTGTTATGACTGAGCCTTTTGTAGGAAACAAAAGATAAAGTCAAGTTGATTATTTTATGTTTGTTTACAACATAAAGTCTTCATAAGTCTTACACTATTTTTAGGCTCCATGCTTTGTAATTATATATAGGTGAATGGGTTTTCCGGAAAGTGCACCTTATTTAGGTCATCTCTATTTTGGAAATCTTGGAAATCTAATGCCAATGTATGTTAGAACGTTTGAGATCACTGAGAGGGTTGGTAAGTTCGCATACCAGTTGTATTTTCCCTCTTAGTTGATGTAAATTCATGATGTTTTCCATGTCTCCAATTTTAAAAAGTATAATTTGGACCTATATAATATGATGAATTGGGAGGAGTTGGAGCTAGAGCCCGATTTGTCTGCGTTTGAGTGGCTAGTATAGATTACGGATTCTTTGAAGAAAGTGATTAGTAATAAGTCTATACCAATAGTTTTAGATCTTTGGAATCAAGGTGGTGATGAGAATAAATCTTGGGAGATAAATTGGTGGGTTGAAGAATAATATCCATTTTTTTTACTGATCAAACTTTGAGTTAACATTTCAGGAGAGGAAAGTTTTCATAGTGGGAAGAATTGTCACATTCGTGATTTTATTTTGAGGTATTAATTTATCTAATTTCTGTCGTATATTTGTTTCTTAGTTTCCTCAAGAGTTTTTGGTGAAAAATGGAATTTTTGGATTGGACAACAAGTGGCATATGGTTGGTGCACAATTAGTGGAAACCATGCGTTAACCCAGGGAAAATAGTGCGCCTCAGACAGTGGCACTGTCGAGGCCGCACAGTAAACCGCACAAGTGTGCACCATCCTCTAGGAAACCATGTAGCCCTCTTAACTTTGGGTTGAGAGGTAAGAAATATAACATACCAAGTTTTTTAAAAGAAAATACTATATTCAATAGCGTACATGATATGCCACATCAAGCTTAAACGAACAACTAAATTTTATTTTTTAAATGTTATCATTATAACCTAGAAATTAGAATGGAAGGTATTAATAGGGTTAATTTAATTATAAAAAATATGGTTTACATATTTATATATAACTATTTGAATAATTAATTATAAATTAATGTAAAACCCCTTTTAAAATAAAAGGAGATGTTTTTTTGAAAAACAATTTAAATGTGCACAAATATAGTAAACAGATCACTTTTATTGGATTATATTAAAGAAATATATATATATATATATAATATTCAATATAATATTTAAAATTCATGTTATGTGTTTTCTATACAAGATATAATAATAAATTCAATTTTAATCAAAAAAGAATTATTTTTGAAAAAAGACATTTTTGCCGCCGTTTCATGGTGAAATTGCCCTAAACCTAGTTTTGACACTTTTATAAATTTTATTTGATAAAATAAAATTATTATTTAAAATAACAGTATCAAAATTTACTTTGGTTGATTTATGGTATTTTTTTTGATAAGTTTTACGTTTGGAAAAATAGTGAAAAAATAATGCATTTTAATTGAAAATTACCATTTCATCAAATTTATTTATAATGTTAAATTATATTTTTGAATGGTTTTAAAGAATAATTAGATCATTTTTTATCATTTAATACTATTTAGTTAATTTTAATCAATTTCATATTTATATTGGATATACAAACTTTGTGAACTTTTGAACGTTTTTACTTTAAAAACCAGTTTTCTCGTTCCGTCAATGGGGTTGATTTTTAATAAATTTATGAAATTTATGTGATTGAAATTTTGAAGAAATTATTTCATATTTATAATAATAAGTTTGAAATTTATTAAATATGTCCCTTTTATTTTTGGATAATATAAATATTAACTTTAGTAATATTTTTTTTATCACCATGGTTAAGGGTAAATCTGGTAATTAAGGGTAAAAATAATATTATAAATATTATAAAATTACCCTTACACTTTTCCTAATTTTTTTGGATGAATATTTTTTTTCCATTTTTTATTAAAGTATTAGTTATGAGGACATTTTTTCCTTTTTAATGAGAATATAACCTTGAAAATATTATATTTAAATGAAAGTCAATTTTTTCATACTTTTTTTTAGTATGAAAAATATTTTTAATATTGAGTTATATAAGGGATTTGTTTGAATATAAATGTTGATTTGAAAGATAATATATATATATATATATATATATATTAATCATGGTAATTTATTTATAATTTTTAGTATATAAATAATTATCTTAAAGCCTTACACAATGATGACCAGGTAATTATTTAATTAAAGGAAATACCATAAAAATAACATTAAAAATATTAAAATATATATAATTTGAGAGAATTAATATCATAAACGATTTTTTGGGATGAATTTGACATTTTAGTGATGATTTATGTGAGTTTTTTCGAAGATATCCTATTGTTACAATATTTTTAAAAATTATAGTAACGAATAATTTCAAAATTGACATAAATGGTATTTTAAAAAAATAATATTTTATTAAATGATATAAAATTCATAAAAATCTAATATAATGCAAAGTTATTGGTATAAGTATTAAAATTTAGTAAATGGATCATTTATTGGTCTTTTTTTTCATTTTATAGTAATTATATTGACCATCAAATTGTAAATTACATGATATCACGATAAGAGTTAAAATGGTTAATTAAGGGTTAAAATCAAACGACAAGGATTAAAAATATAATCAAAACTTGTATAATTTTCATTTTATGAATGGATTTAGATCCATTATCTTCCTATATTCTAAATAATTCAGTTTAGATTCATTTGGGAAAGAAAATTAATTTATATTAATTTAATAATTTTAAGAATTCCAAGAGTGTCCCTCCCCTCTTCTATAAAAGGGAACCCTTTATTTTATTTTATTAAAACTCAAAAACCTATTTAGTTCATAAAATATATACCCAAAAACCTTCCTAGAATCCATACCCATTTTCTAAATCCATTAGTTTATATAGAAAACCCTATGTAGAGGTGTTAAGGTGTTAATACAAAGAGACTGTCTGCAGGAAAGGTATTGTTTTTAATTAAGTGTTTCAGTTTTGTTTCATCTTACACTTCCTTAAGATTTATTCAAACATGAAGAAATAAAAAATATTACAATAAATATACTAATATGTTATTATTTTAATATCATCACCTAAATCCATCTACAATTCCATCAAATGGGAAATGAATTATTCATTCATGTGTACGATGGTCTACGACCTCACAAACCGATATAATTCATTTTCCATCGATGTATATCATGACTGGTTACTATCATGGATTTAATGGTTATATATGATATTAGTGACATATTTATAATTATTAATGTATAATATATCATTTACATTCTTACCTTTCTATGCACATTAAAATGATAACTTCGTTCGTGCATATGTGTGAACTATCACCTCCATGAATCGATGTGATTCGTTTTTCATCCCCACATCACATGAATGATATATATAGGTATATTTAAATAAATAATATGATATTAATTATATTATTATCATTCATAAAAGATAAAATAATACTTACTTTATTTCCATAGTGATCATTGAAAATTGGAAATGTTACTCATGCGTACGTACTGCTAACCATCTCCATTATTATAGAATAATTAATTTTTCATATCCATATGTAATGGATGAATTTAAAAGTATAATTTATGTATAAAAGTTATTATTATTTAAATAATATTATTCTGGAGATGATGGAATTATGAACATTTTGACTATAGACATCATAACAAAGTCACTTTGGACTCATGTACTGAATATCATCAAAACATCTGATGTGAACTTTAAAAAATAAGTAATTGTTATAACATAGTAATAAGTGATATAAAAGGAAAAATAAACTTTAAAAGGTTATAAATAAATTAAATAGTTAACATAAAAGTATTATTCATGAATATAAATAAAATATGTGATGAATCAGACTCAAGGAAAGAGATTTCTTCTCAATCTCCTTTCATTGAGACATTTCTTCATGATATGCATGTTTATTATTTTATAGTGTATATATAGACCATTTTAAATTCCAAACCCATATTATATATATTATCATGTTATTTAATGTTTTTTTAAATTTTCTTCTTTCATGTAGATTATGATTTAAATGTTCAAAGTGGTATGAGACACTTTGAATGTTTAAAAATTTAATTATCAAATATTTTTCTCCATGTCAATATTATTGATATTATTTTAAATATATATTATATTGATATAAAATTATTATAAAGGAAATTTTATGTCTATTTTTAATTTCATTAAAATGTTTTCATGAAGAATATTTTTACATGTATTTATACGGAACTCTTTGACAAATGATAAAAGGAATGTTATATTCTTAAATTGCACAATGACAATGAATTTTTCTGCTATTGTGAATATTATTTAATTTCTAGATTAGTTTGAAAGATTACATGTTTTATTAAATAAAAATATTTATTTTTTGGGTATTTTTGTTTCGAAAATGGGTTTTAAAAAAAGGGTTCTTTTGTGTTAAAAATGGTTTTATAAAAGAAAATGGTATTTTGACATCTAAAAGTGTTTTTCACAAGCGTTTAAAAGAGTTTTCAAGGGTTTTATTCACTATTTATACCATGTAAATTATATAAAAATTGTTGAGCCCCATTATAGCTCATAGGTGAACCTGATATAGTTTATACACAAGGTTGATCCCCATTTTATCTCATGAAAAATTGGTGAGCCCGATATTACTTATAAGATGGGTGCACCTCATTATAGCTCTACAATGAATTGAGAAATATAGATATGGAGTTTGACCATATGGTTATTGTATTTGTAAGGGTAAAAGTAATTTTGATATGATAATGATTTCCAAAGGAATCTACGTGATTTTTTTATGCTTGCTAATGATTTTGTAAGAAAATATTTTTAATGGATTTCTGTGTTTTCACTGGATTAACGATTTACATTATTTATGTACCTTAGTGAAATTTTTTCCCTAAAATGTATTTCATAGGGTTTAAGGAATAGTAGGGATAAGGACAAGTTCAAAGGGATAATTGTGAAGATTTTTTGTAAATATAAGTCATGTTTTATTTTTAAATAGTTTTATATTGTGAAAAAATGGGTTCTGAGTATAAGTGTCCACTTGTAATATATGGGTTTACTTTATAAGATTTTGTCATAATTATCTAAAAATATATACTTAAAATATCCTCAAATTTGAATTATAGTTGAAAAACACTAGAATAAGTTATTTTTAAGGCGGGGTCCTTATAGTAGGTAACGACAGATAGTATATACAACTTTATAGATTAGGATGTCTTCTTAAGAGTTATGGGTATCATCATGGGTTTATAATTTTTAGGTTGATCAAAATTTTAGTGTCTTATAAAACCATTTTGAGGCTTTAAGTTATGAAATTTTTAGGTGAATAACGGTATTTTTAGAGACATTTATTTTTTTGGTAATTGTGGGTTATTACTTTTTGGGGTGAAAAATGAAAAGTATGAAATAAAATTTTAGGTTAAAACATTTTATGGTTATTTTTGATGAATTTGTTATATTTTGGGAATATTATAAAAATTATATAGTTATAGAAAAAGGATAACTTACAAGATGGGTGACAACCCACCACATCTGGTAAGGCTGTGGGAATCAAACCCACAACCAGAGGGCAATAAGGGTTCATCACCTACCAATGGCCTATGTAAAGTCTCATTTAGTATGAATTTTTTCTTTTTAGTTAAATGATTTTATGGATTAAGAATAATTTTATTTTTTGAAAATATGTTTTATCAAATATATATCCTTCCAATTGGGAAATTATTTGGTGATTAAGTGATTAATGTTGTTTCAGAATATGTTTGTTATTTTAAAAATACTATAAGATTAAGGTAAATACAATATTATGGGATTTTATTTGAAGAGTAATGGTTTAATTATATTTTGTAAGAAACTATGATTTTATTGTACATTTATGGAGATTTAGTTTATTTATGAAATAGTTAGCGTATCTTGAATATTATTAGGTAAATTAATTTTTGGTATAAGACTTCATGAGTAATTGAAATTATTTGGAGATAAATGTTAAAATTTATCTTAAAGGACTATGTGATCATATCCTTTTGATTTTTTGGTTTCAATATTTGTTTATAATATTTTTCAATAATTTGAAGGATATTTATTTATTGAGTGGACTATGTTGAACTTTTGGTATTACTATTAAATTATAGATATTGAAATATTTTTTAGTCATATAATGTTTATTATTTTTGGGGAATTATCTTATCTTATACTAAACTTTTTTCGTTTGGTTAATCTCTAATTAATGGAGAAATATATAATTATTCTTTTTTGAATTATGTGATTCTCTAGAAGTTGATTCTTGTGCTTCAGGTGTGGAAAATTCATCTTGAGTACTCATCATTTGGAGAAAAAGATGAGGTTTTGGTGAAAATTGATTAAAGAATGAAACTATACTTTTCAAGTAACTATGTTTCTTTATGATATTATTCCAAGTATTAAAATAATTCATCAACTATATAAAAAGGATTTTGGAACAAAAACATTATCAGTTTACTTTTCACACTAATAAATCAATGACCTTTTAACCCATCACATATTTATGGTTTTGTGATATTTAACATTATCATGATCATGTTATATATCACTATCAATCATAAATTCAAAGATATTTTTTCTTTCATTTTTTTGTTTTCCTACATGGAATCCTAATATGTATTATCTCGAGTGACCTTCGTACTTCCCTTTATTTCTATTAAAGTGGACGTTTTATTAATCTTTTTTTTCAATGTGGGATTTCAATAAAGGTATTTTGAAAAGTAAAAAATTATAAAATGAGCCCAAATTCAAAATTTCAAGGAAGAAATTTCCAAAGTGTGGGGGGAGAAGGTAACATCCTAAGTTTTTAAAAAGTAAATACTATGTTTGATAACGTACATAATACGCTACATCGAGCTTAAAAAAACAACTAGATATTATTATTTAAATGTTATTATCATAACCTATCTGTTATAATGAAGGGTATGAATATTTTTAATAGAATTATGAAAATTTATTTTACACATGTATATATAATTTTTTAAAAAATTAATTATAAATGAATGTAAACTCTGTTTTAAAATAAAAGGAGGTGTTTTTATGAAAAAATATTTAAATGTGCACAATCATATTAAAAAAATAACTATTATTGGTTTATATTAATAATATATATATATATTATATTAAATAAAATATTTAACATTCATTTTATTTTTTTATAGACTTGGTATAATAACAAATTCAATTTTATGCATAAAAAAAGTATTTTTAAAAAAGGTAGTTCTGCCGCCTTTTGATGGAGGGTTTATCCTAAATCTAGTTTTGAAAATTTTATAAATTATATTAAAAAAACGTATTATTTTAAATCAGATTATAAAAATTTATTTTGGTTGAATGTTTGGTATTTTTATGATAAGTTCCAAGTTTTGATAAAAAGTGAAAAAATAATGTGTTTTAATTGAAAAATACATTTTTATAAAATTTATTTATAGTGTTACATTATATTTTTAATGGTTTGAAACTATTATTATGTATTTTGTTTATAATGTAATCCAATTGAGGTAATTTGAATCAGTTTCAAATTAAAATTGGATATAAAAACATTGTGAACTTTTGAAAGTTTTTACTTTAAAAACCCATTTTCTCGTTCGACCAATATGATTAATTTTTAGCTAATTTATTGAATTTATGTGTTTGGAATTTTAAAATATATATTTCATATATATAATATTAATATAAAAATTTATTAAATAAGTTTCTTTTATTTTTTTACATTATGAATAATACCTTTAGTAATATTTTTATTACCACGGTTAAGGGTAAATCGGGTAATTAAGGGTAAAAATAATATTATAAATACTATAAAATAACCCCAAAACTTTTCATAATTTTATTAGATGATTATTTTTTATTCCTCATAATTAAAGGATA
The DNA here is from genome assembly GCA_963277665.1 of Viscum album. NCBI lineage: Eukaryota > Viridiplantae > Streptophyta > Magnoliopsida > Santalales > Viscaceae > Viscum > Viscum album. Next base: position 1,194,300,216 of record OY728152.1, on the reverse strand, counting down.
GGTTATGAGACCATTTATTGAATTTTGAGTGAGAATATAACCTTTATAATATTATATTCAAAGGAAAGTCAATTCTGTCATACTTTTGTTTATAATAAGAGAAATATTTTTAATATGGATTTATATAAGGGATATGTTTTACTATAAATAGTAATTTCAATTATAAATTATATTTGTATCATGGTAATTTATTTTTAATTTTTAGGAAATTAATAACTACCTTAAAGGCTTATGCAATGACGATGTTGTATTTGTTTAATGAAGGGAAATATCAAATAAATGATATTAAAAATATTAAAATAAAAATAATTTGAGAGAATTAATGTCATAAAATAATTTTATGGATTAATTTTTCATTTTAGTGATGATATAATAGTTTCCTTTAAAACATATCATGTTTTTATGATATTTTTTAAAAGTCAAGTAATGAATAGTGTTAAAATTGACATAAATGGTATTTTAAAACAAATAATATTTTATTAAATGACATAACATTAATAAAAATATAAAATTAAGATAAATTACAGTAATAAGTCTTAAAATTTCATAAATCACACATTTATTGGTCTTTTTTCATTTTATTGTAATTACATTAACCTTAAAAGTGTAAATTACATGATTTCACGATAAGAGTTAAAATGGCTAGTTAAGGGTTAAAACAAAAAAACATGGATTAAAAAAACAATCCAAACTTTCATAATTTTCATTTTATGAATTTATTTATATCTCTTAAAACCATATATTATAAATAAATCAGTTTTTATCCATTTGGAATATAAAATTGATTTATATTAATTTAATAATTTGAAGAAATCCAGGAGTGCCCTCCACTCTCCTATAAAAGGGAACCCATTATTATATTTTATTCACACTCCAAAAACTATTTTTTGGAGAATATATAGAAATATACCTTTATATAATCCTAACCCACATTTTATATCCCTTCTTTTGGGTATAAAACCCTCTTTAGAGGTGTTATGGTGTAAATCAAAGGAGACTGTCTGAAGGAAATGCACCTTTTTTAGTTCAGTATTTTTGATTTTTTTGTTCTTACACTTACTTAAATATTATTAAACCATGATAATATATTAAATCTAGTATCATAAATATAATTATATGTTATTATGTTAATATCATCACCTAAATCCATCTCTAATTCCATTAAATGGGAAATTAATTATTTGTCCGTGTGTACGACAGATTACCACCTGCAAACCAGTCCACTTCATTTTTCATAAACATATATAAATACTAGTTATAATTATGGAATTAATGTTTATATATGATATTAATGACATAATTATAATTATTAATGAATAATATATCACTTATGTTCTTACTTTTCCATGAATATAAAAATGACAATGTCGTTCGTGCGTATGTGTGGACTATCACCTCCACCAAGCGATGAGATTCGTTTTTCGTACACACATGACATGAATGATATATATTGGTATATTTAAATTAATAATATTATATTAATTTTATTATTAAAATTATTTAAATAAAAAATAATAATTACCTTATTTCCATAATGATTGTTGAGAAATGAAAATTTTACACATGTGTACGTACGACTTATCGTCTCCATGATTGTAAAAGAATTAATTTTTCATATATATATATAATGGATGGATTTAAAAGTATAAATTATGTATAAAATTGATTATTATTTCACAAATATTATTCTGCAGATGATGTAATTATGACCATTTTGAATATAGATATCACATCAAAGTCATTTTGGACTAATGTACCAAATATTATCAAGACATCCAACATGAATTTGAAAAATTTAGTAATTATTATAACATGGTAATAAGTGATATAAAATTAAAAATAAACTTGAAATGTTTCTCAAGAAATTAAACTATTAACATAAGTTTATTATTCGGGAAGATGCCGATAATATGTGATGAATCAGACTCAGGGTAATAGATTTCATCTCAATCACCTTTCATTGAGACATTTCTTGATGATATACACCTTTATTCTTTTATAAAGTGTTTATTAATCCCATATGACTTTGCATATCCATATTATATCTATTATCGTATTATTTAATGTTTGTTAAATGTTATTATTTCATTTATTTTATGATTAAAATGTTCGAAGTGTTATGTGACACTTTGAATGTTTTGATATTTTAGTACAAAATTTTTTCCCATGTCAATGTTATTGATATTATTTTACATATTTACATATATGGATATAAAATAATTATAAATGAAATTTTATGTCTATTTTTAACTTCATTAAAAGTTTTTCAAAATGAATATATTTACATGTTTTTATATGGAACGTTTTGATAAATGACAAAAGAAATGTTCTATTCTTAAAGTACACAATGACAAAAAATTATTCCACCATAGTGAAAATTATTTAATATCTAGATTCCTTTTCAATATTAAATGTGTTATTAAACTAAAATCATTATTTTTTCTGGGTATTTTGGTATTGAAAATGGTTTTTTAAAGAAAAGGGTGTTTTAGTGTTAACAATGGGTTTATAAAATAAAATGGTATTTTGATATCTAAAAGTGTTTTTATCATGGGTTTAAAAGATTATTCAAGGGTTTTATTTATAATTTTATCTTTGGGAATTATATTAAAAGGGTTAATCCCCATTATCATTCATGGGTGATTCCTGTATAGCTTATAAGAAAGGTTAATTCTTATTATATCTCATGAAAATTGGGTGAGCCTGATATAACTTATATGATGGGTGAGCCCCATTATAGATCTCCAATTAATTGGGTACTCTAGAGATAGAATTTGACTATATTGTTATTCCATTTGTAAGGGTGAATGTAAGAGTGATATTCTAATGATTTCTCAAGGAACCTATGTGATTTTTCTATGCTTTCTAATGAGATTTTAAGAAAAGGTTTTTAATGTGTTTCCATATTTTCAATGGACTAACGATTTATTTTATTTTTGTCCATTAGTGATATTTTTGTTCTCATACCAAGTTTTAAAATGTTTTTCAAAGTGTTTAAGGAAGAATATTGATAAATATTATATCAATGGGATAATTTTAAATGTTTTTTTTATAAAGGGAAATCATTCTTTATTTTTAAAATGTTTTATATTGTCAAAAAATTGAGAATGAGTATAAGTGTTCACTTGTAATGTATGGATTTAATTTTTAAGAGTTTGTGATAATTATCTAAAACTTTAAACTAATAAGATCCTATAATGTGAAATCTAGTTCAGGAAAACTATAATAAGTTATGTTTAATATTTGTTCCTTACACATATGGTTCCCACACAGTTTGGAAAACAGTTTGGGAAAACCATGTGACCTTTCAAGGTCATAAAAAATTAGAAAATTAACTCTCTAACCTCTTAGTATTTAACACAAAATCAACCCTTATCCAATCCATAAAGTATTTTTAGCCTTGGGAGTTTCCTGTTATCCCACTTGGACCTCTTTAAATCCAATATTTGGGTGTTATTAGTGTGGGAACTTCAAGAAATCATTAATTAAGTATATTTTAAATTGGTTTATTCTTTATTCTAGGGTTCATTTCACTACCTATTTGGTTTATTTTTTTTAGTGAGGTGTTTGATATAATAAGGGTTCAATATTGTGTTGTTGGGTGGGATCATGATGTTTTTGGTTTGATGTTTCCTTTATTGGGTCTCTTGGTGGTGTGGTTGTGGTTTTCCACCGGGTTTTGGAATTTTACAAGTGCATGGTAAGTGATTTCATGATTTTACATTATTATATGATTTTGATACAATTAATTGGTTTCATAAATATGTTCTATAAATTATGTGTGTGGTGAGAAATGTGTTTTCAAATTGATTTGAATCACATGTTTGCTATAATATGGTTTTCTAAAAAAAGTTCATTGTGTTTCATTTGTGCCTATTTGTTGTGCTTTATAAATATGTTTAATTGATTGTGTAAAAGGTTCTAATTATATTTTGAAGTGGTTTTGATCAACATTTGTATGAAAGTTGTTTTCCAAAGGAAATGGGGTTTGTTTTGTGTGATATTATTTTTTATGTTTCCTAAACATGTTCTATGAATGGTGAAAGTAACGCGAATCATATTTTCAAATGGATTTAGTGTGTGTATGGATTTAAAAGGGGATTTTCCTATAGATATGGTTGGATTTCATGTGTTCTATTCTTGTTATGTTTCCAAATGGGTTTTATAAATTATGCATGTGGTGTGAAATGTGTTTCTAAATGTATTTAGTGTGCGTGTGAATTTGAACATGGTTTTGATTATGGAAAATGGCGGTTTCCAGGTGAGTTTTGGTTGTTAGATGATCGTGCATATAAAAGAAGTGGAATTTCATGTTTTATCATGATTTTTGACATATGTATGTGAAAGTGATGATTTATGTGACATGTGAAATCTAAATTGAGAAAAAAGAGAATCCTGAGTATCTAGGTGGGTGAACAAGAACTAGTTGCTAGTTGATTTGGGGTGGTCGATGACCGGTTTCTTCTAAATGGATTGACATTACAACACTAACTAAACATGTGATATTATTGGATATCACTAGAACTTGGGATTAATTTCCCTCTAGTGGCACATGCATGAGGATGCTGTGGGTTTTGTCTTATGATTCGATGACACTAGACCTTGGGATGAGATCCCCTTTAGTGGCTCGAGCATGAGGATGTTGTGGGTTTTGGTTAGAGGAGATTATCACCAAGGTATGAGGTTTATAGGGTCCCACTAGTTCTAGTTACCTGTAGGGATTTAACATGGTGGTATCATGTATTATTATGACTTTGTGAAGTGGAGCTAGCCCTCAGTATACAGTGAAAGTTGTGTACATTTTTAATTTCAAAGTGTGATTATTTTGAGAAAGTATTTTCTTAGAAATGTTTTTCTTAAATTTTATCTTATAATATTTTCAAATATTATTATGAAAATGTTCATGTTTATTTTTCATCTAATTTTATGGATTGGAATATTTCTTTTGGTGGCATCCCACTGGGCTTTGGCTCACACCCTAAATACACCATTGGGTGTATGTATACTTTGTTATGTATGAACAAGTTAAAGGAAAGATGTTCCATGATGGTGATGGTGGATAAGGTTTCTAGTGTTACACTTCTTACAAGATTTAGTGGCAGTGGCTTGAGGGTGGTGTACCTCTCTTTGAATGGATATTTTTAAGTTTTAGTTTAGTTTTTTCACTTTCTGTTGTGGTATTTTCATTTTGGTTAAAGTGGTAAAACATTGAATCTAATAATTATTATATCCATTTTTCGTTATAAAATTCAGTCATGTGATGTTTTATTTTCAATAATTATCTCGCTCATGTATGATGGGTGAAATCAATCTCAAAGGTGCAATGTTGATACCTAAACACTAGTTTCCAGCCCATAGGGATCAGGAACTCCCTTCAGAACATGTCTCGGGCTGGGTCAGGTGTCGATTCAGATTAAACCCGGATTGGTTTATGACACTCAAACCATGAAATCCCCCAATATTAAAATAGAGTTCCAAACAACATGGTTTTCCCATAGTTAGTACTAACCGTACACCAATCATGCGCATGACCTGTGTCCTAAAAATATCCATTTTCAACCATCATTTTCTTTAAAAATCAAGAATGAATTTAAAGAAAAAACAAGATTAAATTAAATAATTTATTATATTTAGTGGGTTTTATAACTATGGCATGAAATTTTTTTCTTGACGTATGTGTAAAAATATACATTCCTTTTTACCTTTGTAAAAAGTGTTGAAGGAGGAACTTTAAAAGTGTATTTTTTAATATAAATTCCTTTACCTTAAGTCCGACTCATCAGGTAAGTTATTTATCATCATGATTAATAAAATTAGGTTAATTATTTATTTTCTTAAGAAATTTTTTATGTTTATTATTCCTTTTAATTCACTTATTACCATGTTATATATAGTTACTTAATCATTTAAGTTCACGTCAGATGTTTTGACAATATTCGAAATGTAATTCCAAAATGACTTTGGTAGATTGAATATGGTCGAAGAGTTTATCATTTTATAATATAAATAATAATATTAATGGAATAATTATCAAATTTATACATCAATTTTACTTTTTAACATTACCATTAAATATAGTTATGAAAAATTAATTATGATAGAATCATGGAGATAGTGGGTTATATGTACACATGAGTAACATTTCTATTTTTCAAAAATAATTAAGGAAAGTGGGTAAGTATAATTTTATTTTTAAATAATTATTAAAATTTCATAAATATCATATTAATTATTTAAATATACTTATATATATCATCCATGTGATTTGGTAATGAAAAATGAATCAGATCGCTTCATAGAGGTGGTAGTCCACACATATGCACAAACAACATTATCAATTTATAGTGAAAGGAAAGTTAAGAAGTTAAATGATATATTATATTTTAATAAGGATAAATATTTCATAGATATCTTATATAAATATGAATTACATCAATATAATACATCCATGAGAGATGTTGATAGAAAACAAAATGCATCGGTTTATGAGGCGGCAATCTGCTGTGCACACGAACGATGGTTTCATTTCCCAATTGATGGAAAAGGATATTAATATTGGTTATTATATTAACACGATAACATATAATTACATTGAATATACTTTTGTTGTTATTTTATCATGGTTGAATAATATTTTATGTAGTTGGAATAAGAAATAAAACTAAAACACTTGACTTAAAAAGATACTTTTTCTTTAAACAAACTCCTTTTCTTAACACCTTAAGAACACTAAAGTTGGTGTTATGCCAAAAAAATACCTATTTAATTTGGGGAGGGATTATAAAATGTGATTTGGGTAGTTATTGGATGAAATAAATGGGATTTTAATTGTGAATAAATGAGAATAATTGGTGCCCTTTTATAAGAGATGAGAGGGGAACTCTTGGTTTTTTACAAAATATTAAATTAATATAAATTAATTTTTAATTAAAAATATCTACAAACTGATTTATCTAGAATATATTCTGATTTTAAGTCAAAATAATCTTATCCAATATTTCTTTGGATAATTTTAGGCCACATTTTTACCCTTATAATTTGGTTTTAACACCTCATTAATCATTTTTAAACTTACCACGACAACAAGGTTTTTACTCTTTGAGGGTCAATAAATTTACTATAAATGGTAAATATTACCATAAATATATAATGGTGGATATTATAAACCATATCCAAATCACTTGTATGAATATAATTTTTTTTATAAATTTTATATCATTTAAGAAAATATTATTTATTACAATATATCTTTAATGTTAATTTTATAACTATTCATTAATTTGATTTTAATAACATTAATAAAATAATTAAAATCAAGTTTTTTTAATAAATCACTAAAATTTCATTTTAACATAAAATATTCTTTTATCAAATTAATTATATCAAATTATATATTTTTTTAATATTTTTAATATCATTTATTTGAATTTTCCATTAATTAAATAAGTATAGTGTCAGCGTTGTGTAAGTATTTAAAGTAATCAATTTTCACTAAAAATTAAATATAAATTACCAATATGAAGATAAATATTTTATATTTAAAATTTTTATTTATAATAAAATATATCCCTTAGTTATCTCCTTGATAAAAAAATTATTTTTATGATAACCAAGAGTGTGACATTATTTAACTTTCTTCAAGTAAAATATTATAAGAGTCATAATCTCATCAAAATGGTGAAAAAATTCCATACAACCGATTTTTTCATGAGAATTTTGGAAGTGTAATCATCAAAGAAAATTAAGGCATGTTTTGGGGTCATTTTATAGTCCTTATCATTTTATTTTTAACCCTTAATTACACGATTTACCCTTTACCATAAGAACAAAAATTACTATATTTACTATTAATTTTGGATAAAAATAACAGGGTTATATTTAATGAATTTGGACCTCCTAATTATAAGTATATAATCAATTTTTTAATATTTAAAACTTATAATTGGTAGAATTTTATTTAAAACTAAACCCGCAAAATGCAACGAAAAATAGTTTTTCACAAAAATGTCCTTTTCAAATATAAAATGTTTCTATAATAAATTCAAATATAAAATTAATTTTAAAAGCCATACTTGGATAATTTTGAATCAAAAGGAACTACTGAAATTTTAATACTAATACAAAATATAATTTTACTTTTTAAATAATTTAAAATAAAATTTGGTTTTCAATAAAAATAAATATTTTTCCCTATTCATTGAAAAATCAATATTTTATGAAAATTCTCAAAAATTATACCTAAAATATTTTTTAGAATATGAATTAAAAAATTAAATTAATTTTTTCAAATAAAGTTTCCAAATATTTTATAAATTAATTTTAATATTCACTTATAAAAAGAAAGAACAACCATTTTTAACGAAATTATATTTTTAAAGAATAAAATAACTATTAAAAATTAAGTGATTATTTTATAAAAATCTACCAATTAATTTATATTGAGTAGTACCTTTATATTTATTTCCTACATAATTTATTCCTATCTATAACCAATTATTTAATAAGTTATTTATAGTAGTCACATTTAAATAATAATAATTTTTTATTCATTTAAGCTTGGTGTTGCGTATCTTGTACACTATAGAATATAATATTTCATTTAAAATATTAGGACATTAAACCCACTATATTATTATATGTTTTCTATTTCAAAGTGTTAGGATTTTCTTGAGGGCGGTATTAGGTAATGTTAGTTTAGGCATGAGGTGAAAAAGTTAGGAGTAGGAAGATTCACGTGTTAGTATTTTCCTTTGGTGGTTTTGGATAATTTATTATTGCTTATGAAATAACCATGAATATTTTCATTTAATTAATATTGGAGTTAGTTTATAGTGATTTTTGTGGTTAGTTTTAAATAAGTAAGGATAATTCCTCCAATAATTGATATTTTATACCCTTAGTGACAATTTACACCCCATAACCTATCGAATGTAGACATTAAGGGTTACTCTGGATCTCGTTTCCCACTCAAGATAAGTCATAAAAAGATCATGAAATAATAAAATTTATTGTTCCATGGAATAATGAAATTGGTTAGGCCCATTCTCAATAATGTGTTTTATCATTTTTTTATATAAAATCCTTAGAACTAGATAAAGAAACCTCAGATTCTTCATAGAGTGGATCATTTCACATATAATTTTGAATTAAATAATAACTAAAATTACATCTTATTAATAATTGTTTCATCAATTTTGATTAATTCGTTAGTCACTATCATGGTATCGTCATTATAGTGAAGTATCCAAAGTAGAATTCTTCTATTTTTATCTAGACTTTCTACACAAATCTCAAAATGTCATTATTGGTGTTTAGAGTGCTAGTATGAGAACCAATTATGTTTCATTATTCTCCATTGATCACAACAAGAAATTTTATCTTTTTATATTAGTCTTGAGATGGAGGAGAAAGATAATTTCCCATTTTTTAAGGCATTCTTGAGATGTTCTCTATAGGGCATTGAGATAATTATCTGGGATAATCTTTTATGTGCACAATTATTTGTATCCTCTAAAATTATATAATTCAAATTGTATAGTTTTTTTAATAGTTAAAAACTTTACATATACCATTAAATAATTTTTTATCCTAAAAAAACCCCATTTTAAATAACAATAATAGTATTATTATTATTATATTCCATGTCATGTGCGAATACATAGATATTAAAATATCATCTCTTAAATAAATAAATCTATATTTATTTAAATAATATTAAACAAAATATATCATTTCCATCATAACCTTAACTCATCCCATAAATCCTCCTAAACATTTATCAAATATTGAATTGTAAATATTTATTTAAATATATAATTATCATTATATTACTCATTAAATGAAAAAACAATATATTCAAGAACTAAAAATTAAATATTTATTTAATATTGAACTCACATATAGTATAACTTAAATAACTGCTTATTTAATTTATATGATCAAACCGACTAGAATAATTGTTAAACTGTAATTTGAGAATTATATTTATTCTAAATATCAAATTCAAATAGAATTTAACTGATATTCTAGATACACTTAGTGTGTAACCATCTAGGCCTCTTTATCAGTTGCTTATGCGACCTGGCCTGAAGTCCAGAAACATGTCAATTCAACCATAGAGAAATATTTTAATGTACCAATAATAAAAACCTCATACAAACAATTATTGTGTAATATAATCCCTTTATCTCAATATATCATCAACAAGGTTTCATATTTGTTTCATTAACCTATATACTTGATATATATTTATTTAATTGCCTAAAATAAACTCATTGATAAACTACCATGGCTATATACTTAATTAAACTATTACATTTTAATCAATGGTTTCTATAAATCTAATTCTATAAGCATGGAAGGAAAAATCATTTTTGACTTATTCAATTAATATCACATCACTTATGGAACACCCACTCTATCCTACTCTTCCGTAGGAATATTCCATCATGAAGTTTTACATATATCAAAGCACACAATTCATGATATAAATAAATAATAATATAATGTCTAAGGACCAATATGCATGTCTGTAGATAGGAATATCCAATGACACAAATAACATGTTGAATTCCTATTGGCAGGTTTATCCTCATAACTTACCACAAGATATTACAATGTGAAAATTTCATGAGAAGTCTCAATGTCTTATAAAAAACAAAAAATTGACAGGAAAAATCATATATTCCATGTAATATGATTTTATATAGACCATGGGACATATATTTAATAATATTTTCATTGAATTTCAAAGTTCTCATTATAGAGAGGAATTGTTGTAAAATTTCGATACAACAAATACTCTAAGAAAATTACCACGTTAATGTTATGTAAAATAACACTTATTATATAAAGAGATATTTATCAATATTTTTTTAAAAATAATAAATTTATATGGTTTTTGGACTCAAACTATAATATAATCCCGCTTTCACTAGATCTAATTACTAATAACCTTCAATTATCTTGCTCTCACATGATATCCATGCTTCTATTAAGATAAGGATTTATTCCATAGGTCTTCCACATTATCCTCCATATAAAAGTTTCTTAATATTTCCTCAACCATTTGAGAAAAATAACTCAATAGGTGATACTTTTAAAAGTATATTCTTTGTCTATTGATGTTCCCTTAGATCCTTGGATAGGACCACCACTGTAGTATTATCATCATATTGCATGATTGGATATTCACTTCTAGTCACCAAATTAATCTTATGGATGGAGTTTAATATCCGAACTATATTTTTAAAATAATAAAAATACGTTTTATAATTATAATTTTCTTCATAATCAGTGTCCACTAGATACTTAAAACTATTCCATCTCATTCCTTCTATATTAAGGTTGAAGAAATATCTCAACTATGAGTCTTTAATGATGGTATTTACAACTATTCAATGAAGATCACTTGAGTATTCTCGATATATTCCAACTACAATCAAGGAATATGAAACATCAATATTGGTTCATAACATTTCATACAAGATATAACCGCTCACAAAAATCTAAGGTATTATACTAATTATCACTCTTTCCACTTATTTTTGAGGAAATATTTTATTAAAAATATTTATACCACATGAAAATGGAAAAAACTACCCATATGGAATATTAAATACTAAATATATATAGTAACTTGTCTATGTATATACCCTAACTTAGTACAAACAACCTATTAATTATATCATGAATGATCTTGATCCCTAAAATACAAACTACTTCACCTATGTGTTTCATAGAGAAGAATTTGTTTAACCATGTCTTAACTGACTATAATACTAGTTTCATATTTACTATCAGTAATATATCATTGATATATACTACTATAAAAATTATGGCACTCCCACTAAAACTCTTGTAGACATAGGGCCCACATTCCTTCTTTATGAAACCAAATTCCATTATGGATTCATTAAAATGAATGTTCTATGAGATTGATGTTTGTTTCAACCCATAATTAGATCTTTGTAATTATAACACCATATTGGAGTCCTTTGGATTCAAAAACCCTTTAGGATATGTCATATATACATCCTACAAAAGGTTAGGATTAAGGAATGCTATTTTGATACCCATGTTCAAAATCTCATAATAATGATAAGATACCATGGAAATTATAACTTTGATATATTTCAGTATAAAAGATACTTAAAATATTTTGTCATAGTCTATGAATTGACGTTTCTTAAACCCTTTAGAAATAAATTGGGCCTTATAGATACTTAATTTACTATTCATTTCCAACTTTTTATTGAAAAACCATTTTCATCTAATTGGATTCACATAAACTGAAGGATTTACTAAAAAATGGACTTGGCTTTAGTTTATGTAATCCATTCCAAAATTCATGACTTCTTACCTCTTAGTAAATTATAAGCTACTTACTTCCTCCTTATAAGACATAGATTAATCATTATCAACCAATAGTGTGTCACCATCCTCTATTTCTAGAAAATATTATCTCCCTAGTTATCTAAAATCTATGGTTCTCCTACATTATACTAGTATCATTGTAACAACTTATTCCATGGGATTTATGGAACTTTTTTATATAAAAAATCTTTTGTATATTGAGCCTCTAATTCATTGAAGTAAATCTTTCTACCACTCTCTATTTTAGATGTATTCCCCCTTTTTAGAAACATGACTTATCTTTATATAATTACTTTTTTATCTAGGGGTTCATAAAGTTAATATCCCTTTGTTTCTTTAGAATATCCTATAAAGATATGATTAGTTCCTTGGGATTCTAGTTTATTTATAAATATAAACTTAACGTACACTTTATATCCCCATACACATATATGTGAAAGAAATGATTTCTTTCTATTCCATAAATCAAATATAATTTTTCTTGTAGCTTTAGTTTCTACCCAGTTTAGTTGGTATACTAAAGTCTATGATGAGTATCACCAAAAGGATAATACCATCATTGATCTCACAAAGTCTGAAAAAGTGTGTTTACCCCTTTTTCTAACACTAGTCTACTATGATGTATAATGAGGATTGATTTCTATCAAAATATATCTTATATAATTGATAAATTCCTAGTTAAGATACCCCTCACTAATGTCTAAGTCTAGTTTCTTCAATTTTTTTACCAATTTGGCTTTATACTTCATTCTAATGTTCCTTAAATTTCTCAAAGGAATTAGAATAATACATCATTAAGTATACATATCCTTATCTACTAAAATCATCCGGAAAAGTTATGAAGTAAGAGTATCCAACTCTATATTTATCTAGAAAAGGTCCACACACATCTATAAGAAATTATTCAAGAAGCTATGCGGCCCTATCACTTTTTTAAATTTAATGAAATTTTGTTCATTTTTACTTTAAAACAATTGTGACATATATCAATTGGTTTTAGTTAAAAATAATTAAAATAACCTCACTGATATAACTTTTTCATACCATTATTGTTTACATTACCAAGTCAGTGATTCCGTAATTTGTCATGATATGAGTCATATAAACTAAATTCTTTATCATTTTCTAGAACTTAATTTTTTGTATTCTAGTACATGAAGACCATTATTCAAATATTCCACCCCATAACATATGCTATCTTTATAAAATTGACATATAAAATTTTCATACTTAGTAATAAAGCTATCTATGTTTAAATTGGACATGGAAATTATGTTTTTGGTTAAACTAAGAACATAATTACCATTATTTAAAACTATAATCAATCTAGTTAGAAAAGTGAGACGGTAGTCTCAATTAACCAGCGTGACTAGTATTTCTCTATTGAAAGCTTGAAAATATACATCACCTTTTGTAATATTTTAGAATCTACTTGGTTCTTGTATTTTGATTCAAGTGTGAGTACTAAAAGATATATCAAATAACCAATTTTTAGAAATGGTGATGTTACATTTGATAACGAACACACTTGAATATTTCACTTTATTATTAATTAAGGTGCAGTTATTATTATAGAGGAATTTATTTCTATATAAAAAATGCACCACGTCATACTCCTTAGCCCACCCCATGATCCTCCTTCTCTTGGTAGGGTAGTGAGAACGTGACTTAGGCTTGGAATTAGTCTTAGAGATTTTCTCTCTACCTTTTGTCTTTCTCACCATAAGGACTGGAGGTTTTTATGATTCATGTACTTATTCTCATGGATATTCAATGTTTGAAGATCCAGAAGTAACTTCTGATTATTTTTCATAGTAAAATTCACAATGAAAGTATAGGAGAATTGAGAAATTGAGGTGGTCATGAAGTCTGTACACAATTCCTTATGTATATTAAATCCCAAAACTTCTAAATAAATAATATATCCAATCATTTTTACTACATGAGGTTTGAATGGAACACCTTATCCATGATTTCATGCAAAGAGGGACTTAGAGATCTTGTACCTCACTTGTATTACTCTATCTATAAAAAGTTCATGATGATGAGACAATATAGGGTATTAATCCATGTATTTATGAAACTTATAGATCCCACTAGTCATGGATGATAACATAAGGCATTGGGAATATAATGCATCACCCACATATTTTTAGAAGAGAAAATGTACCTCCTCACTTTCTACCTTAGAAGGCCCGTCATGAACTAGGGATCCCATTACATAAATGTTTATCTCTTGGAATAGTACGATGTAAAAGCTCTCTTACTCCTTCTAGATGTTATCACCAGTCATAATATTGTCTTTCTACAATATAGATTGCAGGGATAATATTGTAGTCTAATAATTTCCATTTTCCGCAATATAAAAAATTAGGTTTTAATATTTTATCTTGATTATCAATTGTGATGTAATAAATTTTATTTTATCAATAACCCAGTATTTTATCAAATATCAATATCTCTCACCATTGAATTAGAAATATTTTCTTAATTGAAAATTTTAGTATGAATTATCCATATTCCCTTTCAAATAATCCATATCTAGTTTTGATAAATTATTTAACGTTATTTATATAGGTGGTATTTACAAAAAAATTAACTCATAATTTATTGATTTGGTCAGTGGACTCTAAAATATTGATACCCTTGACTTAAATTTCCCCAAAATTTGCCTCCAAGTTACAATAAGTCTTTCTTATGAAATCAAACCTTGATTCTGACTAGGTTAATTTGACCAAATACTTTTTTTATACAACTCCTTGAAAATTTAAATCTTTATGATTTGGTTCATACAAGTACTTCAAATTATGGATACATTCTAATTCAATTTACAAAAGGATATTTATGACTTAATATTATCCTTGGAGGATTTTTTTCCATTATTCATAAACATTATTTAATTTTTCCCTTAAATTCATGTTAATATTATATGTATTTTACATAATTAATTATCCATGTTTGATAAAATAATTTACACCTAATCCATTTATTTTATTTCATATTAATTTGATTTTTAATTTATTTACTTTAAATGATAATTTTTAAACATAAAATTAACCATGCATTATATAAAAAAAATAACCATGAACTAGACAAAATAAAATCAACATGTGATATGGTAATGAGATTTAACCATTGGTTATTTTATCGAGCAGCAGATAAACCAACCCTTGACCCAATGGGTTATTTCTTTCACCCCAAATTGATCTTGAACTATCACAAGTCATCGGGAGATCCATACTTTACATATTATTACTCCCTCACATGTGAGGGTGATGAAGAATTTAGGATTATATAAATAAACTATAGACATCTAGTCCCATACATAATAATGAGGAAGGGATGATACACAAATAATCATATTTAATTTAATAATAAATTTATCAAAAAAACTCATATAACAAAAAATTAAATTAAATAAAAACCCCAAACGTACATAGGTAAGTCAAGGTCATGATCATACAAAACATGAAAAAATTATGCATTTATTCTTTCTAACATTAATTTAAATTTGTTTTATATTAAGATAAATTTTCATAACTAATAAATAAATTATCTTATTGATTAATTTATTTTTTTATCTTAATTATCCATATAAATATCCCTTTATATTCCCATCCTCTATAATTTTAAATAAATTAAATAAATAAATTTTAATTTCAAATTATTTATTACATGGGATGTATTGACAGGGCACAAAATGTGTACCCACTTGGTCATGTTTTAAATTTACTCTAAAATTTAATATACATGATATGTTCTAGAGGCAACATGATATTTACCCTCCTATTTGTAATTAAATACATTCATGGAGTTTAATAGTTAAAAAAATTGTATTATCTCTTGAAATTAAATGTTTCTAATGTTGTGTATAGTAATTTTCATATAATATGCACTAGAATGACCAGTAAACTTATATGTTGTGTCATGATATAAATGGCAGGTTATTACCTTGGTTAAGATGTGTATTCTAAATGACATGTAAGAGCACTAGATATGAATTGAATATATATAGTTTTTACCACTATTTATGCTTGTGAAGTATATTACATGTACAATGACCATACATATAGTGTATTTATATAATTATTTGGAAACTAATTATTAAATAATCTAGCTTTACACGACTCGATGAAAATCCCTTGGCATGTAATTCATGGAAAAAATATATCAAACCATGTGCACAACTAGATACTTTATTTGTAGTTTTTTTAATTTAATTAATTAATTTTATGCACATGTTGACTCACATGGAATGCCTATCTCGGCATGTACCTTTCATGAGTTAGCGCAATTCACACAGTGTGTATAACTAGATACACAATATATAATCTCTTTTTGGACACTCTCACTACATGACTCAGGAGTTAAAATAATTCTATGTGGGATACTCTATGATTCATGATGTGAAAGTCAACTACACACCGTCTAGTCACATCTCGAAAAAGTTTCTTAGATGGTAAAAAATAGTGGTGTGTGTATTAATTACACACCAGGTACTTTGACTATATGACTTCCATGATTTATATGGGGAAAAATATTGTGAGATTATATGACGTGTACATCTGATACACATCATATATCCCTATATACGTGTGTTATATATAGTAGTTAATACACTATTTTTACTTAAACAAACCACACAACAATACCCACATGAACTTCTATTATTATCAAATATTTCCCTTGTGTTGTTGACTATAGGCACACAATATGAACATTGTAGTTACATGTTGTGTCACCATGTCACTTGGAAAACATGCTAGGAACCTACAAATGAGATATTTGAGTGTTATTCATATGTTCTTTTTTTTCTTGGTCTTATAAAATTCAATCATTATGTTTTATAGTATTTTATATTAATGAATGAAATAAAGAAAAGAATATTAACAAAGAAAATGTATAAATTGATCAATAAATAATAAATAATTACAAATAAATTTATGATCACTCTAATACCACTTAAAATTTCTGGGGTATAGTGGAATTGGTTAGGCTTACGCCCAATAAGTTTTTCATCAGTTTCATTAGATAAAATCCCCAGACTAGAAAAATAAACCTTAAAATATTAATAGAGTGGATGTTTTCATATATAATTTATAATTAATTCATAACTATAATTACCTTGAATTGATAATTATTTCTTCAATGTTGATCAATTTGGTAGCCTCTATCATAGTCTCATTATTTTTTTTAAGAAACAAAACTATAATTCATCTAGAGGTACCCAATCGTGCCCTATAAATCTCAAAACATTACCATTGGTATTCTGGGTGATATCATAGAGGCACCAAATACCTTGTGTCTTTTTCCATTGATCGCAACATTAATTATTCTGAGCATTAAGAATTATTCTTTTGTTCTCCTAATCTTGCGAGGGAGGAAGAGGATCATCTCTTGTTCTTGGGAGATTTATTAACATGTTTTATCTAGGTATTTGTGGGAATTTTATAAGTTAATATGTTGTTAATTAAATTCTTTATATCCTATAAAATGATATAATTTGGATTATATAATAAGGTTAGACAATTAGTAATTGTGTATAGTCCCTTAACTAGTTTTTTGTCCTAAATAAACTCCATTTATAATAATAATAATAATAATATTATATTCGATGACATAAGATAACTCATGAATATTAAATAAAATATATCATTTCCATATAGACCTTAACTCATCCCATTATTTAGCTTAAATATTTATAAAACCTTTAATTATAAATATTTATTTAAATAAAAAAATAAATTTATATTATTCATTCATTCAAGAAGTAAATATTATATTCACTAACTGATGAATAACTATTTTTGTTAATATTAAACTCACATAAATTCAATCTAAAATAATTAGTGATTTGATTTATGTGATCAACCTAACTAGAATAATTATGAAACCAAAATATAGGAATAATATTTATTCTTAATATTAAATTCAAATATAATTTAACTGAGATTCTGGATAAACATACTATGTGAACCTATAGTCCTCTTTATTAATGGAATTATATTGGATGACTTATAGTCCCCAGTTAGTATTTAAAAACATATCAAGGAACCCATAAATAAAGAATTTAATATTATAGTGATAACAAGCTCATACAGACACTTACCATGTAATATATTCCATTTGTCTCAATATCACATCAAATAGGTTTTATACTAGTTCCATCAACCTATATACTTGATACATCTTTCCTTGAATACTTGAAATGAACTCGTTGATAATATTCCATGGGAATGCAATTAATCAGATAGTTCCATTTTAATCAAAGGGATAGAGATGTCAACTTCCATTAACTTGGAAGATAAAAATCCAATCTTGACTTATTCAATTAATGTCATATAACTTATGATGCACCCAAAGTATACTTTATTATCACGAGTCTATGTCATCACAGTTTTCAATAATGTATAAACATAAATGATTAATGATATACATTAATAATAATCTAAATCCTAAATACCATTACACACATTCATAGATAGGAATATCCATGGACACATATAACATGTGGAATTATCATTGGTGGGTCGATCCTCATAAGCTATTATCTTGAATATTACCAAGTCAGAAAATCATATGAAGATGTATCAGTGTATTATGAGCCCCCAATACTAGAAAATTAAACATCATCTGTGTTATATCAGACAATTCCATATAGACAATAAGATATTTTTTAAGAATATTATTATTGTATTTCAAGGTTTCCATTATAGTGAAAAAATATTATATCCTTTTGATGCAATAAATACTCTAAGGAAATCATCACATTAATTCTATAAAGAATAAAATTCATCATGTGATAAGATATTTATTGATATTATAGTAATAAAAATACATAGTTAGTTCTAGAGGAAAAACTCAAATAAGAATTTCATTAGAGTGAGTGTTCTGGGATGAATATTTGTGTAGTCACTCATACGGATTTCGTGGGTTGGTAAGATTGTTGTATTAATTTAAACTAATATGTGAAATAGGCTAGGAAAACCAGATAAGGATGACTAGGTACATTATGATTCTAATAATAATTAATGATTATCTGTTAATCATTAATATAGGAATAGTGTATTACTATTTGGGTATTTATTTTTGTGTGAGTTCACACATCATATAATAGCAGGCTGTGATGATTCTGTATACTAGTCATTGATATGTTATTTTTAATTAGTCTTATGGTAGAGTAATTTTATACATACACATTATCCTTGGGATATGATGTTTGTTTACCTATAGTTATTCCACTTGTGAATAAAATTTTTGAGGTAGAGGAAGGTGGATAATAAGAGGAGCCAATGGATATTAGTGATAGGGTAGTCTCAATAGCTATAGAGAAATGGAGGGTTACCTTATTGAATTTCCATTAGTACAACTTCCTAAAGTATATAGATTTTATTTTTTATAAGGAGACAAAGTGATTCTTAGGGGAAGTAGAGATAAATTTATAGTATATTCAAGAAACCAAGGATCATTGAATGAAATTCATTGTGATCTTTTTGTATGAGGTTGTGAAACAATTGTGGATATTATACCTTGAAGATTATGATGTGTCTATGGTCCATTGGGAAAATTTCATAAATATTTTTCTAATGTTTTTTTGTTTCATGTTCTATATTTCAAGTATTAATTGGAGATATTGGTTACCTACTTGGGGAGATATAGTTTTAGGAGTATTTAGTGATGTTCATTCTCCTATTGTTCTATTCCATACATTTTATTACCATTAAAGAGTGAATAACTCACCACTTTAAGGGAGGAGATGTATCGAATCCCATAATTTTCATACATAGATATCACATCTTAGTAGATAAATATTAATTAAATAACATAATGATCCATAAGATATTTTTATAGGTCTAGTTCCTTTGAAAACATGGATCCATAAATTACTAGTTCATAAAAGATCTACAAATTCTATGACTAGATTCATCTTAACTACCACCCTTATTAGACATATAATAATTCATAACTTGGGGAAAGAAAACCTAATAATTGGTGATCTCAGATTCTTAGTAAGGATAAACATGGGAGATATCAATGATTACTTGAGAATAACATGGACATAAGGGTTTGGTTATATGAGAATAACATTTGAAAATCATACCCTTCATATCATAAATCATAATCTTGAGTCCTAGAAAAAATATTAGAAGTTTATAAGGCATTAATAAAAAAATTAATCAAAGAACATAGTCCATGGAAGTATAAAATTGGCATAAGGCATAGAACTATGGTATATTAATAAGAATATAAAATCTTTTCCTTAGTAGTCAAATATCATTTCGAAGACTATCATAGAAAATTGAGTTCACTTCCCAAATCATTGTAGTAGTCAAGGTTCACTCACAATACTATCATAGTTGAAAAATTCTCTTACTAAATTGGGTTCACTCTCCATTTAAATCTTTTTTATCTCACGAGATATCAGTCTTTACCCATTTAATTTGAGGGAGATATAGGTCCCAACTGTTCTAGGTTATAATGTGACCACCATCCTTGGTAAAAACAAAACAAAAATTCATGTTTATAAATATAACTAATATAAAACAATTAAAACAATATGTATGTGTGACACAAGGTCATAAAACATTCATCCTATCAAAACCCATGAAAATAAATGGTTTTTATAAATAATTCATTATAGTATAAACTGTGGAAATAATACGAGTTTCATAAATATCTTGTGACGATAAACATAAACCATATACATAAAGAATAAGGATGGTATACTGGGATCATATCCCTAGTAAAACATAATTTAAATCAAGGGTTGTTTTCTTTAGTGAATAGAAATACCATTAAAATAACATTAAAACATTCATGAGGAAAATATCCTTTCTATTTTAAAATCACTTTAAAATATAAAAATATCAATAAATATTATGGAAATTTTTTCCTTGAAATTAAATATAGAAACTTGGAAAAGAAGATTCATATATATGAGCATCCATAATAGTAGATAATTCTGTTCATGCCTTATAAGTTAAAAGAAAACATTCATTTTACACTTATGTAAAAACAAGTAAAAAAGTACCTTGTTCGAAAAACAAAAATAAGATTCAGTTCGAACCATTTTTAAAAAATTAAAAAATGGGTAAAAATGACATTAAAAAATAATAGGATAATATTAAAAACATTATTTAAACCATTTTTAGAAAACATGGATATGGAATAATTTTTTTTGACCGAAGACAAACATAATAACGATTTTCCTTAAAAGAATATTATTGATCCATTGAGTATTTAATGTAAAGACCCGTAAAATTCAAGGAAATTTTTTTCTTAATTTTCTTTAGAATTTTACAAGAGCGCGGTTTCAGACGGCACCTGATTCCGAGGCCCGGAGTGCCCGGAATTAATTTCCGAAGTTTGGGCTCGGGTACGTTCAGTGAACGAACGAGCGGGAATTCCTAACTTTTGATCCGGTGCTCGGAATTGAAATCCAAGGGCACCGATGAACTCGCAGCGCCGATATTCGCTTAATGAGACCTTTTCGGGAGTTGTGTTTGTTGCGGGTTGAAAGTTACGTTTTGGGGTTTTTCAGTTAAGTTAAATAAAATTGTGTAAAAACAAATTTTATTTTAACTTATTAAAAAAAACCTGCCTAAGGGGGTTGGAAGTGGGACCCACACCCACTTAACCTCCCTTGGGAGGATTAAGTGTGGTGGGGCCCACACGAACCCCTAAGTCTTTTCATTTTCTCTCAACATACTTAACCCCTCTTTTAATGGCTTAAGTTACCCTTATTTAATTAAGGGAGTTAAACCCTTTTTGAATTTCAAACCTTTGAAATTCTTTTTGTGAATAAAATAAGACTTTGTCTTATTTTGTTGGGTTAGAACTCTTAGTCACCTTGTGTGGTTTTCATTTGAGAGCTCCTCCTCCATCTTCTTCATCTTGACGAAGAACGTTCATCTTGACGAAGAACGCTCAAACTCCGACGAAGAACGACGCCTCTCTTCTTCGTCCTCGGTGTCAACAAGAGGGAACGCCGCATCCCCCTCGGGCCTTCTTCGTCGGCAAACGAAGATCCGCCAACAACGTGTCGCATCGGGCGTAACTCTTCGTCAACGGATTTGACGAACGACGACCGCGACGCCCGACTTCCGCGACGCCGTCTTCCGCGGAACGTAGAAGATTCTTTGAATCTCAAACCAGAGGTAGGGGTTGTCGAATTTCTTTTGGATTCCTCATTTTATTCTTGATCGTGCTTTTAACAAGATTAACGTGTGGCATGATTTTCTTTAAGTTGCGTTATTATTTTTAACGCGAGGGGGGCCGGACCGCACGAACACGGCCGAACCCCCCCCTCCAACGTTCTTGTTTAATTCTTTCGATGGAAGCAAAGTGGCGTGGTGCCGTCGCACCACGCGGTTTACCGTGCGTTTAATTTACGCAACGCCGTCGCGCTACGCCGAGGAGAGTCTTCAAGAACGCGACGCCGTCGCGCCGCGTTGGAAGGATTCATGGCACGGCGAATGGGGCGCGGTGCCGTCGCACCGCGCCGGACGACGAACACCGCGGCCGGTTCCGGGCCGCGGCGGGACGAGAAGACCGCGGCCGGTTCCGGGCCGCGGCGGGACGAGGAGACCGCGGCCGGTTCCGGGCCGCGGCGGAAGGAAAGACCGGCGGCCGGGCCGCCGGCGTCGGAAGTCGAGGGCGGGACCGGAATTTTCCGGTCCCGTTGGTAAAAACCGGCCGGCCAGCGGGCCGGCCGGATGTCATAAAACCGGGGGATTAAACCCCCGGCCGGTTCTCCAAACCCCCCTCTTAATGAGGGGGGGCGGTTCAATTAAAGGAGGGGGGGGCAAAGCCCCCCCGGTTTTTATCCAGCCGGCCCCCACTTGCGGGGGCCGTTTTTTTTTGCAAAGGCACGGCTTATAGCCGTGCCGCCCTGATGAAACGCGGGGCTTAGCCTCGCGTGCCTCCCGCGAGCGCCGCGGCCCGCCGCCGCCACGCGGCCCGCCGCCGCCGCCACGCGGCACGCCGCCGCCGCCGCGCCGCCACCGCCGCGCCGCCGTCGCCGCCGCCGCCGGCCGCCGCGCCGCCGCCGCGCCGCCCCCGGGGGGGGGGGGGGGGTCGGGCCGGGTCGGCCCGGACCCGGACCCCCCCGTTTCGAACCAGTTTCGGTTTTTGGCTCATAACTTGAGCCTCGGACCTCCGAATGACGAACCGTCTGCGGCAACACGATCCTTGGATCGAGACGGTCGTTTCGGTATATCGCACTCAAGGTTTCGGTTAACTTTGAGTTCGGCCGGGTTGGTTCGTTCACGAAACCAACCGGGCCTTCGGAGCGGAAACGCTCATATCTTGAGCTACGGACGTCCGATTGACGTGCCGTCAGTCGCGTTGTGTTCCTCTTAGTGAGACAGATCTTTTGGCATACTCCGCCCGAGGTTTGGACGCAGGTGGAGTGCGGTCGGGTTGGTTTTTCCTTAAAAACCAACCGGGCCCCGGAGACGAAAATGCCAATAACTCTCAGACCGGGCGTCCGATCGACGCGCCGTCTGTTGCGTTGAGTTCCTGTTGACGATACGGAACTTTTGGATACATCAACTTCAGTCTTCGTGACAGTTGATGTATCAGCCTCTCGGCTCGTGGAGCGGACCCTCCGTACGAGTTTGCTGTGTGCGGGAACCCTAGTGCTGGCTGCGACTGTTCTACTGCGACGACAGTACAGAGATCCTGTGTGGATTTGACGACGACAGTACAGAGATCCTGTGTGGATTTGACGACGACAGTACAGAGATCCTGTGTGGATTTGACGACGACAGTACAGAGATCCTGTGTGGATTTGACGACGACAGTACAGAGATCCTGTGTGGATTCGACGACGACGACTACAGCACTCAGCGATCCTACGTGGATCAGTGCTACAGGTTCTGTGTGAGCCCGATCCTGTGTGGGTCCTTGCGCTCAGCGGTTCTGTGTGAGCCAGCGCCTACAGGTTCTGTGTGAGCCCGATCCTGTGTGGGTCTTCTGCGGGGGTTAGTTACCTATCGATCCTTCGTGGGTCCGACGACTTAGATGGATCAGTGATCATCTTTATCGTCCTTGAAGAAGTATACCTGTGTGAGCTGAATCCTGTTGTTTTCCTGTGTGGATTTTGTTGTGCAATCCTGTGTGGATTATGTTCTGCTTTCCTATGTGGAATACGTATACTTTCCTGTGTGGACTGAGTTGTACTTGGGCTCGGAGGATGGAGCGTATTTTGATGACTTAGGTATATGTATGGGCATATACCTAAGCAGTGTCGGTTGTTACTTCGTGATTGTACTTTTCTTCGTTGTTTATCCTTTGTGGATTTGAGAGACCTTCTGGGGTCTCGGGGTCCCTACTGAGTAGCTTATACTCACCCCTGCACGGGCTTTGCCCGCACTACGTTGTGTTGGTTGCAGACGACGGACAGCGTAGACCTTAGCTGAGGCTTGCACAGCAGGACGGTACCCGGAGGTGGACCACTGGGCGGGACGTGCTCGGAGCGGACGGTGGGACCCGTGGAGTAGAGGAGCTATCTGTACCCACCCTTCAGGTGGGATTTCCGGTGGACAGCTCGGAGTAGCAGCCTTTACTTTACAGTTGCTGTTTTTCCCTTTTCGAGTTGTACTTTACTTTCAGTTTGGGTTTGTATTCTGGCCCATTTACTTTTCCGCACTTTCAGTTGTACTCTGCTTGTTTAGTGTTTACTTCCGCTTGTTTACTCTGTGGTGTGTGTTTACTTTTCAAAGGCAATGCCTTCCCTTTTTACCGGGATTTACGCCTTGGTGCTAGTCGCCAGCCCCTGGCCTATGGAAGGCGGGCTTGGGGTAGTCACGGCTCGGACCCCGAGGGCGGGTCGTGACATTTAAAGTGAGTAAAATGAAATTAAAACGCATATTTTCATAAAATAACTAGTTTATATGAAAATTCATTATTTTATTTAAATGTATATCATAATATTTCATCATATAAAACATAATCATAAAAAATATCGATAAGTAATGAGATTGTAATATAAAACCCTTACTATTTTGGTAAAATTTGAACATAATTACTATGAAATAAATAAACTTATATAGATATTTAAATCTCCATAAAGTTAAAAATAAAAATCCTAAAATACATTCATGGAAAGTGTATACACTAGATAAAATAATAAGTTGTGTATAATGCATGTTTCCCACATAAATAATAGTGAGACAAAAATCTCTTACGTTGGGTATGACTTCCTTTGTATGAGTTGGAAATTTCTGCATAATAAATATAATTTATCATAAATATATTAAAAAACCATAATAATATATATCATACAATATATTATTTAATTATAATATTTTATCACCCATTTTTTAACCCATATTTATTAAAATTACTGTTTTGAGTGATATCTGCTATTTTTTCATTAATGTTTTGGTTCGGTGGTTTTAGTACTTATATTTTTATCATGGTTAAATAATATATAGAATTTTAATAATTATATGATTATTATATATATTAAATATTTTATTTTTAGAGCCATTGAAAGGAGATATATATAGAAAAATTAAGTTCACCGTTCATATAGATGGTAGAGAGTATGTACGTATGAATATTGTTTCTATTTTCAAAGGATGGAGAAAATAATGGTAAATAATCAATAAAATTAAAAAACTATTATAATATAAAAATATTTCATATATATTCATTAAATATATCATTATTATCATTAAAATAAAATATAAATGAAAAACAAATCACATCACTTCATAGAGGTGGTAGTCCACATGTACGCACAATCGACATTTTTATTTTCCATTGGTTTGGAAGGAAAGAATGTATATATGATATTATAATTATAGAAATTTAATTTTTTCATAAGTATCATATATAAATATTAAAACCATCAAAATACCCATTTGTAAAATATGGTGATGAGAAATAAATTGTATCACCACGTGGAGAAGGCAAGCCATACATACGCACATGTTATATTTTCACATCCCATTTAGTGGAAAGAGGGTTAATAAAGGTGGTTTAATAATAATAATAACATTTAAATATATTTGGGATACTGAATTTAAAATTTTATTAATAATTTAAAATATTTATTGGAGGTAAAATAAAAATTAAAATAGAAGTGATCGATTAAGGTAACTACTTCTTCTTTGAAATAACTCTTTTAGATATCCTATTAAGGGCTCTAGGATTGATATTTCAGGAATCCCATAACCTTTAACATATGGATATGGGAGTTTAAAATATTAATTTTCTAATTTTGGTCAATATAGTAGTCTCAAAGTGGTGTACAGAAGAGAATGGAGTGGTGACCTTTTATAATTGTGTGGAGGAGCACCCTTGGAGTTTCTTAAAAGATTAAAAGATATTAGTGATTCTTAAGAAAAACAGTTCCAAATAGTTTATAAATGAGAAAGTGATGAAATTTTATACCATATATCAATACCCTTGTTATATTTTAATATTTTAATAAATTTTAACTCATTTAATAAAATATTATTTTCATAAAAGATCATTTTTTTCTAATTTAGACAATATTCATTTAATTTATCTTAAAATAAATAAAAAAATCTATAATTTGAATATAATTATTTAACATAAAAATTATATGTCCTAAAAATATAAAAACTTCATGTAACACCTTAAATCACTCAAATGATATTACTTTTAATATTTTTAAAATCATTTATTCTTTTTTTATTAATTGGAGAACTACTGTATCGATGTTGCATAAGAATTTAAGGTTGTTATATAATTAATAATAATTAGAAATAAATTTATACCATGAATATAATTTTATTATGATCAAAATAAAAACATAAAAATTTATTAATAACTTTATTTTATCTTGATTTGGACACATAATAGATATTTAAAACTAAGAGAGTGACATTTTGTAACTTTCTTTGATTTAAGTATTATATAGTCATTTTCATTGAAAATTATCCATTAAAAAATTACAATTCAATAATAATGGTATAAGGGTCTAATTTACATCATAAAATTATAATTAGGGTGAAAAATTATGTCCTTATCAGTTTTTTTAACTTAGATTAACCCGATTGACCATTTACTGAGATTATAAATTTTACCAGTGTTACTATTTATATGGACTAAAAATAAAAGGGAGATTTTTAAAAAGTTTTAACCAAATGATTATAAATATGGAATCAATTTTATAAAATTCAAAATATATAAGTTTAATAAATTAATTTTAAAATAAGAATATAAAACGTGACAGGAACCGATTTTTTTAAAAATATATTTTTAAGCATATAACTTGGTTTATTCTTATCCCATACCTAGAAAACACTAAATAAAAGTAATTTTTTTATTTAATATATATATATATATATATAAATTTCATTAAAATCATTTACCCATAGTGATTAATTTAATTTTTTAACATAATAGTAGACTATGCGCATTCAAATAGTTCTTCATAAAATATATATTTTACTTTCAAATGTTTTATTATTTTTATTTATAATTATTCGATAACCAATGAATTAATTATATTTATATGTAAACCATATTTTTTCATAATTTTGTTAGTCCTATTCATACCCATTAATCTAATGTATATAAAATAAATGTTATTATAAATAATAACATATTAATAGTATATCACAGTTCATTTAAACTTGATGTTGCATGTAAGGCATGCTATCAAAGAAATTAAATTTATTTGAAAAAAATATATCAAGAAATATCAGGGTGTTTCATTATAAGCCCGTTAAAATGAATTATACCCTTGAAAATTTTTACTCTAACAAAATAAAATGAGGATATATTTGTTTCATTACATCCTTGGGTTCCCATGTAGGTTCTTCGAATTTGTGATTTGTTTAGATAACTTTCACCTGGTTAGTAATATTATTCTATAATAATTAATATCTACGATCCATGATTTATACTGTTTATTAATCATAATAAATATCATGTTACAATGGTATGAGCTTTTATTTTTGTAAATTTTATGGATCAGGTATGTATTTCCTCATGAGAGATACATGAAACACATCGAGAACTTGAGAGAGGTTTAATAGAAGTGCCAAGTTATTAGATACCATACCTAATTTATCAATAATACTAATAGGGCCAATACACCAAGGTACCAACTTTACATTTTTTCATAATATCAAAAATTTCTTCCATAGGTAAATTCTTAGGAATTTTTTATCGCCAATTCAACTTCTAGGTCATGATAAATTTTTTCAGCATAACTTTTCATTTGACACTAAGTTATCTTATTGTGCTGCAAAAAGACATGATTTTATCTATCATTTCATTATCTATATGAGGTTATAATATATTTATTTATCCAATATCATCCCATTATATTGAATTTCTATACTTATTTCCATAGAGAGCTTCATAAGGGACCATTTGAATTCTCGAGTGAAAGCTATTATTGTAAGAAAACTCAACAAGAGGAAGGGGATAATCCTAACCACCATTGAAATGAAACAAATAATATCTCAAAATATCCTTTGGGAATTTAATTATTATTTAAAACTAAGAATAATTTTTATGATTATATGACTTACTAAATCTCAACTCTATATCTAGAGATAGCTGAAGACTTCTCCAAAACATTAAGATAAAACTTGGATCCAGATTAGATACAATTAAACGTGGTAATACATAAAACCTCACCACTTACTTAAAATAAATTATAGAAATGTTAATTAGATATAAATATTCTCTAATGTAAATTAAGTGTTTTGACTTTATAATGTGATCGACTAAAACCGATATATCATTATACCATTTTGATGTTTTGTGGAGTCCATAAACAAAATACATGGTGATGTTTTCCCATTTAAATTTTTTTATGGGTAATAATTTTAAAATATCCTTAGAATTATGTCTCTGAAACTTCACTTTATGACATACAAAGAGCCAAGATACATACCCAACAATATCTCTCTTCATGATGTCCCACCAAAAATACACTTTTAGATCTCTATAATTATTTGTACTTCCAAGATGAATAGAGAATGGTGAACTGTAAGATCCATCCAAAAGATCTTTATTCAAATTTGGTATGGATGGAACACATACATGTTTCATGAACCTTATCATAACATAACTATCAAGGTTAAATTTAGGATCATTTCTCACCTTATTTTTTAGTTCCATATCTTCTTTCCAAGCCTCATTAATCTTCACTTGGATTGATGGTTGAAAACTCATTTTAGAAAGTTAAGATTTCTACCCTTACTTCAATACTTCATGATCCATCCTTTTAAAATACAAAAATATTAGATCTTTTGTAATTATATTCATAGATAAGCTAGCATGATCCTTTATGCTATGAGAATCTACCACTTTTTTAATTTCTTTTACCGTTAATGTATTAAGAAATAATAATCTTTAATTAGATCCAACCATCTTCTCTAGTTAATATTTAACAATTTCTATATGAAAATATAATTTATTTTTTTTATCAATACATAAATATATATATATCACCATTTTCTAAAAAGATAATTCATGCATATCTTTAATGTAAAAATTATTGCAACTAACTCAAATCATGTGTTGGGTAATTTTGATCATAAACCATTAATTGGTGTGAGTAATAAGCTATAAAAATAGAATTTTTCTTGTTAATTATTCCCAATCCTTTCTTGGATGCATCTCTATAGATTACAAACCCTTATCTACTCTAGGGTAAAGTAAGAACAGGTGAAATGACTAACCTTATCTTCAGTTCCTTTAAATTTTCTTCACATTTATATATCTAATGGTACTTAGATCCCTTTTGAGTTAACTTTGTGAGTGGGCTAGATAGTTTTGAGAAATTATGTACAAATAACTAATAGAATCTATCCAAACCAAGAAAACAATGAATATTAGTCACAGTGTTTAGTTTATTCCAAAATTCCACATCTTCTGTCTTTGAAGGATCTACTGATATATCCTCACTTGAGATTATATGATCAATGAATGGAACTTTTCAAATCCATAATTCACACATTTTAAATTTTTTATAAATATTATCCTTCCTTAGGGTATTATATACAATTATCAAGTGATCTTAATGGTATTCCTTACTCTTAAAATATATAATAATATCATATATACAGACTAACACAAACTGATCAAGGTAATATCTAAAGAGTCCATTCATTATATCCATAATGATAGTCAGGTAATTATTATAAAAAAATGGCATTAATATAAATTCATAGTTTTCATACCTTATACCGAATGCTATATTGGGAAAATCCTCCTTCTTGACCCTCAATTGATGATATCTATAATGATGTTCAATCTTAAAAAAGTATTGAACTTTGTAAAGTTGATCAAATAAGTCATTAAAACATGTAAGATGATAATTTTCCTTAATATAAATTCATAGTCTACTATAGGTTGGTTTGAACTATCAAGTGTGATTTCCCTTCCTCAGGAATTGATGTGATATTTATTTAAATAAATCATATATATTATTAGGATAATATCTAATTCAACCAAAAGGAGAATAATAATATTTTGAATAATCATATTCCTAAAAAATTAAATCAGTAAGAATCATGAACTTGATATGTGATCATCATTCCATTAAGGGTTTTTACTACTAACTCAACATCTAATCAATGAGGTGGTATAGTGACACCCTTATAATTTTTTTATATATAAAATAATTGGTAGATCTAGAATCAAATAAGAGTTTAGCAGTTATAGTGTGGATGATAAGTTTACCTTTCACTACATCATTATCATACCCTCATCTGATATAGTGATCACATGAGATTTCAGTTTGTCTCTAAGATTAAGAGGCTGTTGATCTTGATCGTCATCATTAACCATTATATTTGGGAACTATTTAACATAATTCCCATAATACTTGGATTTAAAACACTAGAGTGAGAGTGGTGTATTTTGTGGTGATTTTTCTCTATTTATTTAATTATCTAACTTATTCCCATCACTTAAATATTCAATTGCCTGATGACCTTCCTTTCCACACATGAAACATTTATTAGTTCCCTTAAGAAAAATTTTTCCTTGTTTCCTTCCACAATTTGAGCATAAATTAAATCTCATCTTATTCACTCAATGTTTTTTTTTATAATTTCCTTTGAATATATTGTTTCTTTTATTATAAAAAAATGAAATTGATAGTTAAATACAATCTATATATCCACCTTTATGTCCCATAAAATTATTTATTCATAGATACTGAAGTCCTTTATGGATAACACCCATCAGATACTTGGTTTTAAGAAATTGTATAATCGTTCAACCTTACATTCATGTAAGTTGATAATGTCATAGGTGTACCTTGAAGGTCTTGTAAAATTTAACCCATAGGAACCAACCGATTCATAATCATTTTGTTTAAACTCAAGGAATTTATTCTCCATTTTTTTGTATAATATGAGTAAATTTCTTATTGAAAAATAAGTTCTTAAAATCATCCCACTCCATATAGTCAATTTCTTTATGTTTCCTCATGTTCTTGATAAGAGTCCATCAATAATACACTTTTACTTCTAAATGATAAATTCGTAGAATAAATTTCTCATGTTCTATAAATCATAGAATCAAAAATATCTTTTCAATGGTTCAAATACATTTATAAATAACTAGTGGATAAACATACCCACTAAAATATGATAGAAATTTCCTTATAAAAGACTCAATTTAATATTGTTCCCTCCTTTTTTATGGAAGATCAACATGATTCATAGCTTGAGAAAGTTGTGTGAGCATAAATACAATATTTTTAATTCTAGATCCCTTAAAATTTGATTACTCAAAATGACAATCATTACATTATCCATCACATTCAGAATTAACATGATTTATTTAGGTTCAACCATTGACTAAAACCAAAAATCAAAGTGTGAGCAATAATGATCATAGTGAAAAAACACATAATCAAAAAAAATCATTTATATGATGTCTAAATGATGACACCTTATTATATGAAACCTTAGGTTTAACCTAGGTCATTTATGATTGTTATCAAAGCTTTATCTTGTTATCCTATAATTAGATTGATCCTCAGGGTTCTTACTAAAGTTATCTCATCCTAGTTTGCAAAGGTTAACTAAACCTTTATATGATACCAACTATAGTGACCCATAACTTTCATAAATATATATCATATACTATTAGATGAATATTCCTAACATAACATAATGACCCAAGCTAGAATCATATAGGTCTAGTTTTTTTGAAACATGGACACATAGACAACTGGTTTATAAAAGATCTATATCGTCTCCCACTAAGTTCATCATAACTATTACCATTATTAGACATATAATACTTCATAATATAAAGAAATGAAACATAAGAAAGGGTGTTATCTGATGCTCAGTAGTGGTAAACAAAGGATATATCAATGATCACTTGTGCATAACATGAACATAAGGGTATTAGAACATTAGAATGACATTTGAAAATCATACCCTATGTGACGTCCCAACCCAGGTGCCACTAAATAGTGCCCCGATTCGGTTGGGAACATACCCTCAAGCACTTCTCCCTATATACCAGAGGGTTTTGACTAAAATAGAGGGTTTAGTAAGTCAGTCTTGGGGAGACTATACCATATTTTATCAGAATAAAACACCAACAGAAGAAAACAACAATAACCAAGTGTGGAAGCGTATTAATAACCAAAAAAATACCATGTCATATGATATTAAAAAATAAGAGAATAAAATTCTCAACTGAAAGAATAACACATGCTATGATAATGCGAATGTTAATTGTATACAATGCAACTAAAAGTGAAGAAAGAACGACTGTCAAGCGGGTCCCGAACCACACCGGGTTCCCTTTCCAATGATCCAATCCCAAATAACAACCTATCCTAGGGAATTGCCATTGTCCTGTCCTACAATAATAAAGTCTACTTGGGTGATGATCAGTTAGCCCAAATAGGGTATGAGAACAACTCATTAGTCCACTAAAAATGGTGTCTAAAACAAGTCTAGTAAAAAGATAGTATATGTAGTTTTATGAAGCAATAAATACAATGCATAATTAAACGGTTATCATACCATCACTTAATATTTAATCCTCACATTATTCCCAGTTTCAATTAATGTTTTCCATTTGAATCATCATTCATTGTTATCATTCATTTGGTGTTGAACGTCATGTCAAGCACCCCAAATATCATTCAGTGTAGGTCGCCATGCCAAACACTCCATATCTCATTTGGTGTAGGTCATCATGCCTGGAACCCCAAAATATCAAGATTAGATATCTATTGGGGAGGAACACCATGTCCAAGTACCAAAATCTAATTGGATTAGAATGCTATGTCTAGCACTACAAAAATATCATCTATTTAATCATTCTTTAATTCATAAGAATTAGCCACATCATTCCATTACTAATCATATTATTAGTTAAATATTTCAAAGGCCATTAGTTAACTCAAAAATTAACTAAGAACATAACCCATTAATTAATTAATTAATTAATTAATCAATTAACACAATTCTTATTCCATAATTAATTCTTCACAATTAATTATCCATTTCAAATATCAAATTGTCATAATTAATTCTCACAATTAATTATCTTTGATCAACATCATGGAATATAATTTATTCTCAAAATTAATTATTTACAGAGGCAAACATCATTTCATAATTAATTTCACCCAGTTAATTATCTTATCATAATCAATTCAATATATCAAATAATATCTCAACCCATAACCAATATCCAAAACAAATATCTATTTGGGAAATACCCTTTGTTTATTCTGTGATTAAATTATCAATTGATCACCAAAGAAATCACAAGTCAATTCCCCATTCCTAATTACTCCAATTTTGGAAATAAATTATCAAGGGAATCTATAAAATCCATAAACACACATTCACATATCCAATCTAAGATTATGGGAGTTCGATTTAGAACACCTACATCGGTTTATTGATGGATGTTAGCCCAACGAAAATCCCCAAAATTCGAGCGGCACAAGATCATAGATCAAGATCTAAATCCAAATACTTAAACCAAAATTAATATCAAAGTCATCAAGATCTTGAATTTCTAGATCTAGATATATGATCCTATATCTAGATATCAACTCATAGGTTTAGATTCGGGGAAACAATGGAAATATTATATGAAAGGATCAAGGAAATATAAAGGAATGAATGAGAGAAGTAATGAGATGGAATTCACTTACTGGGAAGAGAGAGGATCTTCAATCTGGGCTTTTAATCTTGAAAAATGATGTTTGAATCACCTAGTAATCCCTCTAGTAGGCTCTTGAATCACCTAGAATTTTTAAAGCCCAAGCCAAGGTCAAAATATAGGAGTGTTAGGGGTTTGGGTGGTTTTAAAAATAGATTTTAAGATATCTAATACTATGCGCACAATTTTCTGGGTAGAGGCTCACATTTAGGGAAAAACATGCACCAACTGTGTAGACCTCTTTCTCCAGGTTTTCATGGTTGGAATAGTTTAGTCGCACGGTTTGTCAAACCATGGACAAACTGTGCAGACCTCTCTGTCTAGGTTTGCACGGTTGGAACAATTTAGTCACACGGTTCTTCAAACCATGGGTAAACCGTTCATAACCCACTATCTATTAGTTTTTCTTAAAAATTCACCCAAACAAACCCCAAGAAACTAATCCAAAACAAAGGTAATTAAAAACCTCAAAAAGTATCTAAAAATGCTCTTGAGATGACTCTAGAAAAGGCCGAGATCTTACAATCTCCCCACCTTATAACAAATCTTCCTCGAGCTACACTCCCGAACTTCTCTAAGATTCTAAGACAAAAATATTGGGCCATTGAGACCTCATGTATGATTCTTATTCCCAAGTTTCCTCTTGAACACTTCTATGTTTCCATAACACATGAACTAACAACACGGTCTTTCCCCGTAACACTTTCTCTCTGCGACCCATCACACGTATCAGATGCTCCTTGAAGGACGCATCTATATTGAGGTCAACCTCTTCCACATCAATAACCTGAGAAGGGTCAGGGTGATACCGATATAGTTGTGACACATGGAAAACACCATTCATAGAGATGAACTTCTGTGGAAGGGCTAATCGGTACGCCACTGGCCCGAATCTCTCCAGTACCTCAAACTGTCCTATAGAACTGGGCATCTACTTTCTCTACCTCTGTATCCTATGGTGACCCAATCTAGGAGACACCCAAAGTAATACATGATCAGCCTCTATAAACTCTAGGGGTCATCTACATCTATCAACATATGACTTCTTCCTACTCTTAGAGGTAGCTATACGATTCTGAATCAACTGTACCTGCTCCGATCTCTCCTGAACAAGGCTCGGTCCCAATTGATTTAACTCACCCACCTCTAACTAACATGGAGGTGATCTACAAGGTCTACCATAAAGTGACTCATATGGTTTCATCTATACAGTTTCCTGATAAATGTTTTTATATGTGAAATATACTAAAGATAAGTTATTCTCCCAAGAACCACTATGGTCAAGCACACATGCTTGGAACATATCATCTAACACCTGTATGGTACGCTCCGACTACCCATCTATATATGGGTGTAAGGGAACACTTAACAAAAAATATGTACCAAGAACCTTCTATAATCCATTCCATAAGAGTGAAGTAAAGTGAGAATCGTGATATTAAACTATATTCTGCAACACCCCATGCAAATGAACTGTCTCTCGTACATACAAATCTCCCAAATGTTCAACTGTAAAGGTTTACTTGATAGGAAAGAAATGTGCTACCTTATTTAGTCAATCCATAATGAACCAAATATCATCATTCTTCCTACGTTTCCTTGGAAGTCCTACCACAAAATCCATAGTCACGTCGTCCCACTTCCATTCTAGAATAGGCAACGACTACAATATGCCTCTTGGTCGTTGATTCTTTGTCTTCACCTACTGACAGGGGGAACATCATGTTACGAACCCTACTATCTCCTTTTTCATGAATGGTTACCAAAAATATCATCATAGGCCACAATACATTTTTTCAACCTAGGATGTACCGCCCACTTTGAGGCATGAAATTCTCGCATGAGTTCCTCTCACATACTTGTAGGCAAAAAAATCAGATTTTTAACATAGATGATGTCATCCTCATATTTTATCTAGTATAAAGGTGCATCCCCACCTTCAAGGATTTCCCTTAAGGATAAACACTCTAGATCCTCATACTTCCTATTCTTGATTCTTCTAAAGAGTGTATACTTCACTGCTACATACACAAGAGCCATCCTCTCATGAATCTCCAGAACTACCACATGCATTTCCATCAGCAAAGTCATCATCTTCCACTCTGCACTTGACTCATATAAAAAATGAGTCAGAGTTTTCTTACTCAAGGAATTAGCCACACTTTTCCCATTTTTGGGTGTATATGATAGTTTAAAATCAAATGACTATATACACTCTACCCATATTCACTGCTGAAGATTCAAGTTGCACTGTGAAAATATATCCTCTAAGAATTTGTGATCCATAAAAACTATAAAATTTTAACCCAAAATATAGTTTCTATTACACTTAAGAGCATAAATAACTTCTCCCAAATCGAGGTAAGATCAAAATTGGTTCCAACGTCAATCATTTTTTTAAATCCTGGAAATAAGTCTCACATGATTCTGTCCAATCAAACTTTATCCCTTTCTTTTTCAAATATGAAAGTGGTTCTACCATTTAGGAAAAGTCATGGATGAACCTCCTGTAATAACCAGTTAATCCCAAATATCTTCAGATATCAAAAAAATTATTGGGTTTCTCTCAAGAAATCCCTACCTACACTTTTTCTAGGTCCACTACCACACCTTCTTCCGATATGAAATGCCCCAAAAAGTGTACCCTGTTAATCCAAAACTAACATTTAGATAGCTTAGCATATAGCAGATTCTCTCTTAGTGTACCCAGTATGATGTCAAGATATTGGGCATGATCGTCATGATTCTTAGAGTACACCTAGATGTTGTGATAATAGGTTATCAGAGTAAATAAGATTAGTCCTATTAAATATGTAACCATACATTATCTTACATTACAAGACTACTATTATCTACCAAGGTACCCCTAAAAAATATAATAGTGGAGGTTATCAAGTAAAAATTAAATAAATATGAAAGTTATAACAAAAAATTACACTCACCATTGATTTTTTCATATAGAGAAACCCCTAATTCACATCACCCAATATCCACATGTATCAAAATCCACCATTTTAAGGAAAAAAATATAGGGGCCAATTGAGGGTTCAACATAATCAAATATTTATAAATCATTTAAAAGTGCCAAGTGGGACATTTCAAAATCCAATGAGAATGGAGAGTATTTTTTGTAAGAATTCAAAACCATTTATAAAACATTTCAAAGTTTCTAGCCTTTAAATAAATTTAGTAAATCAACCCTAATTTGATAAAAATTCAAACAAATATTTAAATATAATTCTTTAATCTATCCTATTTCCCAAACAAGGTATAAATATTTTCATATCATACGTTTTGTTTAAAACAAATTCCCAAACCCTTTTTTCAACACTTAGAATTTTAATTATCACTTGAAATTACAATTAATACCTTTTATAAATCACTTTGAAAAACCAAAAAATAATTACAAATTTCAAATAATATTTTAAAGATAAATTCGGAAAATTCATCAAAATATTTATCTAAACAATTTATTAAATCACAATTTTAATATGTTTTCGAATATGTAAATCCTATGTGTTGAAATGAATATAAAATAAAACTTTATTTTCCTTTCAAATAATGATTAAAAATATTCAATAATATCATTATAAGATGAAAATATATATTTAACACCTAAGAAATCCATGGTTACGAAATTATAATTACAGACATGGGGAAAACTGAACTAGAATCAATGGTGAATGGTTAAGAACTAAAATATGGTATAAATAGAGCTCGAAGTGGCCATCACACCCCTAAAAAAATAGGTTTCCCAAAAATTAGGTCAAACCATACTCCTAGGATTTATATGAAATGGAAACTATACTGTGGAAAGAAAAAAAATGAGGAGAGAGAGAAGATAGGGAATAGGAAACTCCCCTCGGATGATCGAAGCATGAATCCTGGAGAAACCATGAAGAATCTCCATGTGTTGGTGGAGACCAAAGGTGATGAAGTGTGCAAGAAATAAGGGTCTCTCAGATGGTGGTTGTTTCATGATAAAAGGGGAGGAAATATTGGGGGATTTAAGGGGTTAAAAAAGTGGGAAAACATTTAAGATCCCAAAATTAAATTCCTAGGAAACTAGAATGGTTAACCCACATGTTTTTCCAAACCATGAAGCACACAATGGATGCTCAATTACACCCCACATGGTTCCCCCTAAGAACCTTAATGGTTTAACTAACCACGTGATAACCATTCGAAATGAAACTGTCAAGAGACCGAATCAAACACATAGTTTCTACATGGTTTACCAAACTGTTCAACCCTTAAAAACATTTTAAAATTTTAATTTTCATTCTAGAAAATTACCAAATCCCATGAAATATAAAATAATATAAAAAAATATAAATTAAACTCTATGGTGACAGGAAGCATGTCACAATAATTTCAACCATATCTCTTTCTACCCTCATAATGTATTAGTTCAAAGTAAAAGGTAGTATATTTCAATATATCCAAATCCCCAAATGGAGGTGGGTGTGTGGGGAATTTTTTGGAAGAAACCAAGAAAATGATAACTACCCATCACAACCATCCTCGACACTGACCATCTAATTTTTTTGAGGACATTTAACTGATCATCCCAAAATTTCCTTGATATCTCTAAGAATAAGCAAAGAAAAAACCAAAAACTAGAAATCCTAAGATGAAGGGAAACATATCATGGTATATCGATCATTTAAAATTCATTTAACCTAGTTGAATAAAAAGAAACTACCAAGATATACATCCTCAAAACATCTAAACAAACATAAAAAGAAACTCATCCTCATCACATCAACATTTTCAACCCAAATATAACATCATATTACTTGATTTTAAGTATTCTATGACCCTAGTTTTGATATCCTTTAATTGGGGCCTTGACTTAGGGTCATTATGAAAGAATTTTTAAAATTTTGGAATTTATTTGGTTTGTACACAATTGGTGAATTGTTTTGTAAAACCACGTGGCCACCCAAAAAACTTATTCATACCTTGGAGAGTGGGGAATTCCTAGTTAGAACATTGTTATTTTAATCATGTGGCTAGACCATGAACCCCAAAAAGAAGACTAGTGGGGGCAAATAAGTAGGGTGCATAGTTTGTCTAACTATGCAGCCATCCCCTAGAAACTATGCACATAATTTTTAATTCCTCTAAAATTTATTTTAAAATTACTTAACCCCCAGTTGAATTTTCTTAATCCCACCATTCAAACCTAACTTTTTTTGGCTATTATATACTCTAAAGAGGTTAAATTAACTCCTCAAAACCCTTCTCTTGGTGGATTGAAGTGGAATTGATCTCATTTTATCCTCTTTGGGTAAGTGGATATCCTCTCGTGTGTTTTCTTCTAGTCTATGTTTATGTCCTACTTAGATTTTGGTAGATCATCTTGTAATTTATGGATATAAACTCTATTTGTTTTGTATCTTTATTCTAAGTGGTGTTCCTAGATCTATGAACCTTCATTCTCTATAGAGAATCTCATTTCAGGTGTTGTTTTCTAGATATTTTATCTAAATTCAGGTGGTTCTATAATTATTTTTTCTATGATTGAAACCTTGAATCACTTGATTATTTTGAAATGAGTTTTTAAATTATCTAAAAACATGAAATTGTGATTATTTAATCTTTGATTTTAAATGGGAATGACTGAATAACAATATTTTTTTATTATCATCATCCTATTTTAATGGGTATGGGGGAAACTAACTTGACATCAAAGGCTAGTACCAACAATCATGTCTCCATGATCCAAAAGTTCAAATCCAAAAATAATCCATTCAAGACTACTGAGAAATACCCCTACCTAGAATCAAAACCATAATAAACAGTTTACACCAACCCATAACTAATCACATATTTGTCCCATGAAAGGATGCATGGGATCTGTATCAATGGAAAATCCATACCCTCTCAAACATCCAAATTCATATAGCAATGACCAGGTGAAAACTCACACTCTAAACCTCATCTGGAGCAGTCCCAAGTAGAATAACTAGTTGCAAAATCCCTTAAACCGTGAACCGCTGGACCACAAAAAACCCCTCACAAAACCCATTATAAGTAGACAAAAATTCAACAACACCATGCATCAAATCTTCCCAGAAGAGTTCTCCATGAATCTTTCACAATCTTCTACACCTCCACCGAAGACAGTATCGAACCCTACCACATTCCCACTACCACCACAACTACATAAGTCACCAGAAGATGATCCAAGGAACATGAAGCTGATACATCATCACCTAGGACATGATGAACTAACACCACACTGAGGGAGAAATGCTGATGAAGGGATCTAGGCCGCTCTGAGCCAGAAATTCTTCTCTGGCATTGATTTGTTGAAATTTTTTATTCACACCAACCGATTTATATAAAATATTTTATATAAAATTTTCATTTAAGAATATTTGAATGTTTTTTATATAATATATATATTTTAATGAAATAATTTTTTTAAAATATAAAAATTTGACTCCATCCCTTGTTTTATTTAATCTGATAGCATAAATGGTAAATTATTATGGTATTGATTATAGAGAACTTAGTGAGAACCTACTGAGATTTATATCTCACACCCTACATTTTCATTATGGAATTAGTAGATTATATTTTTCTATGTTCTATTAAAGAGAAAGTGCCCCATAAATATGATGGATGTTCTTGATCCTTTGAACTGTAGAGTAGTGATGGTGACTGGTGGATCTATTTGACACTTGGTACGTAGGGTTTATAAGACTTTCGTCTGGTTGATGTTGTAGTTTCATTTGGGATTTTTATATTTATATTGGGTATAATTCTACCTGTTTATTTATATTAATTTTTCATTTTGGAGTGTTGATCATACTCACTTGTATATTTTATCTTCCACTATTTTGTAGAAAAATCATTCCCTATTTTATCTTGTATGATGCTAGGTTCTAGTCACTAAAAAATGGGGTTCAAGAATTCCATTAAGGCCATCTCAATAATGGATTGGGTA
Source organism: Viscum album (assembly GCA_963277665.1). Taxonomy (NCBI): domain Eukaryota; kingdom Viridiplantae; phylum Streptophyta; class Magnoliopsida; order Santalales; family Viscaceae; genus Viscum; species Viscum album. The sequence goes on along the minus strand of OY728152.1, from coordinate 1,194,258,731 downwards.
TCTGGGTACTAGTGTATCCAAGATGGTTTCTGAAAAATTTGCATCAAAGGGAGGTTAAACATCTTTCCTTGATGTCAGTATGCAGGTTTGGATGTCTTTATGGGACTTAGGAGATATTTATGAGCGATTTATTCACCATATCTCATCGTAATGAGCCTTAAGTCACTGTGGGTGTTTGGGAAGTGTTTACTTGAGGAATTTTTTGATCTTATTTTATTATTTTCCGTACATTTTATTTGGGTATGTTGAAATCCAAATTTTGTAATTTTATCTGATAGGATTAATATCCCCATTTCTCATGTTTGAGTTATAGGTCTAAGAAATATTCTAATGTATTTAGTATTGTGTATTGATGTTGTGTAACATAATTCCTCCCTTTAATAGGCCCTAAGAAGAAGATATTGATGAACCATAGTGAGAAGATCCTCCTATAGACCGGAATCTTGTTGAGATTATTTTTCGTGCTTTCCAAGATCTTGGACAGACCCCTGCACCCATTATTTTTTTATCCCATCATGGAGAATCTATGGGAAGAATCATAGAATCATGATCAAGAGTTTCATCAACAAAATCCACCTAAATTCCAAGTAACTGAGGATCCTCAAGAGGTTCTGGATTGGTAATACATGATATAACACCTTTTTTATTTCTTATAGATGCCTGAAGCTATTAAGGTAAAATGTACAACCTTCAAGATAAAAGGGCCCAGTAGGAGATGGTGGGATTTGATTGTAATGAAAAATAAGAAAATGGGTTTGGAGTGGATATAATTTATAGTTATTTTCCCTGTGTGGTTTTATCCAGAATATATGGTACTGTCTAAGGATATGGAGTTTTTGAACATCAAACAAGATGAAAGGACTCTGATGTAGTATATGAACCGATTTCTCGAGATTGTGCAGTTTTCACTTGAGATTTCATTGAATGAGAAAATTAAGGAAAGAAATTTTGAAATGGGTATCCAACCTAATATTATTAAACAAGTTTTATTACTGAATCTCACTTCATATACTGACATTTTGGATAGGGAATTGATGGTTGAGCTTGATCTAGTAGGTAAGTTAGGGTTGAAGAGAGTTAATTTTTCTCCCAATGGAAAATATATGAAAATATTTTAAATGAAATAGGAAGTGTGATGAGTATCATGGTGGTTATTGATAGAAAGTGTCTTATAAAATTCATTTAATACCTAGTAGAGTCCTTTTTACTTTATTCTAGAATGGAAAGTTGGGCATTCGAGATGTGTTTGTACTGCGGTGCCAAATATTTGCAGCTCTTCTGCTCACTCAGGATGCCTACAAAAAACCTTCAATTTCTTTTCTACTACCTATAGTGGAATGGGATCATCAACACCTAAAATTAATTTGGTGCATTCAGATTCTTTGATATCTAATGAGTTCTATCCATATACATCCAAATTGAAGCTTGTTCATACAGTGTAAGTGTCTCCAGAGAAAGTGGATACGGGTCCACTGGTTGCGAGATGCACCATCAATATATATTCATCTTTAGTGACTACTTTATTTGATACTGGTTTATATCACTCATTTATATTGACTCGTATTGTGAACCTACTAAATCATCCTATGGATATTTTGTCTTATGTGATGTATAATACTATACCCATAAGAATGAGGAGAGAGTAGGGGATTTATTGTCTGTTTATGTAGTCTTTATATAAGAAATTGAGATTTTTTAGAATTTTATTTTTCTTGAAATAAAACCCCTTGATGTAATTCTTGGGATGGTTTGGATCATTTCTAATAAATCCCAAATTGAATATTATCTTTGGTGGGTCTCCTTTACTACACCTGTTGGGGGGTTCTATGTTTTTTAGGGTGAATGTGATTTGAGGTTGAGTTGATATAGAACTTCTCATATAGAGTTGGGGAAATTAATATTATTCTTTTATTTTGATATATACCATGAATAATTGAGTAATGATCTCCCTCCACTTTATTTTTAGTTTTCCGAAGTGTTTCCTTTTAATTTCTCTCGTTTTCCACTTGTTAGATATGTAGAGTTTTCTATTGATTTAGTATAAGTTACTCAAACGATATCTATTACTTATTAACATAGGGTACCAGAATATTTGAAAGAGTTGAAGAATTAGTTAGATGATATATTAGAGAAAATATTCATATTCCCTAGTGCATCACATTTGGAAAAACCTGTTCTCTTTGTGAAGAAAGTTTATGGAACACTGCACATCTTTGTTGATTACTAAAAACTCATTAGAGCTGTAATATAGAATAAATATACTTTACAATGGATTTATGATTTGTTTTAATAGTTGAAAGGATAAAAGTGTTTCTCAAGGATTGAACTTTGATATAGTTATCACCAGTTGATACTAATGGAATCTATAATTTAGGAGACCATAATCTAGATAAGTTTTGACCATTATGAGTATATTTTGATGTCATTTGGTCTAACCAATGATCCTATATTATTTATGGATTTAATGAATATAATATTCTTTTTGTATCTTGATAGGTTCATGGTGGTATTTGTGGATAACATTCTAATTTACTCTCATTCTGAGGAGGATCATGTGCATCCTCAGAGAGTAGTTCTAGAAATGTTAAGAAATTTTTGACTCTATGATAAGATACCAATTTTGATTTATGGATTTAATAAGTGATGTTATTGGGACATGTGGTCTCTAGAAATGGTATTTTAGTTGATCCTAAGAATTTGAAAGCTATTATGACATGGTAGAAACCATGGAATGTTTTCAAGATTCAAATATTATTGGGTTTATTATGGTATTATCTCTCGTTTTTATAGGATTTATCAAAGTTTGATTCTATGATGACTGATCTCACCTAAAAGGGGGTGATGCTATCTTGGGGTGATAAATGTCAGAGTTCATTTTTTGAGATGAAATGTCTTTTGAATTATTTACCAATGTTGACTCTTTTAGAGGAAGGACAGGGGAATGTGGTCTTTTATGACACATCATTTTCGGGTTTGGGATGTATTCCTTTGTAGGAAAATCATGTGGTTTCCTATGGTTCTTGATATCTTATGACAAAAGTGAAAAATCTCTTGACCAATGAACTTGAACTCACAACTATTATGCATTCACTTAAGATTTAGTGGAATTACTTTTTTGAAGAATGGTTTTCCATGTTTCATGACCACAATATCCTAAGTTATATATTATCTCTAAAATATTTGAACCTCCGACAAATAAATTGGTCAGAGTAACTACATTATTTTTATTTTGACATTTACTACCCCTTGGGGAAAGGAAATGTCATTGATTATGCTTTGAGTAGAAAACTTCCAACCATGTCCATGAATAAATAACTAGAAGAGTTAAACTTGATGGATATTTTTATAGAGTTTCATTTAAGAGTCTAAGAAGAAGATGAAAAGGTTTTCATGGTACGTGTTCAGTTGAACTCCACTTTTCTCATGATGATTCTTTAGTATAAAAACCTTTTTGATGAATTACAGGGTGTTATGGACTCTCTTTATGACAGGGAGACCATCAATGAGTGGACATTATTTTCTGAGGGAATCCTATGTTTTCAGAATTGGTTTTTTGTGAATTTTCTGTAAGAAAATCTATGATACAGAATACCCATGATTCATAGTGGGAAGTACACCCTAGAACTAAGAAGATGTTTTGTGAAATGCAAGAATGATTCTCGTATCCAGGTATGTTTGGGACATTTATGATTTTTTTTCTAATTAATATACTTTCCAAAAGATCAATAACGAGCACCAGAGACCTTTAAATTTACTTCAGACACTTCTAGTGATGACTTGGAAGTGGGATTAAATTTATATGGAATTTGTGGTTGGGTTATCATGTAACCATAAAACAAATAATGTGATATGCGTTTTGACTGATATGGATGATTAAATTGGATCACTTTAGATGAATTCATGATACAACTAAAGTAGAGAAGTTAGAAAATATCTATGTGAAAGATATTTTTCATTTTCATGGAGTTCTATCAACTATAGTCTCTGATAAAGATCCCTGTTTTACCTCTCATTTTTAGTAAGTAATTCAATAATTTAAAGAATATCAGGTTCACTTGAGTATGGAATACCATCCATAGTCAAAATTCTAGACAGAGAAGACTATACATATTCTTGAGGATGTTCTTGATGTCTGTGTCCTTGATTTTGGTGGAGCTTTTTATATCCATTTGGGAACAGTTGAGTTTTATTATAACAAAAATCCACAATATAAAATTTTGAGGGATCCTTTTGAGGCCTTATATTGAATTTCATGGAAATGTATGTTGCATTATTCTGAGATTAGTGAAAATTATTTTGTTGGACCGATGCTAGGATAGTAAATAATGATAAAGTATCTGTTGATTCATCATAGAATGTTTCTAGAAAAAATTAAGTAAAAATATTATCTAGAACATTTTAAGAGACCTTTGGATTTTTTTTGGTGACCAAGTGTTTTTTAGAGCTTCCCCATGGTTAGATCAATGATGTATTGGGAGGCAATGGAAGCTTTCTCCTTGATTTGTGGGTCATTTTGAGATTTTTGAGTAGGTGGGGAAAGTTTTATACCATTTTTAACATCAACCACAATTGAAGTTGATACATAATGTGTTTCATGTATCATAGTTTCAGAAGTATCTTTTTGAAACTTATCATGTCTTGATTTGGGAGGATCTTGATGTTTATCATGATTTACTTGTGATTGAGTATCTAGTTTGGATTATTGATTCTGAAACAAAGGTACATAACGGGAGGATGATACCTTTGGTCTATGTGCTATGGAAGCATGTTTCTGATTCTCAAGATACATGGGTGTGTGAGGCATATATGAGAGATAATTGGCCTCATTTATTTGATATGGAAACTTCTTGATAGGATTTATGGAGAAATTTGTTTTATGGTGGGGAGGTTGTAACATTCTATTAATTGTTTTCAGGTATTTATAGACCGTAGTTTTGATCTACTTTATGTTGGATCTAATTTTGGGGGTCATTATAGGATAATTTATAAAATTTTGGAATCTCTTTGGCCTATTTATGATTGGTGCACAGTTGGAAAACTGTGTAGTTTGGTCAATTAACCAATGTGCCCAGTTTAGATCCACTGGAAGGGGGCATATGGATTTTCAAAACTACGAATGCAACCCTCTAAACCATGAACCCATTGGAAAGTGGGTAACTCATGGTAAGATTAATAGTGTGACCAAACTATGCACCCCAAATAGAAAGCCAGTAGGGGCGCATGGTTAGGGAACATGATTTGTTTAATTGTGTGGCCCTCCCCATGAAACCATGAATACAGTTTTGAATTCCTCCAATTTTTTTTTTTAAAATTAAAAAACCCTCAGTTTAAGTTTCCTAATAACCCTACTCAACCCAAACATTATTTTTTAGCTCTTGGAGGTTCGGAATAGGTGAAATTGACTCCTCAAAACCCTTTTATTAGAAGAAAAAAGTGGCATTGATGTCGTTCGATCACTTCTCAGGAAGTGGATATCCTCATATGTGTTTTATTATAGTCACTCTTCCTATCCTCATTATATTTCAATATATCATCATGTAATTTATGGATTTAAACTCTATTTTGTTGGATCTTGATTCTAGGTTGTGTTCCTAGATCTTCCACACCTTCATTCTTCATTGGATAATACCATTGCAAGTGTTGTTTTCTAGATCATAGATTTAAAGTTAGGTGGTTCCATAATTATTTACCCTATGATTAAAACCTTAGATTTATTGATTAAATTGAAATGAGTTTTTAATTGATTTTGAAACAAGGAATTGTGATGATTTTATCTTTTATTTGAAATGGCTATGAAATTTGAGCAAAAATATCAATTTTAGTGGAATTGAAATTATTGGGAGAGTTTTTGAAATATGACAGATTGATTTGGAAATAATTTTGATCAAATTGTTTGATTTTGACCTTGAGAAAATATCTTAAATTTAAAATTGATTTGAAATGTAATGAAATGATGAAAACCTATGATTTTCTTATGAAATGATAAGGCATGTTGAAAACTAAAATTGGAAAATTGTATTTTAAAATGTTCCAAAATGAATGATTGTTAACTTGACTGATTAAATCACATGGGATCATGGGTAGTTATCATGTGGTAGGGACAAGGATTCTAGGTTCTTAATCCCCATGAACTAGATTTATGATGACAACACGAACTAAACTAAGTCATATCATGATTCTTTTGACGAGTTCCTATTTTGGGGTGTAGATTGATTGCCCCTAATGGGTTCCCCTATTAGGGTGTTGATTGTGTATACACACTATTTATGAGATGTGATCATTTATGAGATGTGTGAGGATCCGATAGCAAGTAACTAACTTACTGCAGAAATTTTGACCATAGTACTACGAGTTACTTGATTTTATCACACATGCTATTGATTTTTTGAATTGTTTTATTCATGATAACTAGTTTCTATAAACCGTTTTATGTAAAATGTTCGTTTAATAATATTTTAAATTTGTTTTTATATATCTTCAATCTATTTGAGTGAAATAATGTTTTAGTTTATAATATAAAAATCTAATTCCATGAATTTTTTTATTTAAACTGATAACATAAATAGAATATTGTTATGGTATAGATCATGGAACAGTTAGTTACACCCTACCAGGATTTATATCTCAAACTATACCTTTTCATTCATCCATTTTTAGATTATCTTTTTCTAGGTTTGAGAAAAGATAAAGAGACACTTGGATGTGATTTATGTTCTTGATCCTTTGTACCATGGAATGGTGATGGTGATCGATGTATTTTTTTCTTCTTGTTTTGTAGGTTTTCTAAGATTTTGGTCCAGGTAATGTTGTAGATTGCTTTAGGATTTTTATATTGATATTGAGAATTATTATACCGATTTGTTTTTGGTAGTTTTTACTTTTGGGGTGTTGAGGATACTAACTTGTATCTTTTACCTTTCACAGTTTTTGTGGAACAATATCACCCTCTTTGATCCTGTATAATGCCAGGTACTAGTCACCAACTCATGGGGATTGGGAATTCCCTTTGGGATATGTTAGTGATAACTCAACTATTTGGGTAGCAGGTTTTCTGGCCAGACACCATACAACTTTGTATGGGACAATGATAGCCAATCAGCAATTCAAGGTGGGGAGCTAGGTGATCAATGGTGCAAAAGCAGGGGAGGGGTAGTTCTAGTGGGTTAGGCCTACGGGTCATGTTTTGGGCATGGTATGACTCTGGGCCTTCGATTCATGTATTTAAGGTTAGTCGGGCCTCGTGCCTTGGGCCTACGGGTCATGTACGGGTTACCCTTCAACCCTTAAATGGGGGATTATCCATAATAAAATAAAAAGAAGGCCTTCAAGCCATTTTGGATAAGGAGGAACAACCCACATGTAACCTAAATGAATGAAATGAGCTCTAACCATGGGCTGTGTCAAACTGAGATAACCTAGGGTTACAATCCAGATCACTATCCCATGACATATCCATTAATTTCTAAGACAAACACTAGATAGTGCATAATATGAAATATCAAGTAACCCACCTTAGTTACCCAAATAATCACACACGACCTTTACTCAATCCTAATCCACAAGAACCTCAAATATTAATGAAAATAAAAATAAAAGACCCACCAACTAAAAAGGGGTACACCAAATGAACAAGTCAAAAAAAAACTTCCATAATTATCCATAAAACAAACATCCATTAAATTCCCAAATACATGATGGTAAAATCCCCAAATTTTAACTAGATATACATATAATAAACAAAATTCCTAAAATAATCCATCACCTTTAAGCCCCAAAGAGGTCCAATATCATTAACTTACCCTAGTAGCTGGTTAGGACTGAACTAGCCTAGTACCTAAATGAAACTAATAGCTAACACACCTCAATAACAACAAAAGGGAAACAACACTTTCCAGTCAACTTGGAGACTTAGTACGATCCAAAAATAACAAAGAGAAACTTCTAGTGATGAACACCCCAGATTTAAACAAGATATTTCCAGTAAGCGTAGTTTTTATAAAAAAACACATAAGCAAAACCCAAACATGGTTCTAAAAATAAATAACCCCATACCTAAAAAAACATGATACAAAACTTAAAATTTTTATTTTTAAAATATTAACCCTTCACATGGAGTCCATGAAAACCATTTTAAAAGTAACCTCATAATTTAAAATGATTTAAAATCCAAAATTCCTTTGTTATAAATTTTTTCATAAAATCTAATCCTATTTAAAAGATCTTTACTTATTTTTAAAACGTTTCAAAACCATTAACCCCTTCATTTTTATTAAAAAAAATATTTTTTTTGAAAACTCACACTAAAAGATTCAAAATGTGAAATCACACCCATATTCACTAGCTTGAGAGGATGATTAATTGACACTAAGCCTTAGGAGACATCCACAAAATGCTAAAGGTTGGAAATACATTCTAAGGGATTCAATACAGTTGTGGGATGATTTTCCCTTTGAAAATAAAATAATGATAACTAAGTATACCATAACCAAACAAAAACTATATGATGAATGATAAAAATGTAATACAACTCAATGATATACCAAATATAACAATATAAAACTACTCCATTACCAAAACCAGAGTAACAAAGAAGAAAACTAAACTGCAAAGCTCAAAGACTCCAAAGACATAACACCACATCTCCCAATATGCTCCATGATCCAAATCCATAGTCCATGACCAAGTATAATAAATAACCACTATTGATATGTGAAACTTTACATTTAATTGTTCCTTAATAAACAATATCTGCAAATGCTCCAATGTTCCCAAGTGGGTGGTGAGTAATAAAACATAGAAGATTTTCCCCAAATGACTTACCTACTCATGCCACTGTGATAGAAAATGTGAGCACATTTATATAAAATAATTTATATAAAACATTTGAAAACACATTAATAGTTTATATAAAATCCAAGAAGTTTCACACCAAAATAGCTTTCCAACTAAAATAGTTTTAGAGGAAATAAAACAAACAATACTTTATACCATTTCACATTCCTTTTTGGCATAGCCATTCTGTGATGAACATACACACCCACACATGAATGCTTCTATGAAAATTAAAAAATCATGGGTGGTTTCTTGTCCATCTCCCAAGTCGTCACTAAGTAGACAATATCCTTATTCCCCAATGTAACACACAACTTATCAAGGGTCACACCCCCTGTACCCTAATGGTGAAGCCCCTTATTCCGGGTCACATTGAAAGATTGAACTCACTCCAACCTATTTATTCCAAAACCATTTTAAAACAATGATTTCAAACCATTTCAATAAAACCCAAATTTTATTTAAAACATTCCAATAAAATAATTTACAAGAATAAAAACAAATCCACATTTTAATATCATCAATTTAAAATCCATAAACAAATAACCTTCACGATAACCTATTTCCAAAAATACACCAACCATAACTAAAGAGGGTTAATACCATGATTTTTACATAAATTTCACAATCAATTTCAAGAAATTAATTTTTTTTGAAACCAATCCTTAAAGTTATAATAAGAGGAGTCAAGAGTGAAGCCACCTACCTTGGAAACTATAGTGAATACAAAGAACAACACAAATTATTCAAAAACACTGAGTCAAATCTCCCAAAACCCTATTAGATCTTGTTCCATAACATCAACACATCTAATTATCATTATGACTAGAATACAATGTCATCTATATATCCCCAAAAAATTACATATATGAATCCAAGAGAGGAAAAATTGTATATCTAATAAAAAAAATAATGAAGACTAACCAAGAAATATGGACTTCAATGCATCTATATTTGATGACAGATCGCTCCTAGGTTAAAGGGAAAAGTCTCTAAAACATTTGATAGAAGGAAAAACGAAGTTTTGTGTTTAAATAGAGGAAAACAAGTGGATTTGGTTCTAAATTATGTTATGTTTAATTTTTTAGGACCTAACTTTTAATGGTGCATAATTACTTGCATCATTATCAAAGAACCATGCACTAATCATGAAAATGACTCTATCCCCAAAGCATGATTAATCCTAGGTGGTTGAATGGTTTGGCCAAACTGTGCAAATACCTAGATCACAAAACCTCTATTTTCATGGTTTTATATAGGATATACATAGTTTTTACTAAAAATGCTCTATCTGTGAACTTGTAAAAAGGCTTCAAAAACTTTCCAAAATTCCTCCATAACCTTACAAACATCACAAAAATAGTTTTCATACTTAAAAATCACAAATAATGGGTTACTTACTTGAAATAGATGGTGGTACACAAAACCCCTTAAATTTAGAACATTATTTATTTATTTTTTTTTGGGAAAAATTCCCTCCATCTAAAATTACAATGTTTATGGGTTGCTTTTTTTGTTGAAAAAGAAGGTTTCCTTGGTATTTTTTGGAGTTACAAGGAGATTTTTGAAAAGGTATGTTGAAAAATGTACAAGAGAAAGGAATGGATTCCTTTGAAGTATTACAGAAAATTGTGTATACAAGGTGGCATTATTTCTCTATGTTTTCCAAATTTTTTGGTCCAAAATTTATAAGTTGGATCAATCATCAAGAAAGTTGCATTTTATTGAATGCATCATGAAAATATGGAAAAGGAATGTGTTTTTTGAATACTAGAGTTTGGTTAAGGTTAAGTTCTTTGAAAAGGAATTCAGTGTTGCAAAGGCTGGGTTTTGTGAAGGCGTGGAGCATCATGAATGCATGAAGGGTTGATGATTATCTCCATGAATATAATAATTGGAGTATTGTGAATGTGAAAAGGGTTGATGGTGATTCTATATAACTATGAAAATCTTTATGAATAGTGAATTTTCTTGGTTCTTTGTGAAAATAGGGATCGTCGTGAATGGGATTGGAGAGCTTCATGAAATGGTGAGGATGTGGATGGAGTCTTCTTGAATGGGAGTCAACGCCTATAAATATACCTCTAACCCATTATAAATGTAGAGTAATAATTAAAATAGATTATAAGGCTTAGATTTTTTAAAGTTTATTCATGAAGGCTGATCTTGTAAAAAGGTTTGCGAAGATAGGAAGTTTGTGAAGGATATGAAAGCCGAACAAAATTTTTAAGCATCATGAATGTATTGAGGTTCATGAAGGCTATAAAAATATAACTGAAATTTATGATCTTCACAAAACCAGTGAGATTATTGAAAGGAGGTTTCTTTATGAAGCATGGTTGAGATTCAAAAAATAGGTGAGCTTTACCAAATTTGCGGGGTTCAAAAAGATAACATATACTTCTGAATAATTAGGTAGTCTCATGAAGGTTGTGTAAGGTTTACGATGGCAGTGATCATTATAATATTATTGAAAAATTATTGTGTAGTAAAATTGTGTTAAAGTGATATTCATTAAGTGGATGAGAGTGGGAATTCAACATAACAAATATCTACAATTGAGGATGAATTCATCATTATTAATGAAGGTACCTACATGTCTATAAACTATGTGTTTAATGGCCTAGACCACTTCAGTCCATTACTTTAGGAAAATCTAATAGCTGAAGTGTTCTGGTAGGTCATAGTGGAAAATTTCAATAGTTTTCCAAAATTACTATTTCAAACTATAGTTCACTGGTTGTAATTTGCGATGGTGAGTCACATTGGTGACTCACACTGATAGGTCATGATGGTGAGTTATAATAGTGTCTCACACCGGTAGGTCACGAAAGTGAGTCACTATGGTGAATCACACCGGAAGGTTGTGATGGTGAGTCGCAATGGCGACTCACACTGGTGAATCCCTCTGCTAACTCCCACTGGTGTCTCACACGAGTGACTCACCTAACAGTGAGACATTTTTAGCAGTTTTTTTTTTTTTTTTCTAGTATTTCCCAGTTTCCCCCCTTTAACATTTTCTTTCACGTAAAATGAGTTAAATACAATATTTAATGGTTTTTGGTGCTGTTTCAAATCATGTATATCTTCTAAAAACATGAGGCTTCCTTTTCCATCCAAACCATGTGGTCATGTTCAAGATCTGCCTTTAATGTATTTTAAAACCCATTTCTCCTGTGGATTTAGGATCTAGCCTTTCTAAAGTAGAGATATTATGTTCGTTGTGTGTTTCACTTTCTCTTGGTATGAGATTCCCTAAACCCTTCTTCCCAAAGGATTCGTGTGTTTGTTCAGTATCCTTTGGATAAAATTTTCCCTATAGGATTTTCCTGCTGCATGCGCACCCCCTACTTTGGCGTAATAAGGAAGTGATGATCGCTTATTCTTACAAGTAGATTTTCCTTCACCTTTATTTTATCTATGAATCATGTAGGGTGGGTGTATAAATGTTTCTTGAGAATAAATTTTATTTTGGATTAACAAATATAACTAAACCAGCTAAGATCAAATCTGTGGGGCCTAGGGAAAGTGGTGTATGATCATACTAATTTATTGATATTTTGATCAATGTTGTGATTTTTATTTTCTATATGCCTATAGAAAATCATGACTATTGGGGGTATTTTTTGGTGAATTGAATAGGTTTTGGGTTACATGTTGTTTGTTTCAGAATTGAACCGATGTTATGAGAAATTTGTTAACCACATACATTCGACAAAAATAAATGAATACCCTAGGATAAAACTATTTCTATGATAAACCCCAATCTAACAAGTGGAAATTGAGTGAGGGAATGCCCTGTTAAATCTGAATATGTCATGCCTTGATTTTTAAGGTGGTGTGTTGTGTGTGGGATTGTTCCGACCTGTGCTATAGTACGGTTGTGGGCTTGACTATGTAATGTGGGGTGGTTTCAGTTGTGTAATGGAATCTCAAGTCGAGATATTGTTTGTTTGTGAACCTTGATGTGGTTGTAAAGGGGTGTTATTTATCAATGGATGGGAAGTGTTGTATAGAGGGGCTGTGATTACGATGTGCGGTTATGTGTTTCTATATTTGATGGGTATGATGACATTATGTATCAAGGATACTGAGAGTGGTTCTAATGAGATGTTTTTCTGGGTGTGTCTATGAGTTAGGGGTTTACTTTGGTGAGAGGATGGATTGTCTGGAATGAATTTGTATAATGATGACAAAAATGGTTGGAATGGGAACTTCACCATTAATAACCTGTATAAATCCTTCCTGTATATTAGGACAGGTTTTTTATGTCATGAATTGGTGTTAAAGGGAGTGGAAATATTAAGTTGGATAATTTACCCTGGTTCTTCTTCCTTTGTGTGAATTTTTCTCTGTGTCTTGTTGCTGTTGTACCTATTATTTTCCTGAGTAGTAATGGGACGAATAAATGAATTTCTCAATGAAGTATGGAATAGTATGGTCTGGTTTGCCCAAAATAATGTAATTAATAAATATTATAACATTAATGGGTGTTAAACATGGAATTAGTGTGAATCCACAATAGTTTATCAGGCTCTTCGCCTACTGAAACATGTTTTTATGTGTTGTTGTTCATTTTATGGGTAAAAGCTAGGGTGGTTGTGTTTCAAGTTGGTTGGATATTGTAAACCCACAGGTTGGTCTTGAGTTATTGAAATTATGTATATATACTTTTATTTTACTTTTGATTTCTATACGCACCCCACCCTAGCTGAGCACCGTGTGATGAACACCCCCATCGTCATGAGGGAGGGCATATTTCCAAAATATCTCGATGAGATGATGGATGCATAGTCATCGAATCTTCCCTGATCCCCTTCCAAGCGGTGATAGCCAAAGATTATTTAGATAGGTTGTGGTTGTGGGTCCTATGTGTGTGCAGGTGAGATGTGTTTTCCCTCGTGTCTTCGGGATGCAATGTGGTTTGTGGGGCCCATGTGTGTGTCGAAGAGATGTGACAATCTACCTTTTCCCAGGTTATGAGACTAGTTGTGAGTCCCATGTGTGTAAGGGAGAGTTGTGTTTCCTAGGTCTCTTTGGGATGCGACATGGTTTGGGGGGACCAGTTGTGTACATGTGAGACGTGATGAGATTCATTTTCCCAGGTGATGATACTATCTGTGAGGCCTAGGTGTGTGCAAGCGGGATGTGATGAGATTTGTTTTCATAGGTGATGAGACTAGTTGTAAGGCCCAAGTGTGTGCAGGTGGGTTGTGATGTGGTGTGTTGGAAATAGGTGGGAGCACAAGGACGTTTTCAATTAGGAAAGAGTGGATAAACCATTTTGAAGTGGTTCTGGGTACCTAAACCATTTATGTGCCCACTATTTTACTTTACTTGAGTTTATTTACTTGGTGAGTGTGCCTTAGTTATGTTGGAATGGCTAGTATACCCTATTAGGTGCTGTTGGGTTTTTCTGTTTTCTCAAGTGAGCATTAGTATACTTCTATCACTTTTGCATGAGATACTTTCATTTTTCCTTTTGAGTATACTTTTATGCTCACCATTTTTATATAATACTATTTTCATGTTTCTAGGAGGATTACGTGGACCGTGATGGAGTTTACTAGCTCAAATGTTAGGGCAGTTTCTATGTTGCTACTTAGCCTTGTTTTTGGTATTTAATTTTGAGTTCCATTGTATCCATAATAGTTGTATTTAAAACATGTATGTGGGATGGATTTTTTATTTCATTTTTATATATATTACTTGGAGTTGTTTTGGGATGGACCATCTTATCTTCTGATCTTTTTTTCTTTAAAAATGGAAATGCCTCCCATTTCCTGAGATTGTATACCCTTGGTGACGGTTTCCACCTCTTGGCCGACTATAGGTAGTAATCATGGGTGTTGTGATAGAATGGTATCAGAGGTAATGTTTTAGATATATGATGAAGTTTTTAGTTAGGCACAGTGAGGATTGTATGGGTTGGTAGAGAAATGGTGTCATGTGAACTTAGTGCATGACATATGCTAGAGAAGACCAGCTAGGACATGGGTTTTTTGAGCCCCTATGATCTGATGTAAGGACTATGGGTCTACCAAACAACCAAGTGAGGATACACCATTTTAAGGGTATATTCCCTAGGAAAGGTATGTGCATCATAATGAATTGTGTTCTTGTATTAATTGGATTGGCTTGGGTAATTTAAAATGGATAAAGAAATAAGTTAAATGTGTAAAAGTGAATCTAAAATAAAATTCCATACTACACAGGATTATGAATTCCTTATTTACATTTTTTAGATATGAAACCCAGTTGTTGTCTGTATGTGGCTTGGGTAGTTGAGGTCAGCAGGCCGATCTAGTTGATTGGTGGAGGGTTGATCTAGTGGAGGAGGATGACCGGTGGTGGAGAACATTAAATGCTTTATAACAGTAGGCCTTGGAAAAGTGTGAGGGTAGTGTTTCAGACATGGAGACGAAGATCTAGACCAAAGAGCTTGATATCACCTTCAGTTTGATCCAGGATTTGACGGAGTAATGGGTTTCTTTGGTAGTGATCCAGACATGGGGAGCTGTGCATCAGTGGTGGATGCTGTACCTGGGGGAGAAGAAAGAGAGAAGGATTTTTGAGCAGAATTTCTTTCATTTACTATGAAGGATGAGATGAGGTAGGAACTACTCTCCCTTCCATAGGGGAGTATGTAAATGTAGGAAGTTGGGATTAAGTTCAAGTATCTCCTTCATTTTTACCAAGATATATTTTTTTGTATGAGGAGTATCATATGAGATTCCAAGAGGAGGAACTTCATCCTTCTATCTAGTACATTGTTACTCCTTTTATGTTTTCGATGTACTTGGAGGTTTAGAAGAATGTGGAAGTGATTGATCCAATAGAATAGTGAGGATTTATACTAAAATAGGGGAGCCAACAAGGTTATTTGAGAGGTAGGGTTAGTAGTAGTAGGTCTCAGGAACTAGGGCCTTTGAGGTTTCAACCTGTAGGGAGTCGACCTCAGCAGTTTCTGTTTTAACCTTCTGGTCCTCATGCCTTTCCCGTGAACTTGGTACCATGGTGTTTTATTTGTGTAGTTTGTTTCCATATCTAAAACTAGTTCCCAACATCCATTAGAGCTCAGTATGGTGGGGGTTGATAGGTTCTGCACCCACCTCAGAAGTAGTTTCTGGTTATGCCATTTCAGCAGTTAAGACAACAGGCTCATGCTCCTCCAAGGGAAGATAGAGCAGGTAAAGGCCGACCTCAGGGTGTTCCTCAGGGATCTTAAACTATGCATAGTCATAGAAGTGGTCATTAGAAGAGGGGAATAGGGGTTGGGAATGGTCAGTTGCATGCCACAGAGGTAGCAGTTCTAGCTGGGATAGAGATCATTAGATGTACGATCAGCCTGTTTAGTACCCTTTCTTGTGATTTGTTTGATTCAAGAGCTTCACACTCCTTTGTTTCACCTAGTTTATCCCATACTCTAGGAATATATGTAGATAGGATTCCCATGCCCATGGTGTTGAGCATGCCACTCAGAGGATAGACAATCTTGTTTGATGTGTGCTAATAATGTAGACTGATGATGGGACTACATCAGTCTCATGGGGATCTCTTCTTACTAGAGATGAAACCATAAGATTTCATTATTAGCATTGAATGGTTTTATTCCATATGAGCTGTTATGGACTTCTTCTGGATAAGTGTCGTGTTTTTAGATGTGTATAGTGGCATATGATTTTCAATGGTGAGGGGAGCGATCATGTGGGTAGTCGGCTTATAGAGCCTCTTATTTCCTTGTTGGATGAGTTATGAGTAGAATTATAAAACTTTGTGATGGTGGAGGTTTGCGGTGTTGTTGGGGAGTTCCTAGATGTTTTCCCTAAGGAGGTTTTGAGACAACCCCCTCAATGTAATGTTGAGTTCGGGATAGACTTGTTGCCTGGTGCTTCTCTAATTTCAATGGATCCTTATTTGATGACACCTTCTGAGTTATGGGATATGAGGATTCAGATTGATGACTTAATAAAGAAGGGCTTTATCCAGCCTAGTGTGTCACTGTGGGGTGATCCAGTGTTGTTTTATAAGAATTTGGATTGTGGTATGAGGTTATTCATAGACTACAAGAGGCTGAATTAGGTGATGGTCAAGAACCTTTACCCTCTTCCAAGGATAGATTATCTTTTTGACGAGTTGGTAGTGGTAAGGTTGTTTTATAAGGTCAGTCTACGGTCTGTATATCACCAGTTGAGGGTGGAGGAGGGAAATATCCCAAAGACTACTTTCAAATGTAGGTATGGGAACTTAGATTTTGTAGTCATGATGTTTGATGTTATAGACACACCAGTCATGTTAATGGGGCTCATGAATTCCATTTTCCATGAGTTACTAGACTGGTATGCCATCATATTCATTGATGACATCTTGATCTACTTAAAGTCAGAGGAGGAGCATGATGAGAATTTTAGAACCACCTTATTTGTTCTTTGATGCCACTAGCTCTACAGAAAGTTGTCCAAGTGAAAGATCTGGAAATGAGAGGTTAATTTCCTGGGGCATATGATATCTCAGTAGGGTATAACGATGGACCCGTCTAAGGTTGAAGCAGTTGTTTCTTGGGAATCACCTAATAATGTGGCAGAGGATCATAATTTTCTTGGTCGTACTAGCTATTACTTGAGGGTTTCTACCCAATTTCTCTCAAGTTTCAGCTCCATTGACATCTCTAACCAGAAAAGACCAAGTATTTTTTGTGGTGTGAAAGGTTCCAAGAAGCATTCGTCTATCTGAAGAGGAAGTTGGTCAATGATTCAGTGCTCCGATTTCTAGAGGAAGGGGTGATGTTTTAGCTGATTTGTGATGATTTATATCTAGGTTTGGGATGCATCTTGATGCAGCAATAATAAGTTATCTCTTATGGGTCTTGGTATTTATTTCCCCACAAATGTAACTATGCCACCCACAATTTGGAGCTAGGAATGTTTGTGTTTTCACTGATGTTGTTGCGGAATTACCTAATTGGGGAGCACTTTGTGGTCCTCACAGACCACAAGAGTTTTAGGTACATATTTTCCCAAAAATATTTGAACTTGTGAAAGTGGTGGTGGACAGATTTTCTTTAGGAATATGATTTTTATATCTCCTATACCTTAGTAAAGGGGAATGTTGTGGCTGATACTTTGTGTAGAAAGTCATAGAATGAGGTTGTTTTGGAATCAGCAGATGCTTGGAAGGCAAGAGAGGAATTTTTATCCTTTCACTTGGATATAAGGATAAAAAGTGGTATAGGATAATTTTTCAGATGATGATGGAGTATTCTCTTATGCAGTAGGTGGTGGAGTCTTAGTGGAGAGACTTAGAGGTATAGGGGATGTGTGATTGTGATAGACCTGGTGATGCTCTAAAGGGATGGTCAGAGGATGGTCAAAATCAGATGTTGTTCTCTGGGAAGCTATTTTTTCTTGTGGTGATGTGCTAGGGAGTCCTCTGTGAGTTTCATAACTCACCCTTAGTGGTACACCCCTGAATTTATAATATATAACCTGGCTTGAGGATGCAGTTTTGTTTTCCTGAGATGAAATGGGTAGTGGTGGAGTTTGTGGTGAAATTCTTAGTGTGTTAGCAAGTGAAGGATAAGAACCATGTTCCCGTTAGTTTGTTATAACCTTTAGATGTCCTCAACAAGTATAAGTGGGATGAAATATGAATAGATTTAGTCATAAAGTTACACAATTATTAGGGAGGCTTTGATTTTATCAAGGTAGTAGTGGATCGAATGACAAAATTAGATCACTTTTTATCAATCAAGGAGTCGGGCACAATGGATTCCTTGGCAGAGAGATTTGTGGATTAAGTGGTGTAGTTTTCTGGATTTTCAAGATCCATTGCCTTAGACTGGGATACAAATTTTACCTCACGACTCTAAAGGGTATTAAATCATGAATTTGGAACTCAGATACGTATCAGCACTTCCTTACACCCTAAGATAGATGGGAAGACAAAATGGAATTTCCAGACATTGGAGGAAATGCTGCAATCATGTGTCTTATAGTTTGGAGGATCTTGGGTATGACACTTTTCCTTGGTATATTTTTATTATAATAATAGTTATCAATCTTCCATTGGTATGGCTACATTTGACACATTGTATGGAAGACTGTGTCGTTCTCCTTTGTGCTGGAAAGAGGATGGGGAGGAAAATTTTCTTCGTCCCAAAGTGGTACAGAGAATGACATAGATGG
Source organism: Viscum album (assembly GCA_963277665.1). NCBI lineage: Eukaryota > Viridiplantae > Streptophyta > Magnoliopsida > Santalales > Viscaceae > Viscum > Viscum album. The sequence continues at coordinate 1,194,239,715 of OY728152.1, read as the reverse complement.
TTCAACTTGTTCGAGAGAGGATGAAAGTAGAAAAAGGCCGGTATAAGTCGTATACCGATCGTAGAAGGCCCTTAGAGTTCGAGTTTGGGGACTATGTGTTCTTTAAGGTTTCCCCCCGATGTGGACTACAGAGGTTTGGTAGGTGGAGTAAGCATTCTCCCAAGTTTATCAGACCCTTTGAGGTGTTTGGGAGAGTTGGAAAGGTAGCATAGCAGTTGGTACTTCTACCGTTGTGGGATAGGATCCCTGAAATCTTTCACATCTCTCAAATACGTCTATATCTTCATGATGACTCCCATTTTATTGATTGGGGAGAGTTGGATATCAAAGAATACATGATGCATGTGTAGTTGCTAGTAGAGATCTATGATTGTTGGGAGAAGGTGTTGCCTATAGGGGCAATTCCTTTGGTTCACGTGTTGTGTAGGAATGGTGGCCTGGAGGAGAGTACTTGGTAGTGATAAGTGAAAATTCATGCCCAATACCTAGAGTTGTTTTGAGTTTTTCACTATTTTTTTCCTTGTGTTGTAATGTTTGATCATTATTTGTTATGAGATGAGTTGTTTCCTTATTATGTAATGTGTGATAAAGTCTTGACATGTGAAGAGGGTAGGACCTGATTCCTAATCAAGATGCATTAATTGTGATGTAATTAAACCTGTGCAGGCGAGTCAATACCACAGAGAGCGGACAATATCTTCACATATAGGATTTAATTACTCGGTTCTCATGTTCAGATAGTGTGGTTTTTATGCTTGGGTGGTGTTCTTTTTGGTTGTTTAGGTTAGCAGATGTCAGATGAGGTGTTCTTGGATAAGGAGGTTTCCACTCCATCTTTAAAAGAACTCCGGGTGGTTTAATCATTGGATGTTGATGTATTTGGTTATTAGTGTTGTTTAATGTCTAGAAGGATCATTGAGGGGTATCTCACAGTGTGGTTGTTCAGACCCTTCTACCTTATAGGCTTGGTTTTGGATTCTTGAGGGTGAGAATATTTTGAGAGGTATTTGATGTAGTGGCCCAGACCTCTCTAGTCCATTAGTTTCTAAAAATCCAATGGTTTAAGTGTTCTAGGAGGTCACAGTGGCTCATTTCAAGAGTTTTCCAAAATTACAGTTTTTCAATGGTAGATCGCTAATGGTAGGTCATGGAGGTGAGTCATAATGGTGACTCGCACTGTTAGGTCATGCTAATGAGTCATAGTGGTGTGTCACAATGGTGACTCTTACCAGTAGGTCGCAATAGCGAGTCATAACAGTGACTCACATTGGTAGGTCGTGATGGTGAGTCGTAATAGTGACTCACACTAGTAGCACGCACTGGTGACTCACACCAGTAAATCACACTAGTGACTCACCTAACATTAATAAATTTACAAAATTTTGTCTATTTTTTTTCAAATTTATCCCTATTTCTTCCCTTTAACATTTTATTTAGCATAAAATGAGTTAAATACCATGTTTAATGTGTTTTGGAGCTATTTCAAATCTTATTATCTTTTAAAAACCTGAAGCTTCCTTTGAATTCCAAAACTCATGGTCTTGGTCAAGATCCACCTTTAATCGATTTTAAAATCCATTTCTCCCATTGATTTAGGATCTAGCCTTTCTAAAGTCTAGATCTTATATTCTTTATGCAGTTTCATTTCTCTTTGTACGAGACACCCCAAAACTTTCTTCCTCGAAGAGTCATGTGTTCGTGCTATAGCCTTTGTATCATGTTTTCCCTGGATGATTTTCTTGCTACATGTGCACCCCCTGATTTGGCGCAATAAGAAAGTTCTAATCGCTTCTTCTTCCAAGAAAGTTTTCCTTCATCTCTATTTTATTTTTTGCATCATGTGGGGTGGGTGTATCAATGTTTCTTGATAACATAGTTGAATTTGGATTGACGAATATAATTAAACTATATAAGATCAAATCTATGAGGCATGGGGGAAGTGGTGTATGATCGTACTATTTTATTTATATTTTGATCAATGTTGTGAATTGTATGAGAAATATACTTACTAAAACTCATGGTTGTTGGGGTCTTTTTTTGTTCCCCGAATAGATTCTTGTTACATGTTGTTTTTTTCCTATTTAATTTCTATTATGAGGAATCTATTGACCACATACATTTATCTAAAATAAATTTATGACCCATGATAAATATATTTCTATGATAACCCCTGAATTAACAAGTGGAAATTGAGTAAGGAATGACTCATTAAATTTGAATTTTATTTTCCTTGATTCATGCGGTGGTGTGATGTGTCTGGGATTGTTATGAATTTTGTTATAGTAGGGTTGTGGGCATGGATGTGTGTTGTGGGGTGGTTCGGGAGGTGAAATGGAATCTCAGATTGATATATTTTTTGTTTGTGAACCTGGATGTGGCTATAAAGGGGTGTTGATTGTGAATGGATGGGAAGTGTTATACTACAGGGTTGTGATCGGGATGTACGATTATGTGTTTCTAGATGTGATGTGTATGGTGTGGTTATATAGTAGGGATTATGAGAATGGTTGTGATGAGAGGTGTTTCTAGGTGCATTTATGTGTTAGGGGTTTACTTTGGTGAGAGGTTGGATTGGGAAGATTAACTTTTAAGAATGATGATGGTGGTGGTTGGCATGGGTAATTTTCCATTAATAACTTGTAGAAAGTCTTCCCGTAACTTGGTATAGGTATGTTATATCATGAATGGGTGTTAAAGGGAGTGAAAATATAAAGTGGGTTAATTTAATGTGATTCTTCTTCCTCTGTGTGTCTTTTTCTATGTGGCTTGTCAGTGTTGTTCCTATATGTTTCCGAGGTAGTAATGGGATTAATAAATGAATTTCTCAATGAAGTATGGAATGGTTTGGCCTGGTTTGGAAAAAAGAGTAGAAGTAATAAATATTAAAACTTCAATGGGTATTAACCATAGAATACGTGTGAAGACACATTAGTTTATTTGGCTCTTCACCTTCTGAAACATGGTTTTGTGTGTTGGTGTGTATTTTAGGGGTAGTAGTGAGTGTGATAGTATTGTAAGTTTGTTGGTTATTTTAACCCCATAGGTTGGGCTTGAGTTCTTGAAATTATATCTTTATACTTGTATTTTTCTTGTGATATCTATGCATACCCCACCCAAGTTGAGAACCATGTGTCGAAGACCCCATCGTCCTAGAGAAGGGAGTCTTTCCCAAACATCCTGGTGGGAGGATGTATGGATGGAAACCCATTTTTCCCTGATCCCTCTTCTAGGTGATGATATCCCAAGGTTCTTTAGTCAGTTTGTGGTTTTCGGGACTAGGTGTGTGTGGGAAAGTTGTGTTTTCCCAGGTGTCTTCGAGATGAGATGTGGTTTGTGGGGACCAAGTGTGTTTGGGAAAGATGTGATGAGCTTCATTTTCTTAGGTGACAAGACTAGATGTGAGGCCTAGGTGTGTGTTGGAGAGTTGTATTTTCCCAGGTGTCTTCGGGATGAGACATGGTTTGTGGGGCCCAGGTGTTTGTGGAAGGGATGTGATGACCTTCATTTTCCCAGGTGAAAGGACTAGCTATGAGGTCCATGTGTGTGTGAACGAGATGTGATGCACTTAATTTTCCTAGGTTATGAGACTAGTTGTGAGGCATAGGTGTTTGTAGGTGGGTTGTGATGTGGTGTTTTGTAAAAATGTGGGAGTATGGGGATGTTTTCCATTAGTCAAAGGTGGCTAAACCAGTGGGATGTGGTGCAGGGTATCCAAATCATCTATGTGCTTACTATGTTACCTTACTTGACTTGCATTACTTGTGAGTATTTCTTGGTGATGTTGGGATGTATAGTATACCATATTAGGTGATGTTGGGATCTATTGTTTTCTCATGATAATATTAGTATGCTTCTCACTTTTTCATGAGAGACAATAGTATTTCCTACCGAGTATACTTGTATGCTAACCCTACATTTATAAAACTATTTTTATGTTTCCTAGAGGATTATGTGGACCATGCTAGACCTTACTAAGTCAGATGTTGGGACAACTTCTATGTCACTACTTGGCCTTATTTTTGGTATTTACTTTGGTGTTTCATTGTATTTATAATAGTTGTATTTTAAACATGAATGTGTGATGGATTTTGGATTTCTTTTATATGTATAGTACTTGGAGTAGTTTTGGGATGGACCATATTATCTCTTGATATTTTTTTATTTAAAAAGGTCAATGCCTCCCATTTCTTGAGATCATATACCCTTGGTGATGGTCACCACCTCGGGGCCTACTGGAGGTGGGACTCGGGGGTCATTATCTCCCTTTCTTTATTTCCAGCCTAGGAGGGGCATCTTTGGATGGAGGGGGTCCTGATAGTGTGTGAATCCTTTCTAGAGTAGTGATCAAAGAAATAAAAAAAGGTGATCATTTCCACTAATAGTGATCCATCAAAATAGAGATAAATGGAGTGATCTTTGGGAAGAAGTGATCTGTCCCTAAAATTTGTAAACTCAGTGAGCCTTTCCATAGAATTGATCTATCTCGAAAATTATTTTGGTAGTGAGACATGGGGGATTTGGAACATTGGAACATTTCCATTTTATGCTCATTAGACATAGCCCAGTGAGGGTGAACCAAGTAAAATCACTATGTCATGTGCATAATTTCATTTTTATTTATACATTGATACAGAAAAGGGAGATAAGAGTGTTTTGTTTAACAAAATATGAGGGTTAAGTGTTTTTAATCTTTCATACATTGATTCATCGCCTCTCAGGGTATTTAAACTAGTTGGGATAACAATTGGTATCTAAGGGGAAGGTTAATATCTAGTGTTTCTATCTTAAGTGCTTTAATAGAGGTTTTAAATCAAAAAGGTATTCCGATCTTTGATGGAAACAATGTTCAATTATTGAAGAATAAGATGTAGAATTACTTCCTATCTTTAGGATTGAATGTATTTAAAATAGAAATGCATTGAATTTTCCCTAGTATCTAGGGTGGTGATTTATCAGAAGATGGATGAAGGGAATTTGATGCTATTGCCAAAGGAATCAATGATTTAGGGGGATCCCTATCTAACACAATCTATAAAAATGTGATCTCATGTAAGTGATCAAATTATATGTGGAAATATTTTCCAAATATTTATATGGGTGAATCAAAATTCAAAAAAGCAAATATGTAGGTTCTATGGAACAAGTATGAGGATCTTAGAATGCACCCAAATGAGTTTTTTGATGCATTCTTTGACTGGGTGAATATTGTTGTGGAATACATGTGTGGTCTCAGAGAAATTATTGAGGATATAAATATTTTCAAGAACATATTGAGAATACTTTCACCCTAAATTAAATATGAAGGTTTCTGTATTGGAAGATAAATATCTAAAGGTGTTGACGTTGGATTGCCTGTATAGTACTCTTGTCACATACTAGATGAGAAATGATGATAATTAGTCTGTGGAAAATGGGAAGTCAAAAGTAGTGGAATTCAAGGACATTAATAAGTTCACTACTGAATATGGGAATGATGCAGAAGAGATGGATGGAGTCATGTCATTCATTTCCTAAAATTTACAAAGAGGAAAAGGAAAGTTCAAATGGAAACTCCCACTTGCATGCATTCATTGTGAAAAGGTTGGAAATATTTCAACGAGGTTCCCTAAAACATTTCAAGATGATGATGAGGATGAAGTCAAAATTATCATGAAAATGTCTTCAAACTATGTGAAAGGTAAGAAACATTTTAAGAAACTTTTCTTCAAAAAGAAGAATCTTATTTCAAAATAAGTTGGCAGTTCAAAAGAATCCAAGGAAGAAGAATTTGAGGACTGCAAGGATCACCATGAAAATGATATGGTGGTAGTTGTCATGAATTTCCAAAAAAGGGTCGAAAGTGATAATTAAAAATGATAATTATAAGGAAGAGTTTATATTCAGGTAAAATTAGAATATTCACTTGAAGGTACAAATATTTAGATATCAAAAAATAAGAAATCCAATAGGATGGTTCATTATGCAAAAATATTTATACCGGAGTACAAGGAAGAGAAGTCTGAGTTGATGGATGAAATTGAACAGATTAAGTCTTCAATAACAGAGAATTTAGATATGATCGGTGTGTAAAAGAACAATGTTTAAGAGTAGAAAAGTGTGATTGAAGGTCTGAACAATATAGCAAAAGATCAAGTAAAACACATCAAAAAAATTAAGGAGGTGGTTGTGAGCTTGTGAAGGAAGGTGAAAGGTCAGAAGAAAATATTGACTCCAATAAAGCAGGGTGCAAAGGAATTAGAAAATGGAAAATTAAAGTTTGAATAACATGTGAATGAAATAATGGTTGAAGTTACTGCTAGTAAAGGACTTGATCTTAACAAAATGAAATAATGGTTGAAGTTATACCGTAAGCAGTCACTGTGAGATTGAAGATTGATTTTTGTTTAAATTAAAACCAGAAGATTCATAGAACCCAAGGGAAAACTAGTAATGTAGCAGTGACATAAAAGAATTCACCCCACATTAGATGTTATTGTTGTGGAAGGATATGAAACTTATAATATGTTTTTTCCCTTTACAAGAGGTACCATAGAGAACAGGACCAATAGAAGAAATCAAATAGAGATAAATATTCCAAGACATCATTTGATGGTCATTATTTCATGTGTGGTGGATTTAGAAACATAGAATTATATTTCTCATAAAAAATGTAGAAAAATATGCCAAATGAGACTAAATGTGGTAATAAATAGTAACTCATTGTATCATCAAATGGAATGAAAACAAAAAAATCAATTTTCATCTTTAAAATATGAAAGTGGTCCATCATACTTGAAGAGTCTTTCAGAATATCATGCAAAGACATGTATTATAAAGAAAAGAGATGAACATGTAGTGGTTATAGATATTACTTTCAAAGCATTAGATCACACTAGAATACAAATCATTGAAAGTGTATACACATCCTACATGATAAGAAATAAGTAACTGGTAAAAGGAATTAGATATGACAAGGATGTTATTGTAATATTTGGTAATTATGAATGTATAAAAATTATTGGCTCAAGAAAATCCAAGTTTTGGGGAAAATACATGAGATGTTTAGATGTATTGGTTGTTTAAGGTCTTGGTTACAAGTTTCTAATTGTAATCCAACTGTGCGACTTAGGAAATTCCATAATATTTTCAAAGAAATTATGAAACATTAAGGAAAAAGATGGTGTAGTTGTTTTTATTGGAAAGTATATGTATGGGAATCTTTGCCTTGTAATCAGAGAAAAAGATATTTGATTTTTATACAAGTAATAAGAAAACAAGTTATGGCATAAATTCCATGGTCATTTGAGAAAAACTTTTTTAGAAGATCATGTGAAATATGATTCTATTCGAGTCCTCCTAAGGTTTTTATGTGATAGTACCTATACATATAATATTTCTAAACAAGGGAAGATCATTCAAAAGAAAAATAGGGAAATAGATAAAAATTCAGAAAATGTGCTTGAGTTGGTGCATATTAATGTGTGGATACCTATTTCACCAATATTTGTTGATGGGAGGAGATATTATGTTCTCTTAATTGATGATTTTAGAAGAATGGCATTAGTTTCAGTCATCACCCAGAAGTCTATGGTGTTCATTTTCACAAGATGTTATCAAAGTGAAGTTGAAAGTATGCTAGGTCAAAAAATATAAATGACCCGAATAGATAATGGAACATAGTTCAAAAATAACCAAGTGGATCATTATCTTTAGAAAAATGGGATAAGGTACCGAGTTTTAGTGGTAATAACTATACAACTAAACTTTATTAGTTGAGAGAAGAAATATAATTATCAACAACATGGAAATATCAATTATCATTGAGAAAGACATTCTAGATATCTTTTGGAAATAAGAAGTGATGAAACTCATCTACACATCAAAGAGAGCATTATTATTTCCAAAAAAAGAGAAGAATCTATATGATCTATGGTATAGAAGGAACCCAGCGTTGAAGTACTTTAGAGTCTTTGTAAATAAGTGTTTAATTATCAATAAGGAGAATCATAGGAAGTTTGAATCCTATGGAGATGAATGGATATTTTTAGATACTTTAGAAAAATCAAAGAAAATAAATACTTCAATATGTGGATGGGAAAGGTAGCAGAAACAAATGATTTAACTTTAGTAGTGAATGATAAAAATCTTCAATAAATACATGATCACTATGAGGAGGATAGTGATGAAGAGATAATAAACTTGGGGTAAGTTCCAATTTGAGAGGCTAATTTAGAAGAAGATTCAGATAATGAAAAAGATGAACATAAATTAGCATCTACACAAATATCAAGGAGTAGTGCTGAAATTGATAAACATAACATAATTGATGATAGAATAGTTCTTGTTAAAACATGGAGGATGAAGACTCTACAACAAGAATAATTCTAATCATTGGAAGAGCATAAATGTTTTGAGGATGTAGTTGGAGATGAAAACTAGGTTAAGGCTATGGATGACGAGCTAGACTAAATTGAGAAGAATCAGACATGGGATATTGTTTCGATACCAACTGATAAGAATGTCACTGGGATTAAATAGGATTTTCAAAACAAGATTAATGAAGATGGTGCATTGATTTAGAACAAAGAATGAATTTTGTGTAAATGGAACTTCCTGATAGATGGTATTGATGTTGATGAAATATTTTTACCTACTATAAGGATAGATAAAATCAGATTATTCTTGGACACAAAAGTGAAAAGAAAGTTCAAAGTTTTATGGATAGATTTCAAGTCATAATTTTTAAATGGGATACTAGAATAATATGTTGATATTGAGAATCCATATGGTTTTCTCATTCATGAAGATGAAAATAGACTTTTTTGATAGAGAATGGAACTATATGGGTTAAAGTAAGCACCAAGAGTGTGGTATTTTGGATTTATTAGTTTTTAAAGAATCTTGGATTTCTGTGTGGCAGAGTTGATTATAATATATATCTCAAAAAGTATAGTAAAAAAGGATGATGGTGATGGTGTATGTTGGAAACATAATATTTGGTGGATCAGATGAATATCAGTGCACAAATTTCACATAATTCATGAAAATTGAGTTCTAAATGTCAATGATTAGTGAAATAATAATTTTCCTTGGTTTATAGGTGACACTTGGAAATAATGGAACATTAATTTCTTAATCTAAATATTTCAAGGTGGTTTTGAGAAGATTTTGAATGGATAATTATAAGGAGATGATGATACCAGTGGATACCATAATGAAACTATCATGAGATGATGAAGGAAATGTAGTTAAGGTCATAGAATATAGTCAAATCATTGGCACTCTATTGTATATGACAAGAACATGACTTGATATTATTTTTTCCACATGCCAAGAAGAAATATGTCAAAGAAATACCAAGTAAACCCACTTAATTTCAGTGAAAATAATATGTCAGTATATCAAGGGAATTATGGATTTTGGTTTTTTTTATAATGAAAAATATCAGCAAGAGTTACTGGGATATATAGATGCATATTGGGCCGATTAAGCTGATGATAGAAAATCAACATCAAGTGGTCCATTATATCTTAGTGGATTTTGTATTTCATGGTTAAGAAAGAAATAATATTATATTTCATTAATCATCGTATAAGTTGAATATATTGTGTCCAATCAATATTTTACACAATTATTGTGGATGAAGTAGTTGCTTGTTTATATGTGAGTTCTAGTGAAGTCTCCAATCAGAATCCATTGTGACAATTCAAGTGCTATAAATCTTAGCAGAAATTTATTCCATCAATCAAGGACAAATAACATTGAAATAAAGTATTATTTTATCTAGGATAAGGTGGATAAAGGTCTTACGATGTTGTATTATGTTCCTATAGAACTGGAGGTTACATACATTCTGACAAAGGCTTTACCCAAAGAAGCATTTGAACATGATCGAATGGATCTTGGAGTTTAGTCGACTCCATGAAATTGAAAAAGATAATATGTGGGATAACCTATCCCTGAGGTATGTCATGTTTTTCCTAAATGTGATGGTCTTTTTCTTTATCATGTGGTAGACTATGAAGGAGTGACATTGAGGTTCATTGAAGAAGGAGGAGAGGTTGTGGCAATAAAGGGGGGGGGGGGTGGGAATTTTTAATCAAGATAGAGGTAGGAGATTATAGGTGAAGAAGTGAAGAAGGGGGAGTTATAAATATGATGATTCTAATTATGATAGATCAAAGGTTATATATCACAATATATTAATTCATTAAAGTAGTTGAGTTGTTTTGGAATGTAGTGGTCCACTGATGAACTTTTTATACTATTCTTGTTTCTCATGTTGGGTATAGATCATGTAGTACTAGAGTGTGTCTTAGAAAACATATCTCATCACAATATTAATCACAAGAAGAAAATATTGGTAGAATATGGAAGAAACTTTAACGTGGTATGAAAATGTGAAGTGTTGTCAAAAAAACCTAATGGGGAATCATGTTATGGAAAATACCTCAATGTAACATTGAAGTGTTTTTATGTTTCTTTTGTTTGTTAAAAATGATGGTTTCCATGGTCAGTTGTGGAGTTACAAAGTGGTTGTTGATAAGGTATATCAAAAAATGTCCAACGAAAAGGAATGGATACATTGGAAGCATGACAGAAAATTTCATATTCATGGTGGAACAATTTCAGACTGTTTTCTATATTTTTTGGGTCCAAAATTTGGAGGTTGGATCAATTGTCTAGAAACTTTTATTTCCATGAATTCCTCATAAAAAAACTGCAAAGGAATGAGTTTCATAATGACTAGATTTTGGAGAAGGTTAGGTTCTCTAAAAAGTAATTCTCTGTCATGAGGGATGGGTTTCACGAAATTGTGGGGAATCATGAATGCTGGAAGTGTTGATGGTCATATATCAACTATGTGAAGTGGATCATCATGAATGTGTGAAGGGTTGATAGTGATTCTCTATGACTATGATAATATTTGGGAAACAGAAATTTCCCTGGTGCTTAGTAAAAATAGGGAGCTTTGCGAACAAGATTGGAGAGATTTATGAAAAGGAGATGATCTAGACTGGATCTTGTGGAACTAGAGGCAATGTCTATAAATAGAACATTACACTCTCAGAAGAGTAGAGAAAGAATTAATAAATATTCTAAGGATTAAAATTTTCAAAGGTTATTCATGAAGGTTGTTCTTGAGAAAAATTTCATGAAGAAAGGAAGTTCATGAAGGCTATGAAAGGTAAACCAAACTTTTAAGTATGACAAAAGTATTGAGGTTCATGAAGGCTATTGAAAGCCCACCAAAATTTGTGAGCTTTGTAAAGGCAGTGAGCTTCACAATAGGTGGTTTCTTTACAAAGGCCTGTTAAGCTTTGCAAAATGGGTGAGATTCATGAATGTTGTGAGGTTTGCGAAGGGAGTCTATAATTTTTAAGAATTGGGAAGTTTTGTGAAGGTTGTGTGATCTTTGTGAAGAAAATGAGTATAGAAAAAGTGTTAAAAATGGACTTTCTTGTAAAAATGTGGTAAAGTGATATTCATCAAATAGATAAAAGTGGTAATTTTACATAGAATCTATCTATATTTTAGGATATATTATTTATTGTTAATTAAGGGACCAATATGTCCATAAAATGCATGTGAATCATTTCCAGAGTAGTGAGAAAAGGAAGATGAAGAAGGTGATCCTTTCCACCGAAAGAGATCCGTCAAAAGGGAGATTGAGGGAGTGAACCATGGGAAGAAGTGATATATACCTAAACTTTGTAAATGCATAGATCCTAGGAATATAAGTGATATATCCCGAACCTTATTTTGGTAGTGAGCCTTATGGGATTTAGTAAATCAGAACATTGTCATTTTATGATTTTTGGAAGTATCCCATTGAGGACGAACCAAGTAAAATCACTATGTCTCATGTATGGTTAAATTTTTTTTCATAAATTTATATGGGAAATGGAGAGAAGAGTGTTTTGTTTGATTATGAAACAATATTATAAGGGGAAGTTGTTTTAATTTTTCATACCCTGATTCACTACCCTCTCAGGATATTTAACCTTGTTAGGCTAAAAATAATAATAAAAATTTCCAAATAAAAACATGATATCAATAATTTTACATAAAATCCGATATTTTCCCCCAAAACCAATTTCCACAAAACACACCCATCCAAAAATGACACCACGATTCCAGGAATATATAACCCACATCAACATACCACAAAGCCCCCATGAATTCAACCCTATCTTGGTGTTTAAACCAAAGGTAGTCTAAATATGAATCCTAAATAGCCTGAAGGACCATGATTGACCCATTGGATTGGTTTAATTAACTGTGGTCTAGCTATGCAATAATTCCTAAGACACTTTCAATATCGAGCATTTAGAAAATGCTAGGTTTATCAGGCATGAAAATAACCACCCACTATCAATCCTTGTTTTTTTCCATCCAAAAATCTAATAAAAATGCCTAATGAAACTCACATGATACCATTGAGGATAAAAACTAATAACATCTATAATCAAAATAAAGTCCTAAATTTAAAATTAAAACCCCCCTTCCCATGGAAAGTAAAGGATCGTGGATGTAAAGAGAAAGAGAGACTCTACCCACACCCACCTCTCAAGTTCTAAACACCTTATCCCCTAACTACATTGAAACATCCAAATAATAATGGAGATACACAGAAACCAATAATTCCACCACAAAACATTGTCTCTTTTACCATTTTAAATAAATCAGCCCAGGCTACCACCTGAACTAGCACCCAACCACGCTCGCCATTAACCCAAGGGGTGTTCCATATCCCCACTTTCCGATGAAAAGAAACAAGGCATCAGAGATAAGAAATGGGAATTATTTCTCTCTTAAATCAGAGTTAAAAGTAAAAAGATATTTTCATTAAAAAATATGTCATGAACCATCTATAAATTAGATATACAATCTAAATAAAATAAGCAGAAAATAATAAAATATATATATAATTTTAAAAAAATTGAATGTAAATGAAATCCCTCAACTCACCTCACAACTCTCACTATAAAAATTCCCACCACCAATCACAACCAGTATCCACATATATAATACATACACTAATAACTATAAATGAAAGTAGGAAATTACCACTTTTACAATGCAATAAGATAAACTAAATAAAACAAAGTAAACAAATAACCCAAAAACCCCTCCACTAACTAATCATCCCTGGTGCTATACATGACCCAAGAGAGAACAAGAGATGAATAAAATCCTATAATTAAAATGTAATAGAGGATAGATAAAACACTTTCTTAGTAGTACAACACCTACCTTCCCAAATATTCATTTTAATGTAGTTTGAAATATAATTTGAAAGTTTTTTTTTCAAACATAAATTCAAGAAAAATCAATATCAAGTGTTTCATTTGATAATGTTTTTTTATTATATTTTATAAATGAAAATAATCAGTTTAAAAGCTTTTCTGTAAGCTTAATAATTTTAAAAAAAGATAAAACCAATTTATAAATGCACTTGAAAATCCAGAATGAAAGCCTTTAACTTAAACTGATTCCCAAATCCCTTTTTAAAAACAGTTTAAAGGAAAAAGACCAAGCATAAGGGATAAAGTATGTTATAAATGGGAAAAATAAATCCAGAGGCAAATAATAAAATGAGAAAACATAATATTTCCATAAACAATACATGTAGTTGTGAAACCAATCAAATCTAGAATATGGATTCCCTATACAACCCACCAATTAAAAAGAACATGTCATGGGATGTATCTTAGGAACTCCTATAATACACACTTGAACGAACTATATGAGGTTTAGGTCGACCTCAAATAACCTTTTAATCTTAGTAGTCTTGTCAAACTAACTGATATTTATACCACCCTAGGAGCATGAATCTAACATGGCTAATACCAAAGTATTGGTGAGAAATTAAAAAATATTAATTAGAAAGAAACAATCATAACTCTCAGTCAAAAACCAATTATCTCACATAGAAAACCCCTTAAACTCCCAAATTTCAATCTTCACATGAATCAAAATACACCCCTATAATAAAAAAATCCTAGGATTCATGTAGGATTCCACAAAATCATGCATTTATAAATCATTAAAAAGTTCCAAGTGGAACCTCCCAAAATCTATTTGTAATTTCAATCCCTTTCAATAACAATTCAAAACCATTTATAAAAAATTTCTAAGTCACAACATTTGAAATTAATTTAAGAAATAAACCATATTTTTAAAACATTATAAAAGGCTTCAAACTTAACTATTTAAAATTTACCATGACCTTAATTGGGTATAATAATGTGTAAACCATTAATTTTATTTAAAATAATTCTTAAAACATTTTTAAAATACTTGTAAATTAAATTATCCCTCTAAATTAGAAGGAAAACCATTGGAAAACCATTTTAGAAACCCAAAAAATCATTATAGATTTTAAATACTGGTTCAAATACCCATTTAGTAAATTCTTCAAACAATTTTTTTTCACAATTTATTAATTTAATTTTTAACATGTTTTAAAATCCAAAAATTCTTTTCCTTGAAATGAAAATCATGTGAAATGTGATTTTACTTTAAAATAATGATTAAATAAATTGAATTCTATTATTTTAAAATCAAAACATAAATTTCATACCCAATAAATCCATGGTTATGAAATTAAATGTTTTAACATGGGGAAGGCGTACCCAAAAACAATGATAAATTGTTTGTAACTCAAATGGTGGATGAAATGATCTCATAAAAGCCATCACACACCCTATATAAAAAGTAATCCCAAAAATTAGGTAACTTGTAATCCTAGGTTTTATCCAAAAATGGACATATAAATGGGGAAAGAAGAAAACACATGGATTGGGTGAAGAGAGAGAAGATTAACCAAACCTTGGATTATCTTCACATTATTATCAAGGAAGCCATGATGAATCTCTATGGGATGGAGGAGATATGTGGAGTGGATGACTGCGATCAGGGAGGGGGTATTAGCTAGGCTGTGTCCTTTGATAAATCTGGAGGGGAGAGAGAGGGATTTAGGGGGTTTTAAAAAGATGGAAAACTTAAAAATTTAAAAAATTAAAATCCAAAGTAACTCGCATGGTTAATTTGCATGGTTTTATAAACCATACAGTAGTTATGAGACACACACTAGGAACCCAAAAATAACATACATGATTTCCCCTAGGAAACCACACTTTTTAACTAAATATGATCTAATATTTACAAATTATATTTCCAAGAGATAGAATCAAATGTATTGTTGTCACTCAATTTACCAAACTGTGATGGAAAACTGTTTGGCCTTTAAAAAATTTTAAATTTTAAATTTTCTAGTCTAAAAATTAGAAAAACATAAAAAACTATAGTAAGATGAAAAAAAACTCTAGAGTGACACACCTGGTGTCACATTTGTGGTAGTATTAAGGGAGAAAAAAGAGTTTGGGTAGTTTTCATGATATATCATGATATAGATATTAGATTACAACATGAGTTTTATCTTGTAGTGTGGGGATGCATCCATGAATGTTTGGAGATTATCTATTTAGAAGGGATTTATTGATTATGGAATGATGTGTTGTGCTATGGTATGAAGGGTTTTTGGAGATTTTGGGTCATTCCAACATAAAAGGTATTCCACAGGTTAATTTTATGTGAACTTATAGGAGTTAATCTTATATAATACCCATTGTGGCGTGGAGAGTCTTGTTGTGGTATGGAGGTATTATTAGTCTCAGCTTAATATTACATTGGGTTTGGTTTAATCTCACATGGGGATCAGTTTCACCCTGATTATAGGTTCTACACCAAGAATTCATGGCTTTCAAGTTCCTTGTTTTTTTCACTCTATGAGTTGTTCCACATCTGTGTATAGTCTAGACCATAAACTTGGTATGGGGTTGATCAGGTTAAGGAAAAAGAATAAAAATTACACCATTGTTTCAGGGGGTTTCAAGGTTATGGTGTGATACCCTTATCCATACTATAAACCTCATTTTTTCATCAAATAAATGTCCATTGACCATGAAGAAAAGGGGGAGTCATATGGGGAGATTAAACTAGTATCTTCAGATATGAGGTCGTTGCACCGTGAAAAATCCTTATTATCCCATGATATTGTGTTTCAATATTTTTCTATAAATTTGGGGTGCCTCTTGTATTCATCATATTCTATCATTATTCTATCAAATGATAGATGTATGTGGGAGTTGGTGTAATTTAGAAGTTTTGGATAAATCATTAGGAATTTGATTTGTGCAATGTCTACCTTCAATCTAACTTATCACTTTTTTTCCTTTTTTATTTTCTTCATTCATCTCTCATTATTTCTTGATAAGACATGTTGGTCCTATTCTTTCTATTTTTTTGGATTTTTAGTAGATGATTGATGGAGGTTTCATGATTGATGATATCTTAATATATCTAATATATATATATTGGGCCTAATTTTTAATGATTTATATATTTTTTATCATTTTATTTCTTGATGTTTTTATTAGGTTTTATAGGTTTTGAAACAGTAAAGTCTTTTAGTAATGCTAGATAAATTTTATAACTTTTGTTCATTAAGATCATGAAACAATGAATTGTGATGTCAGTTATTTTAGCCAATTAAAGGGAGTACTAAAATGAAAATAATTTAGTCCATTTAAATCATTTAGGCTATTAATACCATTAAATACTTGAAAGTTTCAAGTCAAAGTTGACTAGTACAACTTATTTAATATTCAAATATATAGTGGACATGAATCAAGAAGGATCTAGGATTTTAATATTAAGAGTTTCATTCACACCTGGAGTAACCGATTCATGATGTCAGGCATTCAAGACTATGTCCATCAGAAGAACCCCATTCCCATTCATTCTATGAGTTAAATTTGGTTTCATGACGGTGGTTTTCTTATTTATTTTTGTGGACACTAAAAATTTGAGGGAGTTCATAATTTTTCCATAGTTTTATTTTATTTTTGATTTCATATATTCCTACAATGATTCTTAACTTCTAATTTATTTTAAAAATAATTTCTTTTGTTCCATTTATTTTTTATTCAATGATTTACCCATCTCAAGCCAATTTTTTTTGTTACAATTATTTTTAATTTAATTTTGGTTCTTATATGCATTCTTCAATTAATATTTTTTCCTTTATGTGTGATGGGATATCTTTCTCTAATGCATGGATAGTCTCCCAAAAGGATTAGGAATGAAGATTATTGGGATAGATAATCTAGGAATTGTTAACCTAAAAATATTGGAAATCTAATTGTCTAAGAATTAGATTAACACTTATTTTCATCACATCCTTTTTCATAAACCTTATAAAAATTATTTTTTATGAGGAAATAAAATATAGTTGATAGAATTAAGTTATGATAAATAAATTATTTTATATTAAAATATAATATTTTAAATTAATTTTCATAAATTGGTGACTATATACCAAGTAATTTGAACTGATTTGGGTAGAATTAATTGAGTTTACAAAAAATAATTGGTAATATTAGAACATATTTTTGTCTAGAATATTAGATTACTCAATGAATTAGAGTAATGATATCCTATGAATAAAACCCCTGAAATTAATCCCCAATCACTAATTAGTTAATTAAATTTTAATCTAAGAACACAACTTTCATTTCTTTATCCCTTCAATCTAGAAGATTCAAACTACAAGTAATCATTTATGAACTTTCAAAATTCTTCCTTCATGTGGGATGACGTCATACTTCTATTATTTACTATTTTATGGTTATTATTGGATTATATAAATCATTAATAATTTTATAAATTGGTATCTATTATGTAAAGTAATAAAGATCCTTGGGCAAGTTATTTTTTGTCTCCAATTTTGAGGAGGTGCGATGACCTTCTGAGTGTTGAGACGATACTTATTCAGTATTTTCCTTCTCAATTTTAGTTTTTATTTTTTTATTTTTTTCACATTAATGGGTTTTTTTTAATTTTTCATGATTTATAGTGGATTATTTGGGCTCCCATGACTCAATTGTGGAGTTTGGCATCATAGGATCCACTGAGATTCGATCATGAAATTGAAATATAACTATCTACATGAGGCTGCTTTGTTATGGTTGAACAACACAACCACATTTCCCTCAATGCTCACAATTCCAATTTTTCACAACTTGAACAAGATAATAGAGAATGAAAATCACTTATAGAGTGAGCCATCATGTATTAAAGTACTCTATCCATCAATGGTTTCACAAAATATATCATTCGACCTCTGATTCTTGATTTTTTTTAATCTAGAAGATCATAATTAAAATGATCCAAAAAAATGGGCCAATTTTGTTGACTTCAGAGTAAATAGATGCTAACAAACCTCTCCAATTTCATAGTTTTTTATGATGTGTTATAACATCAAGGAATGAAATCAATCACAATCTTATTAAGGGCGCTCCATTTTTCATTAATGAATAAAGGTAAGGACTGGTTGAAGAATCAAGAACCTGGATCCATTACCAAATGGGATGACTTGAAAAATTTGTTTCTTGAAAAATATTTCCCACTAAGGAGAACATGGAATATGTAGAGTGACTTCTAAAGGTTTGAACAATTAGATTTTGACTTTTCTTAGGAGGCATGTGATCTATTCTGGGGACTACTTCAAAAATTTCAGTATCACAATATTGAAATATGAATACAAATTAAAGAATTTTTCAATAGAATATAATCTAACATGAGAGCTATTGTGGATGTCTTAGCTAGCACAGGGTTCATGATAAAGATTCCATAGGCTGATAGAGAACTTATTTATGAGATTTTACATAATACTTTACTTTGGTAAAGTGAGTAAGGAACCCTAGGGTGTGATATGATTTATGTTAAGGAAATAACATGCCTAACCTCCCAAGTAGAAGATCCTATAAAGAAAATGAATAAGCTTAAATTTACCACCCAATAACAAGAAGCACCACCAACACATACAATTCAAGTTAAATGTTGTGAAATGTGTGGAGGTCTATATGATTATCAGGAGTGACTAGAGGGATCAGATGAAAAACCCCCTGGAATATAGTTATATAAGTTATAACTGAAATACACAAAAGTTAAAATTGAATTATTTATAGCCAATCCTATGAAGTCTCAACATGTTATCAATTAGGGAACAAACCAATAATAAAAATCTATCCATAATTACCCATGGAAGTAATAAACATTTGATTGTACACCATAAAAATAGGACCCCACACTATTTCAACCCTTTCCACCTCCTAAATATCAATAGTAGTCACCCAACCAATAATACCAGAAGTTGATGTAGTGGAAAATTTGGCTCTATCCTAACCCCAACCATATTATTTTGAGAATCTAGTCTCTAAATTCATCTAAAAGAAATATTAGAGGTTTAAAAATTAGAAAAATAATTTGTATAATTAAAGTGCTTCCCTGTCCAAGCTTGAAAATCATGTGGTACATATCTCCCAAACTATTTTTGATTGATTATTGTGGAAAACTACCAGATAACACAAAATCACATGCTAGAGTGGAAACTGAATCCTTCTTCCTAATAGGAATGGTAGATTTTGAAAAAATAAAACCATGAGTGTCTAAGAAACAAAATGATAAACAATATAAGGATTTTAAGCTGGAGATAAAAAATATGAAGAGAAATAAAAAAGATCTAGATGTAGAACTATAATTCAAGGGAAAAAATTTAAGTGTAAAAAGAAAACAAGGAACTAGAAGCCAAAACTACACCTCCAGTTAAAGAGAAAAAGTGTATACAACACTGAAACTATATAATACTCCTATCCTATTTTAATAAAAGACGATGGAAGGGGCGGTGGAGACCCAATAAAAAAAATTTCTATATGTTTATGAAAATTTATATCATATTAGCTTTGATTAATCAATTTCTCAGATACTGTAATATTATAAATTATTGAAATAATTGTTACACAATAAAAAAAAGATATAGGATTTAAGTTTTATCTCACTAAGAAAGGATTTTCTAGATATAGTTCATTGGAATATTCCATTGAAGATATGGGACCTAAATAGATTTTTATTAACATTTACCATTGGATCATGTACCTTTGGAAAATAATTTTTTTATTTGGGCACAAGTGTCAACCTTATATCGATGAGTGATTTCTGAAATATAGGGTTAGATGAACCAAAACACCACCAGATATGCGTCACAACTTTGTGATAGATATTTTAAATACCCTAGAGGTGTCTTAGAGGATGTTCTTATAAAGGTTAAGGATTTTGTTTTTCTATCCAATTTATTGATCCATGATATGGAAGAAGAATGAGATGTGATGATCATTTTAAGGAGAATATTACTTGAAACTAGAAAGGTATTGATTGATATGATCCAATGAATTATCATAATTTAAGTAATATAAGAGAAATTAATTTTCAATATTTTAATATATGTAAATAAAGTAATTGATACTTAAAAACTATATACAATTTTTATGACTAGGGAAGAGAAATAAGTAACACTACAACAAATACAAGAATAATATAAAGTAAATATGGTGTCTCTCATTGATTATATAGTAGATGATAAAGACAAGAAACCTAAAAAAGTTAAAAAAATAACAACACGAAAGAGTTATATTGGATATAACCACTGATTAGTGACTCCCACAAATAGTTTAGTCCCTCAATGATTAA
The DNA here is from genome assembly GCA_963277665.1 of Viscum album. Taxonomy (NCBI): domain Eukaryota; kingdom Viridiplantae; phylum Streptophyta; class Magnoliopsida; order Santalales; family Viscaceae; genus Viscum; species Viscum album. The sequence goes on along the minus strand of OY728152.1, from coordinate 1,194,219,141 downwards.
TACACCCACCTTATAAAAAAAATCCTTTGGTAAGTATGCTCAAGTACTCATTATTGAGAGTTAATAAAACAATCCCAATTATTATAAATTTAGACCCATCTATAAAGAAAGAGGAAAAAATTATATATTATTTATGAAAAATAAATCACACAATGTCACAGAGTACATTTGATATTAAGTAAATCCTTCCTACGGTGTGCACCTATAAAATCTTACTTGAAGAAGGATTTAAACCAAGAATTAAACCTCAATGGTGAATCACACCACCAATGAAGTAGTTTTTTTTAATAAATAGGTGCTAAAGTTTTTTGATGTAGGGTTCATATTTTATATTTTTGATAGTGAGTGGGTTAGAGTATTTCAAGTGGAGGCTAAAAAAGGTGGGTTGATCGTGGTACCAAATAATGGTAATGATTTTATTCCCACAAGAACGATCATGAGCCAGCGAGTGTGTTTATATTATAAAAGCTTAATGAAACCAACAGAATAGATCACTTTAACTTACCATTCATTAATAAGATGTTAGAAATGATATCTGAGCCTGATCTTTACTTCTTTATTGATAAATATTTGGGTTATAATAAAAAACTAGTGGATCTGGATGACCAATCTAAGACAACCTTTACATACCCACATGAGACCTTTCCTTATCGATGGATTTCATTTGAAATTTTGAATGCTCCAATAATATTTCTAAGGTTCATTAAATATATTTTTCATGATACGGTGGGGGGTTTTTCTTAGAGTTATTCATTGTTTATTTCTCTATAGATAGGAATTATTTTGATTTATGCATGAGTAACTTAGATTTAGTGCTTAAAAGATGTGAAGTAAAATCTAAAGTAATTAATGGGAAGAAGTTTAAATTCCTGGTACAAGTAGACATCATTCTCAAGCATCAAATTCTCAAACAAGTAATATAGGCAGATCCAACAAAAATCATGTTTATAAAGTATCCACCTAAATGTACTATATTTAAAGGGATACAAATCATTCTTGGACCTACTGAATTATTCCACCTATTTATAAAATAATTATCTAATATTTTCTAATCACTCATGTATATTTTAGAAAAGGATGTTAAGTTTTATTTTAATGATAATTTCCTATATTCCTTAGCTAACCTAAAAGTATACCTAGTGGCAGACACAATCATTTTATCACTAAACTGAGAAAAACACTTTGAAATGATGTGTGATGCAAGTTATTCTGTTATGTGAAATGTGATAATAAAATGGTTAAATCACAATTTTTAACCCATTTATTATTCAAACATAACACTTAAGGATTACCAAATTATTTAAATGATAAATAAAAAATAGTTTCTCATAGTGGTGTTTGTATTTGATAAATTCTAGTCATATTTATAAAGTGATAGTTTATAATGACTATTCCATCCTGAAATACTTTCTCAATAAGAAGAATGAAAAATTGTAGTTTATTTAATGTTTTCTACTAATTTAGGAATTTAATATTATTATTAAGGATAAGAAAGGAAATAAATTTTTTGTTTCCAACTATTTATCAATTTTAAAATTTCAAAATATTGAGGAATATGATGAGACAGAAACCCTTAAAAATTTCCCATATGAAAAATTATTTTACATTTATTTATAATCAAGGACACAATTTGCTGACATAGAAAACTATCTAGCCACCAGGACACTTTACACTCATGTTTCAAACTTGAAAAGAAGATATTATTAGATGATGCAACACCTTAATTTTGGGATAAACCATTTATTTTCAAATAGTATGGATATTGACTTATTTTAATTTGTATACCCAAGGAGGAGGTGCAAAGAATTCTAAAGTTTTTTCATGTGTATCCTACTATGTGGAATCAAAGACCTGATCATAATAGAAAAAAACTTTCTTTGTTGATTCTTCTTTCCTGATCTACATCAAGATGCCAGAGTTTTTTTTGAATTTTTTTGATTGATTATAGAGAAAATGAAACATAAGTAAATAGAATGGGATTCCTTATAATCCAATCTTATAAGTTGATTTTTTTTATGTTTGGGGTAAAGATTTTATGTTCTCATTTTTAAATTCCTTTTACAAAAAATAAATCCTAGAATCCGTTTACCACATGTAAAAATGGGTAGAAGTCGAATCCATCACTCTGAAGACTGCCAAGGTGGTCATGAAATTATTAAATAAGAATATTTTAGTTTTATTTGGAATCCCCAATTAATCAATAGTGATTGGTGAAATCACATAAACCAACATATGATGTTGATATTTATTGATAAATATTAGGTTTAATTAAATTACAACACTCATTATATCTCACAAACAATTATATTGGTATAATTTTCAAAAAAATAAAAAATAATTCCTGGATAAAAATGTAAAATTAATCCAAAAAGATTAGATCAATATGCTTAATAATTCTTTATGGGTGTACCAAAGTTTTTTTAAAATACTCATTGGTATGACCCATTTTAGGCATATATATATAGAAAAACTTTCCACTTAGCGATTGAGCTAGGTCACTAGTCATTTTGGGTTGTCAAGATGATCAACTTGGATACAAAATTAGAAAGAGAGAAGTAGACCATATAGCTCGACTATTTAGAATAAATGATGTGAGATGCTTATGAAAATTAAAAGATCTATAATGAAAATTCTGAATAATGGAATGAATATTGCATTTCAAAAAGGGAATTTTCACAAGAGGATGAAATAATTTTATTCTATTATAACTTTAAACAATTATTAGGAAAATTGAAGTTTCATTTGTAAGGAACCTTTGTAGTGACTACAGTCTTTCTGCATGGATCCACAAAAATATAATGTGAAGATGAAATATGAATATTCAATCCAAGGAATGGTGAGATAATGACATTGAATATAGAAGAAGCTAGTAATTAACCCTGTTTCATGATTTATTTTTGATGATTTCCTATAGGCTAGGTTAGTTGTTTTCAGTAATATGACTACCCAGGTGGCTATTCCTATGGATACTGCTAAACCAAGAGGTTAAATTCACTAGAATAGCCTTATTCATGATAATTCATGATGTGAATTAACTATTAATTGTCAAAATTAATTAATACCGATAAATATTGAGTCATAAATTCTATTCACATAGTTATCCCCTTCCCCCTCTTCTCTAATTAATTTGTCTCCTAGATTACATGAGTTTTCCACTGCTCCCCCTTCTCAGTAGTGAACCTACCCTAGTATATCCTCCTTCCTCATCTTCCACCACCCTTTACCTAGCTTCCCCTTATCCTCAACCACTACAAACTACTCCATTTCCAAGCCTTCACCCCCACCTACACATTTTCATTTTTGAAAACACATATTTGACCAACCTTAATCTTTCTTATCCGCTTCCCATGGCCTATATTAGACACACCACTAATCTCCCATTATCCTAATTCCTAATCAAGTGGCTGAACAGATTTCATGGTTATTCCTAATCTAAACCATCCAGAAAATGAAAATCCAAGTAAACGACACCACTAACTTATTCTAAACCATCCAAAATCCCTTCCACATATTCCTTAACCTCATCCCAATTATCCTATAGGGAAGCAATATAATATCTAAATCCCTACATATAAAATTGTAACCCATGAAAATAGACCCTCTTAGCTTACATGCATGTCAAAACTATAAGTATGAACAAGACCATTGATATGGGGGCATTATAAAATATTCATATTGTTGATGAGTACATAGAGGCTTTGTCTTTTATGAACTTAAACCACATAATAAAGGTGAAGTAGGAGAATTTAAGGGGTGTTTTATTAGAGTTCATTTCCACTATTGACTTGGATGTGGTACACTTTTCATTTCGTTTAAGATGCAAGTAGTGGGAAGTTACCCTGAAAGAATTTGGGGTTATCTTGGGGATTTACATTGTGATTTTGTGGAAAAAACCGAATATGTATAATTAAAAGTTAATCTGAACAAAATATATTTTCCAAATAATTTAGTGAAAATTTACTAGGATCCAATGAGCTTCTAGGACTCAAATATGGTTAAGTGAACCTAGTTGAAAGGTTTATCTCTCAGGGTAATTCATCATGCCCTCTATAATTCCTAGTTTCCTTAAGGATATTTACATGGGGCCTTGAGTCAGTAAGAGGTAATATTTCCTACCATATCCTTGGGCCCCCACAGTTAAAATAATATGATAATTTTCATTAGGCTATTATGGATAGGCTTGGGAGAAACACAAAATGTTTATAGGTGGAACCTTCATTACCCATCTGGTAAGGAATTATAAGTGTTTGATTCATCACATCCCCTCTCTTCATTAGGGTAATTCTAGATCATTAACCTCATTTTGATAAACAATATGAATATTTTATTAATAATATTGAAAACAATTATGAATGAGTATCCAAGTACACAGATACCAGAGATGAGGAATATTCAAAGGTTTCCTCTAAGGCCCGGGTTGAACCTACATATTCCATTGGACCCATCATTACCTTGATTACGCGATTTAGGAATAGAAGACCTTCTATTGATTCATTTGACAGATTTATCTTTGGTTCGTGGGATCTTTAGGAAAGGGAAATTGTCGGCTTGCTTGATAGGAACCATATAATGATTCAGATCGAATCTGAGGCAGATATCATTACTGCTTGGTCGAGGGCTCCTCGAAACTTCAACGGATTTCGTTTCCTTCTCTTACGCTAGTCCTTTGAATTTCATATGATGCGTGATTCACCGTCGGCAGTGGTCCGGGTAAGCTTCCCTAATTTTCCGCTTCCCTTCCAGAATCCTGCTATTATTCTCATGATTGGTAATCTCATAGGAAGGTATTTGTGTTCCGATAGTCGTACTAATGCTGTGTGCCATCCGGTTAATCCTCGGATTTGTGTGGAAATGGATTCCTCCTGATAGCCTTTTGATTTTGTGTGGATTACAATTGGGGAAGAGTAAAGTTGTAGACAACAGGTGATTTATGAGAACTGGATGGGTTTCTGTTCTTCTTATCACCATTTGGGACATGAAGTGGAGTTTTTCCATAGGAGTGGAGCCTTGAAGGCTCGTCTACATGTTCCCAGTCAAAGGGAGGGAGATGCAAGGGGAAGGTCATCAAAGTTTGATTTGAGTGCGGGGAATGATCAGAAGGATCCTATACTAGTTGGTGGAGGTGAGGGATCCCACCTTGCAGGTGCGGCCAGTAAATTGGTTGAGGCCAAAACGGCGGTAGTTGAGGAGGTTATTGCTTCTACTACTGAGGAGAAGGAAACAGAGGGGGAAGGTAAATACGCTCAGGCTCCAGTGGTGGCTGGGTAGTTGGTTGAGGTCAGTATGGTGTTGGAGGAGGATAGTTAAGGTGCTATGGCTTATGTTGATGGGGTGCCTGTTGGAGGGGGTCTGATTTGGTTCAGGCAGTGGGGGATGTGAATAACAGACCCTTTTTGAAGGTTTCATGTATAGAGGGGGCTAGAGGATTGGATCCAGCGGCCAAGCCTTTTCTTTCTTTATCCAACAGGTTTGAATGCCTTGGTAATGATAGTGTTGAACCCGTTTTAAGTATTGTTTCAAGAGGTGTGGAGGAGGTTGTGGGGGCAACTAGAGAGGATACTTTTCATGGGAATCTGGGACAAGGGGAGGTCTCCAAGGATGTGGATAATCCTATCAAGGGGGTTAGGCCTTCTTGCATGACCGAAAGAAATATTTAAGCCAAAGGAAGGAGGGGTAAGAGCAATTACAATGATAATAAAGGGAATGAGGCCTTGTCTATGGCTGTGGAAGAAGCTCCGTCTGAAGACAATCATCTCCCTTTAGTGGAGATCATCTCTCCAGATCAGAGGCTGGGTAATTACTCAGAATTCCCGGTTTCTGTTCGGAGGGAACAACTTCGTAAAGGAAGGGAGAATTTGTGGGGAGGAAAAGAAATTGTGAGTGGCCCTACTGGCCTTTCATTCAATTATGTTGTTAGGAGTGGAAATCATAGGATGGCTAAAGGTGAAGGGCCTTTTTCTACACCAACAAGAAGAAGAGTGAGGAAGGACTAATCTCACCTTATGCCACCGTTGATGACTAGATCCACCTCTAAGCGGAGTGGAGAGGTGGTTCTTGCTTTGAAAAATGGAATATTGGTCAATGATTCTTCACCTGAGCGTCCTATATTGGTGCAACTTAGAAGTTAGGTTCAAAGTAAATTTTTTTGGAGACATCCAGAGTGGGAGTCGGCTATAGGAGAAGAAGAATCCTGCATGGGTTTTGGAGATGATTATGGATGTTATGATGTGTAATGTTGTGATGTTATGTGTCATTTAAGGTTCGTCTTTCTTTTTTTCAGGTTGTAAGTTGGGGTACCGGCCCCCCTTTAAACCGACCTTTAAAAATTGGGGAAAATGATTTTCAGCCAAAAAATTAAACCTTTTAGACTTTATATTTGTACCTCCATTTTATTATATTATTCATTTTTTACCTATTTTGATCTCACCATTTTCAAAGTATTGGTATATTTTATCTAAACATGTTCTAGGTAATTGGTATTTCACCATGGTCTAATCAATTTCCCATGGGAACATTAATTTTTTTTAGAAAGTGATATAAACCCTTATGTTAGTTTATGTAATTTACTTTTATGTATTATTTATTCTCCATTCATTGTTCTCTCAAACTATTCTAACACTATTTTCTTTCAAGTGTGGGGGGAGGTATGTTTTTGAGCTTCCATTGGAATCCACTTGACCTTTTTACTCATTGACATTAATCTAAGAGACATTTTCCACTGGACACATGTTTTTGACTTGAGAATTTCATTTAGACCTTGGAAATAGAACTGGTATTTGTAATTTTAATTTATTGTATTTTAATTTCTTGTTTCTTATTAAGAATAATCTAGTGTAATTGTGGAGTTGATTTTATTATTTATAATTAAAAATTTATTAAAAATTTATTTATTGACCCATCAATTAGTATCCATATCTTGAGTTATTGAATTAATTTTATATGATCTCATTCCTCATAGGATTATAGACATAATAATGTCCTTTATTTCTATGTAAATTTCTTGATAGATACATGGGACATGCAAACCTACTAGAAATTTCATTTGTATACTATGAAATATCTTATTGAAAACATTAAATTTTGAAGTGATTAAAGAGTTTTATCAATTAATAATTTTTCCTTACGACTCACCTGCACATTGAATACCAATTATCCCATATAATCTATGAATAAAATTTATAGGGAAGAGCCACATTACATTCCTATTTTATCTATTACTACACATCCTGTTGGATTTATCATGATTTTCAATAGTTTAAGTTCAGGTAAGTGTGTGTTTTTTGGTTGAAAATGTATGTTATTCATTAAAGAGAAAAAATTAGAGAAAATGAATATGTTATGTATTGGGGAGGTCCATAATCCCCTTTTCTTAACTAATGTTATATATCATTTAGTGGTGGGTGGTGGGTGTAAGACTTATTTTAAGCATTAATTATGAAAAATAACTTAAAAATTATTTTGAAAAAAAGGAAAAAGTATAAAAAATAAAAGTTGTTATATAATTTATTGCAATTTAATGTTTTTATAACCATACTTTGTGTTTTGGGATGTTTGGGGTGATATCATTTTGGATGAAAAATATTCATTGATCTTTATTTTTTATTTTCATTCATAGAACCTTAGATTTAACCTCCCTTTTGATATTAATATGTTTTATACACTAAAAACCTTCCTACCGAAAGCCTTCGATCCATTTTACTCTTGATTCAAAGTCTTCAAGATTATTTGTGACCTTGGTATTTATGGGATAAATATTTGAGATCAAATGGAAAATATTTTTCGGATCATGTATCCAAGGTATGATTATAAATCCATTTTGAAATTATTTACTTGAGTGATGAGAGGAAAATTCATGTCGAGTTAGATCAAAAAATGGACTTGTATTATTTATAAAATAATGATAAATAAATATGTACGGGATGTTAATTGGAATGGAACACTTAATTATGAAGCATTACAAGTATCCTAAGAGGAAGGGTTTATTGGCACCTAATATTTTTAATTAATACCTGGTCCCATTGGAATTGTTGTTTTTGATTATTTATTACTGGAATATATTTTCCTGTGAAATAATTATTGAGATGATTTTTTCTTAGGAGAATTAAATCATTAAAGTGTGTGGGTATTTGATATGTCTAATTTGTCTATATTTTTAAACAGTATTTATATTTATTTATATATGTTTTATCATGTTATGAATTGATGTTTTTCCCAAGTTTTGTAGGTTTTGAAGTAGGAAAGTATTTGAGAGGTTCTAGATAAATTATAGAACTACTGGTCATTTATACCATGAAATCATGATTCGTGATGTGAATTATAAGAGAAAGTGGAAGGTAGTGTTGTACTAATAATCAATAAATCCATAAAGAGCATTCAAGTTGTGAAGGTGTTGATCCAAAGTTGTTCTGTCAGACTTATTTGATACTTGAACATATATAAGTTATGAATAAAAGAGGATATAGTCTTTGAAAATTCAAATTTTCATTCACATATTGAATTAACATTTCACATCATGAAACTTTTGAGATGAAGTCCATTAGAAGAAACCCAATTACATTCATACTGAAAAATACCTATTACTTTGTGAATGGATTTTGCCTATTTATTTTTGTACTTTATAAAAATTTGAGGGATATATTTATTTTTACCAAGCTTCATTTTCTTCTTTATTTTTGGTATACCTATGATTTTCCATATAAAGACTTTTCTACATAACTAGAGACTTTCAATTCTATTGATTTCTATTGAATTATTTCCAAGCATCATGTATGTCTCTATTATTTCAACTGTTTTCAAATTCGTTTCAGTTATTCTATGAATTCTTCTCTTAATATTTTTTTTCACCTGTGATGGGATCCCTTTTCTTCACATGTGGATATTCTTCCAAAGGGGAAAAGAATCAATAGTAGTGTGATAGAGCATTGATTAATAACTAACATAAAAGAATGGAAAATATAATTGTCTGTGAATTATATTGAAACTTAATTTTAGAAACATCCCTTTGTATGGACATGATCAAGAGAATTTATTTACAGTAGAACCAATCTAGTTATACGGATTGTTTTTTGTTTAATAAATTTATTTCTATTACATTTTTAGAGTTGAACCTAATTCACTTGAACTTCTGACTATTACAAGACCAAGTAATTTTCACTAATTTGGGTAGAATTAATTGGATTGACTAAAAGAAACTGATAATCTTAGGAAAACATTGTGGATAGTGTAGTTAGATCACTACATGAATTTGGTTGGTGTTATCCTATGAATAAAACCCCTAAAATTTATCCCTAATTATAACTTATGTAATTAACTTTTTAATCGAAGAACTTGTTTTTCATTGTTTGTTCAATTAAATAAAAAGATTCAACCTCTAGGTAATCATTTTTGATGTTTCATAGATTTCGCCTCCCTATAGGATCACCTTAGATATGGAATGGTAATCTACCTAAAGAATTAATTAATATGTATGGTTTATCATAATTTTATTATTAATTAGTAAATTATTAAATAGAAGAAATAAGTATTGAAGGAAGTAATGAGATTCAGTTGTGATAATTCAAGATTAAGATATTGGATAAGGGAAATTTGGTTTTAGATTTTTAAATTGAATATTAAATTTTAATTTATGATATGATATTATAAATGGATGGTATTTGATTAATAATAAATGAAAAGTAATAGTAATGAATCGTGATGATTGTTGTGTGATTATAGAAGTATTAGGTTCCTAGTGGTTAGTGTTGGTAGTTGGGTTGTCATGCATGAGATTAATTGCATCAAAAAATATTAGATTAGACTTTTTCCCTTAGAATGGTATTGTTTTATTATATATCTATTATTATTTTTTTATTTCTTATTCTCCACTACTCAAGTCAAATAATGAAACTGTTGCCTATAATCAGCTTTGGGTTATGGGTGTCTTCCCAACATCTAGGTTGTCGAGGATATAGATGGTTGTCTAGTCCCCCTTTGACACTCTTATTTATAGAAATAATATCTTTTCTATACATATCTAAGTTGTGGTATATTATTGTTGTAGGACCAATACTAATATGGACGGTAACTCCTCAAAATTATGAAATACATGTATACACATGATCTTTTGGCCTTAGTATACAATGTACACTTATATCTTGGTTGTAATAGAATATGGTTACTACATGTGTATATCGTCATAGGATGTAATGAATCAAGGAGTAGTGTGTATTTATGGGTGAGGGGATGGATCCTTGATTTATTATATGATTATGGGTATGTGATGGGGATGTGACTATGATATATATATTTGGTTGTGATTATGTGTATGTGGTTGTGATATTTTTACATGGATGTAAATTATAAATTTTGCATGGGTTGTGAGTCCAATAATATATGATATTGTGGTTTAGGATGACTAGTTTAGTGGTAAAGTGAAATAGGGGTACCTTTACTTATATATATATATATATAATGATATGATACATACATTCGATTGATATTTATTGAGTAAAACGTGGATAGGATATGAAATTTGATTGAATAATTTAGAAAATGAGTTGTTTTCACTATTTATTCACTAGGCATTAATATTATTTTTCTATATTTTCATGAGAGGTTTTGGGGAGGATACTACTAAGTAAACCTTTTTTTGTACTGAAATCCCAAAGCCCTATGACATGCCATAAATGTCATAGTGTAGTCCACCAATTGAAAGATAGATAAAGAACCCTTGGTATTTTCCTTGATTGTGTGGTTTAACTGGGTAACACTACCTCATAACCCAGGCCCCGAAAATATTTATGGGATATTTCACAGGTATATAATTATGATATAGTTGGGTAATAAGTGATAATTAAACCCCCAAAATTGAAAAACTCATAGTGTGATAAAAACACTTGGGCACCCCCATTGGGGAAGAGTATAATTATAATCTCTCACTCTCTCACACACACAAATATATGTTTATAATGCTCACTCTAGGTATTTTATGATTGATGAGGGATTTTCAAGATTTCAAATGTTGTTCGAGGTTAGCTAGTGAATGTGGGAAGCTGCCTTACCTGTTATTTATGACATTTCTTCATTTTAGGTCCTGATTTTAATTAATTTCATTATTTATGATTTTTTATTTATATTAAAACTTTTATTGATGGAATACTAACATTTTATTAGGAATTTTGAGGGAAATTAATCTCACATGTATGTGTTATATACCCTTGGTTCTAGTCACCAATCTATGGCCCATTATAGGCGAGCTTCAACGGTCACCCCTATCTTCACTACCATCCAAAGAGGGGTACCAATGGGGGTGGATCATGAAAAGTGGTATAATATTTTAGTGATAGGAATAGGTGAGGATTAAAGATTTTAGGGAAATATTATTAGTAAAAATTAGTAAATGATGTAAGTAAGGGAGACTAACTTGTGCATAGGCGATTAGGCCTCACTATGATCCAATGAAAGGAAATTAAGTTTACTAAATATACCATGTGGAGTGATGATACTTGTAGGGTATAGATCAATTTAAGGATCCTAAATCATAATTATGCGTGAGAGTGATTGAATTGGTAAAATGATGAAAGTTATAATGATTTATAATTAAATAATCACAAGGATTCTATATTTTGGGTTTTTGAATTCCCTAACGAGTTTCTATTTTTCAAGGATATCACCTAGTCAATGTTATCATTAGGTTCATTCTAGTGATGTATGACCAGATTTACTGATAGATCTCTAGGGATTTGATGTTTATGAGGATTATTCCTGAAGGTAGACACCATTTCAGTTCCCACATTAGGGATTACAAGAGTATGAGGGAATTGTTTCTGATTAGGAGATTGAGGCACGGTTGGAAGTGGTAGGGATCACTTTCTATCTGGTTTATGATTTGAAAGAGAAATGGATTCCTTTGGTTGTTATTATGTTATGACAAGATAATTATAAATGGTGGGTTTTGTTACTTGGTGATCACGTGGATTCCTAAGTTTCACTGGAATTTCTTTGCGATCAGTTCCAAGACAAGTTCCTTTCTTTGACTATAAAGGAAACATGTCAATGAGAGACTCTTTCTCTTTATCATAGAAGTTATGAAATGTGGTAATTATTTTTTTTAAAAACCTCCTTATTTATACTATAGAACATATACTAGTTGAATAAACTATAGTGGGGCATTCCAAGGATCCTTTGCATTTAGAGATCTAGTATTGATCCACCTCATTCATGTTTTTGACATTTCTTGAGTTGTTGGTGAAGGATGAATATAACAATCCCAAATTTTATGAAAAGAATTATACTTCTAATTTAAAAAGTGTTATATTTAGTAATGTAGTATAATATATTTTAAATTTTAATATATAAATTTAATAAATTACATTTATAAAATAAAAGTTAAAAAATAAAAATCGTAATACAATTAAATACAAGTGTTAAATATAGTAAAATAAATAATTGACATAATGAAAACATACTTTTAATTTTGGTAAAACATATATGCTTTAATTTTGTTGACATATTAATTTTTATGATAACTTCATAAATTTAAAATATGAATAAAATGACCAGGTTAAACAATGTTAAAAATACATTTAATGTTTAAAAATTAACATATCCCAAATAAAAATTTAGTTTTGGAGGATTTTCAGTCAATTTTGACTGATAAAAAATAGGGACGAAGTAATCCTAATTTTAATTGGTATATTTATCTTTTCAAAAATCATATATACATCTCACGAATCCCAAATTGACACCCGAATCCAAATTTATGGTCATTTGAAATTGAGGTATGATTTTCAACTGCTCTTAGAACATTAATAAATTTTTTACTATTAAATATTACCAAATTATTATCCAAAGTGATCATATTTTTTTTTATAAATTTCCATTTGATAGATCATATAGAAAAAATAGATACCCATATCAAAAGTTTTGGTCATTTGATGATGCAGTCCAATTTTTGAATTCTCTAGGGCCATAGTTAATTGAAAACATTTTGTCCACGATTTTTTTCACACACACATATAAATAATTAATAATTTCTAAATAATAAATAAGAATAAATTTAGTTTTAAGGAATTAATAACTAATAATTATAAGTAATTAATAATTAACAATTTAAACTTTATAAATAATTAAAATTGTAAATAATAAATAATAAATGACTATAAAGAATAGTAATAAATAATAGTAATAAATAATAATAATAATAATAAATAATAAATAAGAAATGGTAAATAGTAAATAATGAATAAAAAATATTATGAATAATAAATAATTATTAAAATATACTAATAAAATGTAACTGTTATTTATCAGTAATTTTATCATTTATTTTAGTAACTTTGTATTAAAAAAACTAGGCTAATTAGTGGTGATTTTCTAAAACAACCACTAAAATTGAATAATTTTGTTTAAAAAACAAAATTTCAAATGTAATGTTAGTTTAAACAAATTATAAATGAAAAAACCTGAAATTATGATGGTTTTCAATAAAAAACTACTAAAAATCTACAAATTAAGCATTTATTAGAGGTTTTGAAAACCACCGCTAAAACGCCGCCACAAAATCATTTTTTTCTATAGTGGTTCACCACCTCTAAGGACACCATATTACATTTTTTTCATCTCCCAAAATATATGGTTTCATAAATTTCTTTTTTGAATAAATAAAAAATTTATTACATTATTAATTTTCTATGAAGATAAATTGGGAATTATATTAACGATATTAATAATAAATGATCATAGTACTTCTAAACTGCCCAAAAGAAGTATGTTGATACATATTTCATAATTTAAATCAATTTAATAAATTTATGTAACTTTACAAAATTTTATAAATATTATGATAAAGAATTTTTAAATATATAATTTTGTAGAATATGAAACTATTTTATTACTCCTTTGACCACAATCAACATACTAAAATAGTTAAGGAGAAATTGACTGAAAAACCTCAAGTAGTCGGTGTGAGAAAAAATATATCATAAATATATTAGTTAAGATAATAAATGGACTATAAGAATGAAATATTCATGATAAAGTTTCTTAGTAATGTATTTAATAAACTTAATCTGGCTATTCATAAGATTAGATGTGTGTACCAAGCGATTTAGGACTTGTGGTTGGGGATCTTCCGAAGAACCCTCTCTACATTCAAGTTATACTTTCTTTTTAATTACCACACCTTACCTCTATATTATTCTCATTTAACTCATATTTATTTATTATATTTTTATATTACTTTTATAACCAATTTAATTTACCCTTTTTTCTTGGGTCATAAATATTTTTCAGTTCCCTTCTCAATCTTCTATCTTGAAATGACCTAATCAATAAGAACATGCCTATACATTATTTATTTTACGTGTCAATTGAAAGTGTATTTTCCTATATGATTTTATAAAATGATGAATATTCTATTTAAAACTAGTCTATATTAGTTTTGGTTTTAAGGAAAATACCACACACTTTCCTTCTTTAAATGTTCCTTACCCATTTCGTAAAACATGTTATAAGAGGTTCAATTTTTTAACTATTTCCCACCATTTATTTTGAATTATTTTTCAAATGGACTCAATTTTTAAGACCTAAAATTTCTATTTAAAATATTAATGTCTAAAATATTAATTTCCTTAATCTCTTTTGGAATATTTATAAAATATATTTGATTATATTTTTAGATAGGTTTATGTAACCCATTTATTTCTCATGGTTTTTTCTATTATGATTATGACTTATGTATGATTTAATTATGGGGAACACATATACATACATATATCATGATTTTAAGGGTGGTCCCAGAATTATATATCTCCTTAATTCATTTGGTAATTTTTTCATCACATGAGATACCAAGTATGGTGCATGACCAGTTATCCTAGAACACCGTGTTATGTTTTCTTGGCAGTAAACCTTACATTATGAATATGATGTATTTTTTTATCTAATTTCCACATTTTTATGATTCCATGTCACATGATATCCATTTATTTATTCCATTCTTCTATTATATTATATACAATCGTTCACTTTTATGATGTCATTCTCTTCCTCCTATCATATATTTTATACTTCGTTATCACGTTTCTTCAAATTCTAGGCTTTATAAGCCAGCCCTTTATTTTATTTATTTCACTAGGGTACTATATGAATTAATATAAATTTAATTTGACTTAGGTTCACTTTACGAATATTGAAATAATAATGATTTTCTTTATGTTTATATTGTGTATTTATGTTTCTATTCTACCAAAGACAATATATATGTATACTTATGTGTTGTGATTGATGGCTTTTTATGTTATAAATCATGTAATAATATATGTGTGAGACTCGGGTTCTTATATTTAGTAAAAAATCAAGGAATAATTAATTTTAAGGATTAATACAATAAAAAATTAGTTAAAATTTTCAGGATAAGACAAAATATAGGAAAAAATTACAAAATTATGGAAAATATAGAGTGTGTTGTTTCATAGAAATAACATTCCTATCCAGATGACAGAAAGTAGATAAAGTATCAATATAAAATGAATCCATGGGTAATAAATCTAAAATCGGTTCTTTATGTGTTAAATCAATCATCACTCAGTTCATAAAAAATTGGCCTAACTTCACTGCTAGTTTACACTCATGGGAGATATTGTTTGGATGATTAACTTTCTCTTAATGAACCTTTATATAAGATTTTAATATATATTGTTTTGGTTTTATTTGATAATTTAATATATATATAGTTTGGATAAATAAAAAAATAGTAAAATGATAATGGATAACTTACATTGGAACTTAGAAAATTATATGTTATTATATTCAGGTGATTCAGGAGTTATTACTTTTAAATTAACAATTTTTTCTTTTTATATGTGTATTAACTTAAGTATTCTCATTTTTAACATTATTATATTTTATTAAATTGATGGAAATTGGATGAATCATTCCAATAATAGATAGGATAGAATATGTGATTATTTTCTAATTGAAATTTTTAATATGATGTGAGTAGGAGTCAAGAACTTTATTGTGGTACTCGTACAACAAAATAACATAATAAATAATATATTTAATTATGAATAAAACCCTCCTTAACCCAAGAAAAAAAGATATGGTTGATTAATTTATGATTCATAGGCCTCACAATTTTAGCGGACCCTATGATCCCTTGGTTTTAGATTAATTGATAAATTATATTGAGATAATATTCACTAACCTCAAGTGATCTAAGTAAGAGAAAATTATATTGTTCATTTATTTAGGTGAAACAAACACTTCATGTACAAATATTAGATCAATTTAGATTAATATTCAATACATATCATTACAATACACACCCCAAAATGATAAAGGTTTAGTTTCTTTGAATACTATATATGTAATAATATTGTTTTATGAACGATCTTAAATATAACCCACATAGTTTTTTTAACTAGTTCACTTCTTAGTCATACCATTCTTAAAACATTTATTTATATCCTTGTGAAAGATTGCATAATAAAAAGTGGGATAAGATGCTTAGTAAGGGTAAACATGGAAAATAACAGTCAATGATCATATAAAAGTATAACATAAGCATAATTGTTTTAGAATATGAGCTTAACATTTGAAAATCATACCCAATTTAAATGATCATAATCATTTCATATGGATTTTAATGATCATATGACATGAATAATTGAAGAATCAAATATCATGAGCTATAATATCATATAATAATCATAAGAAGATTCATAGAGTGTGAAATAAATAGCATGGATTAATCATAATAATAGAAATATTATGTCAAGCCTACCCAACAAGACATTAATCTCATCTTAGACTTGGTATAAATGCCCAAGTACCTGCTTCAGAATTGGTATGATAACCCATTTACCCTCTTTTGGTTTGGATAACCACCTATTTAGCCTTTGAGATCAAAAAATATTAATAATTATTTAATTATTTTGTGGGGTAAAATGAACCAACCCTTCGTGTGTTCTACAAGATCTTGAAATAATTTATTATTTATATATAACTTTACCCATGGAAAATAAAATGGGATTCACCAATATTTCATCATCATAATAATAGACCATATAGAAAATGAATAAACATGATATCATAAAATCATATACCTATTAACACATAAGTAACATCAATGGATGTTTATATAGATGAAAATATATTTAAAATATCACCGGAACATTTCTTAAGGAAACCACCCTTTTTATTTTGAAATAACATAATTATAATCTAAAAACATATAGATTATTAGGATTTTTTTCTTTCGAAATACTCATATAAACCTGTAAACGAATACTCAAATAAAATTGTATTCTTGATTTCATGAAAATACATTCATTTGGTGTACTTTAAAATAAATATTCTGTTTACACATTTGTTATAATATAATTAATTTAGATAATGATAACAAGATTCATTTTCAACCTTTTTATATAAATTCAAAACTTTTGTAAAAATTATTTTAATAAATCATTGGAGAATTGTAAAAATATTCTTGAAATTTTTTTTAAGTAAAATATAGACACAGAAGTAAAATATTTCAAACCAAATAGAAAAACAAATGTTACTTTACTTAAAAAAATTCTTTTATAATTTTGAGTAATTAGAGAGAGAGAAAACCCATTTAATTTTATTATCCTATTTTATTCATTATAATTTCAAGTAAGTGAACCATTTTTTCATATTTGGTCAATAAAAATATTTTATAGAATGTTTTTAATAAAAACCAAATTAATTTATCTTTTAAGATGAAAAAACTTTTTTTTTCCAAATACCTGTCTTCTAAAAATGTTTTAATGTTAAAATGGTACTGTTTAATGTCATTTTTACCCTTGTTTGACTTTTTTTTACAATTTTTTTGAGGAATATTAATTTATTTTTCATAAAAATTCCAATTTTATTTAGCCGAAATATTAAATGAATCTTTATTTTAATGTGTATGTAATTTCCCACCATCATGACCATTCAATGTTTTAAATATTCCTTTATATTTTTCAAATTTTATTTTAAATGAAAAGTATTTTAAAGTGTATTTGTTTCAATAATTTTTATAATATTTTAATGGTATATCCATTCATTATCCTGAACAACCGTTGAGGTTACTTATACTATATTAGGGATACTTTACTATTATTACTTCATATTTATTTATATATATGGAATATTATTGTTTCAAATAGATTTCCATGGAACCAATTTCCTTTCCATGGGATAATCAAGGTCCATAAAGGAGTAATTGTTTTTGTGTGACTTTATGATGAAATAAAATGTATATATACTTTATTCATGATATGATTCCTAGAAATTGTTTTTAATGATGGGTGGTTATGTTATAAACCAAGGATGGGTAGTTATGGTATAAACCAAGGATGAGTGGTTACATTAGTAACCAAGGATGGGTGGTTCCATGATAAACCAAGTACATGTTGTTCCATGATAAAATAAAGATGGGTGGATCCATTATAGTCGTACAATTCATTGTATACTCCAAAGATGGAATTAAACCATATTGGTTATTCCATTTGTAAGAGTTATATAAGGATATTGTTCCAAGATAATAACATTTTTTCTTTATTGTTTCTATAGATTTTTAATAATTACGTTTATTAATATTGATACCACATGGCTCAGGATTATCGATTATTATGACTCTTGACTTTGTTATGGAGTTATTCCATGTTTCATGTTTGATCATATAGGTATTTATGGGTATGATTTATATTATATAATTCCCATTCAATTTTATTATGTCATCATACCCTTATGATTATATTATTCTCATAGATGACATAAAATTATTAATTCCTATGTTTACCCTTACCAAGATTTTGATCCCATCCTTATAATATTTTTTCCCCATGTTATCAGGATTTAAGTTTAATTAATTATGTTTATAAGTTGTTAATATAGATGATGATTATAATGAACTGATATGAAATAATAAAATATGGGTAAAGTGGGAGAAAGTATTATTTAAGGACATGAGTATTGTTTATATAAGAGTTTATCCTAATTCTCTGAAACTAAAAACTTAAAAGGTCCATGAGAATGTAAGTGATTAAATATTTACTTTATATGTTTTATGTTTTGAATGGGAAAAATTGGGTCACCTTCATTGATATCAAATCCATAATTTTAAAATTTATGGTTTTAGCACTAAATTAGGAAGTGTGGGTCCAGGACTATCATTGTCGATATCAGAGGTGGGTTTAAATAAATTTAAAGATTAAGTTTTTTTATATGATGTTTTCTTAATATTTATAGATACCATAAAAATTATATAAGGAAAAAGTTTATTATAAGTTAAAAGTGTTGGACACCCCTTTTGAGGTTTTATGTTTTGATATCTTAAAGTGATTAATGAAATTTTAGAAGGCATTTTATTTGGTTGAATTATATGTAAAATTTTATCTTAACTTGTATTATTCCATTATATTTTGTAGAAAAAGGTTTTTTGGTATTTAAAAACATTAGTGTTTATATGATATTGGATATTGAGGAAATTATAGGGATTTTTTTTGGTATAGAAAACCATGGGGTTGAAAAGGGATTTGGCGATCAAATGATTATTTTTATTTCAGAAGAAGGTCAATATAATTTTTTTCTTGTAGGCTAAAAGATATGAGATAACCTTTTTGGTAAAAATAATGTTTAATGTTTAGGTTATTGAAGTTATCTCGGATATATGGTTATTTTATTTATGTTATTATTTAGTTTGAACATTGAGAATAACTTTTGAATTTAAAAGATTAATGTATTATTTCATCATATGAAGTTTTATCATTTTGAAAATTATATTACCTTATGATAACCATTTTTGGTTTTCGTTAATGTATAAATATTTTAGTAATATATTATTATCATTTAATGGATATATGGTCCTTTAAAAGTTAATTTTAGTGCTTCAGGTATAAAAAATTCATCTTGAATAATCATTATTTGGAGAAATAGATTAGATTATGGTGTAAATTGATAAAAGGATAAAATTATACTAAAAAGGTAATTATATTTTATTATTATCTTAGTATATATGGTATATAAATTACTCAACAAGTGGAAAAAGGATATTGGAAAAAAAGTTTTGTCCTGTAAACCTAAATTCTGATGATATAAATTCCCTTTTCAAACCTCTTTGGTTTATAGTTTTGTGGTTGTTGACTTTCTCACGATCATTAAATTTATTACAATAAATAAACTCTATGGATATCCATAATTATTTTGACTTTATTATTTTCATGTGTGTCAATATATTAAATTCCCACCAATGTTTTCCATCTTGGGAACATACTAATGCATTATTTTAGATGACCATCATACTTCCCTTTCTCTGTTATCAACAGGATGTTTTATTAACCCTTTTTATAGTGTGGGTTTCCAAAAATGGTATTTTCTAATGTAAACAATTTTATTAACAAAATAAATTTAAAATTTTAAGAATTAAATTAATTAGGGGGGATAGGATGTAACAACCAGAGATGTTAGAAAATAAAACTACATTCAATAGCATATTCGACACACAACATCAATCTTAAACGACCCAAAAAATATATAACTGTTATAAAATATATATTAAAGTTGTGGTTATGAATAATATTAAATAATTTATAAAATATATATTTATTACTAAATATAATTTTTTTTATAAATTATTAGTAAATAATCAATCAATTTTAAAAAAGTTATTTTAGTTATCAAAATATGTTTTGGTTGAAGATGACTTTTATTGTTTTTGTGAGAAAATATTATAATTAATTTAAAGAAATTCTAGAAAATTTATTTGATAAAATTAAATTAATTTTTAAAATTAGAATATAAATATTTACTTTTTATGAAATTTTTGTAATTTTCAAAATATATTTATTTTTTAGTGAATAGTGAAAAATACTGATTTTGGTAAAACTGTTATTTCCTTTCAATAAATTCATAAATTTAAAAGTACCATTATATTTGAATATGATTTAAATTAAAATATAAATTATTTATTTATATTTAGTAAACTTAATTTTTTATGAATTAAATTCATATTTTATTTCAGTATTAGTTTAATCTTGGGTTTACGAACGAGTTTTTCTAAATACTGTTAATGAGACTAACCTTTCTCCAATTTAATTAATTAAAATAATATTAAATTAGGAATATTTTAAATTAAATTTATATGTTATATATAAATAAATATTAGTTTATATTCATAAAATGGTTATTTTTATTCATAGAGTTAATATAAAACCATATTTTTCTTGAAAAATACATTTTTTGAAAAACCACTTTTTCGTTGCATTTTCTGATTTAATTTTAAATTAAATTATTCTAATTATATGTTTTGAATTTAGTAAAACAGATTCCATATTTTTAATATTAATAATCTATATTATCTAATAATATCAACTTAATCTTTTACCATAAAAAATAGTGAAAATAGTAAAAATAAATTACTACGTTTAAGGTGAAAACGGTTTTATGACGATGTTAAAATATAAGTATAAAGGTAAAAATGACTTAAAAACTTGTATAAAATCCATTTTATAGACATATTTTGATACTATAATGCCTAATTATTTATAAGTATCCATTTTTGTTCCTTGTGGGATGTGAAAATTTGAAACACCCTACGGTTTTGAAAATAAATGCATTTTATAATCTAGCCATTAAACACAACATTGACTCTTCTATGTTTTGAATTTCAAAAAACAGTCATCTTGAGATGCGACTAGTAAGTCATTTGAAGTCTGATAGAAAAAAATTTAATTTTTTGTGAAAGTAACATACCCTTATGAATAACATTATGAATAGTAATATGACCCTTATTAATATTAAATAATGATATTGTTTTATTTTGTTAAGGTAATAAGATAAGGATATCTTAATAAATTTATCAATGTGATATAAAACTAATTATATATTTAAAATTGTAATTTTTTAAATTAACTATGATTCTATTTAAAAGTTAAATAAATAATATTTAGAAAATTATTTTTGAAAAATGGAGTTCATTTTTGAATTCTATACTTTTGAAAAATGGTAGGGGTGAATTTTTTGGATTTTTCTAAAATACCTGATTTTTTTGTGAATAGTAAAAATATAGTTTTGAGTTTTTGGTAGTTTATTGACATCATAATGATATAACAATTAAAATAAAATACTGGTCGACTTGTGTACATTAAGATATTAAATGACGTATCCCATGTGTCTAAAACTATGGGCAAGCCCATGGTTTTTCAAAGACCACTAATGAGGTGTCTTTTTAAATTAATAAAAAATTATCCCTCTTTTACGATAAATACCCACACATCCATCCATTTTATTTCATTCCAAATCCCTCATTCTCAAAGTTCTGGGGATTTTACCTCCCTTTGAGTCCTTCCAAGGTTTCCTTAATTCCACAAGGCCCAAACTTCATGTTCTAGGAGTTACTCTACAAGGAAATATAACCTTTCACCCTCCTATTTTAGTTAACAATTATTTTATGTTATCTCTTTGAATTTCGATTATAATATGTTGGGGCCTTATATTATTTATTCATCTTACTGTTATTTTGATTTCCATATTATGAGATACCCTTTTTTTCTCATCAATTCATTTTATGAAATTTTAAGCGATGTAGTTAGGCTACCAAATTTTCATAAGGGATCTCTCAACTATTCCTTTATTTTCAAGTTCATCTTTTTTCTTTTTCTCTCTTCACCTCCTATATCCAAATGAACATGATAAATCTAGTATAATCTATATAATATAATTATATCCTGTTAATGGAAGAACCATCATCAATATACTTACTCCCTCCCTATTATTTTTTATAAAGGAAATCAATATCCATGAGGGTCCAATTTATAACCTCCGTGGACGATGAAGTTTCGTTCTTCAATTTATCCTTCATTACTAGACCTGAAAACATTTATATAGTTGAACCAGACTATAATATATATATTATAACCTAATTAATATTCATGAACCAGTATATTTATATATTATTATTTTATATGACAAAACTAGTTCATAATAATCAAAATAGCGCCAAATAATCGAAGTGGTTGTCATCTAATGATTCATCCTCAATCTATGTAACCAAATTATATAAATGACCAATAAAACTTATATATGTTCATAAATAAAATTTAATTTCAATTGTGGAGATTTAAATCCTTTCCATGTGAACTCCACTACTTAAAAACAAGTGAGCCGATTACGAAAAATCAAGAAAAAAACACTCCAGAACGACATAATTCAATATAAAAACTTATCAATAAGGACATAAGTGAAAGAAAAAAAATTATGATGAAATAAATAAATTTATAATAGGTTCTGAAATAATTTATTAATAAGTCTAATTTCATATTCCAGGATCTTAAGTTTTAGAGCGGAACACATTCAGACTTAAGGTAAGGGTTTTCGACCTGGACTCCCATTTTCATTCTAGTTACTTTGATTGTCTAATTACCTTAATGAAATTATTATGTATCATTATTTACTGCTCATAAATTATTTTTGAGTATTATATATATGTACACTAACCATAAAACTTCCTTATTTTATTGATATTTACACGTTTTAAAAGGAACAATCAAAATTATTTTCAAAATACAAGCTCGATTCAAGGGAATTTCTCAAATTCTTACCCATTTTCAAGGGCAACCTATAATCTATTTTTGGAAACCATTATTTTTATGAAATCAATCATTTTTTTATTAAAATTCTACCTTCCTTCACTTCTATTTTTTTACAAATATTTTTCCAAAAGAACTCTTCTTTTCAACATAAATGGGTTTTAATCTCAAGAATTACTCAAATATTTTATAAGAGAATCTTCATATATTTAAACACACTTATTGATTATTATTTATTATTGGGATTTATATTTCATGGTATCATCTACCATAGATAGTTTAATAGTTTATGATTATTTTGGCTATGGATGTACTATCTTAAAACCACCCCCCTATTTACTCCGAATGGTTAGTGTTCGTGCTTAATATTCAGGGAAAGTTATTTAAAATTCATATATTAGTTTCAATATTAATGTAAAGGTTGCTTATATTTATCCCTGTTCATATGATTAATGCATTGGACATAGAAAGTTTTGGGTGGGACCCACTATATCCCCTCGGTGCATCGGTAGGTCTCACGAGACACACTACGGTCTTGGCACAAGGCCTTGAAAAAATGATTATTTATGGTCTTAGCATCAGGTCTTAACAGTATGGTTATGTTGTCCTGCATTATTCATTACCTCATTATGAAAATATTATTGATGGTTCACGTGGTTATTTGACTAGTAGAATACCCATGATTATGTTTTATTATGACATTACTTACTCAACTCTTATTACTGCCATCATGTTTTCATGTTTTTGTTAAAGGAATATGTGATTTGTTATTCAACTTTCCTAATGTTTATATATATATATATATATATATATATCTTCCGCTGTATTTCTTACCCTTACTGAGCATTTGAGCTCAAATATTTCTTAAGTTTCATCTTCACAAGATATGAAGATGTTTATTATGAATCACATGCTAAAATAATATAGGAGTTATGGATGTTGTATAAGGAGTTTCTTTGTTGTATTTATTTTCATTTTTTAATGTTAAACTTCTGTATGAATCTTGTTTCCAATAATACTAAACCACTCAGTCCTTCGAGATGCGTATTCTTTATCTAAATGCCAATGTAATCAAATAAGGTACCAGCTCCGCACAACTGGGGTGGAGTCTTTACAGTTGGTATTAGAGGAAGTTTAGTAGAAAACTTGGAAACTAGATTAGAAAATGTATATTAGGGATCAAATCCCAAAGTTAGTCTTTGAGGATAAACATTCCAGTACATCCATGTATTTTGGTAAGGAATTGATTATGTGGATCTTTCTAGAAAATACATCCCTATCTGGATAAAAACAGGTAGAGGTGGATCTGGCACATATGTACCTAGGAGTGAAATCTCCAACAAGGAGTTTCGGTCTTGACATAGGGTATTCTGGTACATGACAACGAGACTTTCTGCACTCTTGGTATTGACACTCCCAAATGATATTCTTAGGATAATTTACATTTTCTTTACAAGCCATTATGAAGGATGTAAATGTAATTTTCCCTCAAAGATACAATGTTTATGATTAACATGTTAGCTATGTGTAGAATTTTGATTTATTCTAAGTATTTTTTGAGATTATACATTATGATTGATACCCTAATCTAGTGTATGCCATTATTTAGTAATGGAGCCTAGTGGAAGGAAAGGAAACCGCACGAATGTGCATGTTCCCTGTAGAGATCTCCTACTGATGCAAGATTATGATGTTGGATCTGGGGCTGTGACTAGTGTTGAGAAACTTATAACTATACTGTGAAAACTTACTCAGGTTATGAATAAGAACCATACCTGTATGGAACATCCGGATCCACCATGTGGAGGAGCTATGTTAGATCGCTTTAGGTGATAACAACCTCCATCATTCAATGGGACTACAAACTTGTTTGTAGAAGAGGAGTTAATATGTTCCCTAGAGAAGATATTTATCACTTTAGGATGTAACGAATGTGAGAAGGTTGTCATGGAAGTTTATCGTCTATCAAGAGATGCGGATCAGTGGTGGTCGTTAATCCAAAACACAATGGAGGAGGAAGAAATAGAAGAGTTGGAATGGAGGGATTCTAAGGAAATATTCCTAGAAAAATATTTCCCTTATGAACAACGAGTAGATATGGAGAGGAAATTATTGAATCTAAGGTAGAAGGAGGTTGAAAATGTTTCCAAGTATGAAGAAAACTTTACAAGGGTTGAAAGACATGTTGCAGACTACAAAAGTAATCCAAAGAGAGAAATTGATCGATTCTTTGATTGTTTAAAACCATTTCTCCAAGTTGATATAGTATCCCAATGTTTCTCATCATATGAAGATTTAGTCTCATGTGTTTTCAAGACAAAAAATGAATTTTTTAAGTCTTATGACTTTATTGGAAAACAATAAAAGAAGAGGGTTGCTGATAAATCTCGAAAAGGAAATAAGGAAATGGGGAAGAAGGGGAGAGTTGAATTTCTATGCTGTAGTAATTGTGGGAAGAAACACCCTGGAACCTTCCAGAAGGGAATTAGTGTCTATTAAAAGTGTGGAGAAAAAGGTGACCAAGCTCATGATTTTAAGGGGAAGAAAGAAGCTACCAATGTTCAATGATACAATTGTAGGGAGATGGAAGATTATGCACATGAATGGCCTAAGCATTCAGGAAATGTTCCCCAATAAAGGACAAGGGAGAAAGTCCAAGATTATGTGGTCAAAACCACAAAGGTTGAAGTTTCTAATAAGGTGGTGGAAGGTACATTAATAATTTCATCAATCCTAGACAATGCTTTATTTGATTTTGGATCGTCTCATTCATTTATATCTTCCTAGTTTTCAAAGAAAATTAGATATGTTAACTTTTATTTTATAAAGGAGTTACCAGTCAAAACCCCTAGTGGATGTATCATTGAAAGAAAGGCATGTCAATTAGTCCCCCTCCCAACACATAAATGTGCTTTAGATGCAGACCTTATCATCATACCAATGACTTAATTTGATATAATTATCAGTATGAATTGGCTGTCAAATTATGATGTGAAGATCTATTGCAAGAAGAAGGAAGTTTCAACTTCTGAGAATGGTTTGGAATCCCTTATCTTTAGGGTAGAAACATCACCATCTATTTATCATCTTGATCCACCCTCAGTATCTCTACTAAATTAAATTATTTTGGAGGAAGATAACCCAATATCTATTGGTGTGTAAATAAATCTTCAAATTGAAGATGTGCATGTAGTGAAAGAATATGTTGATGTATTTCTAGAGGATTTAAGTGGACATCCTCCAGAGAGGGAAATTGAGTTTTTCATTGACTTAATTCTTTTTTCAAGGCCCATATCAAAGACCCCTTATAGAATGGCCACTGTGGAGTTAGTGAAGTTAAAGAAACAACTAGAGGAATTAAGTGATAATGGATTTATTCACCCTAGTGTTGCTCTACGGGGAGCCATTGTTCTTTTCATTAAGAATAAAGATGGGTCTCTGAGGTTGTGCATTGATTACAGGGAAATAAATTTTATTAAAATAACGTATAATTATCCTCTTCCATTAATTGATGATTTGTTTGATCAACTTCATGGAGCACAATATTTTTCAAAGATTGATCTTCGATCTGGATATCATCAGTTTCTTGTGAGGAAGGAAGACATTCCAAAAATAGCATTTCAAACCATGTATGGGTAATAAGAGTTTACAGTAATTCCTTTTGGACTGAATAATTAAGCATCTATTTTCATGGATATGATGAATAGAGTTTTCAAGGAATATCTTGATGAATTTATATTGGTGTTTATTGATTATATCTTGGTATACTCTAAAAGCTATGAGTATCATGAAAATAACTTGTGCACTATTTTGAAGACTCTTAGAAGAAATAAATTATATAGAAAATTTTGAAAGTGTAATTTTTGGCTCCAATAAATTTACTTTCTGGGCCACACAGTCTCTAAGGATGGAATATCTGTAGATCTTGTGAAGACAAAGGCTGTGCAAGAATGGCCTACTCCAAATAACATAACTGAGATACGTAGTTTTATTGGTTTAGCAGGTTATTATTGGTGTTTCGTTCAGAACATCACCCGTTTAGCCAACCCAATGTCTAAGTTCACACGAAAAGGGGTTAAGTTCATATGGACAAAGGAACATGAAGAATGTTTTGAAAAATTGAAGAAGAGGTTAGTGAATGATCTGATCCTGACCCCACCATCGGGGAATGATAGGTTTATTATCTATAGTGTTGAATCAAAGAAAGTACTTGGTTGTGTCCTTATACATAATGATCAAGTGATTGCCTATGCATCTAGGTAGCTAAAAATTCATGAACAAAACTATCCAACTCATGATCTTGAGTTAGTAGTGGTAATCATTGCTCTAAAGATTTTGAGACATTACCTTTATAGAAAAAAATGTGAGATATATACAGATCATAAGAGTTTGAAATATATATTATCACAGAAAGAACTCAACATGAGACAAATGAGATAGATTTAGATACTCAAATATTATGACGACACAATACACTACCAACTGGGGAAGGAAAATAAGGTAGCAGATGCTTTGAGTAGAAAGGACCATGGAATTCTGAACAAGATGATAGTTAAAAGAGATTCTTTGTTCATAGATATAGTAAATATGGATATGTTATTTATCAAGGAAGGTAACACATCACTAATTTTTCAAATGATTTCCAAACCTTATTTACTAGAAAAGATAAAATTTTCTCAGGCTTATGATGAGGAGTTTAAAAAGAAAATTAAAGCTATAAATGATGGGAAGTTGACTGACTTCATATATAAAGGTGGCATTTTGAAATTCGGAAAGAGGATTTGTGTTCCCTCCATTCCTGAGCTAAAGAGGGAACTATTAGATGATCCTCATATATCTAATTTCTTTATACAACCTGGTAGCACAAAGATGATAGAGACCTAAAGGAACATTTTTGGAGAGAAAACATGAAGAGGGAGATTTCTGATTACGTGTCGAGATGTTTGGTTTGTCAACAGGTGAAGGCTGGAATAAAATGTCCTAGAGGAGTCATGCAACCCCTTCCTATTCCTATTTGTAAATGGGAAGATATTACAATGGACATTGTCAGGGGGATACCAGATACTCCAAGAAATAATGATGCGATATGGGTCATTGTTGACCGTCTTACAAAATCAACACTTTTTCTTTTTATAAGAGAAAATTTACCACTTCAACGTTTAACAAGACTATATATTAATTAATTTGTAAAACTTCATGGTTTAACTTTATCAATTGTTTTTTATTGTGATCCCCATTTTACATCACAATTCTAGAAAATTATTCAGTATCCCCTAGGAACTAATATTCGTTTGAGCATTTCCTACCACCCACAAACTAATGGAAAATTAGATCATACTATTTAAACTTTGGAAGACATGTTTAGGTCTTGTTCACTTGACTTTCAAGGTATGTAGGATCCATATTTACCTCTCATATAATTTTCCTACAACAAAATCTTCCATTCAACTATTCAGATGGAAGTATATAAAGTGTTATATGGAAAGATATGTTGTACACCAACTTGCTAGGATGATGTTGGTGAGAGAAAGTTTTTAGGCCTAGAACTTGTTGAGGAAACTTAAAAAAATGTGAAGATTATACAAACCCATATCTAAATAGCTCAAAGTCGGCAAAATATCTATATTGATAACCGAAGGAAGGATTTGTAATTTCAAGAAAGAGATCATGTTTTCTTAGAGGTATCTCCATGGAAGGGTATTATAAGATTTGGTAAGAAGGTAAAATTAAGTCCCAGGTACATCTGTCCTTTTGAAATTATGGATTGAATTTGAGTCATAGCTTACCCTTTGGAAATTCTTCCAAGTATCTCCAAAGTTCACAATGTGTTCTATGTGTCAATGTTAAGGAAATACTTGCCAGAACCAACACATGTATTCACATATGAAGAAATATAACTTTAGCCCAATATGTATTATTGTGAAGAGCCTGTCAGGATTGTTGATACCACAAAAAAAGTATTAAGAAATCATATGACTCGTCTTTTAAAGGTTCTTTGGAGGAACCATAAGATAGAGGAAGCAACATGGGAGCCTGAGGAGCAGATGTTGAAGACATAACCGAATCTTTCTAGGTAACATTTTGTGAATTTCAAGGATAAATTTTTTAAGGAGGGGTGAATGTAACACCCCAAGGTTTTTAAAATAAATTCATTTTACAATCTATTCATTAAACACAATTTTTCCTCCTCTATGTTTTGAATTTTAAAAAACGGTCATTTAGAGTTGCGCCAGTAAGTCATTTGTAGTATAATAGAACAAACTTGATTTTTGGTGAATAGTAACATACCCTTATGAATATTAATATGAATAGTAATATAAACCTTATGAATATTAAATAATGATATTATTTTATTTTCTTAAGGTAATAAGATAATGAGATCTTAATTAATTTTTCAATGTGATATAAAACTAATTATACCTTTAAAATTGTGATTTTTCGAATTAAATACGATATTATATTAAAATTTAATTAATAATATTTAGAAAATTATTTTTGAAAAATTTAGTTCATTTTTGAATTCTACACGTCAAAAAATGGTGGGGGTGAATTTTTGGGATTCTTCTAAAATACGTGAATTTTTCATGAATAGTAAAAATACAGTTTTATGTTTTCGGTAGTTTAGTGACATCATATTGATATAATAATTAAAATAAAAGGATGGTCTACAATTTTATAGTAACATATGACATTAGGTATCCCAAATTTATAATAACATGGTAAAATACAATAGGAAAGTACATGGTTTTTCAAAAACCAATAATGAGTTTTTTTTTTAAATTATTAAAAAATTATATCTCTTTTACTGTAAGTACCCACTCATCCAGTCGTTTTATTTCATTCCAAATACCTCATCCTAGAATATATGGTGGTTTTACCTCCCTAAGAGTCCTCCCAAGGTTTCCGTATTTCCCCATGGTCCCAACCTTCAAGTTAAAGGAGTTACTCTACAAGGTAAGGGAACCTTTCACCCTCCTCTTTTAGTCAACACTTATTTTATGTTATCTCTTTGAATTTCTGTTGTAATATGTTGGGTTTTGATATTATATATTCATATTAATGTTATTTTTATATCTATATGATTATATACCCTTTTTCTCTCATCAAATCATTTTATGAAATTTTAAGCGACGCCATTAGGCTGCCGAATTTTCATAAGGGATCTCTCAACTTTTCTTTTATTGTCAAGTTCATCTATTTTCTTTTTCTATATTCACCTAATCTATCAAAATAAACATGATAACTCTATTATCATATATATACTGGAATTATATCTTGTCAATGGAAGAACCATAATCAATATTTTGACTTCTTCCCTTTTATTTTTTATAAACGAAATCAACATCCAGGATGTTCCAATTTATAACCTCTGTGGATGACGGAGTTTCATTATTAAATTTATCCTTCATTACTGGTCATGAAACCATTTATATGGTTTAACCAGACTATAATATATGTATTATAACCTAATTAATATTCATGAACCAGTATATGTGCATATTATTAATTTATATGACAAAACTAGTTCATAATAATCCAAATACCTCCAAATAATCGAAGTGGTTGTCCTCTAATGATTTGTACTCATTCCATGAAAAAAATGATATGAATGACCATTAAAACTTCTGGATGTTCATAAATAAAATTTAATTTAAATTTTGGAGGTTTAAATGCTTTCCACATGAAATCCATTACTTAAAAACAAGTGAACCGATTATGAAAAATCAAGAAAACAAACACTCTAGAACGACAGAATTCAATAGAATAACTTATCAATAAGGACATAAGTGAACTAAACATAATTATGATAAAATAATTAAATGTATAATAGGTTCTTAAATAAGTTATTAATAAGTATAATTTCATATTCCATGATCTTAAGTTCAAGAGTAGAACACATTCAGACTCAAGGTAAGGGTTTTCCACCTGAACTCCCATTTTCATTCGGGTTACTTTGATTGTCTAATTATCTCAATGAAATTATTATTTATCCTGATTTAATCCTAATAAATTCTGTGTGAATATTATATATATGTACATCAACCATAATCCTTCCTTTTTTATGGATAGTTACACGTTTTAAAAGGAATAATCAGAATTATTTTCGAAATACAAGCCCGATTCAAATGATTTTCTCAAATTCTTACCTATTTTTAAGGGAACTTTATAATCTATTTTTGGAAACAATTATCTTTATAAAATCAATAATTTTTTTACGAAAATACTACCTTACTTCACTTATCGTTTTATACAAATATTTTTCCAAAAGAACTCTTCTTTTCAAAGTAATAAGGTTTTTATCTCAAAAGTACTCGAAGATTTTATATGAATATATTCATCAATTTCAACACTCCTGTTGATTATTATGTATTATTGGAACTAATATTTAATGTTATTATCTACCATATTTTATTTATTGGTTCATAATTATATTGTCTATGGATGTACTTTCTTAAAACCATTCACCAATTTAATCCAAATGGTTAGTGTTTATGCTTAATGTTTGGGGAAAGTTATTTACATTTTATATATTATTTTCAATATGAAGATATATGTTGCTTATATTTATCCCTATTCATATAAGGAATTCATTAGACAAATAAATTGTTGGGTGGTGCCCGATATAGCCCCTCGGTGCATTGGTAGGTCTCATGAGACAAACTACGGTCTTGGCACAAGGCCTTGGAAAAATGATTATTTATGGTCTTGGCACAAGGCCTTGATGGTATAGTTATGTTTTCCCACATTATGAATTTCCACCTTATGAAAATACTATTTATGGTTCATTTTTTTATTCGACTATTAGAATACCCATGATTATGTTTTATTTTTTCATTACCTACTCAACTCTTATTCTTGCCATAATGTGTTCTGGTTTTTGTTAAAGGAATATGTTATTATTTATTCAACTTTCCTAATGTTTATATATATATTTTGATATATTGATTACCTTTACTGAGTGTTTGAGATCAACCCTTTATTATGTTTCATTTTCTCAGGGCATGAAAAAGTTTATTATGAATGACATGTTGAAATAACATAAGAGTTATGGATATTTTCTAAGGAGTTTTTATATTGTATTTCTTTTCAAGATGTTATGTTGAACTTATGTATGAATATTGTTTCCAATAATACTAAACTAATCAGTACTTAGGGATTCATATTCATTTTCTATATTCTAATTTAATACAATAAGGCATCTGCTCCAAGAAACTGGGGTTGGGTCCTTACAAAAAACGTGGATACAAATTTTTCTTTTCAAAACTTTCAAGTGTGCCACACACCTCTCATATAAAAGGCCACACACTATCCTATTATTTTCACACCATAAAAGAAATTTGAATCATAAAATTCATGTAAAAATTTATTAATTAATTCCCTAACCACATCCCATAGTTATTATTTTGATCATAAGGCTATCTTATGAAGATGTATGGTGCTTACCTTAGGAGGTTGTCTAAAGAAGATGTATCTTTCTTAACCGAGCATTTTTATTTTATTTCTTATTATAACTCCTTAAAATATTATTCGATTATTATGATATAATAAATATATTTTCTAAAATATACTAATATGTCATTATATTAGTTTAGTAACATTAATATATCTCCTCTTCCATCAATTGGGATATGAAATCATGATTTGTGTGTATGGTTTACTACCGCCTCGTGAATCAATGTCATTATTTTTCCATAATTTCCTATCACCGAATGTTATAATGATGGGTTTAAAGTATATATATATATATATTATTTGTAACATATTTATAATTATGGTTTTATGATGTCACATATAACTTTTTTAATCTCCATTCAATGGGGGATTTGATAACGTCACTCGTGTGTTTGGCGGATTACCGCCTCACGTGGTGATGTAGTTTGTTTTTGACTAACGATTTATATGAAAGTTAATAAGGATAAGTTTATTGAATATATGTAATATATATGAAAGAATTATTATATTAATGAATTATTTATCATTATGAAAATATGATATATCATTTTATTTCTTATAATAAAAAATAACATCATCGTTTGTGCGTACTTGTGGACTACCGCCTCCATGAAGTGATGCAATTATCATTTCTCCAAAGAATAGATGAATGATATATATAAGTATATTTGATGAAATAATATTATATTTATGATATTATTATAATTTTATAAATATGAAATATTACTTACCATATTTCAATAGTGATCATTGTAAAATGGAAATGTTAATCATCCGTATGTATGACCTACAGTCTCTAGGATCGCAACATAGTTAATTTTTTATAACCATAATTCATGATTTTTTTAAAATTATAATTTATAAATAAATATTAATTTTTTTAATGACTATTTTTCTGGATATGTTGAAATAATGACCTCTTTGTCAATGGTCAATACACCAATCCATTTTGAAATAATGAACCGAACGTCCTCAAAACACTAGATGTGGACTTAACTGATTAAGTATTTAAATATATCATTATAAATAAATAAAATAAATGGTTTAAGTACAAGGTATTAAACATGGAAAATTTTATCAATAAATAAAATAATTATTATAATTTTATTATATAGGAGGTTCAAACACGTTTGAAGAAATTCAGACCATAGGTAAGGGTTTCCCATCTCACTTTTTATTTCTATAAGGCATATGCCATATTCATAACTTATTTTAATTATGTAATGTTTATTTTTATGATGAATGTGTTTTATAATTATTTTCATTAAAATTATTGGGATTTATGAATCCATATGAGGTTCTATCTTTCTGGAGGTTTTGATCCTGTGATTACCAAAGTAGTAAGGGACTTCCTTTTAATTTCCCTTAATCGATACATATTTTAATTTTATGCATGTAGTTTATTTTATATGGTTTATATAATAATCCTTTTACATGTAATATTCTGAATACTTCATACATAATTCTATTTTAATTTTCTATTTTAATTATTTCATTCAAGGGGAATTGACTTGGAATTTACCAAGTGGAAAATAATTTCATAACTCAATTTCTTTTCATTATGTTGAATTAGTTCTTCATTTTATTTTATATTATCATATTATGTGTGCCATGAAATTTAATTATATTATTGTATATATAAAATTGTTTTGTGTGGATTTATATTTTATACACATTATATATTCATAGATTAATTATCAATTGAAATTTATGATCATTGTAAGGGTTTCTCAGATTACTTTTTATTTCTGTAATATATATAAAAAATTCAACACTTATTTATATTATGTCATGTATATAATTAAACTTTTATATGTATTATCATGAATAATTTATACATCATGGAATTTAAATTTTCAATTTGAATTATTCAATACAATGTGATTTGGCTTGATAACTACCAAGTGGTAAATAATTTCATATCTCAATTTCTTTTCATTGGGTTACATTACTTATTCATTGTATTTGATATAATATGATTATGTGTGTAATGAATTTTGAAATATTATTTTGTGTTTACAATTTTTTATGTTTATTTAAATTTTATACACATAATATATTCATTTATTAATTATTTAATTCAATTGTATGCTATATGTAAGGGTTATTCATCTCAAATTCTCTTTCTTGAAGACATACATTTATGACATGAAACTATATTCATTTAAGAGGTTTATATAACATCCTTTGAACATGTTATATCATGAATATATATATTTTAATTATTTTTAAGGTTGAATTCGAAGTTATTATTTCATGGGACTTATGATTGAAGAGCACCAAAGTGGAAAAGGCTTTATGTTACGATCTCCTTTATTTTAGGATTGTTTTTGTTCAAGGTTTATTTAGAGAAAATAATATGGTATTAATTTCATGAAATAAATATATTTATTATCCTCTAGTTATGAATGTGTTTAATATTTTTTATTCCCATTTCTCCCTTATTGATTGAATAAAGATCGATAAATTTGTTTGCAAGTGATACTGGACTTTTATTTTATTTTTTATCTGGTATCTTTTTCTTCCATATCAATTTTTTATAAAATGTTTTCAAAATTTTTATTTTATAAACATAAATGATTTCATAAATGTAGTTTTAATTTTATTTTACCTTATTTTAAAAGGGTTTTAAAAGTAATTTTCTTAACATTTTCCAAATGAGTCAATTTTGACTGACTTTTAACAAATGTTTTGAAAATAATATTTATTTTTTAACATTTGAAACATGTTAGGATTTACCCCAATCATGTCCATTATTTTTTATGAACCTTACTTCATAATTTTCCAGGTTTATTTTCAAAGAAAATTATTTTCACAATATTCTTTGAATTTTCAGTTGAAAAAAGTAATTTTCAAAGTATAAAGAACATTTTTCCCAATAATGTTTTAATGATATTTTAATGGAATATACATTAATTAATATCCCAATGTTGGGGTATGTTGTAATGATACCATATTAATTATTTATCTTATTGAGTTATTGTTTTTTCAAATATATTTTTATGGAATTTGTTTCTTTTCCCTGGGTTAATAATGTTCTAAAAAGGGATAATGGTTATTTCTATGAGTTCATGATGAAATAAATGATCTATGTACTTTAATCATGATAGAGTTCTTGAAAATGTTTTATGACTATGGGTGGTTCCTTTATAAACCAAGGATGTGGGGTACAATATTAATGAAGTATGTGTTGATTTGTGATAAACTAAGGATAGGTGGTTCTGTGATAAACCAAGGATGTGTGGGTTTGTGATAACTCTCCAATACATTGGGTAATTTAGATATGGAAGTCAACTAAATCGATTATTCCATTGTAATAGTTTTATAAAGATAACATTTTAAGATACCACCATTTTTCCTTTATGATTTGTATTTATTTTTAATGAATCCTTTTATTAAGATTGACATCACATGGATCATTGTTATTAATTCTTGTGAATATTATCGCTTTTAAAGCCACATAACAGGTTTCATATTTGTGATCTAGGTATTTATGGGTATGATTTATCTTATGTTATACTCACACACTTTGATTATTTCACCATACCATTTTGATCATATTTTTATCACTGATGATATTCAATTGTTCATTCTTATGTTTACCCTTACTTAGCATTTGAGCTCTCTCTTATTATGTCTCATTTTCCATAGGTTTCTAAGAATTATATTGAATGCATTATGTCTTTAAGGATATTATATGGATGATAATGATAGCCTAGTGTGAAATAATAAAATATTTATTAAGTGGGAGAAATGATCATTTAAATATTTTATTATTTTTTATGTAAGAGTTTTTCCAATTTATCTAAAACTCTAAACCAAAATGTTTCTTGAAATTTAATGTGGTCCAATATTTCATTTGGATGCTGTAAATTTTAGATGGAGAAAATTGGGTCAGATTCATTGATATAAATTATGAAAATATAAATTTTCACATCTATGACTTCTTTCAATGTTATTTTTCATGTACTTTCTATTATTTTTTTGTGGGGGTTTCCCAGGAATTTTTGGAGAAAAGGGTGGTTAATACATGATTTTGGGCAAACTGTGAGCCCATTTCCAATTTTTTTTAAAAATTATTTATTTTATAACTCTTTAGTTTTTCTATATCTTTCACCCATTACACTTACCAATTGGAAACAACTAACCTATTTAAGACAAAATATCTATTTGTACCCCTTAAAAATTCATAATTATGGTGGATTTGGGTGATTTATTTAGGCATTGGGCCAACCCGAGAGCCCATTCCAAAATTTTAAAAAATTAATTCATTTATTTTATTTATCGTTCAATTTTTAACATTTTTCAGTCGTTCTACCTATTTATTGAGGCAAAAAACCATATCCGCACTCCATGTTCCATTTTCCTCTTTGGAGCTCATCTTAATCACATATTAGGGTGAATTTCCTCAAGGTTTCTCAAATCATCCATATTTGCCAAGGGAATTTTTTTCTTTCATAAATCATTTATTTTTTACTCCTTTCTCCCTATTTCAGTCCCCACTTGACCTCTTCATCCATATTATAATCTACATTTCAATTTTGTCTACATGGAGATTCAAATATTGATGTATTTGGGGTGATTTCATTAAATTTTCTCTAGTAAGTGAGTTTCCTTCTGAGTTCCTTCCATTTCCTTAAGGTGTCTCCCACTTTTATTGAAGCTCCAAATGTACAGAAGATAGGGATTCCTACCAAGGGTTGTTTTGAGTGTCTTGGTGCAATATTGTGGTTTTAGGTTCATTTTCACTCTCTTGTGGTGCAGCGGTGGTGCGATTGAAGTTTTGCACAAGGATTTGAGGGGTTTGACACATTCTTTAGGTGATTATCTTTATAATAATCCCTTAATGTTTTATATTTTCTTGATTTATAATTTCAACATATTCCTCTTCAATTTTTTTGGGTGAAAAAACCATTTTTGGTAGCATTGCTTAAGTGGTTGATTTTAATGTGGCATTTTTGTATAAAAAATGAGTGTTTTTTTTGTGTTTTCCTTGTTGTATCAATTTGGTTTGTTTTATGGTTCATGAAATGATTTTATTAAATTATTTTAGGGCTACCAATTCTGGTTTGGTGTGATATTTGGTATGCATTTGGTTTCAAAAGTGAGTTTTTAGATGGATTTTTTTTTGCAAAGAATGGTTTTACTACTTAATGTTGTTTTATGAAAATGTTAATGGGTTTATTGAACAAAATAAAGGATGAAAATAATGCTTAGATACTATTTTGATCATATATTACCATAAATGGAGTTTTGTGTGAAAATGAAATTTTATAGAATGTGGAACTTGTTTGAGCACAAAGAGGGAAACCTGGGTATCTTGGTTGGCAGACACACACTAGTACGCTAGTGATCTAGAGTGGTCTTGTCCCTATTTCACTTAGCAATTTGGAAATTGAAAACACTAAAAAAACTATAATGGTGATGATTAGGTACCACTAGGTTATGGGTATGTTCCCTACTAGTGGATTTTTCATGAGAACAAATATTGATATGGTTACTTTCACACCGAGATATGAGGTACCTGAGGCTCACAACTAACTAGTGCCAAGGGGTGTTCCCGTGTTTAGTGCTAGTTGACTACTTGGTACTAACCTTTTCAATTTGGTGTTTTTGGATGAAAAATTCAGTAGCTTTAATTTTTTATTTAAAATTATTAATTATTTAATGTAACCCCTTGAAACTGTTTTCCTTTAAAGGTTACATTCTTTAGAAATCATTTCTACAATTTCTTGTTATAAAAACTGGCATGCTTTTTTATCTTATGGTGTTTATCAATTGGAATCTTCTTGGTTGGTATCATATTAGTCATAGGATCACACCATAATTACACCTTTGGGTGTAAGTATACTTGATTATGTTTGACACAATAAATGGAAAGGCCTTTGGAGATGACGGTTCGGGTTGTTAGTTGCTTCCGTGGTGCGATGTTGTGGAGACCGATCATGAGTGATGAAACCTTGTCATGTGGTAGTCTTTAGTATGTTTTTTCTTCTAATTTTTTTAGTTTTCTACCTCTTATTTCTTGTTTAAAACCTTGTATTCATTTCCGAATTTTAATTATGGATTTTTTGAAATGAATTTTCAGATTGGGTTTATTCCTCATTATTGTTTGTTTTATGTATCCTAACTCGTTTAAATCATTCCCACACCATTTTTATGATACCCGTGCACTTTTTACAGCTTGTGGAGATAGGTAACTCCCTTTGGGACTTTCCATGGGCTGGTTCGGGTTCTGGTTTAGAAGGTGACCAAATATGCTTCGTGAAAAAATGGAATCAAAGGCAGTTTATCTTTTTGGATCACATTATTATTTTGGGGTTAGTATAGTTAGTGAGAAGCTAGGACTGTCAGGGTTCAGTGTTTTGGTTACAATTATCATTCCTGTCTAGTACCTCTAATGAAAAACTTTGAGTCACCTTGGGATGTGGGAGTTGTTTATTTGACTTCTCTTCCATGTTGGACGTGCGGGCTGCAGACTACACGCAGACATCGGGTGAGAGTGAAGTGGTTTTTTATTTCATTATTATGATGTGTTTAAATTTTTTTTATTTTATGTAATTGATGAATTTTTTTCATAATTTTTATAATGATGATTTATTTTGTGACGGTTTCCTTGTGTAGAAACATGCCTCCCCGGATTGCTCCCATGCACCCACAGGAGGACACTATAGATAGTTCTCCCTCACCAATTGATCAAAGGATGGTAGAAGCTATGGTCAGGGATGTCAAATACATAGGACATGGAGTATAGCCTGATCCTTCTTCAGCTAGGGAAGATATTTCTGGTCTTAGGAAGGAAAAAAACTAGGATTTCTTGAAGAACATGCCTCCTACTTTCTAAGATAGCACAGAACCCCAATAAGTAGAGGAGTGGCTTGAGAAGATCAAGTACATGTTAGAGTTTCTTGACACACATGAGGAGGTCAGGGTGAAGGGTTCCTATTTTTTGTTATAGGGCCCTAGCCACAAGTTGTGGGAATCAGTTCTTCAAGCTGGCAAGTATGAACAGATGAGCTGGAAGGATTTCAAGGTTACCTTCAACGACCAGTACTGCCCTGAAGTCTTGGCATATTATCAATCCTAGAAGTTTATGGAGCTGGTTCAGGGAGAAATTTACAAGATTTAGTATGAAAATATTTTGGCTGACCTGGTCTGGAATGCTCTAGAAATGGTCTCTAATGACCAGATGAAGGATTAGAAGTTCGAGAGGGGTTTGTGGCTAGAGATCTATTCTCAAGTCTTCTTGTTCATGTTGAAGACTTACAACAAGGTGGTTGATCAGGATTATATGGTAGAGACTGACCAAAAGGGGAGGTATAATTTCTAGGGATTAGTGTCAGGAATGGAAAGTGGCAATTCTCCTAAGAAGAAAAGGAAGCGAGAGGAGCAGGAGAAGAAGGAAGGTGGTAGTTCAGGCCAAACTTCTAGGTAGTTTTCTTTATTGGATTCTGATGAAAGTTCCATTGTGTGCCACCAGTGTGGGAGACTAGGGAAGACCCGAATAGCATTCAAATATCCCCAAAAATCCCTATTATTTCTATGGAGGAATAGTACACTTACAACATTTTTGTAGGATGGAACGCCCACTCCAGAGTGGGGCAAGATCAGTGGATTCCCGGGGAGTACTGACTCAATCAGATCCGTCGAGGATGGGGGGAACTTAGTTTGGTGGACGTGGAGGTAGGTATGGATCATATTCTTAGAAGATTCAGTTCTAGGTAGAGCCACAGGAAAGTGGTCATTCTTAGGCAGAGAGTAAGAATCTTTATGTGGTGGGGTAGGCACCAGCAGGATTGGATGTAGGGCCTTCGACAGTTCGAGGCACCCTCTTGATTGTATCTTCTATACCTTATGCTATTTTTGATGCTGGTGATTTTGTTTCATTTTTCTCTGCCCATTTTGTGAGAAAACTGAATTTTCAAACTGAGTTGTTATCTATTGCAATGGAGTTATTGACCCCGATTGGTAAGAAAGAGCATAGTCTCAGGTTCTAGTCATGTACAATTACTGTGTCTGGAGTAGAGATGGAGTAGGAACTCTTGGTCATAGATATGAAACTTTTTGATTTAATCCTCAGCATGGATTGGTAAGTTCACTTTGAATCGCACATTCATTTTTATAGGCGGTAGGTGCATTTCACAACACTTGATGGAAGTCCTTAGGTTTTTCATGGGGAATGGGATCCTCGGTCGGGTCTTACAGGAACTCCACCCTCAATGTTGGGAGATCTTGTCTTTCAATTGTCATCAGACTTTCTAGATGATGATGGTCATGCTCCT
Organism: Viscum album; assembly: GCA_963277665.1. Classification (NCBI taxonomy): domain Eukaryota; kingdom Viridiplantae; phylum Streptophyta; class Magnoliopsida; order Santalales; family Viscaceae; genus Viscum; species Viscum album. The sequence goes on along the minus strand of OY728152.1, from coordinate 1,194,177,830 downwards.
AAGGGAGGTTTACCTCCAACAATGGATTAGTTTCCATAAGTATTCTCAGATGATTTTTTAGGCTTTCCCCCAGAGCGGGATGTGGTGTTCTCAATCGATTTGGTGCCAGAAACACAACTGATATCTCTTCACTTTTATCATATGTCCCCCACCGATATGAGGAAATTAAAGATATAACTAGAAGTTTTGGAATCCAAAGGATTCATTTTCTCAAGCATCTCTCCTTTTTCCACTTCTGTCCTTTTGGTGAAGAAGGCCAATAGATCCCTCGAGTTGTGTATTGACTTCCAGAAGCTAAATAAAGTAACCATCAAGAAAAAATATCCTTTTCCTAGAATAGATGACTTATTTTATTAGTTGTAGGGTGCAAAGTGGTTTTCTAAGATAGACTTGCATTCAGGTTACGACCAACTTAGGGTGAAGGAGGTAGATATTCTGAAGACAACGTTCTGACGTAGGTACGACCAATTTGAGTACTTGGTTATGTTTTTTGGGTTGACCAATGATTCTTTGGTCTTTATAAAACTCATTAATAGGGTGTTCCACCAATATATAAACTCTTTTTTCATTGTATTTGTGGATGAAATCCTAGGTTAAGTTGGATTCGAGGAGGATCATGATCATCATTTATAGATCGTGTTGGGAACTTTACGAGATCACTGCCTATATGGAAAGCTTTCCAAGTGCACCTTATGAATCAGGGAGGTGAAGTTTCTTGGGAATGTGATCTCAGATAAGGTAGATTCAGTAGATCCCAAGAATATCAATGCAGTGATGTCATGGGAGCAGCCGAAAAATGTGTTTGAGATCAATATTTTTCTCTACTTGGAAGGATACTACATGCAGTTTTTTCAGGATTTCTCTCAGCTTTATTTTCCCTTGACTGCACTCACCCAGAAGGGGGTGAAGTATGTTTAGGGCCCATAATGTTATCAATCCTTTGAGGAGATGAAGCGAAGGTTGAATACCACATCCATGATGTTTTTTCCATAATCTAGAAAGGAATATGTGTTGTATTTTGATGCTTCAGGTATGGGACTTGGGTGCATGCTTATTAAGGATGATCATGTGGTGGAATATGGATCCCTCTAACTCCGACCACATGAAAAGAATTACCCAAACCATGACTTGTATCTTGTAGCTATGATGCATTCTTTGAATACTTGGCATTACTACCTCTTTGGGAGAAGTTTGTGGTCTATTCTGACCACAATATCATAGACTATATATTATCATAGAAGGATATTAACCTATTTTAGTGGCATTGGATCGTGTACCTGTTGTGGTTCTACTTCGATATCATCTACACCCCGAGGAAGGGTAACATGACAGATGATGCCTCAAGTATAAGAGTATCAGTGCATAATTTGAGGAAGTCTAGTGATGAGAGGAATACAATTTGGATCTTTGATCATATGCATATTTATACTAGGGAGCATAGTGGGGGTGAATTCTTGGAGAGCGTTCAGTTGGACCCTTCTCTTGTGGAGATGATTCGGCTGGAGCATCCCAGTGATGAGATATGTCAGTGATAAAGGAAATTTATTCATGGTGGGGAGATATATTTTAATTGGTCTTCATCCCCCAAGGATATCTTGTGCTTCAAGGGCCTCTTAGTGGTTCCTTTGTCTATGCAGATGGTGGTGATGCGGTATATCCACTAGTCTTAGTAGGATGTCCATCCTGGTGAAACCAAGATATATTATAATGTTTGTCTCTAGTCTTGGTCACCAGGAATGAGATGAGTGATATCTAGATTTTTATCAAGATTCTATACTTGTCAGCAGGTGAAAGAAGAGTAACCAAGGCCCTCTGATTTTCTTTAACCTTTTCCCATTCCTATCTAGAAGTGTGATGAGGTTACCATGGATTTAATAGTTGGATTTCCTCATACACCTCTAGGAAAGAATTATATCTGGGTGGTGATTGATCGTCTCACCAAATTGGACAATTTAATTCTGATCAAAGATTCGACCAAAGTGGAGGAATTAGACCGGTTATATGTGCATGAAGTTGTGAGGCTCCATGGTATTTCAACAACCATCGTTTCAGATAGGGACTCTCATTTTACCTCTCAGTTTTGGAGTGGCCTTTAGAAGGAATTGGGGTCGAAGATTAAGTTGAGTATGAAATACAACCATCAGATGGATGGCCAGACGGAGTTAGCTAATAAGACTCTCAAAGACATGCTTTTGGCTTGTGTGTTGGATTTTGGTGGTTCATGGGATTACCATTTGGTATTGGAAGAGTTTTTGTCATAAACCGAATCTGGTCTCCATCAAAACCGACACCAAACCTGGCCCATGACAAGGCTCGAAGGGTGTTACCGATCCCTACAGGAAGGCACAAGTTCTCATGTATGATAAAATGAAAAATGGGAATGATTTTTCAGAGTTTATAAACGTAAAACAACAAAAAAAATCAAATAAACCAAATCTGGTTTTTTCAAACCAACCCATCTTTTTCAAAAATTCAGAACTGAATTAAATATTTTAAAACAACACTCAAAGACTATAAAAAATGAAGAAAACAAAAAAGGACAGCCCAAGAACCTCCTCATGGAAAGGAGCACAACCTTCAAGCCATCTTTACTACACAACAACATGAAGGACTGCTAGAAACCTGAACCATTTTCATAAAAAGCCGTACACAAACCCGCGACAAAGATAACCAAGTATAATTAAACCCAAAGGCATAATTTGGGAGTGACCCCAATCCCAATAGGATACCACCACTAAGAAATTCTATGTGATAAAAATTCAGAGACAAAAATCTTGCAAGTTTTCATAAACATGAAATGCTAATAAGAATTTTAGAGAGACGCAATGTTGAATAAGAATAGTTTTCAAGTGGGATACTTTAAAGAATCAACTATTTTAAATAAAATTAAAAATCTATTGATTTTTTTTTATCCCAACATAACTTATTCTAACAGTAAACATAAATCATGCAATGAGCACAAGCAACATTAAATAACCCTGAGAAACTAGCTCACTGTGGGTCCCAGGTACCTCGTATCTCGATGATAGTAACCATCACAATATTCGTTCTCATGCACATGAGTCACTAGTAGAGAGAATACCCATAACTTAGTGTTCACCATTATCACCATCACCACCACTATCATCATCACAATTTAGTTAATGTTGTCAGCATTAAACATGATATATGAAACTGAGGCCAAACCCCACAAGATCACTAGCATACTAGTACACATCCACCCACCTAGATACCCGAGTTTCCCTCTTGTGATCAAACAAGTTCAGCAATCCATGAAATATAATTTTAACATGAAAATATCACTTCCACACCACAAATTTTCCAAAAATCTCACATGTATATCACACAGGTCACATAATCCCCCTTTTTATTCAAATTCATTTTGAAATAATACTCACACCAAAATAGCCCACAACACTTTTCACATATCTTTAACACTTCAAAAAATCCTTTACAAATTTTCTAAAAAAAATTCCAAGATGATACACATCAGATAACAGAAGACACACACATTCCACATAATACCATTTTTACGTTTAAATCCATTTTATCATCATACTCACATGAAACAACCCACAAAAATGTTTCACACCCACATCACAATTTGATAAATCACCTCGGAAAATTACAAAACATTCTAAAAATATTTGACATCACAACCGACCAATTTATCTTTCAAAAAATCATTTTATGAACATACAACCAATAAAAAAGTACATAAACTTCCTTTTCAAACATTATGTACCTCATTAAACCATTTAGAATTTTCATAGAACACTTTCAAGAAGCATGACAAGTTTTTGTACCTAAAACCCATTCAAAAACCCTCTTTTAAACCCAAAATCACACCAAGACCCGACCAAAGCATAATTGGAAGCCCAAACAACATTTAATAAATCACTTTCACATGTTATAAAACAAATCCCAATATTACAAAGAGAGTTACACATAGAAAAAACCCAATTTAAAGAAAAAATACAACTATAATATTAACCACATAATAAACTCCATCAAAAATGGTTTTTGCACAATGAACAACATATAAAGAACATTCAAAATAATTAAATCAATCATTCTAACTCATCAAAAAATTATTACACATGAATCGCCTACCGATAGTGTAAAAACCCTCAAATCTTGGTGAGAAACATCAACCAAACCATTTCCGCAATTCAAGGAAGTGAAAACAAACCTAAAACCTCAATATTAAAAAAATACACAAGGTTAAAACCTAGGCATGAACCCTAGCTTCTGGACACTTTATAACTCATGAAAGGGTGGAAGAAACTCTAATGAAAGGGAAGAAATCAAAGAGATAATTACGTACTTGCATGGTTTTGATGTTTCCCCCATCAAATATCCCGTCAAAATTGAGTTCCAAGGGAGGGAGAGAGATCCTGGAGGCTATCCATGGAGGTATAGAACAAAATGGGGATAAAATGGGTGGATTTGTTTATTTCAAAAAGGAAAATTTGGAATTACAAAAATATTTTAATGACCTGGAAACCCTTGCATGGTTTGGCTATATGGTTTAGTAAACCATGCGGCCAAATAGCGTGGCCTGTTTTGGCCCCTCCAAAAGTGATGTTTTGCCTCCAATTTGAGGGGGATCCAATGGGTAAACCTAGGGTAAAAGATAGGAAAAGAATAGAAGATTAAAATTCCCTAAATAAACCATCCTTTTAACCCCAAAACTCATCCAACTAAATGTTACAAACCACCTCAACAACTTACCCCACAAGTGGCACCACTAGGAGCGTCACTAATAAAAATCCAAACCACCAAAACCTCACACCGTCCCTTTGAAAAAATAGGAGGCCAATTAACATACCATACCCCTAGACCAAGGTCATAGATCAATAACATAGGAGACACCAAAATTTCAAACCTAGAACCCTAGGAAACTAAGAGAAATCTAAGAACCAAAAGAGGATTTGAAACAAAGCACAGAATTGAAAATCTAGGTGTGAAAATTCTCCCCATCCTAAATATTTTTTCCATAAGAAATACCCAACATGGACAAATAAAAAAAAGAAAACCCAACTGAAAATCCGATAAGTACTCCCTTTCTAAGTCTTTCCTGACCCCAAAAGGCCAAAACACGTCCAATGATCAATTAAGAAAGGAATAGTCTCCCAAATAAAAACATACCCCACTTTCTTGAAATGATCAAGGACATTCAATCTTTATCCAAAAGAAAACTCATAAAACTATATCTGAACAATACTCAAGAAACTTACCCAAATGAACAACAACATCAAACAAGGTTACATTTACCTTACTTTAACTAAACCGTTTGGTGTTCTCTAATCCCAACGGTTACCCAAGGAAGATGTTGGTAGTTATATAGCTCCAAAAAAGACTACCTACCTCCAAGAAAAGATCAAGGACCATTCTCAGTTACTAGTATAGGGAGACACAAATGGGCTCCTCATGATAAGAGATAACTTGAATTTTTCTGAGACATGATTAGGACACGAACATGGGGAGGCCCGAACAGACTCCCTAGTAGAAGGGGTAGAATTAAATTAGAATTTTCCAAAAGAACTTACATGAGAATCATAGTGGGTCTCCCCACCATAAGAACCAACCATCGTAAATGCCCATCACGAGTTGACAAGAAAAGACCCCAAAATTTAAAGAGTTTTCATGAAGACACGGTTAGTCCGCTCGGTTTGGGAAACCGTGCACTAACTGTGCAGATAATTCTATCTAAAGGGAAGCTTCGCATGGTTACATGGGATGAGGTGAACGACCGTGCATGTAATGCGTAGTAGCTACTATCTCTTGTTTCATAATTTATTAGGCTGAAAAACAGTTGATACTAATCGTGCTCAAACCGTGCTCTTCAATATGCATATCCCAAATTTCATTCTTTCTCCAAAAAATTAATGGAAACCGAAAGGGGAAGGAATGGAATTGGGCGATGACATGGAAACAAGGTCCTCCCACATATTTACATGGAATGGTAATAACAAAAGAAAGATGACGACACCATAGGTTTAAACTATTCCCATATTTCATACTGAGGATATGAATTTGTACAAGGGTTTAAACAACTCTTGGATTTCCCCTGACTATGTGCGAGCTTCACTCCGGGACCTATGGATGGAGCTCAAAGGATGAAGTATCTTCAGCCTTGCAGTTAGGCTTTGGAAACCCCTCAATGGAACTTATTATTCTAGTTCTACAAAAAACTACACCACAATCCCAGATGGGTTTACCAAGACATAACACATTCCAAAACTCACTTTACAAAAACCCAACGTTTCACTGAAACAACTGATTCGAAGATATAGCCGCATCACCCCTTGTTTCCTCTAATGATAAATAGAAAGAGGAAAGGATATACAGAAACAATTTCCTCTAAACAAATAATGTCGAGATATACCGAAAGGAGACACACTTCAGACAAAACAAAGACTCAAAAAAGATAGTACAACTTCACCTTTACAATCAAACAAGAACGTGACATCACAATTCATCCTTGAACATGACCAATGTGACTGATAGAAATAATACATGGAGGGGGAACTTAAACAACATCACCAGACATCACAGAATTCCAAAAAGTGGACATAATAGCCTCTCATGATAGACTTACCACACTGGTGGTTTAATGTGAAATCCTACTTTGAAGAGACTACAAAGGACCCAAAGGCCCTCCTTGACACCATCTGTATACTCATCCACACTAATAGCCACATACCACTTCCAACTTCAAAAAATCAGGTAACTTAATAAACTAAGGTCTCTTTCAACCTTCCACGAGAACTCTCCCACTACAAGCTGATCCAAAAAACCAAAAAAAGAAAGGGTGTAGACTCATTGTGCAAATCTCGAGAAAGGATTTCATATATTGATCAACTGGAGTATTTTAAAATGGTGAAACAATCCGAGTTGCACTTCAGTTGTGCACTAACCCTTAATGGGGGACTGCATTATCTAAAGAGAGAATTTAAGGACCCAACCAAGTGGTCCATTGGTAAAGACATACCAAAAACATAATCTAAACACATGAAGGGAACCACCGTAAAGGTGTCTCAAAACATTTATCATAAATAGACCACTAACCATCCCTTCAACCCAACTTACTAACCCAAAAAAACCCAAAACTATATTCAAACAAGAGGGGTTCTTGGACTCAAAACAGCCCACATTGACAACATTTCCAAAAACAAATAAGACACTCCATCCCAAACCAGTCATCAAGACATCATGTTTTCCTTTAACATAATATATTGGAAGATAAATGGTTCAACAGTTAGCGAATCAACCAATGGTAACCCATGGGACTCACACTTTCATTTTTCCATGCCACTCTAGGCACCCTCCTCATATCCACCCCGACACTCATCCATCCATGCCATTAACCATCCATCATCCCATATAGCCCTATACAAGTGGTTGCTTAGGGAATTTACAAAGGTCAAAAAACAAATCTTTCTCGCTTTTCAAAACCAAAATAGTCAACCAATACTTTCTTTTCCTCAGACCCGCTAACCACAAAATCAAACCCAATTTAATGATTTTTTTTAGAAAGACACAATCATTCAAATGAAATCTCACATTCAAGTCATTCAAATCAATTTCAAAAAATATCATCCCATTAAATCACCTTTCAATAGTTTATAGAACTCTATTGGAAACACTTTTTCCAAACCAACTTTAACATAATTTCCTACTTTCAAAAGAGGTGTAAACACACCATTTTCCATTTCAAAACAATTATGAAAATTTAGTTTGACCATTTCAAAAATCAAACCCTTCCCTATTTTTTAGAAAATAATTTCACAAAAACTTTATGCTTCCAAAAACCATGTCATTCATTCTTTAAAACCAGAATTTTGAGATTTCAAAACTAAAGGAAAAAAGACCATGGGAGGGGAAACTAGTTTTGGTGCATGACTTGGACATATGGTTGGAGACCATATTCCAATTACTTCACCATTAGAGAGAGTGTTCTACAGAAATATCCCCATCTCCACATGGCTTTCCAGGCCCTGCAATCTCACTGAGATCATTAGCCCAAATCTCTTTTCATTTCCCCAAATCATTATCAAACCAAGAAAACCAAAGGACTCAGATAAATCCCGACTTAATCTGGTAACTCGAATCCCATTATGAGGTGTGCTAGACAGACACAATACTCATAACCGTAATGTCAAGTCTCAACAATCTTAGCTCTAGACTATCCTGACTCCTCTCTGGATAACATAACCCAAGAGTGTGAACCCCCTTTGATACCATTTTTTCATGAACTGAATCAAGGGAAAAAGGGAATTCCCGATCTCTACGAGCTGGAAAAAGTTCCTAGGTATCATAAAATTAAAAATGGGAATGATTTACCCAAGTTTATAAACATAAAACAACAAAAAAATCCAATAAACCAAATCTGGATTTTTCAAACCAAACCATGTTTTAAAAAAATTCAGAGATGAATTAAATAGTTTAAAATAACTCTCAAAGACTATAAAAAATTATGAAAACCAAAAATAAAAGCCCCATAACCTCATCATGGAAAGGGACACCACGGTCAAGACATCTCCACAACACTGCATCACGAAGGACCGCTAGAAACCTGAACCATTTTCACAATTTTGTTACCCAAACCTGCGACAAAGATAACCAAGTATACTTACACCCTAAGGTGTAAGTAGGGTGTGAGACAAATCCCAATAGTATCCCAAAACTAATATATTCCATGATATTAACATTCAAAGATGAAAATCTTGCATGTTTTCATAAAAATGAAATGCTAATAAGAATTTTAGAGAGATGAAATTTTGAATAAGAATAGTTTTGAAGTGGGATACTTTAAAAAATAAACACTTTTAAATAAAATACCAAAACTATGAAATTTTTACAGACAAACATACCGTATGCTGACAATAAACATAAATCATCCAATGATCACAAGCAACAGGAAATAACCTCTAGACACTAGCTCACTATTGGTCCTAGGTACCTCGTATCTCGGTGAAAGTAACCATAACAATATCCATTCTCATGCACACGAGCCACTAGTAGGGAGCATACCCATAACCTAGTGGTGCCCTATCATCATCGTCATCATAGTATAGTTATTTTTTTCAGGGTCAAACTTGCTACATGAAACTCAGGCCGAACCCCATGGGATCACTAGCATACTAGTACACGTCCACCCACCAAGATACCTGGGATTCCCTCTTGTACTCAAACATGTTCTTCAAGCCATGAAATATAATTTTCATAGGAAAATACAACATCAACATTACACATTCACCAAAAATACCACATGTATATCACACAAGTCATATAATTCCCCTTTTCATTCAAATTCATTTTGAAATCATACTGACACCAAAATATCTCACAACACTTTTCACATCTCTTTAACAATTCAACAAAACATATAAAAATTTTTATAAAAAAATTTCCATGATGATACACATCCCATAAAATACCACAGAAACATGCCACATAATACCCTTTTTTACATTCAAATTAATTTTATCATCATACTCACACGAAATATCCCACAGACATGTTTCGCACCCACATCACAATTTGATAAACCACCTCAAAAAATTACAAAACATTCTCAAAACTTTAGACATCACAACTGACCAAATTATCTTTCAAAAACTCATTTTAGGAATATACAACCACCAAAATAGAACATAAACATCTTTTTCACACTTTGTGTAAATCATTAAACCAATTAGAATTTTCATAGAACACTTTCAAGAAGCATGACAAGGTTTTGCAACTAAAACCCATTAAACAACCTCTTTTAAACCCAAAATCAAACCAAGACCCTACCAAATCAGAATTGGAAGCCCAAAAAACATTTAATAAATCACTTTCACATGTTATAAAAAAACCCAATTATTTCCACATGAGTTATACATGGAAAAATTCCAATTTAAAGAAAAAGTGCAGTTAAAAAATTAAACGCTTAACAAACTCCATCAGAAATGGTTTTTGCACAATAAAAAACATATAAAGAACATTAAAAGTAATGAAATCAAGCATTATAACTCCTCAATAATTTATTACACATGGATTTATCTACTAAAAGTGTAAAAACCCTCAAATCTTGGGGCAAAACATCAACCGCACCACCATTTCACCTAAAGGAAGTGAAAAGAAACCTAAAACCTCAATATTACACCAAGAAGACACAAGGTTAAACCATATGCATGAAACCTAGCTTATGGACACTTTAGGACTCATGAAATGGTGGAAGAAACCCTAAGTAATGGGAAGAAATCAAATAGATAATTACTTACTTGAATGGTTTTGATGTTTCCCCCATTAATATACCTTCACAATTGAGTTCCAAGGGAGGGAGGGAGAGCATGGACTCTATCCATGGAGGTAGGGTACGAAATGGGGAAAAAATGGGAAGTTTTGGATTTATTCTGGAAGGGAAAATTTGGAATTAAAAAAATATTTTAATGAACTAGACACCCTTGCACAGTTTGGCTACATGGTTTAGTAAACCGTGCAGCCAAACCATGCGGCCTGTTTTGGCCTCCCAAAAAGTGATGTTTTTCCTCCAATTTCAGGGGGGTACAAGGGTGAAACCTAGGGGGAAAGATAGACCATGTATAGGGGAGAATAATTACCAAAAGAAACCATCCTTTTCACCCCAAAAACCCATCCAACTCAATGGTAAAAACCACCACAATAACTTACACCACAAGTTGTGCCACTAGGAGTGTCACTAATCCAAATAGAAAACACCAAAACCTCACACCATCACTTTGACAAAAGAGGATTCCAATTACCATACCATACCCCCAAGAACAAGGTCATAGATCAAGAACACATGAGACAAAAAAATTCAAATCTAGAACACCCAAAAACTAATAGAACACTAAAAACCAAAAGACGATTTGAAACAAATCTTGGAATTGAAAGTATGGGTGTGAAAGTTTTCCTATAATAGTATCTAACAATCCTCAATGAAGATGGAACCATTAAAGGTTCTTTATGGTCGGTCGTGTTGATCTCCTTTTTGTTAGGTAGAGGTGGGTGAGACCTCTGTACTGGGTCTGAGTATTGTACAGGATTCATCAGACAAGGTTCAACTGATTAGACAATGATTTTCGATATCCTAGAGTCAACACAAGTCTTATGTCAATAAGATGTTTCAATCTTTGTAGTTTTTCATGGGAGACTGGGTATTCTTGAATGTGCAAGTCGCTTGGGTCATCACTATCTTGGTTAGTAAGGGAACCTAACACCAAGGTATGTGAGACCATTTGAAATAATTGATAGTATTGGTAATGTGAAATACCGGTTAGGTTTTCCCTCTTCGTTGAGATTGATCCATGATGTGTTCCACGTCTCCTAGCTAAATAAATACAATCCAAACCCATCCTATGTTTTTAGTTGGGAAGAGTTGGAGTCAGAACCTGATCTATCTATGGTTGAGCGGCCATTGCGTATTGTGGACTCCTGAGAAAAAGTTCTTTGAGGTAATTCTATTCCTCTAGTTTGAGTCCTCTAGAAGCATGGAATTGATGAGCATGAGACATGGGAGCATAAGTCTTGGGTTGAATAGGATTTTCTATTTCTCTTATCTGATCAGGCATCAAGCTGACATTTTGAGGGTGTAAATTTTCTACAGTGGGGAGAATTTTCATATATATGACTTATTTAAGAGGATTTTTTCATGTAATTTATGTTATTTGTTTTGTTCTTAGGGGTTTCCCAATCATTTTGGTAGAAAATGGTGGTTTCTTCAAGATTTGGTCTAAACCGTGAGCCTATTTCCATATTTAAAAAAACTGTTTCTTTTATAACTACTTCATTTTTTAACATTATTCACCCATTACACTTCCCAATTGGCCACCCCTGATATATTCAATCCACCATATCCATTTTAACCCCTTAGTAACTCATAATCATGGTGGATTTGAATGATTTTTTCAGGCATTGGGATAACCTATGATCTGATTTTTAGATTTGAAAAAATAAATTATTTTTATATATATCTTCCATTTTTTAACATTTTTCAGTCATTAAAACTCTCACCAAGTCCAAAAACCCAAAAAACACACCGAGGTTCCATTTTCTCTCTTTGGATCTCATCTTCATCGTGGATTAGGGTGAATTTGTTCAAGGTTTCTGAAATAATCCATATTTGAAAAAGGAATTTGTTTCTTTCATAAATCATTCATTTTTTACTCTTTTCCCACCATTTTTGTCCCTAATCAACTTAATCAGACTTATTATAGATTCTATTTAAATTTTGGATGCTTTTAGATTCAAATATTGGTGTATTTGGGGTGATTTCTTAAAATTTTATCAAGTGAGTCTCCTTCTTAGTTCCTTCTTTTCCCTTAAGGTTTATCCCACTTCTCTTGATGCTCCAAATGTCCAGAATCTAGGGATTCCAACCTAGGGTATGTTTTTGAGTTTCTTGGTCCAATATTGTTGTTTTAGGTTCGTTTGAAGTCCTTTGCGGTGTAGTGGTTGTGCAATTGAAGTTTCACACAAGGATTTGTGGGTTTTGACACATTTTTTAGGTGATTCCACATGTAAGCATCCCTTGACGAGTTAGCTTTGATTGATTTATATTTTCAGAATATTACTATTCATTTTTTTTTGTGTAAAAACCATTTTTGGTAGAATTGGTTAATTGGTTGATTTTAAAGTTGTATTTTTGTGAAAAAATGATTGTTTTTTGTGTGTTCCATGTTGTATCAATTGGGTTTGTTTTATGGTTCATGAAATGATTTTATTAAATGGTTTATAGGATACTAATTCTAGTTTGGTGTATTGTTGGTATGATTTGGGTTTCAAAAGAGAGTTTTTAGATTGATTTTATGGGAAAATAATAGTTTCACTTCTTGAAATTGTTTTATTAAAATGTTAATGGGTTTATTGTATTACAAAAAGGGTGAAAAGCATGTTTAGCTACTGTTTCGAGTGTGGATGACCAGAACTTGTTTTTTATTTGAAAATGAAATATTATAGCATGTGGAACTTGTTTGAGAACAAAAAGGGAAACCCAGGTATCTAGGTGGGAGGACGTGTACTAGTATGCCAGTGATCCAGATTGGTTTTATCCCCATTTCACTTAGAAAGTTTGACATTTAAAATAATAAGAAAATATAATGGTGATGATTGGGGACCACTAGGTTATGGGTATGTTCCCTACTAGTGTCTCATGCATGTGAATGTATATTGATATAGTTACTTTCACACTGAGATATGAGTTACCCAAGGATAACAACTAACTAGTGCATATGGGTGTTCTTGTGTTTAGTGATTGTTGAATATTTGGTATTTCCCTTTGTACTATGGTGTGTTTGGATAAAAAATTCAGAAATCTAATGTTTGATTTATAAGTGTTGATTATTTATTGTTACCCATTGATTTTTTTTCTTTTAAAGGTTATATTCTTTAGAAATTGTTGCTACCATTTCTTGTTATAAAAAGTTTAAATATTTTTATCTTATGATGTTTATCATGTGGAATATATTTGGTGGGTATCCTATTGGGATTAGGATCACACCATATATACACCTTTAGGTGTAAGTTTACTTGATTATGGTTGACACGAGTAAGGTAAATGCCTTTGGAGATGAAGGTTCAAGTTGTTTGTTGCTTCTGTGGTGCAGTGTTGTGGAGATGACTCATGGGTGATGACCCCTTGTCATGTGGTTGTTCTTGGGTGGTTTTGGCAGATACTTTTGGTAGTTTTGACCTCTTATTTCTTGTTTAAAACCTTTTACTTAGTTCTGAATTTTAATTAAGTCTTGTTTGGAATTAATTTACAGATTGGGCTTATTCTTCATTATTGTTTGTTTTATGTATCCTAACTTGGGTAAATCATTCCCAAACCATTGTTTATGATACCCATGCACTTTTTACAACCTGTGGGGATAGGGAACACCCTTCAGAACTTTTCACAAACCCAGTCGGGTGTTATTTTCTAAGGTGACAATATCTGTTTTGTGACATAAATTTTATTTTTTCAGGACCTGATCTAGGAGTGTGGGTCCGAGGCTATTATATTGAATTCCATAACTCACCAATGATATTCATCATAACTATTATCTCGAATCCAAGACTCCAGGATGTGATATTAAATAGATATAAACATATATATGATTTCCCCATCTAGAATAGGTCACAATATCTTCATCCTAGTATGTATGAGTACTTCACTTATTTCCATAGAGGGATTCATAAGTATCAATCTGAATTATTAAGTGAAATATATTTTTATAAAAACATTTTACCAGAGGAAGGTTCTGATCACAACCACCATTAAAATCTAGAGAATAAGATCCTAACATATCTTCTAGGTTTTGAAGGGTTTTATCATACTAAACATATATCTGAGAATTATAAGTTGTAATGAAACAAAAATTTATGTCCAGATATTACTAAATAATTCACTAAATATTCATGAAAATCCTCATATCTAGATAAAAAATAATATAATGTGGTACTCCTTTTAACTTTAATACTTATTTAATGTATATTTTGGAAAGTTCATTAAAAGGTAAATCTTCTCTAATAGAAATGATATGTGATGAATTCATAAGGCATTCAAATAAAACCCAAATATTATTATTCCATTTAGATTTCTTATGGAGTACTATAATAAAATCCATGATGATGTTTTTACATTTCAATATAGATATGGAAAATGGTTGTAACAACCTCTTAGAATTATTACTCTCAACATTAACTTATTATAATTCTAAGAACTAAAATGTATACTCTGTAATATATCTCCTCTTTTTTTCCCTCTAGAAATTATTCTTAAGGTCTATATACATATTAATAGTTCCAGGATAAATTTTGAATGATGTGCTATGATCTTTATCTAATAACTCATACCTCAATTCTGGTATAATAAGGAAAAATACTCTATTCCTAAACCTTAACAATTCAACACAATCAAGTTTGAAATAAGTAACATTTCTCACCTTATTTTGTATCTATACATCTTCCTTTTATGCATATTTAACCTTCACATGGATATATTACTGAACCCTAATTTTAGAAAGGTAATATTTATCCCATTATTTTATAATTCAAGTTCTATCATTTATAAATCCATAAATATTGGATCCTTTTTATTATCATTGTAGATAAACTAGCACGATATGTTCAACTCAATGCATGAGTCACCTTGTCCACCTTCCTAGGGGGTAACGTAGTGAGTAGTTATAATATTTAATCATCTATAACTATATTATTTGGAATAGTTTAAACTCTTTATGGCTGAATATATACTTTAACCTATTTTGATCGGTATATATACCACACATTTCTCTATAAAGGTAATACCTATATATCTTTAATGAATAAATTACCACTGATAACTCCAAGTCATGCGTCAAGTAAATTTTATCATAATCCATTAATTGGTGATAGGAATAATCTATGACTATTTCATTATTCATAATAACACATCATAATCCCTTATTTGGTACATCCTTAAAAATAAAAAAACCCTTCTCCACTATAGGGAAATGTGAGTATACATGAACTGAACAACATTCTCTTTATCTCATTGAAGTTTTTCTCACATTCATTAATATAAAGGAACTTAACTCTATTTCATGATAACATGGTGAGGGGATTAGATAGTTATGACAATTTATTAAAAAAATTTCAACAATATATAAAAAATCCAAAATAACTGTTGATATCTATCATAGTGGTTGGTTTGAGCCATAATTCTATGACTTATGCCTTTGAAGGATCTACTAATATACCCTCACTTGTGATCACATGTCCCAAGAATGATTCTTTATGTATCTAGAGTTCAGAATTTTTGAATTTGGAATATAGTTTCTCCTTCCTTATAGTCTTAAACAAAATTATAAATTTATATACATGATCAAACATGGGATTGAATTATATAATATTATCATATATAAATACTACAAAAATTTTTCGAGGTAATCTATAAGGTGTCTATTCATTGAATCCTTGAATACATAATGTGAATTAGTAATTAAAAAAGGAATGATTATAAATTCATAGTGTCTATAACTCATACTAAAGGCCATATTAGGTATGTATGTACATTTTAATATCTATTCGTAGTATCCAAAATTAAATTCAATCTAGAAAAATTATTGACCTCTTTACTATTGATCAAAAAAAGTATCAATACTGGATAACTGATACTTATTCTTGATCACAATATTTTTATATTCTTGATAATCAATATAGAGTATCATTGTTCATTCTTTCATCTTAACAGAAAGAATTGATTCCCAAACGGTGACACACTTGATGAATGAATACCACATCACGATTCTCTTTTGGTTTGTTCTTTAACTCTCACAGTTCATTTAAGGCCATTCTATATGGAGTCGTTGAAATAGTTGTAACACTGGGTATGCATTATATTGAAAAATCAACTTCATGATTCATAGGAATACTAGGAAAGTATTTTATAAAGACATTAATAAACTCTTGTTTAATAGTAATATATTCAAAACTGTGTTTCTCACCAACCGTCTAATATAAATACCGCTTATGAATTGAAATCAGTCTCCATAAAATGGAATTAATTTCCATTGGAATATCATATTCATTCTCACATCAATAAATGATCACAATTTAATTCTGAATCTGAAAAATGACTACCATTTATTGGAAATTAATATAATCTCTATATAAAGAGATCAAATCCATGATAAAATCACTTCAAATTCAACTATAATTATAAGATTTACAATAAATTATTTACCACAAACACAAATTAGAGAATAATCAAGGAGTTATGTTTTGATCATCGTATCATTAGGAGTTTTAATTTAGAATTCAACATATAATTATTAAGGATATGAATTTACATTTATATATACATTTCATTATATAAATAAATTCACATGACTAATCATGAAGAAGATAGTTCAATATTTGAGAGTAACTTTCCCCAAATCAACTTCTTCAATCCATCTTCAATCACTTAATCAATAAAAAATGTCTCACATGACCCTCAATAATCATTATTCATACTTGTTAATCATATAATCATGAAAATAATTCATGAAACTATTTTGTCAATCTAAGACACCATAGTTTTAACCTTGGTCATACATATTCATTATATATTTAAATATTTCATTTTGGTTTATAAAGAATATTTAAATTAACCCAGGAATATACCCTGAGAGTATCTTTTCATATGTGCATTCATAGGCCCACTCATAATGCACCCATGATGATTGATTTAATACCCAATCCACCATGTGATTCTCTGCCAAAGCTGTATAAATTTTCTAGTATCAATACATGGATGTATTTTATAATAAAACCACACAATATATACTTTACCAAATCATCATGATTTCATATTATACATTGAATAATCATCATGGTTTTCAAAAAAAAAATTATCTAATTATAATATCCAAAAATAACTGAACCCTTCTCTCATACAAATAAATGTGACCCAAACATTACGTACATAAATATTACATCATTTTAGATGAATATTCAATACTTCATATATAAATATATATCTTATAATCATAAATGCTTATCATATTTGAATTCTAGATATATAATCATCTTATTTTGTGAAAGATATTCAATATCTCTTATATAGTTCTTCTCAAATAAAACATTTATTACTCATACCATAATTAAAACATTTCTTCGTAACCTGAGTAAAGGAAGCATAGAAAACGGTGAGCTATGATGCTCATTAAGGGTAAAGATCGAAGATATCACACAATGATAATTTGTAAACAGAACATTAAAATAATGGTATGATCATACAAGTTTAACATTTAAAGGTTATACATAGAAATTTATAGATCATAATCATGGAATAATACTTTATCTGATTATAAAACATGAATCATAGAAGAATCAAAGATCATGATCCATGTAATCATATCATAAGAATTATAAAATTTCATTGAGAGTGGTATAAAAGGTGTGTAACAATCATAATCATATAAATATTATGTCATGGATACCAACTTATAAATTCATTATATATTATTCTTGGGATAACCATTGCTGTACCAATTTTGGTCTTATGCTAACTACATGTATAACCTCTTTTGGGATTGGGCTAAACACTCGTATAGTCTTTGATCACATAAAATACCAGTCATTACCCAATTAATTGAAGTTATATAATAGAACCACCAAACAGATAATCATAATATATTCATTTTCATGGAATAAGACCATGAAAACATTTATCATTTCATCATTGCTTAACTTGTGTAAAAGAAAACAATATTTATCATTATTTCGTAATAATAACCATAAAACCATCCATAAAATGAATAAATATGGTATCATTGTATCATATATACAGTAAATAACAAATAACAACAATGGGTTCTTTCATATATGAAAATACCATTAAGATACCATTAAAATATTTCTTGATGAAAATACACATTTTATTTTGAAATCATATATTTAAAATCCATAAATTTTCAGAATAGTATTGATTTTTTTTGGAAAATAAACTTAGAAACAAATAAATTAATCTATAGATAAAATATTATGTATGACTATGGTAAAATCCATTCATTCAATTTATGTTAAAATGAATATTTATTTCTAAACTTTTGGTAAAATATACCTCATTCCAAAAATGAAAAGAAGAATAATTTTTAATTTTTTTATAGAAATTAAAAAATTAGTAAAAATGAATTTATTAAATCATTAGATAATATTAAAATAATTATTGATAAAATTTTAAAAAATAAATGTACAAGGAAGAAAATATTTCCCAACCGAATAAAAAACAGGTAGGTTTTCCTTAAAAACATTATTTCATAATTTTAATTAATTAGAGTGGGGAAAATGAAAGTAAAAATTTTAAATTTCAAAAATAACTACAGGATAATAAAATTAATAAAAAATTTGATAGATATATCAAATAATTTTTTTTATAAATTTAATCATGAACAATCCAGGTAGAAAGTGAGTTTTTCACATAAAACCCTTACCACTATGGTAGATTTTTAATCATAACCCCTTGAAAGAAATAAATTCAAATGAATCTTTAAATAACACTAATATAAATACATTAACTATATAAAATAACAAAGGGTCAATATATATGCCATTTTAATGGAATAAGTGGTGAACAATGAATATGTATAATAGAACCAAAAGTGAGACGAGAGATTAACACATCAAGTTTGACTTTCTTCATAATCACTCTAACGTATTTTAAAATAATTTCAAAATTTATTATAATTCTATACCAGAGTCAAATTTTTACTTATAATGGAATTAATTGTTTAATTATAACATATTATCACCCATCCATTAAAAATATTTCATTATTATCATCATTTTGGGTGTTAACTACTTCATTTTTTTATGAATTTTCCGATTTGGTAGTTATGGTACTTGCAGGTTGATCACGACTTCATCACATAATTTTTTTTGATAATAATTTAAATAAAATATATATTTATTATATAAATATTTATAGCTATCTATAAAAGTTATATATATAAAAATCAATTATACCATTCATGGAGACAATAGTCCATATATAAGCAAGAACGTTGTTTTAATTTTATAAAGAAATAAAGAAAGAAATATAAATAATATTTTATCATTAAAAAATCATTATAATATCATAAATGTCGTATATATTTTCTAAATACATCATTATAACCATCCATGAAATTCCTTGAAGTAAAACTATTCATTTCTCTATATGGATCCGAAAGTCCACATGTATGCTCGAGTGATACTTTCATTTCCCATTTGATATAAATGAGATGGAAAATGGGTTTCCCATAATACTAATAAAATATCAATATACTAATTGTAATATATTAATTATTTTATTATATATATAATATATTTATTTTATTTATAATAAGAAATAAGATTTGAAAGATTCAGGTATGATGATTATGTCTTATTTCAGAGACCTCCTTTATCTTACATGTTAATCTGTTTTAGGATGGTATTTGGAGAATGAAATAAGATGAAAAATGAATGGAATTAATCTAGGAAGGATTTTTTTAGGTATTTTATGATATATTTGGCTCATGGTTTGTTCATAATGGAGAAGGATAAGTGAAATTTTATATGTGAGGGGAGGGACACACATAAAATTACTTAAAATATTTAGATAAAATAAAGAAATTTTTTATGAAAGTAAGAAATTGTGGCCAATAATTATAAGGTAAGATAATCTAAGGTTGATATATTTTTTACCAAAAAGAATTAGATAATTTTATGTGGAATTTTCTCCCTTATCTCTTAATTTAATCCCATTCATTAACCTGTTTAAACCCTAATAATGATAATAAATTTTTAGTAGTTTTACTACTATTTAGGATGAAAAATGAAAGTAGAATCATTAAAATTTTTGTAATTTATGATTAAAAATTTGGAATACATTTTATCAAATTCAATTTTTATTAGTTTCATGAATTAAATTTAAAATAATCATGTAAAACACAATAAAAACCATTTTCTAAAAATTCATTCTTAAGCATAAAACCAAATTTATTATCATTATTTTTATATTAGAAACTATTATATTAATATTAAAACATTTTAATGAATATATGTTCTATAAAATTCGTTAAAACATAAATTAGTAGTTATTTATTTAATTTAAAAGAAACAGACACATTTCTCACATAAAATTAGTTTTATAAAAAATAACTCTTTTTACCTGCAAATGATTCTCCCTTCATTAAAAACCATTTAATAACTAATATATCAAATATTATCAATAAATTATCAATAAAAATAATAAAAATATTTTTTAAATATTTATAAATTTATAAATGTTCATGATATGTAGAAATATATTATTTTGGAAAAAATAGGTCATTTATAAATTATTTTATGAAAAAATTGAATTATTATTTCATAGAAACTGATAAAAAAATTTAATTAAGGACAAGTTTTTTATACATATTTCATAATGTTGTTAATCATTTTCATACCTTCCAATAGAGAAGGATTTTCTTAGATTCAAGTAAATGGTGGATAAATTAATTGGGTCTTTTAAGGAAAAATTCACAAGGCTTGCATGGTATGCCATTGGTTTTTTCATTATCCCCAATAGTATAGTGGAACTATTATTTACTGGACTACATCCAAGTCTCCAAAAATATTCGGCGATTCGAGATTTTGATGACTATGAGGAAATTTTATGATATTTCCTTAAAGTTGAAATGGAGATAGGTAATTCTCAATATTCTTATAAGGATGGAGATAAAGAGAGAGAAGAAATTTTAATTCTAATGGATTTGTGGATAGATATCATGAAGGGAATAAAATATAAATTCCTACTAATCATGTGTGTGAGAAGAATATTCCTGGTAACTATATATAGAGATTATAAATATGTTTTAACTTTGTAAATTTGGGTTATCGAGCTGATAAATATTGAATGGATATGAAGAATCCCACTAATATGATTAAAGAAAATAATGACCCATTCAATCCTTAACCTATAGGACAATATCTCATTTTTATGGAACACTTACACTATGAAAATTAGTTTGTTAATCCAAAATTTATTTAGGAAAACTGAAAACAACAACTTCCAAGACCAAGAGATCAAGGACATACTTATTTAATTACTACTTCATAGGTGTATCATAATTTTTAAGTGGTGATAGGAACAGTTTTTATTTATTAAATTATTTCCTATTTGATTATATGTCTACAAATTATTTAATATCTTGAAATTCTTTTAGAAATATTAAAACACCACCTCAATACATGGAGGTTTAGTTGTTTGTGAAAACACAAGTGGTGTAATTGTTGGATATCAGGAATATAAGACATCCCAAGTCAAAATTTATGGTATAAATTTCGTAGAAAACATTTTTATACTCTATATAGTTTAATTTAATGTTACACGGAGATTGGATTGGATATCTTTATATAGAGAAAACATCAACTATCAGGAAAACGGAAATAAATTTCCATTTCTCAAATCATCCTATGATTCCATACAAGTGTAAAGGGGAGGTTAAATTACATTATAAAACTTATTCTTAATAATGGATATTGTTTCCCTATGAGTATGTATATCTAATTCAAATAATTGAGGAAATGGAGAGAACAAAATGTAAATACATGTCCATTGTTAGGGAATATGTCAATGTATTGACTAAAGAGTTTCTATTCTTCCTCCTAATTTGGTGGTTGAGTTATCAACTGAACTTATAGGATCTGCACATATCCAAGAGTCCTTATAGAATGACCCCCATTTAAATGGAATAACTAAAGAAGCATCGATAAGAAAATTTGAAAAACGGTTTTATATATCCCTGTACATCAACATGGGGTTCACTAGTTTTCTTTTTCAAGAAGAAGGATAAATCAATGCATCTGTATATTGATTTTCAGGAAATTAAAAAGATCATGATATTGAATATATATCCCCTTCCATAGATTTATGACTTGTTTGATCAACTACATGGGGTCCAATATTTCTCTAATATGAACGTTTATTTTCGATATCATCAATTAAATGAAATAGGAGAGTACTTTCCTAAAATTTCTTTTCATAAATTTTATAGACACATGAGTTTATAGTGATTCCACTCAGACTCATAATGGATCTGAAAATTTTCATGGACTTAATGAGTAGAGTGTTTAAAGGTTACCTTAAAAAAATTTATTGTGGTATTTTTAGATTATCTTATTACATAATCTAAAAAAATTGAGGAACATGGGGGTATTTGATTTATATGACGAGGACTTTGTTAAATGTAATGTTATATGAAAATTATAGTAAATGTTAATTTTGGATGGAAAAAGTATTATTCTTAGAGAATATAATAACAAACAAGGGGATATATATGGATTCTTTGAAGAAAATTGTGGTTGAAAAAATGGCCCATAAAAAAATATATATTAAAGTTCTATAGTTCCCTTAATTTAGTTTGGTATTATAGATGACTTGTGAGAAACCACTCTTAATTTTCAAACCCACTGATTAAGTTAACTAATAAGGGAGTAAAGTTAGTATGGAATGATGAATGTGAAGAGAGATAAAAGAAGTTTATGAAGAGTCTAATCACTATACCTGTACTCAAACTACCCATATGTGGGGTATTATTTATGATAAATAGTTATAGTTAAAAGAATGGATTAGGATTTTTCCTCATGAAAAATGATAAAGTGAAAACCCATGACTCAAGATAGTAAAATATTCATGAGTTAAATTATCCATTTCTTGATATAGAGTTGGATAAAATAATATTTTCATTGATTATTTAGAGGAATTATCTCTATGGGGATAAGTGTGACATATATATTGATCATAATATCTTGAAGTATTTATTCACAAAAAATGTGTACGTATCATTCTTGGGTCATGATTTCACAATAATGGGGATATATACTAATTTATTAATAAAAAATGTAGTTGAGGAAGGTCAAATACAAAAATATATAATAAATATCCATTATTTTAGTGGATTATCCCATAATTATTGATGACTTATGGGTAAATTATCTTGATTTCCAAATCCACTAACCTAGTTAACTTCAGAGGGAGTGAAGTTTTTATGGATTGATGAATGCGATGAGAGATTCATAGAGTTGAAGAAGAGTGTTATCCCTACACCTATACTCACACAACCCACATGTGGGGAAGTATTTATGATCTATAGTTATTCTATAAATAAGGTATTAAGTTGTGTCATGAGGAAAATGATAATGTGAGAGCCTATTCTCAAAGATTGAAAAATATTCATGAAAGAAACAATACAAAGGATGATATTCAGTTTTCTATAGTTTCATTCTCATTAAATATCTAGAGGCATTATCTCTATAGATAAAACTATGAAATATATATATATAGAATAATATCTTAAAGTATATATTCACACAAAAGGATCCTAGAATGCACCAATAAAGATGGTTAGAGCTAATTAGGGATTAAGATTTCTCAATATATTACCATGTAGGAAAGGAAAATAAATGGGAATATACTCTAAATAGAAAGGATCTGACATCTTTATCCATGATAAGAATTGATAAGGATCCAATATTTTTAGTGCTATAATGGATGAACATGAGAATAATATTGGAAGGAACAACATATTACCTTATTGAAATGATAACTCAACCTTAAATTTTTGGAGAAAATTAATAAATCTCATAGGGAAGATGTAATGAAACTAAATAAGATGGATTCTATAAGAAAGGGGAAAGCATCAGAGTTCAACATTGACGCAGAAGGATTTTTCAGATTTGGGACACCACTATGCATACCATCATATCATAAGATAAAGAAGAAGTTATGTACTGATGATCATAGCTAAACATTCTCTCTCCCCCACTAGAGGAAAAATGTAATTTCATGTTGGGTTTTTCAAATTTTGAAGTCGGGTTTTAACTAATTTCTAAAAATCAATTATAAATCTAGATAGTGGCGTTTTTAGTGTCATTATTTTTATAAAAACAGACATCTAAACTCAGATATAGAGGTCTTCAACATTGGCTTTTAAAAAACCGAAATTGAAACTCAGCACCCAGGGGTATTTGTTGTTTATTTCATAAAAAATGACATCCAAATTTGGGCCACAAGAGTCTTCGGTATTGGTTATCCAAAAAATGATGTCAGAATTTGGCCTCTATGGTATTCGTCATCGGCTTTACAATAAAATGGACATCAAATAGAGAAAATATATTCTTTCACATTGGTTTTAGTAAAAACCTATGTTAAAACATAAAAACTCTTAATACTCGAATGTATTTTGTTTCCAAATCTTCTATTTGACTAGAAATGGAGATAAAATTGATTTGAAAAGTTATGATCGTTGTAAGTTTTACCTATTTATTTTTTGATAGATTAAACTCTCTTAAAAAAACATGAGAAATAAGAACTAAAAATTATAGAAACCAAATGACAACAATAAATAATAAACTTTAAGATTTGACCTAATTCCAATTATTTTTTTTGTTTCCTTTGTATAAATATATTTTTGGGACTAATTATTTTATTTTTAAGTTTGAACTCATGCGATAATGAAAATAGTAATAAAAAAAACAATGGTTGAAAAATTATTTTTCACCATAGTTGGGGAATCTCATACATAAGTCTTATATTCGAATCTCAATCCAAAGAATTAATCATCATCATAAAAATTTTTATCATATTTTTTAGTGTGAAGGAAAAAAATAAAAATGATACTAAATGTTGAGAATAAATACCATGTACAAATCATCAATTGAAGAACTACTGAAATTTTTATTTGACTGAAGATGTCAAAAAAGTTGAATGAAAGAACACTGGGATTTATATATTACAGATAAAAATATTTATGGCAGTGATGTATTATAATTTATGTGGGATTTTTAAAATTGAAATGTGCATTGTCCAAAAAGTGAAATATAGAACCCGCATATTCGAAATTTTGACTTTAAATGTGAGTTCTTGAAAAACAGATGTTAAATGTCCTCATCGAAGACTTTTAACATAGATTTTTTTCAATAACCAACACTAAAGTTGATTTTTGGTGTTTTTTCTAAAATAATTAATCTTAAAAATCATTACAAAGTTAGATAGCATTTCTCATGATTTGATATTATTGGTTGTGGAGCTCAAATGGAGTTACAGATCGAAAGTTTTTGACGTGAGAAGTTAGACTTCTCTATGACTTTTTTAGAGAAGTTCAACTTCCGACGTCAATAAATTTTAATCCATATGTACTTTTTAGCTCGATAGCCAGTCAAATAAAATATTGAAAAATTATATACAATTTTTAATGATTTTCATGTCCTTTATTTTAAAAAATGATAAAAAAGTGACTTTTAATTTTGGTTCATGAAAAAAACTGGCATTAAAAGTCAAGTCTTATAATAAAAAAATTCCAGAATCCATGACTTTTGATCCGTAAGTCCATTTTCACTCCATGAATAGTAAAATAGAATATTGATAAATTTTCTACAACTTGGTAATGATTTTTAACATCAATTATTTATGAAATAGAAGACCAAAAGCAACTTTTAACGTATTTTTTTTCTAGAATCGATGTTAAAACTCAATTTTTTTCGTTGGCTTTTCAAATAACCGACATTAAAATTACCTATAGAATATATTTAACATTGTTATAAAAGAACCAAAATTAAAATACCAATATTGAAGACCATTTTTATACTAGTTCTCCCAAGAAGCATAGATATGTATCGAGACCTCTATGAACACTTCAGTTGAGATAATTTTCATAAGGATATTCTGAATATACATCAAAGTGTATGGTATTCCAAACAGTGAAGGAAGAATGGAGAAAGTACAAGGTGATGATGAAACTATTTCCCATACCAGTATGAAAATGGGAGAAAATCCTGATGTATTTTCCTATGATTTCTAAATACATTGATAGGAAATAATTCCATAAAGGTTGAAATGGACCATCTAAAAAATACTGCTTTGTTCATCACTATTTCATAGAAATAATCACTTGATCAACTTGAAAATATATAAATTATAGAAGTAGTGTGTCTATATAAAACACTTCTATTGAGTGTATATAATTAATATTCAAGATTCACCAAAATTTTTTGGAAATATTATTGAAATTAATTGAACACATAGTTGAAATTTAGTTAGTCATATCACCTGAAAAATGATGATAATCTAAATAAACTATCTAAAAACATGGGTATATATAGAGATATTACTTTATATACTTTAATGGAATATGTGATAAACATAATACACTGGTCGAGTTCTCAAATTACATTCTCAAGAATCCAGATGGCTCTTCATGAATCCCTCTATGGAGAGAAATGCAGAACTCAAATATGTTGGGATGAAGTTAGAGAATGTAAGATATTGGAACCTAAACTGGTTGAATAAATAGAAAATAATGTCATATAAATTCAGAAACACATGAGGGAAGCTAGGAGTTTAAAAAGTTTTATGATAATAATCATAGGTGAGAACTTGTGTTTGAAGTTTCAGAAAAAGTATTCTTTCATATATCCATAGGAAAAATAATCATGAGGTTTGTTTAGAATGGGAACCCATGTCCACGATGCATCAGAACCTTTGAGATTCCTGATCAAATTAGAGCTATGGCCAATTGATGTGAAGTCACACAAAACATATCTCAAGTGTATTATTATTTACATGTATGAATATTATGGAAGTACACACCTAATCAATCACATGTACTAAACCCATAGATGGAATAGTTGGAGCATTACCTCTCCCATGAGGAGCATTCGATGAAGATATTACGCTATAGAGATAAATATATATGCATCAAGACAACTCACCTTGACAAAGTACTTTAGTGGAATCATATATATAAATAAAAATCATAGAAACCTGAAGAAATAATTAAAAATAAATCCCCTAATTTATTTCATGTGAGTATCTAAAATAAAAATTTTAGGATGAAATTTCTAAGGGGGGGGGGATGAGATTGCCCAATTTTTTTATAAGAAATTCTCCAAAAAATTTTACATATCTCACATTTAGTAATATAGTAGAATCTTAAATAAATCCTAATATATAAATTCAATACATTAGATTTAGATAATAAAAAAAATAAGAAATCTAAATCATAATAAAATTAAATATAAATTAAAAATTTGATAAAATAAATATTTGATATAATGAAAACATACTTGGATTTTTGTTAAAAAATATATGTTTTGTTTTCATTAAAATATATATTTTCCTCATAACATTATAAATTTAAAATTAATTCTATTTCCTTATTTTTTTCTAATTTTTTTATATAAATGATAATATAATTTAATAAAATCATAGGTAAATTCTCTAAGGTTCAAAATTCTAATCATGCAATAAAAATTAATATTTTTAAATAAATAATGTTTTAATTTCAAAATTAATTTCATGTATTTATAAAATTATTTTGAAAAAATTAATGTTATTTTAGTAATCAATGTATCAAATTTATCTTAGGGTGAAATTTTTGTATTTTTTTAAAGTATATTTTTACTGAAGAGTGAAAGTATTGTTTTTATTGTTTCACAAAGACTTATATTGACGTTAATTTTTTTATCAAATTTAGAAATTTAATTGTATCTACGAGATTTGAAATTTTTAATTAGAATAATAAAAATTGGTTAATAAGTTAAATTATTTTTTGGGCATAAAAATAATTTTCGATGTCAAAAAATAGTCACCAATGTAATGGTTAAAATTAGGACGAAACATTAAATCAAGAACTATAGTCACAAAATATTAATAAACATAACTCTAAATGGGTGAATTAGGGAGTTACAGAACTTAACATATATTATCCTTTAAAATTATCAATTTTTATCCAATTCCTTTTGATAAGACAATCATTTTTATATTTAAAAATTAATATTTACCAAATGCAACACCTCTAACTTATAAAAATACCCCTTCACCACCCCACTTTACCTCAATCCATAATACTATTAGCTTAGTAAAACTCTAAAAAAACCATTCATCAACCCTCTTTCTCATATCCTAGAGATTGTTTCCTCACCAAAATTTCAATCTAATATGTTTTATGAATTGGGATAAAGTAGGATATCCAAAGATGATTTAATTTTTTAACCACATTATATCAAGTTTATTTATTCTTATTACTTTTTAAAATTTATTTAATCTATAATAATAAAATTAAAAATATAATTATTATACATAAATAATATTTTTTTAAGGAAATACCCATTATATACCTTATTTTGATCTTTTATAAAAGAAAAAGAGAAAATGATTCTCGTGTTATGATCGGTTCACCGACTCCATGGATGATATATTTATTGATAAATCTTCATTCATAATTTGAAACTATTTTGGGTAATATATATATGTATATAAATATTTTATATCTAAAATGATTAATACTTTATAAATATATAACTTTGGAAATTATGATATAATTTTATGACTTATTTTACCACAGTAAATGTACTGAAATATTTTTGGGGAAATTGACCGAACAACCTCAAGTGGACGATATGAGATAAAACTATATAATAAATGAAAGAAATTTATAATAAATGGATAATAAAATAATTAAATACAAATGAAAAATTTATTAATATGGTATTTGATAAACTTTATTATATTATTTAGGATATTAGACATGTGTATAAGGCGAGTTAGGGCTTAAGGCAATGGATTTTATAGACCACCCTCGTTACTTTTGGGTTAAACTTTCTCTTTTTTTCCTCACCTCTCTTCTCTATTCTAATTTTGTATATATTTTATATTATGTATATGATACTACTACATATATAATTATTTTACTCTTTTAGATGGGTTTATATATGTTTTAAAGTTAATTACTCCACCTGATCTCATGAAAAGACCAGATTAGTGGAATTTTTTTATTAATTATCCCAATTATGACCCAATATATGATTTTTTCCTTCTATGATTTCAAAAAATGATGAATATTTTATTTGAAGCCATTATGGATTACTTATAGTTTTATGTAAAGGTCAGTGTGCTTGTATTCTTTAATGGTTCTTCACCCATTTCTTATAACATCGTTTAATATGTGCATTTATATACCTACTTCTCCACCCTTAAAAGTTCATCTTCACTTGGACTCATTATTTAAGACATATGATTCAAATATTAATTTCTAAAAGATTTATTTCCTTATTCACTTGTGAATATTTTTGAAATGTCCTTTGATTATGAATTTAGACATTGTTATGTTTCCAATTTCTTTCACATGGGTTTATCTTATGATTATGCCTTATGTTTGATTTCATTATAAGAAAAATATATGAATTTAAATATTATTATGTGATGTGTGGCACTACAATTATGTTTTCCTAAAATGTATCGGGTTGTTTTTCATCTCCTGAGATACAATGTATGTTACAAGACTAGTTATACTTTCACACTGTGTTATGTTGTTTTTATAATGAGCCTCAAATTATATTTATGATGTAAAGACCCAGAAATTCAGTGGAAATGTTTTTCTTAAATACATGGGAATTTTAAAAGTCCGAGAAAACTGACAGCGCGTGATTCCAATGCCCGGTGTGCTCGGAATCAATTCATGATGTTTTGTTCGGTTATATTCAGTAAACGTATGAGCGAGTTTTTATTACTTTTGAACTGGTGATCAGAATTGAAATCTGAGGGCACCGTTGATCTCACAGCGCCAGTATTCGTTTAAGAAGACATTGAATTCGACGGAAGTGGGTCGAGATTAAAAGTTATTTTTTGGGTTTTACGTGGAATAATAAAATAAAATAAGTGCATGTCTTTTTTTTATAACCACGATGTGAAAGTTGGAGGTGGGTACCACCACACCTTAACCTCCCATGAGAGGTTATGGTGGTGGACCCTGCCCGAACCTAACCACCTCATCATGTTTATTGTGGTGGGGACCACCTAGGAATTAAAGCACCTTGAAACTCCCCATTAATGGAGAAACCCTGAAACTTCCATTAAGTGTAGGGGATCCTATTCAACTCCCCTAACACATAATGTACCTTATCCTCCTTGTTAATCAATTGAGCCAACACTTTCAATTAATTAATTAAACTATTTGAAAATTATGCCAAAAATTTAATCGGATATCATAATCTATTATTTTTGTCTTGGAATTTTTCAACTTGGTGGAACTTTGGAGAGGGGAGAGCTTGGGGAGAAAATCTCTTGCCAATGAAGAATGAAGAACACATTCTTCCAACAAAGAACACTGCGAGAAGCGTCTTCGACTCCCTTCCTCGGAACCTCCATCAATGTTGGATGTGTTCGTCTACAAAAGATCGACGTCTGACTACCCCGCGACTTCATCGACGAACAACGAACAAGGTAGGGGTGTGTTTTGATTTGAGAAATGTTGATTCTTCCTTCCATGATTGTTTCTCTTGACCCGCTTGCTTGCAAACTAACATGGAAGGACGGGGACAAACGAACACGACCCTATCCCTCTGTCATTCTTGTGAATGCTTGGTGTGTTCTTCGCATTCTTCATGGGTGGAGAACAATGGATCGTTGTGTGTTTGTTGTGCGACGCAACAATACCAAATAGAAGACCCAACGTCATGACCACCTAGCGGAGGTGCAAAGATAATAGCGGGCAACAGATCAGACCGGAATGGGAAGGACCGTTCCTCGACCGTTCTTCGAGATGGTGAATCAAATCATGTTTTCGGAGCCGATAGGAGGCCCAAAAACACTGGAGAAGAATACGTGACATCAGGGAGACCTAATGTATGAAGTTTCATGACGAATGAACCATTAGAATGAAGAAGGAACTTCACCGGAGGCACACTGGCTGGAGGGGCCATTTTCTAGAAAATTCCAGAATACACGCCATGTAGAACGGGCGTTCTGCAGCTTGATTTTGGACATTAGACAAGTAACACATGGCGTGTGACCCCAGTCACACAACATGTATTCTCTACACAGAATGGAAGAAGCAGATTTGCGAGACATGGCGTGTATTCTGGGAAATAAACGGATACATGCAGAATTACACGGCCAATGGACACGACATGTACTCTCTACGCAGAATGGAAGAAGCAGCTTTGTGAGACTCAGCGTGTATCTTGGGGATACACAGATATGGGGTAGAGTACGCGGGCATGTACTACACCACATGGCCAGGCATGGCCAATGGCACGGGCTACCCTGTGTACCAGTTACACGGGTTGAAGAACATGGGTTGAGGCCGTGTACGAGCACATGGCTAGCGTACACGAAGCTGACCCCAGTTTCGCAGACACAACTTGTAACCATACCACACTCCATGTACTTAATTTTCTACATGACCAGCCTTTCGACACGGGATATTTTACATGGTCAGTACCCAACGTATGAAGACATGGAGTGTGCCTTATTCCAACACGCCGTGTAATTTTTGGAAAATGTCTTGGTCATCTCTTCACTGTGTCTTGGAAACTTATTGCTTGGATTTTCCCCCTCTGACATGGGAGACCTTTGAGACACTTGTCTTGAGGAGTGGACCCTCTTGGGATAAAGCATGCTTCATGCAGAACCCTGTGGCTGGCTGCTCTCTGACGACTGTTCCTGGATCCTGTGTGGGTTCGACAACTCTGAATTTTATTTCGGATCCTGTGTGGGTTCGACAGCTCTCGACACAATTCTTGGATCCTATAAAGGTTCGAGAGTTCTGGCCACTGTTCCTGGATCCTGTGTGGGTTCGACAGCACTGACGACTGTTCCTAGATCCTGTGTGGGTTTGACAGTTCTGATTTCTGTTCATGGATCCTGTGTGGATTCAACAGAATAAAAGATTGAGTGGCTACATCTTATAATCTCTATCTCTCTACATAAGTTGTATACCCGTGTGAGCTGAGTCAGTAACGTTGTGTTTTCCTCATGATTGAGATGGATTACTTGATAACCTAGGTATATGTATGGGCATATAGCTAAGTGGGGTTATCTGTTGATCTCATACCTTGTGGTTTATCCTTTTTGGATTTTGTGAGACCTTGAGGATCTCGAGGTCCCTACTGAGTATCGTTATACTCACCCCTACATGGTCTATGCTCGCACCTCGTTGTGCTCGATGCAGACGATGGATAACACTGACTGAGGCTGAGTGTACCAGGACTGGATGGTGCCTGGAGGTGGACCTCATGACGAGTCAGTACGAGGAGGAGACTGACAGAAGTGGTGTGTTGAGGAGGCCATTTATACCTACCCTTTAGGTAGGATACCTGGTGGATGATCCAGGAACTACTTTTCATCTTTCAGATGTTTTGTTTATTTTCAGTTGTACTTGTACTTTGTAGTTGGGCTTGTATTTCTGATCCCTTTACTTTTTATCACTCTCTTGTTATACAGTTTTTCTTTGTGTTTTGTATCCAGCTGTGTGCACTGTTGTGTGTGTTATAGTTATAAAGGCAATTCATTCCCTAATTTAGGGAATTACACCTTTGGTGCTAGTCGCCAGCCCCTGGCCTATGGAAGGTGGGCTTGGGGTAGTCATGACACGGGCCCCGAGGGATGGGTTGTGAAAAATTGGTATCAGAGGAGTCAGTTATACCACAGAACATAAGACTCTGGTGTTTTCTATGAAGAAATAGTGTTATGAGTAATGAGTGTGGTTTTCAGTTCATGGATTCTAGTGTTGGTGTGGCGACCGACGTATCTATACAACAGGACCCAGACTTCAGATTTCTGACTTAGTGCATGAAAAAACTGATTGCATGTATGTTTCAAGAGTTTTCTTTGTGATTTCTTTGATTCATCTCACCAGGTATAACTTATTGAACGTGGAACACCTGTTACATTACAAGATGCCTCCACACAGACAGCCAACAAGGGTTCTAGGCTTTTACGAGATGGAAGCCCATTGAGCGACAAGGCCTCGGTGCAGGTCCCTATCACAGAAGAAGCACCAATGGTACCACTCCCCGTTGGGCCACCTATGAAACCAGCCCCAACAGTAGAGAGTGCAAACCACCTGAGCGCGTTGCACAAGTTCCAGTGCCAGAGTCCGCCCAGGTTCAGGGGTGAGATAGACTCGCAGGAAGCTGAGGATTGGATGGAGGCTGTGGTGTGAGTCTTCAATCTGGTAGGGAAACCGGACGATCTTATGGTGATCCTTGCCATGTTTCCCCTTCAGGAAACAACAAGAAGATGGTGGAGCCTTATGCTCCAGGTGCATGAAGAGGCGACACTACTCTAGGCAGACTTTTAGAGCCTGTTTCAGTCCGAGTTTTTCCCATCCACCATACGTGCGGTGCAGATACATGAGCGACTACATCTACAGCGGGGTAGCATGATGGTGGTAAAGTACTCAGTGAGGTTCACTGACCTCTCACGCTACTCCACATATATGGTACAAGACCCATTATTCATGGCCCATACCTTCAAGAAAGGGCTCAGCCGAGAGATTAGAGCTTCAGTGATCTCCCTTAGCATCCTGACACAGGTGGGGGTGTTGGAGAGTTCCCTCTTATTGGAGAGTTTTATTTCTGAGTAGTCTCCAATATAGAGACCCACCACTACCTGAAATGCAGTGGAGTATTCTGCAGCTAGAAGTAGATAGATGTTGCAGACGTCCAAGAGGACCAGACCCACGGGTGGACGACCACATAACTCAGGATCGGTTGTGCGGGGCACCTGAATAAGAGACATACATGCCAGGAGCGGGCCGTGTTTTCTCATGCGGAAGGCATGGTCACATGGCTCAATACTTTCTAAACCGCCATTTGGATGATCATCAGACGGTCGAAGGACTGACCAAGAAGAGTCAGAGGTTCGATTGAGGCAATCCGTAGGGTGCAGGAGGACGTGGCAGAGGAGCTGGTCAAGCAACTGACGGTGGACGATGTTACGAGGTGTTACCACCACCACCACTGGGAGGTCCACCCTGACCACAGGGAGAAGTTGGACAGGAAGGAGCTCAATTCCAGGCAGCTAAGGCTTATGATCATGGCACTCTGAAGATGATTCGAGGTATGATCTACATCTACTCCACCTTAGCTGCAGTTCTTATAGACACAGGTTCCAGTCACTCTTTCATTGCCACTGCCCTCATTCGGAGCTCGTAGGTTTTGAAGGAGCTGTTGGCTCAATCCTTATGGCTAGAGACTCCCACGAGAGAAGATTTGACGATTACGCACTGGTGTCGGCAGTGTGAGAATACTCTAGAATGCGAGAGCTTCAGCTGAGATCTCTTAGTAGCGGCGTCAAGGCCGTACGACGTTATCTTGGGTATGGACTAGTTATCTACAGTCAATGCTCAGATCCACTGTATTAGGCGCAAAGTGTGGTGTGTCCTCATAGATGGGATTAGGTTTACCTTCACTAGTGAGAAGGGATCTTTTTCCGCACAGGACAGACTTACTTGGAGGAGGGCGCAGCCGATCACTCATCAGTTGGACTGCCTTACCCTCAGAGCAGTTGATGTAGAGAGTCCGAGCTATCCTGTAGTGGTGGACCAGTAAGCGTATGTTTTCCCTGATGATGTCCCAAGTCTACCTCCTCGCAGATAGGTGGACTTCTACATTGACATATACCATGATACGACACCGATATCTACACCATCATATCAGATGGCTTCTGTGGAGCTTCGTGAGCTACGAGTACAGCTAGAGGACTTGCAGGAGAAGGGATTCATGCGGCCCATTGTTTCTCCCCGGGCAGCCCCGATTCTATTCGCCAAGAAGGATGATGGAAGCTTGAGGCTTTGTTTTGAGTACTGTCACCAGAACCAGGTCACTATGAATTAAAATTACCGACTCTTGAGGATTGATGACCTCTTTGATCAGTTGAAGGGAGCACAGTGGTTATCGAAGATAGACCTCAGATTGGCCTATCACCAGCTTAGAGTTTGAGATGAGGATGTGCAAAAGACATCCTTCAGATGTCGGTACGACCCCTTCGAGTTCTTGGTTATAACATTAGGCATAACCAAAACTCCATCAGTGTTCATGGGACTCATGAACATGATCTTCCAGCCATACCTAGATCTCTTTGTCGTAGTCTTCATCGATGACATTCTGATCTACTCGACTACTATGGAGGAGCATGTCTACCATTTGCAGGTTGTACTGGACACACTCTGAGAGAACAAGATTTATGATAATCTCTCAAAGTGACAATTATAGATCCGAGTGGTTCAATTTTTGAGACACGTCATATCAGTGGATGGATTTGCAGTGGATCCAGCAAAGATTGAGGTGGTACTTGCTTGGGAGCCACCGGGGAATGTGATGGAGGTACCGAGTTTCCTGGGTTTGGCTGGTTACTACCAGAGGTTCATAACAAACTTATACAGATTTGCAACACCACAATCAGCCTTGAAGAAGAAGGGAAACCCTTAGTGTGGTCGGAGAGATGCCATCAGAGCTTTCAAGAGCTCAGGAAGAGGCTAACTAGTGCCCCCATCTTGAGGATTACAGAAGAAGGCATAGGGTACATAGTTTACTGTGACGCATTAGGGACTGAACTTGGATGTGTCCTGATGTAGGAGCGAGAAGTGATCACTTATGGTTCTCAGAAGCTGAGATATCATGAGAAGAACTATGCTACCCATGAACTAGAGTTAGAAACACTGGTCTTCGCCTTGAAGATGTGGCGAAACTGTCTGATGGGTGAATGTTTTACTGTGTACTCTGATAACAAGTGTCTTAGGTATATCTTCTCTCATAAGGACCTAAACCTGAGACAATGGTGATGGATCGAGTTCCTCCATGACTATGAATTCGGGATAGTTTATACTCCTGGAAAGGGGAATGTTTTAGTAGATGATCTCAGTAAGAGATCTGGAATACAACTGCTAGGTCAGGGGACATAGTAGCTGGCTTCCTTACAGATATTGTTTGTGGATAGAGATGGAGCAGCTTTCCATCAGTCCCTTACAGTCACTCCCCCACTTCTTCAGCGAGTCAGGGAAGCACAACATGGGGACGCTGACTGTGAGACACGACGTGCTCAGATATCCACATGGCAGACACCTGATGGATTTTATGAAGGTGGGGAGCATGTCATCCTCTTCAGAGGACGTACTATGGTACCAGTGTCACTTCAGGAGGATGTGTTGAGGTATTTCCAGACATACTTTTTAGCGGTACATCCAGGAGTGGAAATGATGTACTGGGACCTTCAACGACAGCACTGGTGGCTAGGGATGAAGAAGGCAGTTGCAGAGTTTGTCTCTCGGTGCGTCACTTTTTAGCAAGTGAAGGCATAGCACTAGGTACAAGCAGGCTTGGTTCAAACTTTAGAGGTTCTAGAGTGGAAGTGGGATGGGATATCCATGGATTTCATGATGGGTCTTCCACGTACATCCAGGGGTCACGACTCGATTTGGGTGATCATTGATCGACTCACCAATTCGGCCCAATTCCTACCGATCAGAGAGTAGGGTTAAGTAGAGATCTTGGGATGCCTCTACATGCAGGATATTTTGTGGCTACATGGAGTACATTATTATATTGTCTCTGATCATGAAACATAGTTTACTTTCCAGCTATGGAAGGGGTTACAGGAGGCTTTCGGGATGCAGCTTCATCTGAGCACCGCCTTCGATCCCCCAAAGGATGGTCAGACTGAACGGACCATTCAGACTCTCTAGGACATGATCCATGCATGTGTCCTCGACTTTGGTCGAATATGGGAGGATCACTTACCATTGGTGGAGTTTTCATACAATAACAGATGTCACTCCACCATTGGGATGGAACCATTTGAGGCATTGTACGGGAGACCTTGCAGATCACCCTTGTGCTGGACTGACCTTGGGGAGTCAGTACTAGTGGGACCAGAGATGGTACGAGCTACCACGGAGAAGGTGAAGATCATCCAGGAGTGGATGAAGACTGCACAGAGTAGACAAAAGTCATATGTTGACAGGTGATGGAGACCACTAGAGTTTGAGGATGGCAACCACGTTTTTCTACGGGTCTCACCTCGACGCGGTTTACAGAGATTTGGATGTGGAGGAAATTTATCTCAGAGATTCATCGGACCTTTCCAGGTCCTCAGCAGAGGAGGTGAGGTGGATTACCACCTGGCTCTTCCACCTCAATTGCACCAGGTTCATGACATCTTCCACGTATCGCAGCCGAGGAGATAGGTGTATGACCCTTCCCACATCATCGACCATAGTGAGCTGGATGTCGATGATGGGGATTCTTTTATGGAGGTCCCAGTGGAGATTGAGTATCGACAGTTGCAAGTCCTACGTGGACAATCGATACCTCTGGTGCACATTCGCTGGCAGCATGAGAACCTCCAAGAGAGCACATGGGAGTGGGAGGCTCAGATGCGTTCTCAGTACCCCCACTTGTTTCCTTAGTTCAAGTTATAGATTATAGGGACGTAAAGCCCTAATTTGGGGTGAATGTGAAGACATATAAATTCCATTGAAATCTTTTTCTTAAATACATGGGAATTTTATGAGTCCTTGAAAACTGACGGTGCATGATTCTGAGGCCCAGTGTGCCCGAAATCAATTCTTGAAGTTTTGTTCGGGTATGTTCAGTAAACATATGAGAAGGTCTTTATAACTTTTTAACCGATGCACAAAATTTAAATCTGAGGGCACCGTTGATCTCACAACGCTGGTATTCTCTTAAGAAGACATTCACTTCGACGACAGTGGGTTGAGAATAGAAGTTAGTTTTTGGGTTTTATGTGGAATAATAAAATAAAATAAGTGCATGTCTTATTTTATTTTATTTTTTATAACCACCATGTGGATGTGGAGGTGTGGACCACCACACATTAACCTCCTATGATAGGTTATGGTGGTGGGGCCCGCCCGAACCTAACCTCCTCTTCATGTTTATTGTGGTGGGGACCACCTGAGATTTAAACCCCCTTGAAACTCCCCATTAATGGAGAAACCCTCAAACTTACATTAAGTGTTGGAGAGCCTCTTCAACTCCCCTAACACATAATGTACCTTATCCTCCTAGTTAATTAATTGAGCCAACACTTTCAATTTATTAATTAAACTATTTGAAAATTATGCCAACAATTTAATAGGATATCATAATCTCTTATTTTTGGCTTTCCATTTTTAACGTGGTGGAATTTTGGAGAGGGGAGTGCTTGGGGAGAAAAGATCTCACAAACGAATAATGAAGAACACATTATTCCAATGAAGAATTCCGGAGAGGATAATATTCTACTCCCTTTCTCGGAACCTCAATCAACATAGGAGGTGTTTGCCTACAACGAATCGACGTCCGCCTACCCCGCAAATTCATCGATGAAAAACGAAGAAGGTAGGGGTGTGTTTTGATTTGATAAATGTTGATTCTTACATCCATGATTGTTTCTCTTGAACTTCTTGCTACCAAACTAACGTGGAAGGACCGTTCCAAACAAACATGTCCTGATCCCTCTTCCGTTCTTGTGAATGTTTGGCGTATTCTTTGCGTTCTCTTCATGGGTGATGAACAACAGATCGTTGTGAGTTTGTTGTGTGACGCAACAATACCAAATCGAAGACCCAATGTCACGACCACCTAGAGGAGGTGTGACAAAAATAGAGGGAGACAGATCGGACCGGAATGTGAAGGACCATTCCTCAACCGTTCTTTGAGTGGGTGAATCAAATTATATTTTTGGAGAAGATCGGAGGCCCAAAAACACCAGAGACGGCTACAGGACATCAGGGTGACCTAGTATCTGATGTTTCTTGATGAATGGACCTTCATAACAAAGAATGGACTTCACAGGAGGCATGCTGGATAAAGGCGATGTTGTCTGGAAAATTCCAGAATACATGGCGTGTACTTCTGGAGAAGACACCGTGTAGTATGGGCATTCTACGACTTGAGTTTAGGACATTAGACTAGTAACACACAACGTGTGACCCCAGTCACACGATGTGTATTCACTGCGCAGAATGAAAGAAGTGGATTTCCAAGACATGGCGTGTATTCTGGGAAATACACGGACGTGGGAAGAATTACACTTCCAAGGGACACAACGTGTAATCTCTACGCAAAATGGCAGAAGCAGCTTCGAGAGACTCGGCGTGTATATCTGTGATACATAGACACAGGGTAGAGTACATGGGCATGTACTCTACCACACAGCCAGGCATGGCCAGTGGCACGGGCTACCCCGTGTACCAGTTACACGGGTTGGAGAACATGGGTTGAGGCTGTGTAGGGGCACTTGGACAGTGTACACAGAGTCGAACCTAGTTTCGTAGACACGGCGTGAAATTATACCACACGTCGTGTACTTACTTTTCTACACGACTATCCTTTTGACATGGGCCATTGTACATGGGCAGAACCCGATGTCTGAAGACACGATGTGTTCCTTATTCCAACACGATTTGTACCTTTTGGAAAATGGCTAGGTCATCTCGTCTCTGTGTCCTGGACAAGTATTGATTGGATTTTCCCCCTATGAATTGTAATACATTTGAGACACTTGGATTAAGAGGAAGACCCTCCTAGAATCTATCATGCTTCATGCGGAACCCTGTGGCTGGCTACTTTCTGACGACTGTTCCTCGATCCTGCATGGGTTCGACAGCTCTTACAGCTATTCCTAGATCCTGTATGTGTTCGACATTTCTGGCCACTATTCCTAGATCCTGTGTGGGTTCGACAGCTTTGACTACTATTCCTAGATCCTGTGTGGTTTTGACAGTTCTGGCCGCTGTTCTTGGATCCTGTGTGGGTTCGACATCACTGACGACTGTTCCTGGATCCAGTGTGGGTTCGATAGTTCTGATTTCTATTCCTAGATCCTATGTGGGTTTGAAAGAATAGATGTTTCAGTGGCTACATCTAATCATCTCTATCTCTCTACATAAGCTGTATACCTGTGTGAGTAGAGTCAGTAAATTTGTGTTTTCCTCATGATTGAGATGGATTACTTGATAACTTAGGTATATTTATGAGCATATACCTAACTGGGGTTATCTGTTGATCTCATACCATGTGGTTTATCCTTGTTGGATTTGGTGAGACCTTGAGGGTCTCGGGGTCCCTACTATGTATCGCTACACTCACCCCTATACGGGCTATGCCTGCACCTCGTTGTGTTGGATGTAGACGACGAAAAACGCTGACCGAGGTTGAGTGTACCAGGACTGGACGGTGCCCTAAGGTGGACCTCACGACGAGTCAGTACCCAGAGGAGACAGATCGACGTGGAGTTCTGAGGAGGCTATCTATACCTACCCTTTAAGTAAGATCCATGGTGGATGATCCATGATATACTTTTCATCCTTCAGCCATTTTGTCCCTTTCCAGTTATACTTGTACTTTACAGTTGAGCTTTTATTTCCATCCCCTTTACTTTTTAACACTCTCTTGTTATAAAATTTTGCTTAGTGTTTTGTATCCAGCTATGTGCTCTGTTGTGTGTGTTATAGTTATAAAGTCAATCATTTCCTAGATTTAGGGAATTACGCCTTTTGTGCTTGTCGCCAGCCACTGGCCTATGGATGGTGGGCTTGGGGTTGTCACGGCACGGGCCCCGGGGGACGGGTCTTGACATATTATGTTATGGTTTATGTTGTCAGATCTCTCTTATGATGAAATGTCCCCCGATTTAATCTTATTTATTCTATTATTCCATATGATTTTATATGATATTCTTATTTTATGATATCATTCCATGCCTATTGACTCAAATGTTATACCTCGTTATCAGGTTTAGTCCCTTTCTACGTTTTATAGCTCACCCCTTTCCATTATATATTTTTCTATGTAACCCTATATAGTAATATAAGTTCAATGGTATTTAGAATAATATTATGAAGACTTAAATAATTATTATGTTCTTTATTTTTAAGTTTTTGATTTATGTTTATAATCTCCTAATGAAACTAAAACTCTAGATTTATAGGTTGTGTTTTTTGGATTTTCATGTTAAAAATCCTGTAGTAATATTTTTACAAGGATAATTTTATTATAAAGAGGTTATGTAGAAGATATAATCTTAGATTAGATTTTCACATGAAGGAAATCTTTAGTATTCCTTAAGGTGAATTGTTAGGAGTAGAGGATATTAGTTTTCTAGTCAATCAAAGTTTCATATTGTAGGGAGTAAGCTTCATCTACCCTCATCCCATTTATTTAGAGATAATTGTTATTATTACCCAAATAGGAGATTAAAGTTTTTTAATTTCTCATTTTGAAGTCATGAACTTTTTAAAATTGAGTGTTTGAACTTCTACGATAGTCATTATAGAGAAGGGGAATCAATTCTGGTTTAGTTGTTTCCACTATTTCCGCCAAGGTAGCTACAGTCTTGGTGATCCACGATTTGGTCAAAAGAGAGGATATGGGAAGGGAAAATGAAAGCTCACTGATCACCATCAATATTAGGGACATATAGAATAGTGTGGCCAACAAGGGGGTCAAAATCAGTGTTAATGTGGTTGTGTGGTAGGATGCTATCAGATAAAAGCAACAAAGTTACCAAGACTAGGTGATCCATACATCATGTGAGGTACCATATTTATATTTTTTTACCTCGATATATTCCTTATTCAATTCAGGTTCTACAAACTACATCGTTACAACTTCCTTAGTCTAGGAAATAAGACCCGAGGTGTAGAGACTTCTTGTTCGATTCGTGTTAACTATGATAGTTCAATTTTAAATTATAAATAATGATGTATGTATAGATTTTGAGATATTATTAGGGAAATATTGACTTTGAAGAGATTTACTATGTTTGAGGGTAAAACTGTAAGATATCATACCGATAATGGAATAGTTGTATTCAATGTAGGATATCATTGATTATGTTTGGATTAGAGTTATATTCTTTTTTGTTGGTGGGGAGAATTCTACGTTCATTGGTGAGTTGGACTATCATTTGGTCTAGATACATGTTGAACTCGTATCTTTTTTGATAACTATGATAATGTGGATTTTTGAAATGGTTCATATGGTGGTGTTTCTAGTGGCTGTAGAACAATACCATGATGTTTTTCCGGAATAGATTATAATGATACCCCTTGACATGAAATCATTTTTTGGATAAAATTAATGTTGGAAGTCTCTTAGATTTTGATATCTCTATATAATATGGAGCCTTCTGAGTTGAAAGAGCTATAGATTTATATTAATGATATTTTATACAAGTATTTCATTTGATACAATGTATTAAATTGAGGTTCCCTTATCTTGTTTTTGAAGAAGGCATATGAAATTATTTGATAATTTATCGATTATC
Source organism: Viscum album (assembly GCA_963277665.1). Classification (NCBI taxonomy): domain Eukaryota; kingdom Viridiplantae; phylum Streptophyta; class Magnoliopsida; order Santalales; family Viscaceae; genus Viscum; species Viscum album. Next base: position 1,194,135,253 of record OY728152.1, on the reverse strand, counting down.
ATTAATTGAATTATTTGAAAATGAAGAGTCATTATACCATTACAAGGAATGATCTTTTATTTGATTAGTTGAAGTGAACTAGAAAATTATTATTGATTAATTTTCAATCAATGTGTACTCACATCTCGGTGAAAGGAAATGATTTTATAAGGACCACCTTTATGTGTTTTTGTAGCCACTACAAGGTCATGTTAGTGACTTTTGGTGTTAAGAACACACTAGTCATGTTTATGGTACAAAAAAACTCTATGTTTTAGGATTTCATAGAAATATTTTTGGTTATGTTCATTAAATATATCATCATATATTCTAATTATGATGAAGATTATGAAAAGTACCTTCGAGCCATGTTGTGGCTTATTCAGTGTCATTATCTATTTTGGAAGATTTATATATGTAATTTTTGGGACTATGATGTGAATTTATTTGGGAACTTTTTGTCTTATCATGGAGTTATCACGACCTATCCCCCAAGGCCCTTGTAGTGAGATACCCCAAGCCCGCCTCCCAAATGCCATGGGTTGGCGACTAGCACCGAAGGCATCAACCATTAAGTGGGATGAGTTCTCTTGAGTATCCGTACACACACACACACTCCCTGGCACATCCCACAAGCTGAAAGGGGACAAAAAGTATACTAAAACAAGTGGTGAGTACATGTACAACTAAAAACAAGTGGGCCAGAATACAAACCGAACAAAAATAATTGAAAAATGGAAAATAAAAAGGGACTCAGTTATCCATCCGCTGAAAACCCAACTGATGGTAATAGTAGTGTAGCTAATAAAAGCCAAAGTATCATGTCCTATCCGCCTGATCCTACTAGGCCTCGCCTGCTCCTAGTCCACCAAGTCATCCGTTGAAACATTCATCGTCTTCAAAAGACACAACACGTGCGGGTGAATCCCATGCATGGGTGAGTAACACAATACTCATTATGGGACCCTAGTCCACTAGGGAGAAATACCACAAAGCAACCACAATGAAAAGACACAAAGTAATGAAAAATCACACCAGGTACAATCTAAGGCATAAGAAGAATTTTCATCAGGTATAGTGATGAACATTTCGTACCGTTGGGAGACTCATCCCTGCTGAATTGCTACTCATCTTCCAAGTCACTAAGGATCCACACAGATGCTGCTCATCTGCTAGGACACTGAATATCCACATGACTACTCCTCTTCTGCCCAACCACTAAGGATCCACAAGGATAATGATCATCTTCTAGGCCACTAAGGATCCACACAGCTAATTCTCATCTACTGGGCCACTGAGGATCCATATGGTTATTGCTCATCTACTGACCCACTAAGGATCCACATGGCTAATGCTCATCTGTTGGGACACTAAGGATCCACAAGGATGATGGTCATTTTCCGAACCACTAAGGATACACAAGGCTGATGCTAGATCCATTGGTAGTACCTCAACCGCCAAAAAGTCCCACATAGAATCACCAAAAGGACCGTATCATTGTAAGGGTTCCATCAAAACATACGGCATGTCGAATGGATGCTCGGTCGGTAAGACATGGACATTTTAGTAATCAGGGCCTGGTTGTGTCTCGGCTCGGTCCGGCCCGGTCATATCAACCTGACCAACCCGTCCCAAGGGTCCCACATACCATAGTTTAATTATACTAGCTTGACCTGAACTAGTTTGGCTCAGGGTAGGTCCGGTCTGGGCTATCCAGTGGGCCGAGACACTGTCGGGCACCGTTGCCGGCACCGGCGTACCGACAGTTCCATCTACGGGCCACCATAGTCGCTTTATTGGTCTGTTTCTCAAACCACCTACACTTATGGGCCTTTAGGGTCACCTCCATCCCTGCCTTCACCCCAAATTGTTCTTGCGACTGATTTGAGGATACAACCACAAAGAATGAACTTGCGAAAGGACCTGGGCCTTGTTCGTGTCGGCCCGCGCCCCCACATTAGATGTTTAAAGTAGGGGAATGTATGGGGATAACCATTCTATAAATCAATAAATATTAACCCTAAATAGAAAACCCCTAGAATGGAATCCTCATGAAAGAATGAACATTCCATGGATTAACATGTTCATGGGTTAATCCACATTCATTATTTAGAATAAGTGTGGGGAAGAACATCAAAAAAAAAAACAAACCCCTACCTCATTGATGTTATTTGCTTTAGAACTTTGTCCTTGAGGGTCTAAGAGGTCGATGGTATTCATCGTTCTTCGAGATAATTCAAAGTCGATGACGTCCCATCGATGTTCATTATTGTTAACTGGGGAGGAAATTTCTTAGAGGTTCATCCAAGAATCATCATAGTTTAATCCTTGTTCCTGCAATGCGTCAAACTATTAAAAAGAAAACATGTTGAAATGTTTCTGTTATGTTTTGACGTTGAATAGTTACACTATTTCATTTATAAAATAGCTTCTCTCTTACACGTCATTAAATCATTATTACATTGCGTGTAAACAAGCCATTGATGAGCTCCATTAATGCATCTTGTCACTGCACCGTAGCATCTCCATGACGTCCCTAACTGGTGAGAAAAGAAATAAAATTACTTTTTAAGTTATTTTATTATTTTTCTCGAAAGGAACAAAAAATTAACATTTTTTTCAGCCCTTGCCGGATGATATTAATTCATTTCTAGAAGAATCCCAACATTCCGAGTTCAATAGTGCCCTAAGCTTTTTGATCTAAGCACCATTTCAAAAGTTAGAGAAACCCGCTCTCACATTTACTGAACGCACCTTAAGAAAATTTCAAAATTCCATGTCGGGCTCACCTGAACTTGGAATTAGGTGCAGTAAAAGCATGTGGTATCTAAATAGTTCCATATAATTAAAAAAAATTACATGAAAATTACGAGACATTAAATTATCTCCATATTAGGGATTTACATCTCCAAAATCCAAAACAAGGGATAATCAAACTAATGGGGGATACTAAGCATGAATTTGAGCCTCCCTCTCCTATGTAATCTCCTGGAGGTTCCTGTGGTGCCATCGAATGTGCACCAAAGGAATCGACCATCCATGAAGGACATGACCCAACTGATCCTCACTCTCTACTGAGAATTCTACAAAATTCTCCCCATCATCAATGTATAACTCACCCCTGTCGATGACATTCAATGGATCGTGCATGTATCTCCTCAGTTGTGACACATGGAAAACATCATGCACCCAGTGCATTTGTGAGGGAAGAGCTTGGAGGTTCACCGCCTCACCAACTCTTCTCATGATCTTGATTGGTTCGACTAACCTCAGAGATAACTTTCCACCCCTTCCAAATATCTAAAATCTCCATCGAGGAGAGACCCAAAGGAAAACATGGTCTCTATCCTCATACTTCAGGGGTCTCTATCACTTTTTTTCATAAGAATTATTTATGCTCTGTGCAGTCCTCATCCACTCCTTGATGACATACACCTTCTCAGTGGTAGCCCGTACCAATTCTGATTCAATGAGTGCCGACTCCCCTGGGTTTGTCCAGCATAAAGGTGATCTACAAGGATTCCCGTACAAGGCCTCGAATGGTGCCATGCCAATGGTGGAGTTATATCTATTGTTGAATGAAAACTACACTAGTGGAAGGTAGTCCTCCCAACTATGACCAAAATACCGTATGCAAGCACAAAGCATGTCCTACAAGGTCTGTATGGTCTGCTCTGTTTGACCATCCATCTAGAAATGAAAAACTATACTCAAGTACTGCTGATTCCCGAATGCATCCTATAATCCCTTCCACAAATAAGATGTAAATCATGAATTGAAATCTGAGATGATCATTGAAGGAACCCCATGAATCCGCACTATCTCCTGGATGAAGAGGCGTCCTAATCCCTTAACCGGTCCCTACTCCCGGATGGGTAGGAAGTGAGACAACTTTATGAGTCATTCAACGATCACCCAGATAGAATCATGGCCTCTAGTTGTACATGGTAACCCAAAATGAAGTCTATTAAGATACTACCCCATTTCCACTCTAATACCTCAAGTGGATAAGCCATGCCTGATGGAACCTAATGCTCATCCTTCACTTCCTAACAAGTGAGGCATCATAAAACAAACTCTTCCCCCGCTTTCTTCATCATTGGCCACCAGTACTGACATCGGAGGTCCTGGTACATCTTTTCCACACTAGGACGTACTACCAAAGTGGAAGTATGGAACTATCTCAACACATCCTCCCATAAAATCACTAGTAATATGGTGCGTACTCTTAAAAGGATGATGTGCTCCCCACGTATTGAAAATCCATTAGGAGCCTATTCTAAGGATATCTGAACACGTCAGGCCTTGCTGTCAACATGCACAAGCTATGCGTCCCTAACATGCTATTAGAGTTGGGAGTGACATTTACCAACTGAAGGTAAGATTCTTCATCATCATCCATAAAGGATATATGCAACGTGGCTAGATGCTCGGTCACCTCACTCAACAGTTGCAAACTGGTCTTTATGCTATGCGCGTCTACTACCACGTTCCCCTTCCCAAGATTATATACTATATCAAAGTGATATTCCTGGAGGAACTCTTTCCATCACCACTATCTCAATTTCATGTCCTTGTAAGAGAAGATATACCTGAGACTGTTTTGGTCAGAGTAAACTGTAAACCGTCCACCCATCAAGTAGTGCCTCCAAATATCCAAGGAAAAGAAAACTAATTCTAACACTAGGTCATGAGTTTCATAGTTATACTCATACTGCCTCAATTGCCATGAGTCGTAGGTGATCACCTCCAGCTCTTTCATCAAGACACAACCTAGACCGGTCCCTGATGCGTCACAGAAAACAATGTACTCTTCACCCTCCATAGGTAGTATCAAGATGGGGGCACTAGTCAGTATCCACCTCAGCTCATAGAAACTCTATTGGAATTTCTCCATCCACACAAAGGGTTGTCCCTTCAATGTCAAATATTATAAGGGTGATTCCACTATGGAAAAGTCATGCACGAACCTCTAATAGTAACCGACCAACCCTAGGAAGCTCCACACCTCAGTCGTGCTCCTGGGTGGCTCCCAAGAGAGAACTACCTCTATCTTCACTAGATCCACTACAACTATATCATTTGTGATTTTGTTTCCTTGATAGTGGACCTCTAGAATCTAGAACTAGCACTTCGAGAGATTACTATAAATCTTTTGCTCTCAGAATTTTTCTAGGACTATCCACAGGTGTGTAATATGCTCCTCCTCCAATGATGAGTACACCAAGATTTCATCAATGAATAATACCATGAAATGATCAAGGTAAGGCTGGAATATCCTATTCATGAGTCCCATGAACACTTTTAGGGCATTGGTCACACCGAAGGGCATCACCAAGAACTCGTAGTGGCCGTACCAGAATCTAAAATTTGTCTATGGTATATCTTCATCCCATTCCCGAAGACGATGATAGGCTGATCTGAGGTCAATCTTTGAGAACCACATTTCTACCTTTAGCTTCTCAAAGAGGCCATTAATCCTAGGCAGTGGATACTTGTTCTTCACATCACCTGGTTTAAGCACTGGAAGTCGACACACAACTTCAAACTCCTGTATGCCTTCTTGGAAAACAAAACTAGGGCTACCCATAGGGAAACATTGGGCCTTTCGAACCCCTTATCTTTCAAGGCCTCTAGCTGTACCCCCACTTCGCGAAGCTCTATGGGAGCCATCCTATATGCCGATGTGGATATCAATGCCGTACCAAGATATAGGTCAAGGAAAAAGTCTACCTCTCTGTGAGGAGGTAGTACTGAAACATCCTCAGGGAAAACATCCTCATACATGTCCACCACTATAGGAAATCTTGGACTCCTCTCATCCACTACACCGAGGGTGAGGCTAGATAACTGGTGAGTGAGGCTGCACCCTCCTCCAAGAATGTCCATCTTGTGCTGTAAGGCCTTCCTTCTCACCAGTGAAGGAAAACATGGTCCCATCCTCACGGACACACCACACTTTGTGCCTAAAATAGCCGATCTAAGCATGGACTATAGATAAGTAGTCCATAACCAAGACGACATTGTAAGGCCTTGACGCTGCTAATAGGATATCCCAACTAATGCTATCAACTCCTAGAGTAGTATCACGCAGTCGAAACCAGTGTGTAATTATCGAATCCACTCCTCTAGGTGTATCTAGCGGTAAGGATTGAGCCAATGGATCCACCAGAACCTCTGATCTCTGAAGGAGATCCATGGAAAGGAAAGAGTGACTGGAAGCTGTGTCTATAATTACTACAGTTAGGGTGGAAAGGACACATATGATACCTTGAATCAACTTTGGAGGGCCGTGGTTATAAGCATCCACTGCTTGAAGCAAAGCTCTCCCTTGTTTGCCTACTCCCTAAGGTCAGGGTGGACCACCTGGATGTGGTGGCAGTAGTACCTCAAACTGTCACTCACCACCTGCTGCTCAGCCTGCTCCCCTACCACATCTGCCACCCTGTGGCCCTCCTCACTCGAACCTCTTCCCCTGTCTTGGCGGTCCATTGACCTTCTATTAATCATTTTCACAGCGGGATTTTCCTTCACAAGCCATTTTTCCCTGAACATAGAACGAGTAGCACACCGTACCCATCTACTATCTCATTCTGTTCTGAGAGTCTCCCACCACTAATCCTAAGTCTGGGGGTTTTCCACTAGATTATATGGCCTGTTTGGACTACTGCGCCATATGTCAGCTGCCTTCCACGGATGGCTCGACTACCTGTCGCCCGGTGGTGGACACCACTATTGGTGCATACTATACGAGTAATATCTCTACTAGTAGAGCTTGATCAAGAACTCCAACCTATGTGGGGATACTGAATGGCACCATCAATGCCCTGATATGCCACCTGAGTCCCTTCTCAAAGGATCAAGACATGAAGAAAGGGTCTCTAACCATGTTTTTAGAGTAGCAAGAAAGATCAACGAACCTTGTTGAGTACTCAACTACTACCATTCTACCCCATGGAAGGTGAAGAAACTTCTGAATGTGTATCGAGCAAAAATTTGTGGGGAAGAACTCCTCCCAAAAAAGCTGCTGAAAGTCTGTCCCTATAAAGGTTGCCTCATCATGCATTTGGATCATCAGACACCACCATATCCCTTCCCAGCCCTGAAGAAGGATCAGAACTATGGTTTCCATCTAGTTAAATGGTGTTATCACTAAGAAGAATACCCATGTCACTACCTCCAGCCAATCCTCAGTGACCTGAGGATCTATCTCTCCCTTGATCCTGAGAGGTATTTGTCTCTAAAACACATGCAAGGAACTAAGTCTGAACATGTCCTCAGTTGGTACTGTCGGTAGTAGATGCTAACCAGTGAGTGGTGGTAGCATTGGTGTACCAATCAGAGGGGCCATCATGTGAACTGGTCCTTGAACGAATTCATCATCACTAGGTAGGCTGTCCTCCTTGCCATGTATTGGAATTCTGTCTGGTCGTCCTGGGGAGACATCCTGAAATAGATCAAGATGGGCCACGATCTATAGATTATACTTGGTTAGATGACTCTTATACAAAAGAACATAAAGAGACACATTTTAAATGAGTGTTTTTATGCATTGAGCCGAAAGGCATAATTTAAGGTCCTGGTGTGTAGATACATCGACCAGTGCACCAACACTAGACTCCCCGAATATAAAATTCATACTTGAAACATTTAACACTATTTAAAAAAAACAACATACTCTCAATCTATGAGGTAGAGACGACCACCTATGCTATGACTTTTTAACAACCCGTCCCCCGAGGCCCGTGCCATGACATACCCCAAGCCTGTCTCCCGAAGGCCAGAGGTTGGAAACTAGCGTCGAAGGAGTCAAACTGTAAGTGGGAGGAATTTTCCTAAGTAAATATACAAACAAACATTACCAACTATATCCCACACACTGAAATAGGAAATAAAGTATACCCAAACATGTTCTGAGTACAAGTAAAACTGAAAAAAAGTGGTCCATAATAAAAACCCAACAAAAACAACCAAATAAATCGAAACACAAAGGGACTTAGGTAGCCATCCGCAGAAAACCCCACTTGATGGTAAGAGTAGTGTAGCTACAAGACTCCTAAGTAGAACATCATGTCCACATGATCCTACTAGGCCTTGCCTGCTCCTAGGCCACCAAGACATCTGTCGAATTGTCCACCATCTGCACAATACACAATACGCATAGGCGAAGCCCATGTAGGGGTGAGTAACAGAATACTCAGTAGGGGACCTTGGTCCACTAAGGATAAATACAACAAAAAAACCACAAAGAAAATCCTCAAAGTAAGGATAACTCACACCAGGTACAATCTAAAGCATAGGAAGAAGCTTCATCGGCAATAGTGATGAATGTTTCATAATGTTGAGGGACTCATCCTTGATGAATCTTTTCTCATCTGCAGGGCCACTAAGGATACACAAAACTGTTTCTCATCTGTGGGGACACTAAGGATCCATAGGGATACTGCTCATCTACTGGGCTACTAAGAATCCACATGGCTCAAACTTGTCTGACGGGCCACTAAGGATCCACATGGCTAATGATCATCTGTCAAGACACTAAGGATCCACATGGCTGCTGCTCTTCTACTGAAACACTAAATATACACACAGATAATGCTCATCTATCGGGCCACTAAGGTCCACATGACTACTGCTCTTCTGTCAGGACACTAAGGATCCACCCAACTGCTGCTCGAGCCCTTGGTTGTACCTCAACTGCCAATAAGTTTTAAATAGAATAACCCAAAGGAACATCTCACTGTAAGGGTCCCAACGCAATAGATGATGCATTGAATGGATGCTTGATCTGTAATATTTGTTCATTTTAGTAATCATCAGCCAATTACATCTGGGTTCGGTCCAACCCGGTCTGATCATCCCGGCCAACCCGTCCCGGGGGTCCCACATTCCCTGGTTTAATTCGATTGGCTTGACCGAACCTAGTTAAGGTCATGGTACATCGGTCTGGCCTGACTAGTGGGCCAGGCGCAATGGGCCTCACTATGCCTGGCCCAGTTTGGCCGAGGGTCCGGCCTGCCACATTAAAGGTTTAAAATAGGGGAAGGTCTGGGGATTACCATTCTATCAGTCAATAAATTAACCCAAAATAGGAAACAAAAGAACAAAACCCTCCCAAAATAATGCACAATCCATGTATTAACCTATTAATGGGTTAATACACATTCATTATTTAGAATTAGAATGGGAAAGAACTTCAAAATAAAATAAACCCCTACCTCTTTGACGTTTGTTGTCGTAGCGCTTCGTCCACGAGTGTCTAAGAGGTCGATGAAATTCGTTGTTCTTTGAGGTACGTCGAAGTCGATGAATTACCATAGGAATTCGTCATTATTCATTGGGGAGGAAATACATCAAAATTTTTTCTGATAATCCTCATAGTTTAATCCTCATTCCACCAATGCGTCAAAATGTTTAAAAGAAAACACGTCACATTGTTTTTTATGCTACAACATTGCATTGTTATGTTACTTCATTTATAAAACAGTGTCACTGTTATGCATCATTAAAGGGTCATTACACTATGTGTTAACGATACATTAATGAGCTTCATTAGTGCATCTCTTCGTGGCCTCGTTGCTACACCACAACGTCACCGTGTCTTCGCTCATTGGTGAGAAAATAAATAAAATAACATTTTTATGATATTTTATTATTTTTCTCGAAAAGTATGAAAAAGTAACTTTTTTTTCGGCCCTTTCTAGCTAAAGTTAAGTATTTTCTATGAGAATATTGGTGTTCTCAGTTCAACAATGCCCTCATATTTTTGATCTGAGCACCTGTTTAAATGTTAGAAAAACCCACTCGCACATTTATTATATGTACCTTAAAAAAACTTCAAAACTCCGTCCCAGGATCAGCGGGCCTCAGAATCACGTGACTTCAGAGTGCGTGGTCTTAAAATAATTCCATATAATTTAAAATCAAATTACATAGAAATTCTGGGACATTACAGGAGTAGCCTTGGACCCTTCAAAGACCAGGAATATTGTTTATTGAGCAGCCTCCAATAATATATTAGAGGATCATAGTTTCTTTATTCTCATAGGATATTGTGGGAAGTTTGTACCAAATTTTTATTTTATTGAGGATAATATAATGAAATTGACCATAAAATAAAAGGCCTTTATGTGGATATATTTATGGTATGATTTTTTTGAGTATGTAAAGGAGAAGCTAGTTAGTGATCTATTATTTTTTTCCAGAGGAGGCAGGTATGCATTTGGTTTTATATGATTCTACATTACTTATCTTGGTTTGTATTCTAATGTGTTAGAGATAAAACATATTCTATAGGTCATGAAATTTTTGACCCGTGAATGTGGCGATGCTACCCATGATCTTGATCATGAACCAATTGTGTTTTCCATGATGTTCCCTTGATTTGATCCCTATCCAAGAATGCTTTTTGGTTCTCAAGAATCATAAGAGTTTGAGATATAAATTATCTTAGCATGATTTTATTTGTTGATAGTGAAAATGAATATAATTACTATAGGATTATTAATTCAAGGTTTTTTTTATACATAATGGAATATGAATGTTTTTTTCCAATGTGCTAAATTGGAATTTTCTCAAAGATACTGTTCATGAGTTTGGGGATATATTTTATCACCCTGAGTTTTTATGGACCTTTTTTTCTAGAAAAAATTAAATATTAATTGACATATTTCATTCCACTAAGTCAAATATTCCTTCAAAATAGAATTGACTCAGTGTACATTAAATGAAACACCGACTCGGTGTACATTACACACAACATCGACTTGGAGTTTGTTACATGTAACACTGAGTTTCTAAAAAATGTATTTTTTTTGTTATTATTATTTATATAAGATAATTATAACCTAGCCATTAAACATAGTAATATGAATATTAGTTACTGATTTTGAAATATTTTTTATAATGTTTTTATATAAATAAAACATATTTATTAAAAAAGATTTAATTTTTGGAAAAGTCATTATATGTTTAAAAATACTATTTTATCAAATGAACTGCTTTTCATGTCCCTATGTGAAAAATAAAAAAAAATAAATTTAAACACATTTAGAAATTTAATTCAATAAAAGAAACTTCATTTTTAAAATTATAATGTATAATTTATCTTCGTGTGAATTTTTAGGATTTTTATGAAAAACTTCATTTTTGGACGAATAATGAAAAATATTTAATTTTAATTCAAAATAAATTTTAATATAATTTATTTATAAGGTTTAATAATAATTTAAATTTTTTTTGAAAGTTTAATTTGATTATTTTTATCAATTAATCCAATATAGTTTTTTGGAAAAAAATTCACTTTGAATTTGGTTATAAAAAGTTAGCAAACTTTTGATCATTTTTACTTTAAAAACCTGTAGTGTTGTCCTGTCATTGAGATTAATTTTTAATTAATTTCTTCCAATTATGAGATTATAATTTAGAAAAATTGATTAAATACTTGGAATCATCAAAATTTATAATTTCTAATATGTAAAACTTAATTTTTTACCAAAAATATTTGTGAAAGTAATTAAAATTAATTACAATGATTAAGGTAAAATTAAGCTTAACAAGGGAATAAACCTTAAATTTAAGGGTTCAAATAACCTAGAAACTTGCACAAAACCCATTTTATGGAAATTATTTGGCCATTAAACTTATATTTTTTAGATTTTAGTGTTTGGTATGACTTTTTTTTAGGTAAATACGTGGGTACAACCTAAATTGTCTTCAATAATTCCAAGTATGTCCCCTCCCATTCCTTTAAAAGGCCACCACCTATACCCATTGTTCACACCTCTAAAATATATTTGGTTCGACCAATATCTAAAAAATACACTTCTTAACATCCCTCCCTTTCTATGTGAATCATATATTTGGGAAATAAACCTTCAAAAGAACCCCTTTAGTGTAAACCAAAAGAAGTTTCTCGATTAAGAGGTAACACCCTCCCTTAAGATCCTTTCTTTTATTTTCTTTATCCAATATTTCAATTATCATTTTTATAGGATTATTTAACAAAAACATTATACTCAATATAATCATATGTTGTTATAATGTTTATTCAACCTACACTTACACACACTTCCATATAATTGGTAACAGACATACTGTTTATGTGTACAGTAAACTACTGCCTCACGAAATGATGATTATTGATTTTCCTTTACCAATTATCTTCTGTTGGTATTCTTCTTCATGAGGATGCTATTTTGGATCAGGGTGATAGGGTAGGGATAGTGGGAAGTGAATGCTCTATAAGGGCTGATCAGAATACTGGGGAGGAAAAAAACCTAATTATTCTATTGGTATAGGCAATGCAGATTCCCTTGGTAAAAAATATCACAATCATTTTGCAGTGTTTGGAGAAGGTGATTGACATACTTCCATAAAAGGGTCTGAATCAGAATTTTATCATGGAGATGACCACTATTTGAGTCCAGATAAAAATGGAGTGGAATATGATTCTGATTTAGAATTTTTTTCAGTTGAGCCCAAGGAAGTGAAACACACAGATGATTATCCAAGATCTTCCCCCAAAGAAAGGGAAGAACACTCTCATATAATCAGATGGTTTTATTTTTCATTCACAGAGACCACGAAGATGAAAGGACTATTCAAATATACATATCCCTCCTATTACCAGATCTTCTAGCAAAGGTAAACTCCCCCAAAAATGTTTGACTGATGTCTATGATCACTCAATTACTAATTGCAAAAGATACTCAAAGCATGTGGAGTCAGAAGCTAATGAGGTGCTTGAATCACAAGTAAGGGATCCAAATGGCCCTGTGATAGTGAATGAAAACAATGAGGCTGAGGGATCAGACATCTTCTCAAGAGATCCACATGCACTATAACGATGAAATGTTTGAAGAGTCCTTTTTGATCAAGATTTCAGAGAATGATGCTCGCTGTATAATTGAAAGACTTCTGCATGTTGATTTGAATGACCAAAAATCTTAATGGATTGATAAAAAAAATATAATTCTGATATGGGGCTTCAATGAGGGGAAAAAATCTTGGATGAGCATGTGTACGCTTGGGACAAGATGACTCTCTCCTTCAAGGATCTCATAAAGGATAATCCGAAAATTTAGGTTACCTCCATTGAATGGTTTCTATTTAAGGTAAAAGAGTCTAACTACATTATACTTTTATGTAATGTCTCATCCTTTTCATATGAGGTTTATTTTTTTTGTATTCTGAATATTGGTGGTTTCCCACTTTTTCCCTTAAAAGTGCTTCTCAAAATAAAAAAATATTACTCATCTTTAACACTTCTCATGGTTGTAATTATGATGGAAACTATTTTTATATATGATATATATGATATAGATTATCTATTTAATATTATTTAATTCTTTTAAAACCCTTATCTTTATACTTTCCACTTTTTTGCGTATATGATAATTTCGTTTGAGGAAGTGTGGACTACCGCCTCTCAAAGCGATGAGATTAATTCACACACTTCAAGGAATGTATTAAGGATGAGTTTAGAGAACTTATATGATATATATTATATAATATTGCAACTGTAATAATGATATATATACAAGTATATACATATATGTCATTTAATTTCTTCCTTTCAATACGATAATAAAATGGAAGCAATGTTCTTGCATACATAAGACTTACCATCTCCAAGAATTGGGTATTTAATTTCATTATTCTATATTATATATATTATTTTAATACACATATAATTAATATAAATTATATATATATATATCTTCATTATAATTCTTAAAATCATTATATTAGTATAAGGACTAAAATACAACAAATTAAGACACATGCGAAGAACGAAGCAGATATTATCAAAAGTGAAACCTTAATATAGAATCATTATCAAGCGGGTAATATAAAGTCATAATAAAACCATATATGGTATTATATATTATAATATATTAATTTATAATAAACTTATAATTATTATAAAGGTGGATTGAACGAGTGTGACAAGAGTCAAGACACATTTTAAGGGGATTTCTAGTCTGACTTTTATTTCTATGAGATTTAAATCTTATTCAACACTCGTATCTTTTGTGTGGTGATTATACAGCCCATGAATATGTTATATTATTTTTATTATATATTTTATTCTTATTTACATATCCATTTTATGATCTCTCTTTCACGTGGTTTAGGTTTTAATAGTTACCAAATCAGAAAATTAATTTTGTCTAAATTTTCCTTTTTCGAGACAAATTCCATGAATTTCAAGAACCATTCCTTGAAAAATGTTTTCAAATATGACATTTTAAGATCCTTTTCAAGGAAAAAACAATTTTTTTATGGTTTTCAATATTTTCTTAAAAATTTTCATATTATTTTTAAAGATATGGGTTTCAAAACGTTTTCAAAATTCTTTTATAAGTTTTATAGGAAAGTGGTATTCAAAACGTTTTCAATCAATCTTTATATGTTTTCAAATAAAAATGTTTCCAAATGGGCTTGAAAGAATTATTTATAGGTTTTAAATTTTATTTTGAATAAAATATATTTAAATGATTTTATGTTTTAAATATCCTTTTTAAAGAAGAAAAAATATTTTCCTCAATAATTGTTTTAAAAATATATTTCCAAGTTATTTTACATCTCAGATGACATAGGATGATGTTAATAATTACCTTAAAAGAAATTATGTAAAGTATCCATTCATATTATTTCTTTAATGGTTTACGTTTTTATGGAATACACCAGTTTCTCTTCCATGGGTTATATGCTTTGGAAACCCTCTTCTTTTCACAGGTTATGATTTGAAGAAATGATTATGAAACCTATATATTTTACTTAGGTTTTGATGTGATGAAAAGTTATTATTACCCATTTCATTTCATGTTATTATGATAGGATGTCTATAAAACCAATCTCTTTTTATGGGTCACGATATGATGAGACTTTTATTATCTCGTGAAACAAGTTTTAATGATTTTATTACGAGATGGGTGGGACCTATATCTCCCTCTAATTAATTTGGTAAGGATTTATATATAATGATATAATGATGTATATAAAGTCTATGGGCTTGAAATACTATAGGAATAGTGGGAAACCCAATCCCATACAAGGAAAGAAGTGTGACTGGGGACGGTGGTGTGTCCCACCAAGAAGGTGTAGTCACCATGAAGTTGAAAGATGGGGAAACCCGATACAATATGGGAATGTGGGGAAACATTCTCCCTCACATGGAAAGGAATAGAACTAAAGATGGTGGGTTGTCCCTACTAGTAGGGGAAGTTCCCATAAATTTCCTTGATATGTTCTAGAAATGCTTCTAGACTTATAGGGAATGATATCACATTTTTATGTATGCCATAATTACATGTCTTAGTTTTATGATATGATTTCATAGATTATGTTCTTTATTTCCTTATGATTCATGTATTATGAAATTAAAATATTTATTCTATGATTCATGTTTGTGATATTATGATATCCAAGGTAAGATCTTCTAATATTATGATCACGTTCACATACCCCTATAATAATGTTTATCCTTACATGTATCCCTTGTTTACCCTTACTGAGCATATGAGATTACCCATTTTTATATTTCCTTCTGTAGGTTATAAAGACGTGTATTATGTTTTAGGTGTCTAATAAGGGTTATTTTCATGAATAACCTAGTGGGATATAATGTAGCTCACTTATCTACTAACATTTATGTTTCCATGTTTCCAGAGGCACTAAACTAGTACGGTCTTTGGACATCTGTTTGTATAATTTTTTAAGTATTCCAAAAAAGTTATGTAATGTTAATTTATGAAAAGTATGGGACACTATATTTTGTATTAGTGTAATATTTTAATTAACCTTTGGAAGGTAAGAAGAGAAAAACATAGTGAGAAACCTAAGGACATGTTTAATGATAAGGCTATGGATAAGGAAAAGTATAGGAAAATGTGCTGGAATTTTGGTAAAGGATAGAGTAACTGGTTTCCTAGAAATACATCCATATCTGGATACTATAACTAGATGTGGCTCTAGAACATATTTACCTAGGAGTAACAACTCCGATAAGGTTTTTCGGGCCTGGGTTTCCCTAACATGGTACAAAAAAATGCACCTTACTGCAAACCTGGTTTGACACTCCCAGGGGATATTCTTTGGAAACTAATGAACTCTTTATGAACCATCATGATGTATTTAAATAGAAGTTGGATATGAATAAACTAGGATAAATATAAGGTGTCTTAGATTAAGGAAGGTGTCACAATTTAGACATCCTATATGTGACTTTTCATGATAATGTGGTTCCTCATTATGATAATTGTTTCTTACTCTATGCTTTTGGTTTTAGTCAATGACCTGAACTCGAAGGAACCACATTAATGGTGATTAAAATGGACAATGAAATGATTTTATTTCTATGAAACCAAATTATATTAGATAAAGAATGAAAAATCTCATTACTATTCTCACCTGAATCACTTAAGCTATGAATTATGGTGGACTTCCAAATGAGAAATGGAGGGAACACCATTTTATTGAGTACCTAATGAGGAAACATCGATCTTATTTCAGCGGATCTTCTAATCCAATCGTAGCTGAAAACTAGATTAGTACCGCTATAAATATATTTTCTGTTATACATTTTTAGGATTCTAAGAAAGTCATTATAACTATTTATCACTTAGAAGGTGAAGCAAACTAGTGGTGGAATCTAATAAATAATATAAGGAATTAAGATGAAATTGATTCCATGGATTGGGATTAGTTTAAGAACATATTATTTAATAATAACTTTGCTCATGTTATTTATATAAATATTGAAAATGAGTTCTTTGAGTTGAATAAAAAGGTTGATGAATCCATAGGTACCTACGAGGCTAATTTCAAAATAATTATGTGGTACAGTAATAGAAATATCATCTAACACAAAAGAAAACTCGATAGTTTCTTTAGTGGATTAAATCCAAGCCTCAGAAGAGAATTTTCCATAACATACTATAGTATCTAAGAATATGTTGTGTGCCATGAAATAAAATTTGAAATGAAGGTTGGAGTGACATATCAATCTCGTGGTTTTAACATGAAAAGTAAGATGGAGTTCAAATGAAAATCTAATAACAATGAAGAGAATAATATGAGACTTCCTTTATGATCTAAGTGTGGAAATAATGGTGGAGGGAATTTTAATAAGGGTTATAAAAAGTGTTTTAAGTGCATAAGGTATTGACATCAATCAATTAATTGATACAATGATGAGAAGAAGTTGTAAAATGATGAAAATAGAGGTAAATCAATATATAATGGGCCTCCCACACTACATTGCATCAAGTGTAAGGAGAATAGGAATTATGCTGACTAGTTTCAAAACCCAAAGGCTAATGATGATAATCGATGTTAGTAACCTCTTCAATAAAGAGAAAAAGGGAAATCTTATATGATACCTATTTTTGATTAGGGGTGCGATAATGATGTGGCCAAATGTATACTTACCATCGAATCTAAAACTACCAATGTCTTATTTGATTCAAGATATACCCACTCTTTCATATATAAAATCTATTATAAGGGTATTAAGATTCCACCAAAATGATTAGATATGAGATTAGTAGTGAAAAACCCAAATGATATGATGATTTCACCTCAATTTTATGATTCATCTTTGGTTTATGTTTATGGGAATGTGCTTCCAAAAAATCTTGTCATTCTTTCTTTTGTTGAATTTGATGTCATCTTAGCCATTGATTGAATTTCCCTTTATAAATCCCACATCATTTTCAAGGAAGGAATGTTATGTTTTAAATTTAAAACCCTCATATGACCATCTATCAATGGGATGATAACTATGAACTCCATATGGAGATTACATCTAGTGTATGGGTATAAATTCCCTTTCGGAAGGGATTTTTATCTGAAATAGTTGGGGAGAAAATTAACATCGATGGTATTCCTGTTTTTCGGGAATTTGTGGATATTTTTCCTAAGGAGTTTCCTATCCTTCCAAAAAAAAAATAAGTTTACTTCTCAATATAAATCATACATGTTTACACACCAATTTCTAAGACTCCATTAAGAATAGACCGCATTGAATTGTGGGAATTTAAGAAGTAACTCAAGAAAACACCTGATAAGGGATTCCTTCGACCAGGTGTGTTACCTTGGTGTGCACCTATTTTTTTTGAAAAATATATATGTACCAATGATAATCTACATTGATTATTGGGATTTGAACATGATCAAAATAAAATAACGTATCTACTTTCTCGTATTGATGACTTGTTTGAACCACTGTGTGGAGCTTAATAGTTTTCCATGATTGATATTCATTCTGGATATCATCAATTAAGGGTCACTAACGGTGATATATAAAATATGAAATTACATAAAAGGTATGGACACTATAAAGATTTAATAATTCATATTTCTCTTACTAATTCCCATATTATGTTCATAGATTTAATGAATAGTGTCTTTAGGGATTACCTTGATCAGTTTGTGATTTTATCTATAGATGGTATTCTTATCTATTCAAATATTAATTAAGAGAATGAATATTACTTGAGAATTATACTAAAGATCCTAAGGAAAAATGAAATACACAAAAAATTTTCAATGTGAGAATTTTAGATGCAAAGGTTTAATTTTTGTGTCACATAATCTCAAGATATGGTATAATGGTAGATCCATCAAAGACAGAGTCTACAAAATTCTATCATAGACCAACCATGGTGATTATGATCCATATATTTCTAGGTTTAGCGGGATATTATCGATGGTTTTTAGAGAATATTTCATGAATATATAATTATTTTACCAAGTTAACTTAGAAGGGTGTGAAGTTCTTCTAGATAGACAAATGTGAGGAAAATTTTAGGGAAAAAAAGAGAATTTTGGTCAACCCACCTATTCTTACATTACCCTATAGTGGAGAAGGGTTTGTAATCTTTGGTGATGGATCAAATAGGGTATTGTAAGGTGTTCTTATATATAATAGCATGGTTATCACTTATGCCTCACGAAAATTAAAGATTCCTGATCAAAATTTTCCAACTTAAGACTTGGGGTTAGAATTGGTATTTTTTTCATTTAATATATGGAGGCGCTATCTTTATAGAGAAAATTTTGATATATATACTAGTCATAAATGTATAAAATATATATTCACATAGAAGGAGTTGAAAATGCACTAGACAAGATGGTTATAGTTAATAGAGTATTATGACTGCTCAATACATACCTACATTATGAAAGAATGTAAGTTGGTTGATGCATTGAGTTCAAAGGATCATTCTAGGATATCCATGATGAGGATAAAAAATGATCAAATTTTTCTGGATTTACAAAGGATGGATTTGGAAATCCTGAAGGACGGGGAAAAATCTCAACTTTCACAAATTAATGTTCAACCCTTTATCCAAGGGAAAATTATGGATACTTAGAAGGAAGATGTAGAGCTACAAAATAAATCTAAAAAATTTCCCAAGTTTAACCTTGATTAGAATGGAATGAAAAGGTTCGTAAACCATGTACGTGTTATTTCCATACCAAATTTCAAGGTGTTATGAGAGGAATCTAATAGTTCTAAATTATATATTCATACTAGATGTTTGAATACGTATAGGTACATGAATTAGTACTTTTGGTGGGATGTAATGAAGACAAATATCACAAAGACTGTATCTCAGTGCTTGGTATTCCAACAAATTAAGGCAGAATGAAAAAAGTCAGTGGGGATGTTGCATCCATTACCCATACCATAATGTAAATGGGTGAAAATTACTATAGATTTTTTCATTGGACTACAAAAAAACTCTAAGGGGTTTAATTCTATATGGGTGGTAGTCGACTTCCTTGCAAATTCATGACACTTTATCGTTATTATAGAAGAATTATCTCTGGGTTAGAATTCTAGGATATACATTAAGGAAGTGTTTAGGTTGCACGAATTACTCCATTCTATTGTATCAGATTGGGATCCAAGGTTTGCCTATAAGTTCTGAAAAATTCATCAACAAGCACTTGATATTGAATAAAGTTTCATCACTTATTATTATCCCCATATAGATGGCCAGTATGAATGAAAAACTAAAACCTTAAAGAATATGTTGATATCTTTTTATTTGAATTTAAAAGGTGGTTGGGATCAATAACTTCCTCTCATTGAACTTTTTACAGTAATATATTTCACTCAAGCATTCAGATTTCACATTATGATGCCCTATATGGGAAGAAATATAGAGAAATAATGTTTCGGGATGAGGTTGGAGAAAGAATGCTATTGGGACATGATAACCCTAAAGAAATGATAGAGGAGGTTAGATCTATTCAGTAGCATATCAAGGAATCTCATAGTAGGAAGAAAATTTATACTGATAAGTGATGGTGTGATGTTGAATTTGAAGTTGGTGAGATGGTGTTTCTATGAATCCCTCACTGGAATAAATTTATGATATTCTTAAATAAAGGGAAACTATGCCCGAGGTATATCGGTCGCTTTGAGAATCTTGATCGTATTGGGAAGATAACCTATCACTTGGAACTTCATCCAAATATCTCTCAATTCTGTGATGTGTTATATGTATCTTTCTTGAGGAAGTACATACCTAATCCTTCATATGTACTAAACTCATAGGCCATACCATCAGAGCATAATCGTTCTTACGAGGAATAACCAGTTAAAATTTTGGATCATACAAATAAAGGTCTACGAAACAAAAGCACTCACCAAGTCAAAGTTTTTTTTGGAGAAATAACTAGTTATAGGAAGAAATTTTGGAACTTGAGGATATTAATAAATAGAAATAAAACCATTTTTTTTGTACCAGAATGATGAATTTTGAAAGAGAAATTTCTTTTTAAGGGGGGTAGAATTTAACACCTTGAGTTTTGGTGGACCTTTTTTACAATAAATTAAAACTTCATTAATATATTTCATTGAACTAAGTAAAATATTCATTTCAGATGACATATAATCATCATAAATTACACACAACACTAACATGGTGTACCTTATACATAACACTGACTTGATGTATGTTACACACAACAATAGGTTTCTACGAAACATTTTTTTATTATAATTATTTAAATGAGATAATTATAACCTATATTTTGAACATAGTAATATTAATATTAATAACTAATTTTAATTTTTTAAAAAACATTTTATATAAATAAAAAATATTGATAACAAAATATATAATTTTTGGAAAATTCATTGTATGTGTTATAAGGACATTTTTTAAAATGAATTTCTTTTCATGTCTTTCTTTTAAAAAAACAATAGAATTAATTTTAGACACATTTAAAAATTTATTTTAGTAAAATAAAAAATTATTTTTGAATTTAAAATTTTAAAACTATCATAGGGTGATTTTTTTGGATTTTTCTAAGAAGCTTCATTTTTTGGATGAATAGAGAAAAGTTCTGAACTTTAATTCAAAAATTGCTCTTTCATATAAATTATTTATAAGTTAAAACTATATTTTTAATTTTTTTAAAGTTTAATTAGATTAAAATTTTGTCAATTAATATAATATAGGTCATTGGAACTAATATCAATATGAAATTTGATACAAAATCTTCACATACTTTTAATCATTTTTACTTTACAAACCTACTGTGTTGTCCCATCAGTGGGATTAAATTTGGATTAATTTCTAAATATTTTTTTAATATAATTTGAAAAAATGGATTCCATATTTTTAATCATTATAATTTATATTTTCTAATAAGGTAAAATTATTTTTTACCCAAACTATTAGTGAATATAATTAAAATTAATTATAACGATTAAGGTAAAATTAAGCTTAACAAGGGAATAAACCTTAAACATAAGGATCCATATGACCTATAAAATTGTCCAAAACCCATTGGATGGAAAATATTCGACCATTAACCTTACATTATTGAGTTTTTTTTGGTTTGTTATGAATTGTTTCAGGTAAAAACAATGGTTCACCTATCTTGTTTTCAAATATTCCAAGCATGTCCAATCCCTTCCCAAAAAAAGGACACCACCTTTACCCATTCTTAATACCTATAAAACCTATTAAGATTATCCCATATATGACCAACACATTTCCCAAAAATACATTCTGTACTCCTTGAAGCCTCTGTTTTGGAAGAAAACATTCCCTGGAAGCCCTTTGGTGAAAACCAAAAGGAGTTACTCGATTAAGAGGTAACACCCTCCCACAAGATGATTTCTTTTATTTTATTTCCCCAATATTTAAATTATAATTATTACATTATTATTTAACAAAAAATTATCATAAATATACTGAGATTATTTTAAATTTATTTTTTTATCTTCACTTACACACACTTCCATCTAATGGGTAGCGTACATACTGTTTTTGTGTATGAAAAACTACCGCCTCACGAAACGATTATTGCATGTTTTCGTTTACCAACCATTACGATGGGATTTATGATGGAAAATATTTTCATATATGATATATATGATATATATTCTTTATTTAGGATTATTTAATTATTTTACACTACACATCTTTATACTTTTCATTTTTTTTAATACGATAATTTTTTTTGAGGAGGTGTGGACTACTACCCCCTCAAAGCGATGTGATTACTCCACAAAGTACATGTAATATATTAAGGATGAATTTTTTGAACTTATATTATATATATTATATAATAATTATACTGTAATAATGTTATATATATATGTATATATATATAACTTTTCCTTTTTTCTTTTAAATATGACAATTAAACTAAAACAATGTTCATGCATACGTACGACCTACCGTCACCATCAATGGTGTATTCCATTTCATAATTATATATTATATGGATTATTATAATAAAAATATACTGAATAAATATGATATTTATATCTTGGTTTAAATTATGTAAATCTGGATATAAGTTTAAGGACCAAAGATATAACAAATTAAGACACATGAGAGGAATAAAGTGGATATTACCTGAAGTGAAATATTAACATAGAATTTTTAACTATAAGGTAATATAAAGTCCAAATAAAACTATATATGGTATTATATATAAGAATATGTTTCTTTATAATAAAATATATTTATTATATAGGAGGTTTTAATGAGTATGATGCGAAGGGGATTTGTAGTCGCACTTTTGTTGTGAGATTTATGCCTTATTCACAACTCATATATTTTTATGTGGTGATTATAATTCCCATGAATATATTATATGATTATTATCCTTAATTTTATAGGTTTTGAAATACCCATATTATGATCTCTCTTTCATGTGGTTTATGTTTCAGGAGTTACCAAATCAGAAAAGTAGTTTTGTCTCAATTTTCCTTCTTTGAGACATGCTGTGAAAATCAAGTACCATCCGTTCAAAAATGTTTTCAAATATAAACTTTTAATAAAATTTTCAAAGACACAGGATTTTAAAAATGTTTTATGATTTTTAATATTCCTTTAAATCTTTTTAAATTATTTTTATAGAAATATTTTTCAAAATTGTTTCAATATTCTTATATATTTTTTCAAGGAAAATGGATTTCTAAATGTTTTCAATCTCTCATTATATGTTTTAAAAGAAAAAGGTTTCAAAATTTATTTCAAATAATTATTAATATTTTTTTTCAATTTTAATTTAAATAAAATGGTTTAAAATGGTTTTATGTTTTAAAGAGCTATTTTTGAAACAAGAAAGGATATTTTCCTCAGAAAATGTTTTCAAAATATTTTTGTTAGGTATTTTTCATTTAAGATAACATCCTTTAATTTTACTCATGCCCTTATAGGAAATAATCCAATATCTCCATTAATATTATTTGTTGATTATTTTATGTTTTGATGAAATTATTCTTATGACACCCATTTCTCTTCCATGGGTTATATGCTTTCGGAACCCACTTCTTTTCATGGGTTATGATTTGATGAAATGATTATGGAACCAATCCATTTTCCATAGGTTATGTTTTTATGAAAAGTTATTGTCACCCATTTCATTTCATGTGATTATTATAGGAGGCTTATAAAACCCATATATTTATATGTGTCATAATATGATGAATGTTTTATTATCTTGGTGAATATGTATGAATTATTTTATTATGAGATGGGTGGGACATATATCTCCCTTTAATGCATTGGGTAAAAATTTACCTCATGAGATAATTAAGTGAATCAATTTGATGGGATTGATCCACTATGAGATGACGGGGAGACCCAATCCCTTACAAGGAAAGGACTACGACTGAGGATGGTGGTGTGTCCCACCCAGTAGGTGTAGTCACCATTAAGTTAGAAGATGGGGACACCCGACCCACTATTGGAAGATAGGGAAAACAAATCCCTTACATGGAGGGGGAAAAGAAATGGGATGGTGGTGTGGCCTTACTAATAGGTTCGGTTCCCAAGAATTTCCATGATAGGTTCTACCAATGAATCTTAAATTATTGGGAATGATATCACATTTTTATGTGTTCCATAATTCCTTGCCTTATTCCTTTGATATGCTTTCATGGATTACGTTCTTTATTTCCTTTTGATTCATGTCTTATGAACTGCCAAGCGTTATGCAGTGATTCATGTTTCTAATCTTATGATATGTAGATTATGAATTTATAATGCTATGATCACCTTGATATACCTCTATTATCATGTTTAAATTTACATTTATCACTTATTTACCTGTACTGAGCATCTCATCTAACCACTTTTGATGTTTCATTCCCCTATTTATGAATATATATATTATGGTTTATGTTCCTAAGAATGGTACTAGTAATGAAGAACCTAGTGGGATGTAATGTGGATCTCTCTTGTACCTGGGTTTATGTTTCCATGTTTCCAAATGCAATAAACTAGTGCGATCTTTAGGTATCTATTTTTATAATATTTTATGTACTCTGTAAAAGTTATGTAATGTTAATTTATGAAAACAGAGGGTTGATATATATATATATACATACATATATAGGGTCATGGAGTACATTAAAAAATTACATATTGAAAAATAATAATTCTATGATAGAGGGATTATTTATTGAATGACAATTTTTTCATATTCAATGTGCAGGAAGAAGAATACTTATTGGAGGATTATGAGGTAGAATTTTGAGGGGATCCAATATTTTATGGGGATTCCCATAACGGATAATCTATGGATGATCATTTTCGGGTATTTCACTTTGGGGGGGGGGTCTTTATTTACCATAGTAGTGAAAGATATGGTTCTCTATGAGGTTCACAACTGTCTTTATGAATTTCATCCTAGTGCAAAAAAGATGTATCGAGCCTTAAGGAGTCATTTTTGGTGTCCAAGGATAAGGGGTTATTTGTGATTCCTCAAATAGAGAGCACTCATCAGTGTATTGATTGGAGATTTTGGATGACCTCAAGCATCCCTCCTTTTATTCTAGAGGTCGAATACTAGTGTTAAGGGACTAAATAATACATTGGGGAGACTATGTACTCTATATCACAAGCATAAATAACAATTAAATAACCAAATGACATCCACAACAATAATCCATGTTTTTAGAAGTAAGAAAAACATACAATATAATAAAATGAACATAAAATTATTATATTTATACAAAATTGATCACCTATTAGTCTGATAAAATATATAAAACATAAAAAGTGCATAAAACATATAAGTGACTCTACTAACATCTCCAAGACTCACCCATATCCTAGAATGAAATTACCTATCAAGAATCCCCTCCCTGACCTACTAAATGTACTATTCTCTAATATATAATGAAAACATAAGGTTTTCAAATATACCAGGGTTCTTTTGAAAGATAAGATAAATACTTCTCAATAGGCTCTCACGAAGTTCCTATATTATATAATGTCATATATATGTATGCATGGGAAATATAAATGGTAGAAACAAACATAAATGTTAAGTCTTTCTGTGTTAATGAGTTAACCATGACACCTGAACATACCTCCTCTGACATATTCCATCAACCAATCACCTCATGGAAGAACCCTTGACCTTGACATGAATATGCATATTAAGGTGTTATAATATTCCTTTACCCTTACCTTTGTTGATGGGTAAGGGTTCATATCAGGAACCAAAACACTGTCCACTAATGTTGTGTTGGGCGCACATCAAGTTCCCTAACAAATCCATCTTCGGAAAGGATACACTTGAAGTACCATTTTATCCCTAATCGATAAGAAGATTACACATATATAGTACCCTAGTTATCCCCACTTTCTTTGTCAATTCAATACATATATTACTTGATCATCCCTGATTACTTAGGAGCAGTCACCAAAATAGTACCCAAATGTGCACCATATAAAGGGAGGGAAAAAATAATATCCCATGATATACCTTCTAACTCAGGGAATTTACTTCCAACACCTTCTCACTCAAGCATGGAGTATTATCCTGACGACTTCCCCATCACTGTTTTAACACCTTAAGATTTTGTGTTTTTTTGGAATTAAATTTATCTTTTTGATTGTTTGGATTAAAAATAAATATTTTATCTTGTGTTACATGTAATACTGAGTATTTATTGCATTACATGCAACAAAAAATTTATTTTTCATTACACACAACAATTATAGTATTCATGACACACTACATTGAGCTTGAGTGAACCATGAAATATTAATATTTTAAATATGACCACTATAACCAATCAATTAAATAAGTGGGTATGAATATTAGAGAATATGTTATCAAATATATATATAAATATAATACTAAATATAAATTTATCTATAAATTTTAATTAAATATTCTATCAATTTTTAGTAAAGTAGTTATATTAATCAAAAATATGTTTTCTTTAAAAAATTAGTTTTATTTTTTTATTAGAGAAATATTATAATTAATTTATAAACATGTCATAAAATTTATTTGCAAAAATTTAAATCATTTTTTAAATCATTATATCTATATTATCTAAGGTTCAAATTTTTAGATTTCTTGAAAAATATTGATTTTTCAGTGAGTAGTGAAAAATAGTAATGTTTGTTAAACTATATTTTATTTTAAATAAATTAAGAAATTTTAATTCTCTATCATTTTTATAGTAACATAAGTATTATTTAGTAATGTTTAATCAACTTAAGTAATTTTTAGTCAACTTTATAATATATTTTTGTATATGTTTGTTTTAAGGTTAAAAAGAGGGTTTTTCTAAAAACTATTTTAAAGTGTATAATGTTTAACCATTTTAAATAAATTAAAATAATAACTAATGGTTATTTTTTATTTAAATATAAATATTATATATCAATAAATTCAAATTAATATTCATAAAAGTATTATTATGATACACAGATTTAATATAAAACCATCTTGCCCTTGAAAAATATACTTCTTGAAAACCCATTTTTCATCGCGTCTATGGGTTCTGAGTTAAATTTAAAATTTTAAAATTTTAGAAAATAAATATGATTAATAAAACTTAATTTTTTAAATAATAATTTGAAAATTATCTTATGGTGAATTTGTAGGGTTTTTCCAAAAATCATGGTTTTTTAGAAATAATGAAAAATATTGAAATTTAATTTAAAACTTCTATTACTTTTAATTTATTTATATAGTTAAATTATATTTTAAATTTATTTTAAAGTTTAAATATTTCAAATATAAATCAATTAATATAATATAGGTCATTGGAGTCAATTTCAAACTAGATTTTGATATAATAACATTTGTAAAGATTTGGACATTTTATATTTAAAAATCCACTTTCGTGTCACATCCATGAGATTAATTCTAAATTAAAATTTCTCACTTCTATGTGTGGAATTTATAAAAATTAATTTAATATTTAAAATAATAATATTTTTTATTATCTAACACGTTCATCTTATTGTTTTTTGAAAATTAATAGTGAATGCAGTAAAAATTAATTAACTTGGTTAAGGTAAGAATGGGTTTTAACAAGAGGTTAAACTAAAAAAATAAGGGTAAAAATGACCTATAAACTTTTAAAGAATATATTTTATGGATATATTTTTAGTTTCATACCTCTATGGTTTTCTAATAGAACATTTGTTTCCTTGTTACATATGAAAAATGTGGGAACACTGGACTCTTTTAAAAAATACTAATTGTGTCCTCTCCCCCACTTATAAAAGGTCACCTCTATCCTATCTACATGACACCAAAAACACCTTTTGGTTCACATAATAACTTCACAAATAACTTCAAAATTTACCCAACCTAATAATTAGAGCCTTATTTTGGACGTAAATATATCCTAGGAAGTCTTTTTTGTGCAATTATAAGGAGGACACCCGAAGAAGTGGTAGCGTTCATCAATGATCACTTTATATTATTTGTTCCTCCACCTTCTTAAATTATGATTATATCATTATTATATATTAACCTCATTATATTATATATAATATTTTGTTTTTATGTTATGTAAATGACATAAAACTATCTCCACTTCTATAAAAGGGTTTCAAAATCATCGTTCGTATATACAACCGAATACAGCCTCGTGAACCAATGGCAATCGTTTCTCTATTACCACATCATGAGGATGAAAATAATGCTTTATATATTTTATATATATATTATATATTATATTTATGATTTTATTATTATTCTTGACTTATTATATCACACATACCTTCATATTTTCTATTTTGTGGGAATACGATAACATCGTTCGTGTGTATGGTGGACTAGCACCTCGTAAAGCAACACGATTCGTTAATGCTTCACATAGAACGTAAAATATAGTTTTAATTAAAATATGAGATATATATGAGATAAAAAATATTATTTAATTATAATATAAATTACTTACATTTATTTATTTCAATCTGATAGGAAAATGGAAATATCGTTCATGAGTATGTACGACGTACCGTCTCCATGAACTGTGCATTTTATCTCCCATCACAAAATTTTATAGATTTATATACATACATATATAATGAATATATATGATATTTATATAATGGTTTAAATTATGGATATTATGAAACCTTGATCTAAGTAAAAGGACCAAAAAATAGAAAGTTAAAACATCTGCGAAAAAAGGAGTTATTTCCCGAAATGTGATTTTGAAAAGGAATTGTTAATAAAAGAGTAATATAATGTCATAAGAAAATAATATATGGTATGATATATATGAATGTTTTAATATAATATATGAATAATAAACTTATATTTATTATACATGGGGTTCAAACTTGTATGAAGTAAGTCCACACTTTAGGTAAGGGATTTTTGGGTCACTTTTTTTCTTCCTTGAGAAACAAGTCATATTCACCACCTTTTTACTTTATGTGGTGTATATAATTCTAATAAATTTATATTATTATTATTGTACTAAAAAATATTGGGGTTTACATATCCATGTTAGGATCTTTATTTCATAGGGTTTATGATTCAAAAGCTAACAAATCGTTAAGGGATTTCTGTCTCACTTTTTACTTCTGCGTGACATATATCAATTTCAACACATATTTATTTTATGTATTGTATATAATTTCCATGAATGTATACTATTATTATTGTCCAAAAAAATATTTTGGTTTACATATCCATTTCAAAAATTATATTTTATAGGGTTTATAGTTTAAAATTTAACAAATTTGTAATGCATTTCTTTCTCACTTTTTACTTCCATGAAACACATGTCATATTCACCCCCTATTTATTTTATATGATGTATATATTGACCATGAAATTATATTATTATTATAATTATTATTTTTTTAGTTCAAACATCCATTTTAGTATCTCTCTACCAAAGTTTTTATAGTTCAATAGTTATCAAATCGTTAAGAGATTTATGTCTCACTTTTTTACTTCCATGAAATGAATGTCATATTTTCCATTTATTTATTTTATGCGATGTAAATAATAAACATTAATTTTTATTATGATTATTAACCTCAAAAATATTTTTTGTTTACATATCCTTTTGAGTATCTACCTTCCATTGGGTTTACAGTTCAAAAGTGATCAAATATGTAAGGGATTTTTGTCACAATTTTCATTCTTTGAGAAATATGATATGTTATAAACCTATATTATTATATAATTAATTTATAAATACCATTTGAAATGTAATATCATGATTTTATTATCATTTTGATATTATTGGTTTCATTTAATGTTATTCCTTCATGGTTCATACGTTTCAAAGATACCAAAGTGGTAAGAGTTCTATGTGATAATCTAATAATTTATCAGGATATTTTATGATTATGATTCCAATGATAAAATACTATGATTTATCTCCCAATAAACAAACTAATTTTATTCTTGTATTGTTATTTCATGAGAATTTATGTATTTCCTTCATTTTCCTCTATTGTATACAAAATTTTAAAAAGAACGTTTCTAAGAAAAATATATTTTTTCGATAAAAAACCCCTTTTTATTCCAAAACAATGTTTTCTAAGAATATATTCATTTTTTTAACATTTAATTGAAATTATTTATTAAATAAATTTTAACCATGCTTTAAATTTTACCAATTGTTTAAAAATAAATATTTATGTCTTTTTCAAAAGCATTTCCGATTTGGATTTTACCTAAAATGTTTAAGGAATATTTATTTTAACCTGTACAAACTAAATGAAACTTCCCATCACCATGAAAATTAGTTAATTTGAAAATTACTTAATAATTTATTAAAGTAATTTTCAAATCAAAATATTTTCAAATTTTTTTATTCATTGGGAAGTTTTTTTCGAAATAGGAGAGGATATCTTCCTCAAGAAATGTTTTAAATGTTTTTTAAAATATTTATTTAAAAATTTTCATTGTAATTTTAAAAGAAAAGTGTTTTTTAAATGTTTTATGCTTTAAAAATTTATTTTCAAAGAAATTTTATTTTCCTTAATAAATGTTTCAAGATATATTTAAAAATACTTCTCTGTCTATAATGAAATACTTTGAAATAATTTATGCTTTATTGGGGATATAAACCAAGGATACAATTCTTATTCATTATATGAATGGTCTATGATTATAAGGAATAGATATTTATTAAAGCCATTTATCTTCCATCGGTTATAACATGATAGAACTCTTATAAAACCCTCTTATTTTCAAGGGTTATGCAGTGATGACATAATGAAATGATTATGTAACCTATTACTTTTCCATAGGTTATGATATGCATAAATGTTTATGAAACACTTTTCATTTCTTGGGTTATGATATGATATATGTTTTATGATATTGTGGCACATATATGTATGATTTTCATTATGTGCCTATGGTTACGTTATAAACAAGGATGGTGGTGATGTTATAACCAACGATAGTAGTTATGTTATATCCAAAGAAGTGTTGTACCTATATCTACCTCTAATGCATTGGGTAATGATTTATATATAAAGAGATCCATAATACATGAATGGGGAGTGAACTCTATTCAGAAAGGGAATTTTTCTACAATGATGGTATTAGGTTCGAAACTTGGATACTATGACAGTTTGAGGAGTGAACCCATTCCACTATGAGGAATGGGATTACAATGGGGATGGTAGTGTGTCCTGCTAAGGAGGTATAACCACCTATTGAGTTCCCTTATAAGTTTTGGAAATAAGGATTTCCTAATAAAGAAATGGTTTTCAATGATTATTTTTATATCACAAATATATGTATTGTTCCAATGATATTCTCTCGAAGATCATGTTATTTTATTTATTTATAATTTTTGTCTTTTTTAGCTACCAATATTTACATACAAATCAACATTATGATATTTGATATGCAGGGTATGGTTTTGAAATTTTAAGCTCACAATATCATACCCTTATGCTCATTTGATTCTTATATATATTCCTTGTTTACCCTTATTGATAATTTGATCTCACAATTATTATGTTTTATTTTCCCTATATTCTGATGAAAGGTTTTTAATAAAGATAAAAAAATCTGAAGACATTTTAGGTAAATATTGAAGATCTTTATGGAATTAAAAAATTATGTTCCTTGTTTCCCAAGACACTTAACCATTACAGTCCTTAGGAATGTGTTTTTGTAATATATTAAATATTCATCTAAAAATATGTAATATTAATGTATGAAAATCCATTGTTTCTATACTTGGTATCATAATAATGGTTTATTTATCTTTTTTAATGAAGGATGTGAATTTTTTTTGATATCCCTAGGGATATTTCTTAGGATCTGTCAAGGGATGTATGTAATTAAAATTCTAAAGATGAGTTAAAGTATAAAAAAATTTATTAGAATTTTTTTAAAGGATATAACATGTGGTTTCCTAAAAATAAATCACTATCTAGATACTACAAGTGAATATGGTTCTGTAATATATGTACCTAGGGGTAACAAAATATAAAACATCGTATTGATCTAGACTCAACAGGGACCTAGTGAATGATAATGGGGAATACTGCACACCATGTTTGACACTATAGTGTTATATGATTGGGAAATTCATAAACTATTTATAAACCATCATGAAGAATTTAAATAGATGATTATTATGTATGAATCATGATAAGCCTATTTTTTCATAGATTAACAAGAATGTGTCATGATTTAGGTGTCCTATAAATGATTTTAATGACTATTTTGTTTCCCAATATGATTAGTGTTTCTCACACTATATTTTTTTGGTTTTAGTCAATGGAGAGAACCAGAAGGAACTATGTTTTGATTGAATGCGATATAATTGTTTTTTATGATAAGTCAAATGTGATGAATATTTTATTATAGAATGTTGTGATTATTCCTAATAAGTTTTCATGGAACATGATTAATAATGTGTACCTTAACTATATCTTTGACTCAAAAAATATGAAAAGGATAGAGTTCACTGAGATTTCTGGTAGTAGAGACCCTAGAGGAAAGAAGATTCAGCTTTTTATGTGTCAGAATATGGAAAGAAAAACCCATGTGGATGTCTTCAAGGCATGTGAAGCTGTTTTGACTGTGGAATAGAATAACACAAAGCAAGTAACTAAAATGGTAAAATGAAACGAGTGGTTAACAAAATGGATGAGAATAACTGTATCCCTAATATATAATTGAATTTTGAATTCATTGAATATGGAAAGTACACAAATTATGAAAATTGATGTCATAAGGAGAAATATCATGAGGAAAATCAGTAAGGTTGTATGAGTAATGGTTATAATAATAATGTGATACAGACAAAAAATGACATATGAAAGCAAATGGGGTATTACATAATGAGATGATGGAGGGTCATTAATGGTTTGTGAGTATGTTGGGTGAATAAATTATTTATTTATTAGAATTCAAATATAATGTTATATGAATGAGGAAATATAAATATATTGTTTAGTATAAGTTTCTCATTTAGGATTTAAAATAATATATTTAATGATGTTGATGGTCTAGAAGAGTGATTCAATAGAAACGTGATATTTTTATTGTGGTAATGTAACCATTAATATGTTCCTAATGTTGATAAAATGGTGTTTATATTGGATAAAGAGATGATTGATATGCATAATGTAAATCAGATAGTATTGATGACCTCGTAACTGATAAAGTATTTGTTGAAAAAGTGTTTTATGTTATCATTGATAGAGTAGAAAACATTTCTGGGTCTATGGAATATATTAAATAATCCTTGGTTTTATTTATGTAATGAGATAGAATACATGTTTTCATTGAGGTTGTAAGAACACGGTTCTTAGTTTTGAGGTACGGGTTTCTTCTTTTCTCTTTTCCTTAAGTGTTTTTGATAAAATATGGAAAATGGGGAAAAATCCTCAATTTTGGGACTACACACCATGTACTTATCCACACGCCATGTACTTTGGCCTTGTGGGATGAGTACATAGGGTGTGTAGCCCTGTCAATGATGAAAGGTGTAAAAACCGACTACACGCCATGTAGTTTGTACTTACATGCCATGTAGTCACTCGTTAGGAAAATAGTAAGGTAGGGGAGAAAGTTGCGAGATGAGCGTTAGTACACGCCGCGTAATCATGAATTACACACTGTATACTCATGTCAACTGATGAATAGTTCCATGCTGGTTAGAAGCCACTAGAGGAACAGTTAAAAAATGGAAATTACATGCCATGTACTCAATAGTACATGACGCGTAGTCTGTTGTTTTCACTTGAAATGGGCAGTAGCCTCCCCTATTCACAGGGAAGGTTTAGAACCAGAAGAGGAGTCGGGAGAGAGGGCCGAACCTTCGAGGAGCTCCAGATCGCACGCCAAGAATCCGTTTCCTCATTTAACGATCTCGTTGGAATCGTACGGGTAAGCCCGTCCTTCTCCTTAAGTCATTCTTACCAATTCTTTCCCAAG
This sequence comes from Viscum album, assembly GCA_963277665.1. Taxonomy (NCBI): domain Eukaryota; kingdom Viridiplantae; phylum Streptophyta; class Magnoliopsida; order Santalales; family Viscaceae; genus Viscum; species Viscum album. The sequence goes on along the minus strand of OY728152.1, from coordinate 1,194,101,089 downwards.
GGAAATTTATTTACGTTTAAATGAGTTTTTCTTTCACCTCATATCTTCATCATTCTTGGATGATTCGAGGAGTGTAGTTCATGTATACCGATCAGGGGCGATCGAGGTAGGTGGCTTAGTTTTTAAATTCCAACTGTTGTGCGTTTTGTGTACCGTTGAGCAACGAACCCATGTTGGGGTGTTGTGTGGCCGAGGCCTTGGCTGTTTTGAATACCTAGAATTGTATAGGTAATTAAATGTGATAATAAACTTCTGTTTGGGATCACCACTTGGATCCAGGACTACCCCGGGGGTGCGTTCCTCTGTTTAGCCGTTTTGCCCGGATACCTGAGGGTATGCCATTGTAATAATGATTATTGAATTGCCTTGAGAGGAATTGTATGTGAATTTCTTGTTTATATGTTGGGAATGGCCTGGTTACCTATTATGCCCGAGGTCAGTGTTTTACTTAGCCTGAGGGAAGTTGGTATTTTGGCCTAAGGTAAATAGTCGTTATGCATGTGGGAGATATACTCTGTGCCTAAGGGAAACACTTCGTACGCCTAAGGGAAATATCTGTTATGCCTGAGGGCAATTACCCACGGGTTGTGATTCTATTACCTAAGGGTAAGTTTTTTACGGTATGAGGACACTGACTATTTACTTAGAATAATCACTGTGGTTATATCCTAAATTGAATGATCAAATGAATATTAAAAATGGGAATATAACTAGTAATGTTAATTACTTTTGAGTACTGCTTAGTTTTTTGCATTTACTACTGCACACTGTTGTTGCATATTTTCACATAGTTGGGAATGAGCATTTGGTGGGTGCCTACTGGGATTTATTTCTCACACCTAGTTTGGGTCATGTCTTCAGCCCAAATAGATTACGTTTCTACAGGTGTGGATAAGGGCAAGTGTCCCTATACATGTACTTGATTGTAGTAGAGGAGTAGGAGAGAATGAGACCGAGCTTAGGCTTGTGATGCTGCTGCATTCTATCTACTCTGTTTTGTTTTGTTTTACTATACCTGGTATTTGAGCTCTATTGTATTGTAATACTATGTAATATGTTCTGGCTGTTTTCTTAAAACATGAGACATGTTTCATCTTTCTCTACATAATTGTTGGTTATCTTATACTGTAGTTTTTTATTTTTAACTATGTATAATTTATTGCTTCTACTATTGTGTGATTGTATATTTTATTCCGCTATGTTACACTTTGACAAATGAGGGAATAGTTTCCCCACTATCAGACCTGGGCCCTCACTGCTAGTCGGAAGCCTCTGGGGTTTGGGGAAATGTGCTTGAGGTCATGTGATCAACTGGGTTCGGTGCACTCGTGGAGTGGCACCTGGGTCCGGGACATTATAGAAGTTTTATGTTAATTATTGATTTAAAATAATAAATGGTTAAGGTATTCACATGTTTGGTATGTGACAATTAAGTGCGATTTCATTCGGTTTAAAGGATTAATTATAAGTTCATTTTGTAAATTTTGTGACCTTCTTTATAAAGTTTTGGATTTTAATATTTTGGTAGGTTCATAAGGATAACCATTCATGAATTGGTATAAGATGAAATTTGTAAGAGGATTCATATATTAGTGTATTGTTTCACCATATTATGATTTATTCATAACTTGTGGAAACCATTTTTCTATGATGATAACAAATAATAGGAGGAATGATTTATCATTAAATTTATGGATTTTTTGATCTATTAGTGATTCAAGAATACAAAAACCTCCTTAATTTATTATAGTATGTGATGATTTATAAATTTATTAGTACATAAACCAAGGGAGAGATTGTGGTTATAAAATAGAATGAAATCAAGCGATTATGTCTTCTTGTAAAAATTAGTCTTCTTTAGGAAAATGATTTTGGAATAAAATGTTGTCCTATAATCAACATTTTTGATGATATCAATGAACTTTTTCATGCATATTTGGTCTATGTTTTTCTGGTTGTTAACATTCTCTGGATCACTCACATTATTGTGATCAATTATCCTTATTATTCTCTATAATTATTTATGATTTTATTCCATGACTAAATCTTCACTTCCCATCTATGTTCTTCTATATAAAACCCCAGTTAAGAGGTACATTAGGTAACTAGTATGTTTACATATTTCCCTTTTTAAGGGGAGTTTTTTAATTCATTTTTACGATGTGGGTTTCTATAAAGGAAATTTCAAATAGTAAACCTTTGATAATTGAGACATATTTATAGGGTGAAATTCATTTTAAGGGGGTAGAATGCAACAATGCAATATTTGGTGAATTTTTTTCAATTAAATTTATATTTTAGGTAGTTTGGATTACATTAAACACTAATTTTATCTTTTTTTATATAATAATAATTATATGTTTCATTATACATGGCACTAAGTTTATTCTTCATTACACATAACAAAGATAACATTCATGACATGAGACACTGAGCTTCAACGAACCATGGAATAATATTATTTTAAATATGACCCTTATATCCTGTTAATTAAATAGGTGGGTATGAATTTTATAAAATAATTTATGAAAGATATATATAAATTTCCTACTAAATTGTAATTTATTTATAAATTCATTGGAAATAATCAATAAATTTTTAGTAAAGTATTTATATTCACAAAAAATATATTTTCTTCCAAAATGATTTTTTCTTATTTATGAGATAATATTATAATTCATATATATATATTTTAGGAAATTTAATTAATAAAATTAAATTATTTTTTTATATTACCATATCGAAATTCACTTATGGATAAATTCTGGTTTTTTTTTAAATATTGACTTTTCATTGAATAGTGAAAAATAACATTTTTTTAAAACTATCAGTTATTTTCAATAAATTATGTAATTTAAATGAAAAATTATGTTTTAAAGTAACTTAATTATTATTTTTTAATATTTTATCCACTTTATTACTTTTGAATCAACTTAATATTAGATTTTAGTATAATTTTATTTTACAGTTTAAAAGAGGGTTTTCTTAAAACTATTTTAAGGTGTATAATGTTTCTCATATTTTATAAAGTAAAATAATTTGAAATGAGTAATGTTTTGAATTAAATATATATATTATATATCAACAAATTCTAATTAATATTCATATAAAGATTACTATGATACATATATTTAATATAAAATCATCTTGTGCTTCAAAAATAAACATCTTAAAAAATTGATTAATAATACCGTCTGTGGGTTATGATTTAAATTTAATTTTTGACACTTTTAGAAAATTAATTTTATAAAAAAACTTAATTTATTAAATCTTTATTTCAATTTTATATTAGGCAGAATTTTTTGGGTTTTTTCCTAAAATGTTTTATTTTTTTTTGTCTAGTGAAAAATACATAATTTTAATTGAAATATTCCATTTTATTTAATTTTTTTATAAAGCTAAAATATATTTTAATTATTTTTTAAGGTTAATAAAGATAAATTATATATACATTAATAAAATTAAGGTCATTTTATTCAATTTCATAATATATTTTGATATAAAAACTTTGTAAACATTTGAATATCTTCTCTTTAAAAACACACGTTCTCATTGCGTCTACAAGATTAATTTTAAATTAAAAATATTAATTTTTTTTCTATTTAATTATAAAAAAATTAATCCATATTTTAAATAATAATAATTTATATTATATTATAAGGTCAAATTAATTTTTTATTGAAATTAAATGTGAATTCAGTAAAACTTATTTACCATAGTTACGGTAAAAATGGGTTTACGGAGAGGTCAAACTAAAACTATAAGGGTAAAAATGGCCAACAAACTTGAATAAAAACCATTTTATAGATATAGTTAAACCATAAAACAACTTAGGTTCAATAATATACCATTTTTTACCCTTTTTACATATGAAAAACTTGGGAGAACTCGATTCTTTTCAAAAATATCTAGCGGGTCCTCCCTCTAACTTATAAAATTCCACCCCTCTCCTTTGTTATTTACACTATAGAACCCTTTAGTTTTGGATAATAACTATATAAATAACTTAAAAACTTCCATCCCCTCAGCCTATAATCCTTCATTTGAACATAAATCCATCTCAGTAAGGATTTTAGTGAAAAACTAAGGAGGATACCCGAAGAAGAGGTCATGTTCATCAATGAGATCTTTTATTTTATTTATTCATTTACCTAATTAAATTATTATTATATCATGATTAAATAGGAACCTAATTAAATTAAATATAAATATTTCTTTCTTTTATGTAAATTACCAACAAACATAACCACTACCATCAAATGGGTTACGAAATCATCGTTCGTGGGTATATCACACATACCTTCATATTTTCCATTTTGTGGGAATAATAGAATTATGTTCATGTGTATAGGAGTCTACCACCTCTTGAAGTGATGTGATTCATTCACACATTACATGGAAGTTATTAAGGATGAGTTTAATGAAAATATGTTTTATATATGGAATAAAAATATTTTTTAATGGTAATATAGATCACTTAAATTTCTTTCTCTTAATCTGATAAAAAATAGAAATAACATTCATGCGTACGTATGACCTATTATCCCCATTAACGATGTATTTCATTTCTTATCAGTAAATGTTATGGATTAATTTGAATACATATATAATGAATATTTATTATATTTATATTATTTTTTAAATTCTGAATATTATGAAACTGTGATCTAAGTAAGAGGACCAATAAATAACATGTCCAAACATACATGAAAAAAGAGGTTATTATCTCAAACTTGATTTTAACAAAGAATTGTTAATAAAAGAGTAATAGAATGTTGTAAAAAAATAATATACAATATGATATATATGAGTATTTTTATATAATATATTCATAATAAACTTATTTTTATTATATTTGAGGTTCAAACATGTATGAAGGCATTTAACATTTTTGGTAAGGGATTTCATTCCCACTTTTTACTTCTATGAGACAGATGTCTTACTCCCCACATATTTATTTTATATTGTTTATATACTTCCCATGAATATAAATAATGATTATTATACTGATAAATATTGTTTTTTAATATCCATTTAAATATATCTCTTTCATATGGTTTACATTTTAAATTTTAACAAACCGATAAGGGATTTCGATATCACTTTTTTACTTCCAAGAGACAGATTTTATCTTCACCACATATTTATTTTATTTGGAGCATATAATTTAAATTAATTTATATTATTATTATACTCATGAAAAATATTTGTTTTTAAATATCCATTTTGGGACCCATCTTTTATATGGTTTACAGCTCAAAAGGTAACAGATCGATAAAGGATTTTTATATCACTTTTTACCTCAACCAGATAGATGTCATATTCAAAAAATTTCTATTTTCAGTGGTGCATATAATTCAGATGAATGTCTATTATGATTATTATCCTGAAAAATATTGTGGTTTAGATACTAATTCACAGATCTATATTTCATAGGGTTTATTGTTCAAAAGTTAACAAATCAATAATAGATTTCTATCTCACTTTTTACTTGTCTAAGACACTTGCATATTAAAAACCTTTTTCATTATTGTTGTGTATATAAATAGAATAAATGTATGTAATTTTTAATATAATGAACAATATTGTGGGTTACATATCCATTTTACGGTATATATTTCATAGCATTTATGATTCCAAAGTTAATAAACCGATAAGGGATTTTTATCTCAATTTTCATTCTTTGATACATATGTTATTCTATCTGTAAATATTCTTTTATATGGTGTATATATATCCAATTTGACATTTAATATCATGAATTTATCTATAATAATGGTATATTTAGTTTGTTTACTATTATTGTTTCATGGGGCTTACATTTCAAAGTTACCTAAGTGGTAGGATTTTTTTGTTACAATCATCATTTATCAGGATTTCTTATGATTATACACCCAATTATGTAATCCTTTGATATATCTCTCAATATAGTCATGAATTTTATAATACTATGGTTATGTCATGAAAATTAATTCTTTCCCTTAATTTTTCCCTCTTTATGTACTCAATATTTTGAAAAATAATGTTTTTAATAAAAATTATCTTTTTGGTCGAAAACCCCTTTCTCTTCTGAAATGATGTTTTATAAATATTTTTTAATATTTTTTATCTTTTTTTTAAAATGATTTATTAAAGACATCTTTACCAATTTTTTAATTTTTTATAAATTTTTGAAAATAAATTTTCATTTCCTTTTCAAAAACAATTCCTGTTTGTATTTTTTCAAAAATGTGAAGGGAATATTTTTGTAACATGTATGACCTGAAAAAAATTTCCCACCATCATCACCATTATTTTCTTTGAATATTACATTATATGTTAATTTTAAAATAAAATTATTCTATTTTTTTTATGTTTTAAAAATTGTTTCTCCAAGGAGGAAAATATATTTTCCTTAAGAAATGTTTTAATTGATTTTTCGAAGGTTTATTTGAAAGTTTTCAATGTTTTTTCAAAGAAAAGGATTTTGAAAATGTTTTATGTTTTAAAAGGTTATTTTAAAAGAAATTTTATTTTCCATAAGAAATGTTCCAAGTGTTCTTTAAAAACCCTTATCCAACTTAGATGATATCTTATGATATATTTTATTTTTTACATGGGATATGAACCAAGGACACCATAATTATGATTTCAATAAATGGTTTGTATTTATGATGATAATATATTTTTGAAACACATTTCTCTACCATGGGCTACACCATGATATAAATATTTTGAAATCCTCTTCTTTTCATGGGTTATTATATGATGAAATAATCCAATAATTATGAAACCTATCTCTTTTAAACAGTTTATTATATGAATAATTTTTTATAAAAACCTTTTCATTTTATGGGTTATGATATAATGAATTTTGTTATGACCTTGTGGTATACATATGTATGATTTTTCATTTTGTTACGGTTGTTATGATATAAAAAGGATAATGGTTATTATATAACTAAGGATGGTGGTTACGTTGTAACTGAATACTGGTGAGATCTATATATCCCTCTAAAGAATTAGGTAAACCGTTTTTTCTCATTACATTGACTAGACTAGAACAATTATTGAACTCAGTTTAGTAAGGAACTTTGTTGGAAATGATGGCCTTTGGAGTGAACCTTGACTAACATTATGGTTTGGGGAGTGAACTGAATACACTATAATGAATTGGATTCCATTGGGGATGGTGGTGTGTCCCACCTAGGAGGTGTATCCACCCATAGAACACACTAATATGTTTTGGTAATGAGTCTTGGCTACTAAGAAAATGATTTTATTTTATTATGTGTATGTCAAAAATCTATATATTATGCCATTTTTATGATGTCATGGATAATTTTATTTTATTTACATATTATTTATGTCTTGTTAACTACTAATTTTTATTCCATAACTCAAGATTATGATATCTGATATACAGGGTATGGTCTTCAAATGGTATGCTCATTTTCTCATATCCTTATGCCCATGTTATGTGCGTTTTCTCAATTTTTTACCCTTAATTTGAATTTGATCTTATCGTTTATCATGTTCCATATCCCATGGTTATAAAGAAATATTTTAAGTAGGAATAACAAAAGGAAAGATCTTTATGGGGGAAATTTAATATCTTCCATGAATTAAAATGTTCGTGTTCCAAGTTTACAAAGAAAATAAAATATTATGGTCCTCATGTGAATGTTTTTGTAATATATTGAATATTCAAATAAAAATATGAAATATAAATTTATAAAAATCCTATGATTCTGTAAATATAGGATGGGTTTTATATCACACCATAACCTAGAAACACCATCTCACTCATGGTGGTCCATGTTGAAACCTTATTACTCAACGTGAGGTCATTATCCTATCTACCACCCAATCACAGAGTGCAGGGACCAATATCATTTTATGTCCACTAAATTCTCACTCATGTTTGTGACTATACATTTAATCGTTCTATTTTGAATATATAAAAATAGTTACATAGACAAAACAAAAAATAAGTCCTGTGGACCATCCCATAATCTCACCACCTCTTCACCGGGGCACTTGTCATTATAGATCTCACCCCATACCTGAAGGTATACCTTAGTGTCTGTCTGGCCAGATTGGACAATATAATTATCATGAATCAACCTTGTTCATCCCTGAATAATACACCCAATCCATCCCATGATATGGATCAAAGGGTATTTCAGATTCCCATGGGATAACGATAAGCACATGGGTGTCAAATGATCACCTTCAGGAATGATTTCACCCATAAGAATAATTAGAAATAAATTTTTTAATGAAAAATTGGAATGAAAAATATTCCATCATATAACATAAATAAAATAAACACTAAATAATTACACAACATAACCAGATATATCTAAATATAAATCAATAAAATATAGAGGTGCCACAAAGATAATACAAGTTTTTATATAGGGGTAAAACAAAACAACATAATGGACTACATAAGATTTCCACATGACATATGGGGTATCATCACACTATTAAACAACCATAACTAGAATATGAGATCAATATAATACCCACTGACACTATGCAGCTACTTAACCTTACCTACATTATAAATGACAAGGTCTATATACACCTATTGTGTGTATATAGGGTGTGTGGTCAACGGTCCTATAGGGTCCCACTAAGTGTTCCTTAAGTATAATTTTTTATATAAATGAATTATTATAAATTTATCAAAATAAAATAGTAGGATATAATATTTTCATTACTTTTCATAAAAAATGAAGAATATTCACTTTATAATAGTTCCAAAAGAAAGGCGTAAAGAATAAAAATTTTTAAATATTAAAAGTAGAACCAGATAATCAACCATTTCACAATAGTTTCATAGAATATATGTATTAATAATTTTTTAAGCATTACTCAATAACCAATGATAATAATTAATTTTTTTATAATTAAGAACCATGATAATAAGTCCTAAGTCAAATCAGGTTAGGGATTTCTTATGCCCTTTTACCTGAAATTACAATCGAAAATAAAAAAAGGCGAGAACTCTCTAATGATCACTATCATGTTCCTACCAACCTTATCAATGGTTAGTTATAGTTTTCATGTATATAAAAAATTCTAGGGAGGCTAACCATACCTATCCATGCTTATTGAAAACTACCCACCTAATACCCATGCTCCCATGGGCTACCACCATTTTCACAATTCAAACCAATTAAATGGGAGTTTAATCAATAAAAATACAACTTTATCAGGTAAATTAATATAGCCACAAAACCATGCATAAACGTGAATAAAAAATAATTTTCAACCTCAATTAATGTTATACTTTCAAAACAGATTTCCAGAAATTAAATCCACACCTTCCACATTTTAAAAACTATTTTGAAATAATCATGTAATAAAGATTCATATGAAAAATCCTTTTTATGAAAAAACCTACCTTAGATACTCATAATAACAAAAAATTTAATTTAACCCATAAATAAATGAAATATAGTTACCTTAGAGGTTGAAATAAATTCCCAATACATAAGCCATCATAATATATTTTTGATCTAACAAACCCTAGGTTTCCTTCTCTATATGGTGATTTGAAGACAGACGAAGAAGGGGAAAAGGTCACTGACAATGAGAAAAACACTTTAACACGACTTAACTTGAATATATAGGGTGATTTCCTTCCAAAATCATATATTTGGTGAAGGGAGAATGGAGTTTTTATGAGAGATATACTTTCTAGTTTGGGTCGAGCAAAAAAATAAGCAATAATAGTTTTAAATCATAACAAGTGAAAATAATAAAAACACATTTTTAAAAAATTGAGTGACAAGTTCATAGAATAAAACATTATTCACACTTAGAATCATTTAATTATGATATGTTTTTAGAAGAAATAAGTTGTTCAGGATATGCTCCATGAGTTACATAACTTAGTCTCTCCACCTCAAGATGCCTAACTTATACCCAAAATGGTTCACGATGCGAACACATGTGTAGCACCATGAAAGACTACCGAAGTAGTTATGTAGATATTGAATGATCTAAAACACCTTGAATATCACTAATACTAAAAAAATATAGAAATCAATAATTAAAAGGGATTTCTACATAAATAAAACACCAGAATGTGACAAACCTTTCCACCATATTTATTTATATCCCCAAACATCTTAGTAGAAGAAGGCTGACCCAAGAAGTGTTGATGATAATTCTCTCTAATAATTGATTGCAAGTACCAAATTTCATGGGATTATTATCCATGTTTTAACAAGACATGAAATAATTTAATCGACTCATGTATATAATATTTTCATAGGAATCAACCATTTGGACTAGCTTTTCGACGACTAAAACATCCAGCTCCAAATCAATTTCCTCCAAATTAAGGATATGAGAAGGCCCATGTTTGTAATTCTTGATCATATATTCATAAAATATATATTATATTAATGTAAATTAAGGTGAAAATTATAACCAATAATCCACCTTTCCAAACTTCTCAATGATCTCAGTAGGACCCATGAATCTTTGAACTAACTTCCTATACTTCCAATGAGACTAGTGTCCCAAACAAGGTAAAACATTCTAGAATAAATGATCACCAATAAAAAAATTCAAAGGATGATGATGAAGATCCACATGAAATTTATGAATAATTTTAACTATCACTAAATACTAATGAACTGTTCAGATCTTTGTTGTCTTCACCTGAACAATACTTACTCCGAACTAAAGAGGCTTCACCAAACTTAGAACAAAAATGGGGTGATCTTAAAGGACGACTATACATGGATTCAAAGGGGTCCATTTTGATGGTTAACTGATAACTGTTATTTCATTTAAATTTTATGAGTTCTAAATTATAGCCCCAAGTACTAAAAAAGTCCCTAACACAAGCCCTGGGCATGTCTTCAAGAATCTAATTTTCTTTTTTAGTTTGACAATATGTATGAAGATAGTAGCCAATGATCATCCTAAACTGAGAACAAATAAACTTCAAGAGTAATTTAAAAAATTGATAGGTAAATCATGTGTATATATCTAATGTGATAACTGATTTAACTCTATGAAACCAACCAACTTCCAACATGTATTGCTTTACCAACTCTTCAACCTTAGTGGTATCCCAAATTAGAATAAACAGAGCCTTCATGGTTAATAAGTAAATCACTAACCATATGTTATTATTCCCCTTAAGTGTTAATATTAACATAATGATGAAATTCCTAGAATCATTATCCCACTTCGATATCATCATAGGTATAGGATCAATCAAATTAGAAGGATTTTTGTGCTCAGCCTTAACCCGCTAACATGTATAACAATGTGATATGAAATTATTTATTCCTTGCTATAAATCTAACCCCAAAAATTGATTCTTCATATCACAATACATCTTTTAAATTCCTAGGTGAGTGGGACACTATTTGAAATAAAACTACTCTATCCCAATATTTCCCAAGGGTAAAAGAAAAACACACTAGTTTTAGAATAAAAGAATACCCTTTGAGGAGAAATAACATTGGTTACGGTCTCCCCACTATAACAATAATTCATGATAGTCTATAATTCAAAATAAAAATTATTTTCCTGGAAAATAAACTAATAAAGAGATAAGGACGATGAGATACTTACTATAGAAACATTATCCCATTTATCCTCTACATCCAGGTGAATCTTAGTGAAAATTCCCATGCAGTTCCATTTATCTTTTAACTCAATCAAAACATAAGAGTAGAACTCTCAATTGATGGTTCCATAAACCACTTTCCTATTTCATAAAATATAAGATATATAAAAATAAAATGAAGGAAGTCACTTTAACCACTGACTCTTTTTGAGGATTATGTCCTTCTAATACAATTTTTAGTTTAAAATTGTATGGTTATAAAAAATGTTGAACCTTTCCACAAAATGTACTTCCATAAATACTTAAGGGAATTTGTTACTTTCACATTTTATATATCATGAGTGAGGTATTTCTTCTCACGTGGGTGAATCATTTGAGAACCATACACCACCATGTGATCTCCATGAACAAGAAGACATCCCAAACCTATTATTGAATCATAACAATACTATGCATAACCCAATATAGGTTTTGGAAAGATGCGGATATAGTATGAGGTGAAAATACAATTCAAATCATTAAAATAATCACAAACTCACAAATCATAAGATAATTTCAACCCCTCATAGGTATGTTTTTTCAATGGTGATTCCATTTTAAAAAAATCCATCACAAAATTTTAGTAATACCTTTCGACACCTAAGAATATGCAAATCTCAATAAAGATTCTTATCTCTTTCCATAACATAATTTTTTTTTCTTTTCAAGATTCACTGATAATCCATGTTATGAGAGAACAAGTACTAAGAATAAAAATTCTATTATCCACAAGTTACACTTTGATAACTTATCACAAAAGAAGTGATTACTCAAGGTTCCTATGATAATTATAAGATAAATATCACTACCTTCGATAGTTTTAGAGTAATCCAAGATTTAATCCAAAAAAATTGCAATAAAGGAGTCAATTTACTAATGAAATATACAATTAATAAATTCCATAAAGACTACATGAGAATTAGTTGGGCCAAATGACACCATGATGTATTCATATTGACCATACCTATTGTGGAAGGTAGTTTTTGAAATATCTGAATCCTTAATACTAGGTTGGTGGTATCTAGAATGAAGATCAATATTTTAAAAGAATATTAACCCCTTTCATTAATAAAACATATCATAAATATAGATAAAATAGTAATTTTTTATCATCACTCCCTTATGAATATGATAATCAATGCATAAAATGTGAGTTCCATTAGCCTTGTTGCTAAAGAGAACTAGGGAAACCCATAATGATAAAATCATATGCATGAATCCCATGTATTAAAAATCATCCAACCAAATATTCATCTCTTTAAATTATAATTTTTTTTATAGTAAGAAGGTAAAATTTTTGGATGGGTCCCTTTTACTAAATATGTTGAGAACTGTACCTATCTCTCTAGAGGAAAACCAACAATATCAGTTGGAAACACCTTAAGAAACTCTTGGAGTACTAGAGGAAGTTCATAACTTGATGTTTCCATGTAAAGATCAATAGAGAAATAGGATTAATTATTATCAAGATTTTCTAAATAAATCACTTCTTGAATGGACCTCAAATCCCTTTCTCATTGAAACACCTAAGGGTGGCTATCAAGGTTAGTGAAATACATCGACTCGTGATAATAATTAATATAATTTTTTTGGGTAGTTATCTAATTCTTCCATAAAGTGACATCAAATTTAATCATATCAAGAACTAATAAATACCAAGCTAACTCAACATTGTATATATAAATACTTCAAGAGGGGAATTAGAGACAATTCTCACTATTGTTTTTAAGATGTTTTTCTAGATCAATAATCTATGATATGATTTCTATAGGGAGGCTTAAAATTTTAAAAAAGTAAGTTGATATGAATGAGTGGGAATAAGTTGTATCACATAAAGAATTTTCTATCGATGAGGCAATAAAAATAGTGTACCTCATAGTCATAGGGCCCAACTAAAACTCATTTGGAAATTGCTTCACTATATATGAATATTTTTCCATAGAAGATGATTTAGGAATGCCCGCATAGGCTTATAGTTGAAAAATTTCAACCTTGGATACGTATGACCAAATCACTAATGATATTGGTGTTGAAGATCTGAAACCAATTCACTAGGGTGAGAAATACTAAAAAAATGTTATATATGACCCATACATCAACAAGAGAGGAAATCCATTGGTACTTTTGTGAAATAAAATTTAGTGTAACCAGTCTTTCCACACTAGTAGACAGTTAAAGGGGATCTACGAGACATTTTGGAGAGAATGTAATGATTCTACCTTTATGTGCCACTACCACTTCACTTGAGAATGTCACATCACTTCCTATTATTTCCATAAAGGCCATAATAACTACTAGTAGAAGTGGGAGGAATTCCAAACAATATTTAATTACATAGTTGAACAATTTCTTCTATTATAACACTATTAAAAATTGAAACATTGGTGGAAATATTCATTATGAGTACCTTATAAAGAATATTTAGTCACAATTAAATATGAAACCTTTAATCCTCTGTATTTTCATTCGATATAACCTCTTATTAGAAAATGGAAAGTTTGAAAAAGAGTTGGAATAATCCATTAATATATATCGTCCTTATAGAAGAGTGAGAAACTCTATGAAATTTTACACAACCAGAATATTTGGGTAAAAATTATGGGTAATTTGGGATCTAAATACCTTTTAGTCCCAACCATCATTCTTCTTTTCACGAAACACTAAGTCCCACTACCATTTCTAAAATCCTTCAATATTAAAGAAAAAAACAATAGCTTATGGAAATTTAGGTCTTCTAAGAAAGAAAAGATCATTCCAATTTCTATAACTAGTCCTCTACATCTTGAGGATAATTCATACCTTGAAAGGATATTGTTTTTTATGGAGAAAGTCTTGGTATAAATTCCTGTCTCTATCTTTCTTGGGATTCATGTCTCTATATTGAGTAAGGAATAGATCTACACCTTAGTCCATAGCATAAACCATGGACAAAATTTACTCCAAAATATTTTAATCAATTATAGTATATCTCCATAGAACATTATTCATAACACCCACTAAAATATTTACAAGAAGTTTATAATGAGGTACGATAATACAAAACTTTATAGAAATATGAGAAAATATAAAATGAGGGAACTTCCAAGTTATGTTTTTGAAATAAACTAAATACATAACTCATGAATAAAAATTCCTTGATATCCTATGAAAAGTCAAGGATTTATATTATTATATTTAACCCAAAAATTTATCACAACCTATTCCTTATATCCTGATAGTCCCAACCCATGTCTACCAATACATCCTAAATTACACAGACTACTAACCTCACTATGATACCAATTCATCACAAACCAACATTGTTTATAATCGAATAGAAAAACTGTGATGGCCTATAGAAATTCATAAAGCGTGTTTCCAATCCATATGAAATTGACACAAGTTCTTGGTCATTAAAGAACAAACTTGGGATGCATTTTTCCCAAAATGAAAAATAAAAACTATAATCTATCAAGAAGAAGTGGAATAAAAATATTCCAAACATATAACATAAATAAAAAAACTCTATATAAATACACAAAATGGAATGATAAATATATATATAATGAAATAAGGGATATTGGAACTACAATGAAAATAAAAGTATAAGTCATGGGTTAAAACAAATAAAATATATGACTTCAAAAAATATCGGTATGACACATGGGTCAATAACACATAATTCTACCACCATAACAAGAACAAGAGAATTCTTGAATACCCACCACCACCAAGAAGAGCCTTCCTATTACACATATAAGTCATGAAAAAGTATACATATACCCATTGGGTGTTTGGAGGGTGTGATATCAACAACCTAGTAGCTTCCTAACATGTGTTACTTAAGAATACATTATTTAATAATTCAATTATGAAAAAATTTTAGATATTGAAAAATATGAGATAATATTGTCATAATATTTCATAAAACATTAATAATAATCACTATTTAATTATTCCAAGTGAAAGTTTTATAGAATAAATTTTCTATTTTTAATTAAGAACATGTTAATCAACCATTTCACAATAGTTTATAAAACACAAACACACACACAGACATAATTTCTCAAACATGAGTCAATAAAAAATGTTGTAAATAAAATATATTTTATAAAAATTTGTCACCATGATTATGAGTCTTAATTTAACTAATGTTAGGGATATCTATTACCCTCATACATAAATTCACCAAGAAAAATAAAAAAAGGGGTTCACTCACTCGAGTTCACTATCATTTGTTTACCTTTATTACTAGTGTTTAGTTAGAGTTTTTTATACATATCCAATTCTAGAGAGGATTACCATACACATAGATTCTTGTCCAAGAGTACCCAACTAATACACATGCTTCCATTGGATGTCACCATTTTCTTAATTTATACCATTTCAAGGGGTGTTACAATGAATTAAAATACAAATTTATCAATGAATTTCAAATAACCCAAAAAATATGAATAAACATTAATATAAAATAATTTTAAACATAAATTTATTTTCCTCTTTCATAATGATTGTCATGAAATAAAACCAAGCCTTAAAAATTTTTAAAACTCTTTGAAAATATTTAAATAAGAAGTATTCATATGAAAAATTATTTTTATTTAACCAAAAATCCTAGACACTAAAAATATATAGTAATTAACAGGGACCCATAGAACAATGTAAGAGAGTGTCCTAATAATAATAAGAGAAGTCCTAAACCAAAAACCCTCATTAGAAAAAATTAAAGATCCATAAAACCAAAGGCATTTATATCTCTATATTGATTGGATAACACAAGAGAGAAGGGTAAATAATCATTCAATATTATAGAAACAAATCAACATGATGTCCCTTAAGGATATATGGAAAGTCCTTATTAAAATCATACCATTCTTGAAGGGAGAATGGATTCTGTATAAATGATATTTTTCTAGGTTTGGTTCTAGGAAAAAAAGAGGAAACAATATGGTTAATTTTAACCAAGGGAAAATACTGAAAACATATTTTTTAAAAAATTGGTTTGATAAGATTACAATGTGAAACAATATTCACTCAATTAATCATTTAGGTCGAATCAATTGTTTTTTTAAAAAATTGGCTTAGGTTTTGAACCATGTGTATGCTAACTTAGACTCTCTTTCTAATGTTTCCTAACTTCTACCCAAGATAGATATTTGTCTGAACACATGTTTCGTGCCATGAAACACTATAACAGTATTTCTATAGCTCCTTTTAATAAAAATAACACACCAAAGTTCTCTAAGAGTTACTAGAAGATAGAAAACATAGATAAAAATACTTACATACCTGAATGAAATAATAAGATGTGACACTCCTCAAGACTACCTCAGTCACATAAGCCTAAAAATGATAATACCATGACCTTATCATATCACTATAATAGAATCAACTTGTCCCCTTAAAACCCACTAAGTCACCATTCATTGTCACCAAGCCATATATAACATCTCATAGTGTTCTCTTAGGTGACATGTTCTACCTGACCTTAGCCATAATGGCCCAGTCCAAAACCTAATCCAAATCCCACATCAGAGCCATTACCACTAACCCAGGACCATCCTAAGAAACTCTCCCTATGGTCCTTGGTAACTCCTACCAACTATTATAAAATTCCCTTGACCCATTATCTTGTCACATCTCATATCTCCCCTCAGAAATAATTCAAGCATGTCAGTCGAAGGAAACCCTTCATGTCTCAGATCATCATGTCCTGAAGGGCTTTACTCTTTCATTGTAATGTAAAAGGATCCAATCCACCCTCAAGGGGATGTTTCTTATCAGGTGTGAGATATATATAAATATATCTCACTAATTACAACAAGTATTAATCCTATCATGCCTTCCAAACTAGCCTAAGTAAGCTAACTTAAGCTAAGAGAAACCAATTTTGGCCCTAAGGCTTTACTCAAATCTCTCACAAACCCAACCAATACTGTTATCTCTTTGAGACATGGCTTGTAAGTTTTCCCTAATTACCCAAAGTGCTAAATGGAACTTATTCCATCTATATTAGGATTAATACATTTGTGTCTCCTCAAATAAGTTTATCTGAGTACCACTACCCTTACTCAATCCCATTCAATA
The DNA here is from genome assembly GCA_963277665.1 of Viscum album. NCBI lineage: Eukaryota > Viridiplantae > Streptophyta > Magnoliopsida > Santalales > Viscaceae > Viscum > Viscum album. Next base: position 1,194,083,400 of record OY728152.1, on the reverse strand, counting down.
TACAGGCATGCACAATCACACATAAAAATGTTTATGGTTTTGTACAATAGGTTCCACCTACTGCGAACATGATGTTTTCCATCATCATGATTTTCTACTCATTCTTGGATAAGCCCATTCAAGGCTTGTGCGATCTCACATAAAAACTCATTCTTCTATTTAAATTCAAAAAATCAAAAATAATTAATTAAAACATTTTAAAATTAATTATTCAATATAATCCAAAGAGAATTAATGACTACAAAATATCTGAGTAGATCTGCATCACAAAATCCACACATAAAATCATGTGTTCATCCTACCAGTAAACGATCAAGGTAGTTTGAGAAAAATCGACAGAATTTTAGATGATTTACACCATGTTCTAGGGAAGTAATTGATGAAACCCTAGCATAAGACAGTAAAAATCAATGGATAATTATTGAAGTAGAACAATGGGAAATTTAGGAATATATCCCATAAAAAACACCACAAAAACACGTCAAAATGTCCCTCACCAAGGGGGATATAATGATGGAAGAAAAGTAGGAGGGGATTTCTAAGATATCCCTCCTTACATCACACCTTCTTATAAATTTGATGTGGGGGAAACCCTAAAATGATAGGTCAACCCTTATTTTTAAAAACGGGGACAGGTTACTATCAAAAAATTAACCTTATCATTATATCATGAAATCGATCACTCATCTAAAACTATAATATCCAAAACTTATCCTTATATAATGACCCCTTTTTTCAGGATGTGTTTCCTTTCCTCTAGAAAGAACAAAAATTATGTGGCCCTTTATTCCATTGTGTGGAATCCTCCCTCAATGACATCGATTCCTCCTCTGAAAAATCTATAATAGAAAAACAAAATGGTACCTTTACCACTCATCTAAGAATCATATAAATGTCATGATTACATAAACCATGACATAATACCCATATATAAGGGTATCTTCCTTAGTGAAAAATCATTCAAAAATCCTGTATAATATGACACCCACATTTCATAGCATGAACCCCCACACACTGCTGCCAGTCTATTTTAGAAACATCCACTATAACGTGTAACCCCTAGATCATAGTGTAAACTAATTCCTCATAGTCATGATACCTTCTCAGTAACCACCTGACTCCTTAACCAACATTCATCATAGCATGACCTTCCCCTACCATGACATGATAATCCAAATGTATTAGAAATATTAGTGAAAGGATACCTAGAACCCACTTTGATATATAATCCACCACATGAAACATGTTCTAGGACTCTAACCACATCCAAAAAATTCTATTTAAGAAGTTTTATCTCTCATAACTCTGATCAGAGTCCCAATTCCCAAAATGTACCCTACTTTAGGATTAAAAATTCAAATTTTCATAAAAAAAATTTTATCGTAAATTTTTGGGTCCTTAAAATCTCCCCACCATAACGATTCTTATTCTCAAGTATCCATGGTGTTACTCTAACCAAGATTCATGGCCCACCTTAGTCATTAATTCATCACTAACTCACCATGTTTTTTTACCCAATGATCAAACAAGATTCTGCGACACAACACAAAACTAAAAGTTTCATTATTCAGTAAAATAAGTGATACCTTCTCATTTCCATCCTCAACAACCATAGAAACACTAAACCCGAGATTTATATCCCATGAAACTTATTTTTCATCAACCAATTCATCTCTTGGTCTATTGTTCTCCCCATTATATAGATCTTCTCACAAAGGCTGAATCTTGTTGGTGGTCGTCCACACCATAGGAATTTCCAATTAAAAACTTAAATTTTGGTAGTCTATATACTTGATCAATTCTATTTCTAGATGACCACACCCAATTCCATGATGAAACACCTGAAAAAAATCCTTTGAATTACCTCTCTAAAAAATTCTTGGCCTCACTCATTGATGCACTATCTCATCTCCCAATCCTAAGGCCATAATTTAGAAAGGAATTTATAAATTGTAGAAAGGACCACAGTGAAGTAAAATCTTAACACTTGTTGTAATTACATGAAAGGGCCCCCAAACACTCATATAATTCATCATGCTCTCCCAATGACAATAGAAGGACCTCCGATTTGACTCAATCCCATATCACTTCAAATCCATCCAGAGCCCAATATCAATATCCTAACTCCATTAGACCTTTCATTTAAATATCCATTTTTATATTTACCAAGGAACTAAGTAAAATTAAATCAACCTTCCCATAGGTATCCTGTTGTCATCTTAACTATTCACCAACCTATCTCACCACATCCATGATCTAACCAACATGAGGGTCATACATCCATGTTTTATTCGATGCACCCAAAAAACGAATATCCCTATCATCACCTAACCAGAATAAACAAATATTGTCTGTAGAACATGTCTTATACATTATTGAATGAAATGATTAAAAATTACTAGTTTCTTATACCCAATCTCTAATATAGAATATCGATCTCTACCCATTCCCGAGTCATAAGGAACTCCAGGCATCAAATATTTCCAAATTTAACCCACAATGAGGGTCAAACCCTAGAAAAACCAATGGTGACCTCCCCACTATATTCTTACCCTTATACCACCCATCCATTGCAATTTTTAATTGGTTCTATCTGCACATGTGTTCCTATCTTCCTAATCCATGATCATCCAATCACTCACAACACCTATCATGGACCAACATCCGATCGGCTATACCATGATACCAAGATACATTACTAGTTTACCCTATCACCATAGTGGGATACATTTCATCCTAAGTAAAAACTCAATCCACCATTTCTATAATAATGTCACCAGATCCATCAGTCATCGACATGTACATGGATTCTCACCAATCCATAAATTAACATGCACTGAATAAAACCAACACATACATTCCCTCATTCCAACACAAACTTTTATCTTCCTAAGGGAAATTATACCTCCAATAACCTTCTCATAAGTTCTTCCCCACTAACACACTTGATATCCTCTTAACCACTGGTTGTACACTTCTTTAATACTCAATCACACAACCAAACTCACACTTTAATGAGTCTTTCACTATAAATCCTAGGTTTGCACACCTAAACCTAGGACCATGATCAACTTAAATGTCAGTATAATCTATCTAAAATAACATTGATTCTATATTTCCAACAATATTTAGTAATATCATTGATTCCAAGACCAACCACGCAACTACCCACAACTTAAGAATCATTACATAACCATAAACATGCATCAATATTATACTCATCCAAAATAAAACCATTTAGGATCTCTATTCACTATCAGACATAACTTGGAACCCAACTAATCCAACCCTCCAAAACCCAACCATGATAATATAAGAACTCTAATTTATTCACTTCACAAAAGAAAAAAGGCATGTCATATGCCTTTCCTATAACCTCACTAGGTTATCAAAACCCTCAAGGAAATATGTACTCATCCATGAATCATATCTCAATAAAAACCCACAAGTACTGAAACATCCTTAAGTAATCCAATGTATGTACTAACCCACCAATGGTAACTTTATATGCATTACATAGAGGGAGTTCATATAAATGATCAAAGACTGTTCCACTATAAGAATAATATGACCTACCATTAGAAAATACCATGGTCTAGTTGAGTAGAATCCCACCAATAATTTATATAAGAAAAAACCATATAAGATATTATTTACACTATTAAAAAATAGAACATGTATCTTTAATGAAATCAATCACACATAAGTACACATATGTCATGTAGATATTATATAGCAGAAATAATCAATTTATGCATACATTTTACCGATATGGTCCAAGTTTCAGAAACAAAATTATCAATATCAAGTCACACATCATATTTGAATAAACATTTCAAATGTAAAATAGAAAAAAGAAAATATCAATCCCTTAACATTGGTAACTTAAAATTGACAATAGAAATGTGGTCATGGGTCACTAGTCCGAGTTCTATCAAAATATCCAACACATAACTCTTACATATCTATTGTAATCCAAATAGAGAGAAAAGAAAAAAAATCTATAATACCATTTTTTGACACTCCAAATAGTGAATACTAATTAGTTTCCTGGATGGAGCTTCCACATGATCTAAAGTGCACAGATTTTTATTTCATTAGATTCCAACTAATGGTGAGGGACCAAATCATACATTGGGAAGGAAATTAACTTGATTTAAAAATTATCAATAATAGATAAATTACTGTACAACATCAATAATAATAATCATAATACTTTGAAACAATATACACGTCCTTGAGATAAGAAATGAATGTAAAATTTATATAGGTATACACAAATGATATCCCACTAGTTTGATTACATATAAAAAATACAAAAAAATAATTAAAATATATAAGTTGAACTACTATCATCCCAAATCCTCACTATAATCTTAGGCTTCAATACCCTATCAAGCAACCCTAGCCCAAACTACTATACATCTTGTGCTGTAAAGAAGACATAAGGTTTTCACGCACACCAGGTCTCCCATGAAGGGTGTGATAAAAAACATATCAATAGAATATCTCTAAGTTATCTTAATATATGCTATTATATATGCATATACAGAAAGCAAATAATATCTAGTCAATAATGATGTGCATCAGGTGGTTGTGTTAACAATGACACCATGCCACTTGATTATACCTACTTAGACTAATGTTCAAAAAATATCTCCTCACGAAACAATCCTAAAACCCTACCAGAAGATGCAGGGTATATTTTCATACCATTTATTGACCTTTACCATTATCCTCATAGTAGTATCCACATCAGGTACTCAACAACTACCAGCCAATGTAGAGTTGGGAGCATGTAAAGTACCCTAACCAACCCCCCTTAGGGAAGACCTGACATCCCGTACCTTGGTTATCCCTTATCATTTATAATATATCATACATATATTACCCTGTTTATCCCTACTTACTTAGAATATACTATAGTTGTAGTAGTTATCCCTAATCACATAGGAGCTATCATACAAATATTACACAACCCAACCCCTCACTGGGGAGGGCACACTTAATATCCCAAACCCTCCCTTCTCACTCAAGGAATGTATCTCCAACACCTTCTCACTCAAGGTGAGAGAATTATCATAACCGATACCTTATAATTCACATTATAGTCCGATATCACATCATAATATAGAAAAACCTTCTCAATCAAGGCAATCCATACCAACGCCTCGTCACTCAAGTTTAGGCTGTCATCCTGACTATAACACTATCACTCAGAGTATCATATGATATCTCTTTATTACCATTACCTCATCACTTATGGTAGCTTCAATCCATATGATACCTCCATCCAAAATATATATACTGTTCAGATACATGAAATAATAAAAAAGTAACACAACGCATCCCATAAGTACCCCATCTCATCACTTGGGTGCTAGTCACTCTAGAACTAGCCTTATACTATAAGAAAATCCTCAATATCCCAAAATAATCATAAAAAAATTCTTAATACTATCTTGGTCATATAATAGAAACATGATGATACCTAGAAATCCCATCTATCTTACAATTAAACACACTTATTCTTACAAACCTCACTAGGTTTGTGCTTACTATCACCAACAACACCCCACAATGTTCTCTCAACCCATAAGCTCACCTGACCTTGGAATCAAATGACTCATCCAAAAACTTATCAAAATAACACATCAAATATCTACCCCACTAACTTTGGGTCATCCTAAGGAACTCTACAATGGGAACTTATCAAACCCTTCCATGTCTGAAAATAATTTCCTCGACCCAAGAGGAGGTGACATTTCACTTTTCTTTTATGAGATTTCTCAATCACATTTGTAAAAAACCACCAATTTTGTTACCTCCAATATGGTGATGAGAGTTTAAAATTTATAGTTCACACAAACTATCCATAAAAGAGTTAATTGAAAAATGGAAGTCCATGGTTGATCCCATGAGGAATAAGGATGGCTAGAAAAACCTTAAACTAAATGTTATATCGTCATACTTTTTTTAGGATTATGACACAATATCTAAACTAGATTACCAAAATAATGACTTAAATTTAGGTAAAAATATACATAAAAATAATTATATGGGGATCAATATCCAATGATGGTTTCATTGAAGAGAATAAGTTAGATTCACTAGAAAAACAACAAAACTTAGTATTTGTGTGACCATTAATAAAACCGATTTAAATTTGATCAACTTATATCAATAAAAACCTATGATATTGATTTTCTTGATCATAAGAACCATTTTTTTAATTAAGTTCAGATCATAATATAAAAATAACAATAAATTAATTGTTAATAAATTAATTACATTTACTATACTAGGCTTTATCCATTATTAAATATTATGGGTCATAGATTTGAAAATGAATAATATAAAATTTTAAGATACAAAAAAATAGTAATAAATAAAGTTATACATTGAGTAAAGATAAATAAAAGTAATTGGTACAAAAACATTTCTATTTATTCCTCTATTTACATTGGGTTTAGCCACTCATTTCGAAGTGGTCATCAACAACAGGTAAACTACACCGTATAGAAGTGAGAATAATTGAAACCGGGAAAAATAATTTATTAATACTAGAAAAATTGCTTTAAAGATTAATTATCCTATAAAGAAATAAAATATAACATAAAAAACATAATAAAAATGAATGAAAATAAAAACTTATCTATGCGACTCCCTTGTCGGTGCCCTTGAAACTCTCTTACCATGGTTGTATATCCCATTAAATTTGTATCCTTTTCATCTTAATATATCACTAAAAATGGCATCGAATATCACATTAGAATCATCCAGACCACTTAAAAAAATAGATTAATAATATATTAAATATAAATCATTCTAAACTAATGCGATGAAAAAACAAAGATTGTGGCATGAACTTCTTCTTCATCAAACTAGTTTTTCATGGTTGTGATGTGACCACATCAAACTCTTTCTTATCTAATATAGATATATAAATATATCATAAAAAATAGCTCCAATTTATGGTGATACACCATCCTTTGTGAAATTCATGAGCTATTCATGTTGACCAAACCCCTACCCACAATGTGACCCAAACCCATAAATGTTAGACTCCATGCCATTGTCACACATTTTGATAATTGGGGTGTAAAATCTATCAATAATGGAGTTAATTATGGATGAAAATCCAACATGTTCCCATTCATATAGATTTCATGTTATGGAAGAATATATTGTGTTTTGTATATAACTTATCCAAATTTCCTAATGTAGAATATCTTATATTTTCACTTCTTCTTATATTTGGGTACTTATATGCCTCACTTATACTCAAAGGCCTCTTTCCTCTTGATGATCATGATAAAACATCGCTTATGCATGATGTGTAATAATATTATGTTATAAACTCATTTATTTTGAGGATAATAAAATAAAAATATGCATGAATCAAAATCCTACATATCATCCTTCTTTTAGGTGTCGACAATCTCATGTAGTGTTCTAACTAATGTTTCATCCCTTCAAGAACCAAGATCATGCCCTCATTTACACCTAAACTAGTTTCCTCTATGTATTTTCACAAATATTTTTTTAAATATAATGAATGTATTTGTTCAAATTTTTAGAAATTTTCTTTTTCCAGAATTATTATTTTAGTGTTGTTTTTTATAATTGTTTGTCTATTTTATTAAATTCTTTTCATTTTTTCAAAATACCATGGGACAAAAATTTAAGTACAAGGAATAAATTCAAAACCCTTCTCCTTGGATGAAAAATATATGCTTCCTCTCACCTAATTCATGTAACTATCACCTATTAGTACATTTAAACATAAAAATACTCTTTAAATATCAAATGAATAATCACTCAATGATTCCAATAGGATTCATGTTGATGGTGAATATGATGGATAATGGAATGGACTTCCTCATGAGAAAAAAAATTAAATGGGAGTTGGAAGGTGAAACATTATTATTATTCTTAATCATAAATTTCATAATATAATCAATAATATCAACATTGGTGTGTTTATTAATCCATATAATAAGAGAAATATGGAGTTTCATAGTGACCAAAAAAGATGGAAACTTAAATTTTCTTCATTTAAAGCATGTGGGAAGGGTAATCAAGGATAATGTTTTAATGGAATTGGAAGTCCGTTTTGGGGTGTAAAATAAGGACACAAAGAAAGTAGTTTCAAAAGAAAGGTTAATGGTTTAGTTAATCCAATGAAGAGGAATAATGGTATCATAAGGTATCATCAATAGTTAAATGATTTAAATGTGGAATGTATGATCACTATGAAAATAAATGGCCTAGAGGGAAATCTCAGGAAGAGATCAAGCTAGGTTGTTTACTCAATAGTTGTTTTAATGATGATGTAGAAACTATTAATGAAATATGATATGAAATAAGTGTTAAATAGAATGATTTTTCCTGGTTAATATATTAAGAAGGAAGTGAAATGATTGTGTGTTTATGTATTTGAATTTAATAATAATGTTCTAGAAGTACTTTTATGGTATTATGGTATAGTGAAACATCTATGTATTGTTCAACATTAGTTTTTCCTTAAGTATTTGAAGGTATATGTGGAAGAGTACGAGTAACTCTAGAAAGTGATTGAATTGGTATGGTGATATTTTTAGGGATCATATTATTAAGGAAAATCTAACCCCTAATATGTGCATGATGATGGGTTATAATTAGACAAAGAGATGTTTGTTTTTGAAAAATAAATTGGATAGCATAGATGAACTTGGAACTGATGATCAGTATGATAAAAAGGTGGTTTATGGATTTAATATATATAGTTTTTTGATTTATGTTATGAGAAAAGATGTATTTTTTTAAATAATTCTTGTTTTCACTAAATACTTATCATAATTCAGGTTATGAACATGTTTCAAGAGAATACATGATAATGTCTTCACAGGTTTGGTGTGTGAAAATTAAGAACTAAAAAAAGTTATTTCTGGGATTATTGATAAGATGAATTTGAAAATTTAATTTTATTCATTCAAAAAATATGAATTTATTTTTTTGGAAGGTTCATAAGGGTATCTATTTATGAAATTGTTTACATTAATCTTTGGATAAAATTTTAGAGATTAATGTATTTCTTAATAATATGAATATTTATGAATATATAATAATGTGTGCTAATTGTTTTATGATAACTAGATATAGAAGTAATGAATTTTCTTCCCATTAAATATCTTATGGTCCACTAGTTATGAAGACATTTCAATTTTAAATTCATTTATTAGAGTAAAAAATGAATCATAAATTGATCAAGGAACAACGAAAGAGTGATATTATACATATGAGTTGAAATAAAGTAAGCATATCGTCTCAAATGATTTTGAAATAAAATGTTATCCCATTTCCATAATTTTTGATGATATCAATGACCCTTTTCAAACTTATTTGGTATATGGTTTTATGGTCATTAAACTTCTAATGACCATGTTCTTTATATTTATCCATAAATAATGATATTAATAATTTTCTTCTATGTTCAAATTTTCACATTCCACTAATATTATCCAAATTAGAATACCTGTTTTGTTGTTATATTCACCTTTTACTTCCTCTCCTTTTAAGAGGTAGTTTTATTGTCCCTTTTTATGATACGCATTCCTATAAAGGAGTTTTAAAACATACATCTTTGATTTTATAAGTAAAATTTTAAATTTCAATGATATAGTTGTTTTGGAAACACTTGATCATATAAAGATTGTATATTATCATTTGGGGCTTCCACTGAATCTCTCTAAATTTCATAATGTGTTATATATATATAACTAGAGGAAGTACATGTTGGATCTTTTAAAATTAAAAAACTTAGCGATTATACCACTAGAACAAGGTATTTATTATGAAGAATAACGGTTATAGACTCTGAATGGTATATATTATGTTCTATGAAATAAGACACCTCATATGGTTAATTTTTTTAGTTAAATCACCAATTTAAAGAAGGTATATGGGAACTAGAGGATGTAATGAGGAATTAGTATCCTCATTTTTTTTGTATTCGTGTAATAAATTTTAAATGAGAATTTCATTTTAAGGGGGTAAAATGTAACAACCTAAGATTTTATGATTTTTATGTTTAAAAAAAATCAATATATTCGATAGCTTACGTTCCATATAACATCAATCTTAAACAAACTCCAAAAAAATATTATTTTAACACTCCTATTATAACTATGCCATTAAGTTGGTTGGAATAAATAGTATTTACCACATTATGAAATATGTAGTTTTATAAATTATTTGTAATATATTAATTTATTATTAGCAAATAAACACATAATTTTTCATAAATTCATTTTGTTCATCAAATATATGTTTCTGTTAAAAAATGATTTTCAATACTTTGTATGAGAAAATAGTTATAATTTATTTCTGAAACTTTTAAAAAATTTATTTTATAAAATGAACATAATTTTTAGATTCATAATTCCAAAAATTATATTATGATGAATTTATGAGAATATTCTCAAAAGATTAATTTTAAGTGAATAGTGAAAAATACAGATTTTTATTAAAATTTCATTTCTTTTCAATAAATTAAGAAATTTAGAAGTCCCATTATGTTTTGGAATATTGTTGAAAGTAACCTAAGTATTATTTTTTAATATTTATTACAATTAAATTCTTTTGATTCATCTTTACTTTTTATTTTAGAATATGTTTATTTTTGGGTTTAAAAATGAGATTTTCCTGAAGATTGTTTAAAGTATATAATGTTTCTCCTTTATAATTCAATAAAATAATCCCTAATGGGAAATATTTTACCTGAAATTTATATATTATTAATCATTAAATATTAATTTATCTTCATTCAATGATAATTTTTAGTGATAGAGCCAATATAAATTTATCTTTTTATTGAAAAATACACTTCTTGGAAACCGGATTTTTCATCTTGTGTGTGGGTTTTGTTGTAAGTTGAATTTTTCAAAAAATTAAAATTTAATTTGGTAATATGGATTCTGTATTTTTAATTATATAGTATATATTAGTTTTCTAGGTTATTTTCAATTTTAGTAATAAGAATCTTACTACGTTAAAAAATGATTTACCGCAATTTATGTAAAATAATGAAACTTGTAAGTATTAAATGGTAAATGGTTAAAATACCTAAAAATACAAATTTAAATGGGGGTTTGATATGTTTATCGAACATAAAAATAATTTTAAACATTATTCATCAATCTAATTTGTTTGAATTAATGCCACCCAAAAGTGGTTGGGTTTAAAGTTGAAATAATCATTATTTAATCACTTAAAAGCACCCCTACTCGAGTATAAAATCCACTCCTCATCTCACCCATTCATATAAAAAGCCTTAAATATAATAAAATAACTTATAAGAACTCTAATATCAACTATCCCCACATACAATAGACTTTTTCTCCCCAAAATAACAATTCCATGGTTTTGAAGGGATCCATCAAGGAGGTGATATTCAGGAGACATTTTTTTCTCAAACCACCTCTCTTATTTTATTTTCTTCTTCTACCTTCTCCTCAACTTCTTCATTGATAAATTAATAATAACTCCAAAATAATTTATATAGTGTAAATTGTTTTATAATGGGTTATATTATTTCCATCACTTTTATTACCTCTTATTTTTCAAAGAAACAAGCCATTGTCCAAATTATGGAGGTTAACTATATTCGTGAATAATGATTTTATATTTTATATTTATAACTTAAAAGATGATCATAATAGTATTATTTTAGATAAATCATACTGTAAAATGTATATTATAACTTATTTCATCTTTGTGAACTAATATATATACATAATATTAAAAAAAATAAACAAGTTCACGATGGTTGGAAAAATCACCAAAAATAAACCAATCATTTATCATTAACATTTTATCAAATGAACCATACTCATGTCAGATATAAAAAATGATATATGGTAAAATTGAAACTTATTATATTTAATGAATACCATTTCATTTAAAGTATTGTGTTTTATTTCCAATTTACATAAATATAGAAAATTATATACAAATGAACCAAAGATAAAACCATTAACGAATGCACCAGAAACAAAGAAAATATTGAAATATTATTAATGAAAGGGTGGTAAGATGTTATAAAAGTATCAAATAATGAATTATAAATATTTATATAGTTATATAATTAATTATTAACATTATTTAAACTTTTATAAATGAAATTAAAAACTATAGGGAATCATGAGGTAAGGGTTTCTTGTCTTACTTTTACTTAACTGAGATATATAAATTATCTACCACTTATGTCTTGTGTGTAGTGTATATATATACTTTACATTGATATATCATATCATTAAATTCATTAAATTCATTGTATTCAATGTTTCATTTAGTAATTATTACATTTATGGGGCATACAATTAGAGTAATTACAATGTGGTGAGAGAATTATTAACCCAATTCCCATTATTTAGGTTAAACAAATACTTCCTTGATTATTTAATAAAAAGATTAATTGTGAAATTAAATTTTGATATGTTATGTTTTATGTCCACCTTTTTTTTTATTTACAGAGGATGTATTTATTTTACTCTGATAATTAGATCTCATTTCAATGATATGACATTTAAAAGGGACTTTCCTTTAAAAATTATCTTTTTAAAAATTCTCTTAAAACTCTACCTTTTTCCAAGTCTATGTTTTATAAATTAGTTTTTGAAAATGTTTTTACCATTATATTATGATTGTTTAAATTTATTTTTAATAATTTTTAACTTATTACAAAACAATTTGAAAATATTCTTTTTATCATTCTCTAAATGGGTTTCTTTGGGAATTTTCCTAAAAAATGAAAAAGGAATGTTTTTTAATTTATATCGAATTATAAGATTTTCTTTTTCTCATGAAATATTAATTTCTTGAATCTTTCTATAAAATATTACAAGGTTCTTTTCCCAGAAAATATTTTCTATTTAATATTTTGGGATTTTATAAAAAAATGGTTTCAAAATGAAAATGATATTTTCCTCAGCAACTATTTCAAGTGATATTTCAAAATCATTTTTGTCTAAGATAATATTATTGTTTGTTACATATTATTTATTGAGGATATGACTTAAGTATTCAATCCTTATTATATATATATGTGGTTTGTGTTTATGATGGCATGATGTTTTTGAATCCGATTACTCTTCCATGATATATGCTATGATTAAATGTTTTTGAAACAAATTTATTTTAAGGATTTATGTTACGATGAATGATTTATATTATTATGGAACACATATGTACAATTTCCATTATTTGAATGATGAGACCTATATCTCCCTACAATGCATTGTTTTAATATGGATAAGACATGACATAAATGTGTTATGTGTAAACCTATTTTCATCTTCAAAATTATATGCGTAAACCTAGTTTTCATGTCCATTAGATAATGCACGGACCTGATTTATTGTCCATAAGGTTATTCAAGGGCCTGATTTCATGTCCTTAACTTAATGAGTGATCCTGTTTCTATTTATTAATGTTCAAAATGTTTTTAGTATATGTGTATTATAAAATTATATTTCCTTTGTCAATATTATCATCTCATGGGAAAAGTTATCTTATGATCGATGTCTTAAGAAATTCTATGACTTATTACATGACTCAATATTATGATATTTTATATAAAAGGTACATTTTTTAAATGTTATTCTCTTGTTCTTATTCCCTTATGCTTTTGTTATTGTAGTTATATCCCTTGTTTACCCTTATTAAGAATTTGAGCTCACCCTTTTCTGATGATTCTTTTTCCCCTAGGATATGAAGAAAGGTATTTAGTAAGATATACCAAAAAAGTTTCTAGCTATGATGGAATAAAAAGGGGATGATGTAGATGTTTATGGATTAGTTTTTTTGTTTCCAATTTTCCAACGACACTAAACCAATATAGTTTTGGTGTATTTTTATTATGTTATGTAATGATTTTTCATATAGTTAGAGGTGATATATGTTTATTAAAATAATGGTTTGTTATACATAATATACAGGAAAAACCAACTAATAACTAATAAGGATATTCAAAAGTGGAGGCGCAAAACTGCTGGTTTTATTGAACAAGTACAAGGACTTCAGGATTCAAGTAAATGAATATTTTGAAGAATTATTTGATTGGGAAAATATTATTGTGGAGAACATGCACAGCCTTATAGAAACTCTTGGTGATTTAAAAAATGTCAAGAAGATATTGAGATGATTTAGGACCAAATTCAATATGAAATATTCCGTAATGGATGAAATTGATACAAAGGAGATGGAATTAATTAGTTTTCACAATAATCTTTTCAAATATGAGATGATTAATGAGGATAATGAGGCTATGGAAACTGGAAATCTAGGGAGGTGTATTGGTAGGATATGAATAAGCTCATAATTGAGGATGACCAGGAAGAATAATAGGTGGATGAAGTCTTGTGATTCTATCCCTCAAATCCATAAAGGGGAAAATCAATATTTAAAAGAACACTTCCACTCACATTTTGAATGTGTAATGGTTTGGAACCATGAAATAAATCGTCCCAAGAATATACAAGATGATTATGAGGATAATGATATTCCCATAAAGAAGGATTTTGGAAATATTAAAGGTACTATAGGTGTGAAATGGAACATCATCATGCAGAAGAATATGCTTTCAGTACAAAATAATGGTTTGTAGAAAAGCGAGGTAGAATAATTTTATTATTTAAAAGAACAAATTAAAAATGATATGGTGGATATTTTGAGAAATTACTAGACAAGGTATGTGATCAAAAATGTTGAAGGAGATGTATATGGTAGATTTTATCTCTAAGTAGAATTAGAAATAATTATAGAAGAGATTGATGTTTGGAGATACAAAAAAAGAAATCCAATAGAGTAGTTCAAGATGAAAAAATATAAATATAGAAGATAAAGAAGGGAAATATAATCCAAAGATATAAATTGAGAATATCAAATTTGGAAAGACAATAAAACATGGAGAAGTTCATTGAGTACAAGATTAAAATATAAGAACTGACCAATGTTATTAATGGTTTGACAAAAATAATGAAGGATCAAATTTAATATATCGAAGATATTGGGGTGGATGTTTCCAACCTGTGATAGAAAGTTAATGATCAGGATAAAAGTTTAAATACTCAAAATACATTGGGAAATAAGATCACATAATTTACATAGATAGTGAATGTGGAGTATGGGGGTCCAAAAATCAAGAAAATGAAATTTATTATAATAAAAATACATATCAGATGGAAAAAGATGGAATGTGGCTTTATCATAAATAGATATTAGTAATGTTTCCTACAAGAATATAAAAACCCACTAAAAATTTTAAGTTTTATTTTTTAGTGACTCATAATTAGAACATTAATAGAGCCAAAGGGACAGTTTGTGCTAAAACAATAACATAGAATAATATGGCTCATATAATATTTCATTATTTCATAAATATGGACTTTAAAAAAAATTTTGTTCTATTTTTAAGAGTTATTGTGGGAAAAATAGATATAAATTAATTCAATAAGTGTTGAATACGAAAGGGTTGTTTTTAATGGTCACTATTTTTAGTGTGGAGGATTTTGAAATATAATCATACATTACTCAATGAAACTGAAGATAAATATATTGATGTCAACTCAAAGTGTTATTACACTATATCTCATGGAATATTCAAGCAAGATGGAAGTGAAAAGTCTATTAGGGACATTGAAAGAAGAAGTTTGGAAATCATAATATGAAGAATATTATTTATTTCAATCCACAAAAGGTGTGAATCCAATGACATGTATTAAAAATAAAAGAGTAGATCAGTTTGTGGATATATAAATTTCCTTAAAATTATCAGATCATGTTGATGTGTGGATCCTTGATAACAGATGGACTTTCCATATGATGATAAATAATGATATTATAATATACCTCAAGAATGACAAGGTCTATGTCATTATATTTGGAAATGACGAGGTACTAAAGATTATTGGATTTGGGAAGGAAAAATTATGAGGAAAAGAAATTTGATGAGAATATATATTGGTTGTTTCTAGTATAAGTCACAAATTTATAGGTTTCAGTCAATGGTGTGGCTTAGTACATGGAAAGAAGTTTAATTTTTAGACTTATATAATAAAGATAAAAAATAATATAGTTATTATACTAATGATGCGAATGAAGGGAAATCTATACATAGTCACATGAGAATAATATATTCACTTTATATCTAGGGATGAATAAAAAAAATTTTGGATAAAAAACCTAGACATTTGAGTGAATCAATCATGGATGATCAGGTGAAAAGTGAATATGATCAAGATATATCTAATATATCATTTGATTATAAACACATATATGATACATATCGATAAGTGAAGAATACTCAAAATACATACAATGAAATAGATCAAGGAATAATAAGTTTACCTGAACATATGCATATTGATTTTTTCCATCTGATATCATCAAGTTCTATAGATGGGAATTTAAATATATTCAATTAAAAAATTATTATAGAATTATGGAATAGATTTTCATGATCTCCCACAGGTGTGATGTGTTTAGTTTCATAAAACAATATCATAGAGAAGTTGAAAAGATGTTTGGATAGAAAATATTAAAATTACAATTTGATAATCTCATAGAGTTTATCAATATATAGGTAGAGTATTATAAAAAAACAAATTATAAAGAACCAATTTTCAATAGTAATAACACCTCAGCAAAATGATGTGGTTGAGAGGAGAAATAGGGGAAAACATGTCTAGAATGATTCTCATTGAAAAATTTAGTTATGTTTTGTAGGGAAGCAGTCTTCAAATTATTATATATCTCTAGAAAACATTTTTTTGTGTCTGAAAGAAGAAAAGACATCATATGTGATGTGGTATGGGAAAGAGTTGATATTTAAAAACTTATTTTAGAAATTAATTATTTCATAATAAATATAAAAGAGGAAAATATATCATAATTCTATAAATATAAAAGTATATTTATTTTCTACTCAAGGTTTTGGAAATCATATAAATGCTTCAGTAAGTGGTTTGATTTTTTTTGGAGAGAAATGATGTAGTTGTGGTTGAAAATAGAAGAATAGTAAATAATAAAATAACCAAATTTCTTTCGAGTAAGATGAGTATTTAAGTAGGTTATGTAGGGAACTAGTTGAAAGTGATAATTAAAAAGATGATTCATATGTTTATAAGGATGTAGTTATATAAATATTACTATTAAAGATGAATAATTGAGATAAAATTGGTATAAAAGACATCATTGATGATCAGGAAACAACTACACAGACGAGGAGAATGATGTATCTATAGAAAAAATTCTTATAATTATAGTTGTATAAAAAATGTTTTGAATAATCTATAAGATATGAGAAGAGGTTTTATGTGATAAATGATGTGCATAAACAAATATAAAATAATAAGTCATTGGAGATTATATTGTGGCTGCTAGATAATAATCTCATTAAGACCAAATGGGTAATTTGGGAGAAAATTAAAGAATATGAAATTTTTATACACAAAAATCATAACTAGTGTGAAATGGATACTACTAGATTGAGGGAATAAATATAGATGATAAATTTTAACCAATTTTATAACTGGAGATTATTTGACAATTATTAGTCACAATAGTGTAACAAAAATTCATGGTTTTCTAGATCGTTATTAAATCCAAATTTCTAAATGTATTTCTAGATAAAGAAGTTCACATCGGAAAAAATATTATTTTATTAACTTTTAATATGAGTAAGAATGTTTTTTGTAGTAGAAGGAATTTTATTGGTTAAAGTAGGGACCAAGAGCGTAATACTCATAACTCGATCAATACTTGATGAAGAACAATTTTCAGCATGGTAGAGTTGGTTTTAATCTCTATTTTTATAATGAGAGTTTACAAAGGATGGTAGTGTTAGTGTACGTAAATGAAATAATCCTTGGGGGAGAGGATAAATCATGATACCAATAGTATTTAGAATTTATGTAGTGAAAATTTGAAAGGTTTATAATCAACAAACAAATATTTTTCCTTGGTCTGCAGGTGGTAAAAGGATGGCATGGAACATATATTTCCCAATATAAAATTTCCATGTTTTTTAATAGTATTTTTAATGGATAAATTTAAGTATTGATAACTAAAATTACTACCTAGATTAAATTTTTAATGTATCATTATAGAAATATAGTCATTATCATAAAATTAAAGAAGACATTTGGGGGCCTGTTGTACTTAATAGAAACCTGACCCAACATTGTTTTTGACACATTTATGGTGACATAATATGAAATTATTTAGAAAGAAAACCAATTACTTTAATTGAAAATAATACTTTGGTAAATAAAAGGCATGGTATAGTTCCGTTTAGTTTACAATGATAAATTAAAAAAATAGTTATTGGGATATACAAATGAAGATTAGGCTAGTTCAGTAGATGATATAGAGTCATCATCTTGTGGTGAATTCTATATTAGGGAATTTTTTTATTTCTTATCTAAGAAAGAAACAATATTTTATATATCTAATCACTAGAGAAGTTGAACATATTTTGGAAATTCATCTTTTCACACAGTTACTATGGAGATAGAAATATCTTGAAGGTATGTGATTTGAAGTGAAGTGTATGATTAAAATCCATTATGATAATTCAATTTCTACAAATCTTAGAAAAATCTAGTCCACCACTAAAATAGAAATAACATTTAAATCCATTATTACTTTATCATAGATAAAGTTGAACATTGGATAGTAAATTCAGAGTATGTGCCTATTTAACCATAAGTTTTTGAAATTCTAAAAAAGGTCATATGAAAGGAAGAATATGAAAGGAAAAGACTGAATCTTGGAGTCCAGTTGACTCCCCACACTTAAATAGTGTGGATGTAGAACCCCCTATCCTAGATGTATGGTGCGTTTTTCCCTATATTATGATATGTATTCTTTACCATGATATAGACTATAAATGAGTGACTGTTGGGTTTGTTGAAAAAGTGGGACAGTTTTTTATCATGAACAAGGGAGAAGATGATAAGGGGAGTAGTGAAATTGAGGGAGTTTTATAAATCTAATGATTCCAAGGAAGTTTATTTCATGAATAAAAACATGGTAGGAGTTTAGGATGCAAGCTGTTTTTAATTCCTGGTTAAATAAAATGATCTTCTCATGATCCACACATTGTTTAATAGTTATATCAATTTCTAAAAAATTAAATATTTCTATTTTATTTTAGGAACAAAGGATATTGAGAAATCCTCTTTTTGTAGTACCATGAATGAATTCGTTCATTGATTAAATTTTAATGTCACTCTTATTTATCACACAAAGATTAACTTATGTGGTCTTAGAGGATGAATTGAGTAAATCTTTGACCATCTTGTGAAGTCATATAGTGTGAGTGGTGGTTGAAGCTGATGGTGCATGAGTCTTTGTAAACAAGAGTTTCTAAGTAGTTTTGATGTGTTTTCCACAAACCCTATGTAGGATATTTTCAGGAAATTTTTTTATTATCAACGTTTTTTTGAGTTTATTGAAAAAGGATATTGATAAAGATATAACAAGTTTGTTTGCAAATCCGGTGTTTTTAAGGCTATGGAATTTCCTAGTGTTTTCTAAATTCTTAGGCATGAAATTTTGGTGTTGATTTATTAGAAAAGAGAGGATTCCCACATCATTTGAGTGAAAAATTGTATCTATATGAAACAAAAAAGGTGGTTTGTAGCCACTAAAAAAATATATAGTAATTACAGGATTACCATAGAGGGAGCTCATGGGCCATATGGGATGTTTGTGAGATATGAAATTTGGAAATGGTATTAAGATTATATAACATGTTTTTGAACTGTAAAGTAAGTTCATTTATGGACCTCATCATTTGGGGCATAATTATACTGATTCAGAGGCCACCACAAAGACATGTACATTCTATGTGAATTCTATGTTAGGAAAGACACGCAGTGGAGACTAATCACTTAGGTATTTAATATAATTGTGTTAAGTGTGTGTGTGTGTGGGGGGGGGGGGGGGTTAGGTTTCATTTCCTATATAAAGGACCCATAGTAACTTAAAAATAAATGGAAAAACAAACATAGAATAAAATTTTCAATAGAGAGAATTTAGAAAAGTTCCAATGTTAGTTTTTGAATTATATCAGCCTCTGAAGGGGAGTTAGTTTGTGGTGCGCAATAGCTCACAAATAAGAAGTAGTTCATAGAGGAAGTTGTCCAAAAAGTGATAGAAGTTCATGAATAACTTAAGCTATGAAATATACAATCATTTCTGAAAATAATTGTAGTATTTTATGAAAAAAGAAAACAAATATATGAATTTCGTTTCTATAAAGAAACCACTACAAATTAATGCGGATTTCATCTCTCCGATGAAAACAGAGCTTCATGCCACCCTCATATACGTGTAAACAAAATTTTTGCTGATATAGATTATCAAAATAATATATTGGAGGATATATGATTTTAATTTAGTATATAGAGAATTTAGATTTCATGGTGTGTATTGTTTTATACCTAGAGGGACAATGAGTATGCTTCGAAATTCATAATAACAGAATTCTATTGTGGATTTGGTACACTGGAAATTTTACTTTTTATAAACCTTTTACTATACATTTTAAATATTATACCTTTAAAATTGATGCATGTTTTACATGTTTAAATATCAGTTCATGAAATTCTATGGTAAGACAAGAGAATAGAATTTTATTTGATGATGAAACAAGATAGAAAGGGGAAAGTGTTTTAAAATTTCGTGCCCTGATTCACCCCCTCTCATGGTTTTTAACCTTGTAGGTCCTACAAAATCTATACATCAATACATGTATTAGGGAATCGTTTAGGGTTGAATCTATTTCATACATTCCAAAATAATTTCATATTGTTATTGGTATCTCATCCTACATAAGCATGAAACTTACGTAGAAGTTGTATCATTCTAGTTGTAAGATCACAAGAGTGTCAATTATTCAATTAAAATAGTTATTTATTATTATTTATATTAAGTATAAATAATTTTATAATTTTCTTATTTTATTGAGCTATATCTTATTACATTTTTTGAATTAAAATGGTGGATTTTGGGGAAGATGTTGAATAAGATAGAGATTTTATCAATGGAATTATGGTAAAATCCCTCTCCACTTATTCAGATATGGTTAAATTCTTAATTATAATCCATAACATTCTTTCAATCTGTTGATAAAAACTAAATATGTGATTCAAACTAGTTCTGGTTAGTATCCATTATTTTTTAAATGAAAAGAAGAAATAAAAAATAAATAACATAATACTAACCAAAATCCTTGATAATGGAACTATATTTATGTAATTCCTATCATGATAATATCATCAAAAAATATTTTTAAATATATTTAAATGTAGTGAAATAGCTGGACTCAATTTGTTCTTTAGAGAGGAAGGTTTTTCAAGTGTGTATTCCCATTGTTGTGTGGGTTTAGTGTGTGAAAAGAATAAAAAATGTGTTGTATCATGAATTATAAGCATGAATGAGTTTGAAATTAGTTTTTAAAATATGGGGCCCTAACGTTGGATATCCCCTCAATTACATAGTAGATCATCATTTATTTCTCTCTCTCAAAAACTCTCTCAAATCAAATGAGACCTCAATGATCACCAAAACTTGTAATTTTGTCTTAATCTGTGCGACGAAGTGATAACTATATTCACCACTCTTAATTTTTGTAAGATCCCAGTGTTTCACTTAGGTCTGTATCCTTTAATTTTCGGTCTAATATTTACTTTAGACCTAATATAGATTCCTAATGAGTTAAAAAAGGTTTTGAGGGTGTCTGAGGCTTATTTGGAGGTCAGAAGACCTCTTTTAGGGAAAATAGGCCATGTCAAATGGTTTGCGCACGATTAGTGAACGATTTTACAAACAGTATGGATTGAGTTTTTTTGGATAGCGGCACCTCGCTTACCTTGTGCATGGATGTGCTGCCAAAACATGTGAACACCCTTTTTTCCCACGTTCTGGTAGAACCATCTCACATGGTTTTTGCACGGTTTGAAAAACCATGCAGAAAAACCATGCACAGGATAAAAACCTATGTAAACTGTCTAAAATTACCTTAATTATCTATTAATACAACCCCTTCCTCCATAATCTTAGTTTATATGGTATTGAACTAGTTCTCTCTCAATTTTGGAGTATTTTTAAGATCCAAACATGGAATCAAGAGATCTCCTTTGTCCGACATCAGACTGAGCATTTCTTTGTCACGTTGGATGCACAATAGTAAGAAATCGAGTCCAATTTGTTCCTTTCTTCATCTATTTATATCTTGACCCAGATATCTCCATTTGAATGTTTTTAACCTTTTCTTAGATATACTCTGATTCGATGGAAATCAAGGGTCGATACCAGAGGAGAAAGATCATACAACCTTAAAGTGGGTGGTCTATGACTCATCCATAAAGTTCATTGTTATTAGAATGTTCACGTGGGTCCCACTGGTTTTGTTGGAAACTATTTCTTAAATTAAAATTCCATGATTATACTCATTAGAATTTTATGGTTAGGCAATTTCCAAATATGTGATTTGTTGTTAGTGGTTTCATGCACAACTCAATCTGCTTCATGTCAAAGGTTAATCCTTAATTGGGTTTTTAGTGTTTTGACAGGTTTGAGCCGCTATTTGGGTGTGCTTTACTTAACCTTTCTAAAGGTGAGTCTTATTTTAAAAAATTTATTTTTAACTAATAATTTCATAATGGAATGTACCATATATTCTCACCACTTGATAGACCTAAGGTAAGTGCTTAAAAATGTTTTTTAATGTGAAATATGAAATGTGAAATGGAAAGTATTCTATGTATATAACTTGAACTTATTTAAAGATATTTAATACAGGTTACATGTTCGTAGCACCCCTTTCTATTTTGATGGAAGGTAGCAGAGTGAACCTCAATAATTTATTATTCTTTAATGGCTAACTAAGACTCGATTAAATGGTTGCAACGGTACTTGTCCTATCCACCCTAATGGAAGAAAAGTATTTTACCAATGGTTTAAACTCTACTTGACCTATCCACTCTAATGGAAGGCAAGAGTTGAACCAAATTATTTATTACATGATTAGAATATCAAATAGGAATGGACTGACATGATCTTACCTTGGATTCCGAGAGGAGAATACCTTGGGTCTTGGGAACCCCATTCCGATTCAAGGATATTGTTTTCTTAGGATGATAACCACCTAGACCCCAGTTCTTTTCTAATACTTGGATTCCTAGTATACTACCATTGGGTCTCCTTCTTTATTACAGCATTCCTCATATATACTCTTTGGATCCCGCACTGACTAGTGGGTGACATGGTTAAAGCCCATAAGGCCCTATCTTTTCTTAGACTTGTTTTACCATGGTTCATCACCTTGGACTCAGTAGGCACATTATTGTGGAATGACTTGGATTATGCTCCCTGGATTATAGACTTACCCCTTATCTAGACTCATATACTACTGAGTTAGCTTTATATGAGTTTATGTTACCTTGGTTTTTACCCTGGAACTCCTTCACTGGATATCATTGTCTTGTTTCCTTATTACGTCTTGGGACCTTCACTACTTATACTATCATGAGGTGATGTCGCTGTTACCTATTCCTCACATGACTGATTAAAATTAAATGATAATTGATTAATTCATGAGTTGGTTACATGTTCTGACACCAGCCGAGGGATAAAACTAGTAATTGGTTATTTAGTTATATCATACTACTTGATTTACTTTACATATATGTCTGCACACTACAATATTCCATTACATGGGCTAGATATTATAGACTCTATTAGTGGTGGCCCACTAAGATTTATCTCACACCCTCTTCAGGTTCCATTTGGTACCTGGAGTAGATTACATGGTTGCAGGTATTGACAAAGGGAAGAATGTAGCTTCTAATACTTGATTGTGTGCTGATAGAATGGAGCTTGATAGCAGATGAAAAAGTAGGATATCAAGATTCTTGGCGTAGAAATTGTTTTTTCACATTGTGTAACATGTTATTATTATTGTCTTGTATCAATTCTTTCCTGTTTTCTGGTGACATGACATTACATCATCACTTTTCAGATTGATACAATTATTGTTATTCTTGTTTATCTATTGCATAAGTTTTCTTCCACTATTTATTAATATTTCTCCTATAGTATACTATTATTTTATATCTCTTCCACTGCATTACACTTTCCTAACAAGGGAATAGTATTCCCATGGACACACCGTAGGCACTCGCTACTAGTTGGCAGCCTCTGGCATTCGAGAAGATACGCTCGAGGTCATGTGGCCATCGGGATCAGGGCATCGTTAAGTGGCATCTGGGTCTGTGTCATTTCAAATTTGTATCAATGGTTATTTCTTTTCTTGACTTAATATTTAAAGATAATAGATTATAGAATAATAGTGATTGGGACTTGGTCGTAAGCCTTGCTTGGGTGTCATGAACCCATGTTCGGGGTAAAATCCAAGTTACCCATAATGCAATTGTTGTTCTATTTTTCTTATTACCGTTGATATTATTTCACTGTTGGGTGACTCACATATTGTGTGGTGTTGTTGATTATTAGTCATTTTGAGAATTTATTTCATCCGTGGAACGATGATTTGAGAGGAAGGGTTATTTCTACTTGCATCATCATAGGAACCTAGAATTCACATGTCATGGATATTACCAAGCTATATAAGTTCATTTCACTTATTTTCATTGCTTGATATTTCTGTGATTGTTGAGCGATTTTGTGATAGTTTCTTTTACTTGTTTTACTTTGGCATTGCTTTAGTTATTTCCTGTCCCAATTCATGAGGTGTATGGGCCCTCATTGGTTCGAATGGGAAATTTACCGAGTCAAGACATTATGATATAAGGAAATGGTGTCATTTTTTGTGATTTGTGTATGGGAATTGATTCATCGAAAATGACTATCCATTAAAAAGTAAATAACAAAATCTAAAATGAATTGGTTGCATATATTTATCCCGCCTTGTCATGTTTATGAAATGTAAAGGAGTGAACCTAATAATTAACTACAAAATGACATAAAACTTATAATTGAGCATTTACTGATACTTGGTATTCTCAGTGAGTATCTTGGGTAGTATGCCTTGGGTAGTGAGTTTTCTTACATTTGGATTCCATTAGTGACGCTATATCCTTGATTCTATTGTTGTTCTAAGATGTTTGTTTGGTATTTTTAGACCAATGTTGTCGCGTCATCCTTGTGTCGTTCTCCAGGAGGGTGGTGACGACCATGATTTAGACATGGTGGGCCCTATGCCGCCAGTTTTACTTCTAGGAGTGCCACTTGAGGAACCACATTCTGTTCCTAATTAGGGAACTAATTCCCTAGTCTGTGATAGTTTCCAAAGTATGATGCCGTCCATGATTTGTGCTCCACGGGTTGCACCTACGATAGCTGATCCTACCCACGAGTTCTAGTAGCAGAATCCTACTACATATGTAGGGTATGGCATATCTCAAGATACTGAGTGTTTTCTAGAGGCCATGCTGTCTATATTTTAGCATTTAGAAATGCCTCCAGAGTGGAAAGTCAAGGTTGCTACATACATTCTATGGTATTCATCCAAGTGTTGGTGGGATGTCGTTACCCAGGCCAGAATTCATCAGGTATTGTTATGGGTTGACTTACAGACTGCCTTATATGATCATTAATTTCATCAGTCATTGAGATATGATAGAGCCAGAGAGTTCATGCATCTTGATACGGGTTCTATGCTAGTTATGGAATATTCAACACGTTTCACTGATTTGTAGTGCTTTGCACTGCTTCTAGCTGGTGATGAGCTTTTTGCATGCTAGACATTTTGAGGATGGGATCAAATATGCCATTTGAACTCAGGTGAATGTATTTATCCTTCATACCTCGTCTGTAATAGTAGATCAAGACATTATTACAAAACGTAACCTAAGGGGTGGAATGAGTATTCGGTTTAAAGGATTAGTGTCATGTCAGGCTGATAGTTCTTCTGGTGGTAGGAAATGTTCCCTTGAGGTTTATCATTAGGTAAGTGGTAGCCAGAGTATCCAGTTTTATAGTATTGTTGTGTTTCATTAGTGTGGAAGACCAGGGAATAAGAATCCCCAGTGTGATAGAGACCATATGGAGTGTCGGGCTTGTGACGGTATGGGTCATCTTCAGCACTTTTGTAAGACCTTTACACCAGCTTTGAGTGGAAAAGGATCAACTTCAGCTCCACCTTCAGGAGAGAGCTCTTTTGTGCCACCTCAGGCAAGGAGTCTAAGTAGCACTGGCAGGTCTGGTTGAGGAGGAGGTCATGGCTGTGTTAGTCTGATTCCTGATCACCAACAACACCAAAAAAGAATTCATGATCATGATAGTCCATCTATTGCCCATGGTCATGGATCTGGTTAGTTTTATGCCTTACAGCTGATACCTGAGGATCAGGCTGCAAGAGAATATACAGTACGAGTTACTATTCTAGTAGCCTCTCCTGTTGTCTCTGCTTTTTTTGATATAGGTTCTTCAAAATCTTTTATTTCTGTATTTATCGTGTCAAGTCTCGGACTAGAAATACAATATCACTATGGGTTAATGACCCTCAATAAACCATTGGGAATACGGACGGAGGGAATATGCTAGTATCAAGACTATCCCTTTGAGGTTGTGATTTACCCCTTCTTGTGGAATCTCTTTGTTCTTGAGATGACGGGATTCAATGTAATTCTCAGTATGAACTGGTTTGTACACTATCATTCCATTGTATAATTTTATTGTCGCAGGGTTTATTCTACATCACCAGATAGCAGCAAATATCTTTTCAAAGACGAGTCAGATGTCTAGGCTGGGAGAGCAGGGCCAAAGAATCATGGGCTCAGTGGAGTGATCTCCTAGATTGAAAATCGTTCCATAGTGGATCAGGGTTTGATTCAAAATTATTTCCCTCCAGTAGTTGATCATTTCACGTAAGTCTTTTCGGATGAATTTTCTAGATTACCTCTTAAGAAAGAGGTAGATTTTGATATAGAGCTTATTCAAGGAGGAACTTCAATGTCCATTCCTCCATACAGGATGGCACCTACTGAGCTTCAGAAGGTTAAGTGGAAAATAGAGGCCTTAGAAGCCAAAGGATTTATATGGACCAATACATCATCTAGGGGTTCACCCGTGATTTTTGATAAGAAGGTGGATGGAACCTCACATTTATTCATGGATTATAGAAGGTTGAACCATCTTACAGTCAAGAACCAGTATCCACTTCCTTGAATAGATGATTTCTTTGACCAGCTCTAAGGAGAAAATGTTTTCTCTAAGATTGACCTGATATCGGGATATCATCAGGTGAGAGTCAGACCATCAGGCATACCTCATACAAATTTCCATAGTAGGAATGGTCTGTATAAGTATCTTGTTATGCCATTCAGTCTTACAAATGCACCTTCCATTTTCATTGCTACGATGAATAGGGTTTTCCATCCCTATTTGGACTCTTTTTTTGTAGTCTTTGTGGGTTAATTATTTGTGTATTTGAACACTCATAACGACCATTCCAAACATCTTGATATCGTTCTGAGTATACTTAGAGAGAATCGTCTTTATTCCAATCTTGATAAATATGAATTCTGGATCGACAAGGTACACTTCTTGGACCATAATATTTCAGAATCAGGAGTTTCTGTTGACCCTAAAAAGGTTAGTGCTATAGTCTCCTGTGAGCATCCCTAGAGAATTTTTGATATAAGATGTTTCTTGGAGTTGGCCATATATTATAGTCATTTCATATAGGACTTATCACATCTTTCTTCACATTTTACTAGGATTAAAAATAAGGGTGTTAAGTTCTTGTGGTCCGAAGCATGCGAGAAATCCTTTCAAGAGCTTAAAGGAAGGTTTTTCTTGGCACCTATTCTGATTCTTCTTGAACCTGGTAAATATTATATTTTCTTTTGAGATGAATTAATCACTGACTTAAGAATATTGTTGATACAGGAATAAAACGTTTTTGCATACAGATCTCAGCAATTGAGGCCTCATTAGAGAAATTACCCAACTCATGACCTCAAGATACCAGCAGTTTTCCATGCCTTACATCACTAAAGATAATATCTATTGGGTGAGCGTTTTGTGGTGTATACATATCACAAGATCCTCAGGTATATATTTTATCAACCTAACAGGAACCTATGAAAATGAATATGAGTGGAATATCTATAATCCTTTGATTTTGAGCTTTCCTATATGCATAGAAAAGGAAATGTGGTTGTAGATGAACTGAGTCGGAAAACTCAAACATAGGCCTTATACGAAGCCAATGATGAATGAAAGTTAATGGATCTATTTTATGAAATTCATATGAAGTATCATGATAGTCACGAGTAATATTACCTCTCATCCTTAATAGTTTCCTCTTCCCTCTTTGAGAAGGCGAAGACTAGTCAGTTTTTAAATCCTAAAGGTTTGGTTATCTGTATGAGTATACTAGAAGATAACCCACCTTCAGATTGGTCTGTGGATAGAGATGATGTCCTGCGTCTACGTGGAAATATGTGGGTTCCTGCAGATTTGAGAGAGGAGTTTATGAAAGAGTCCCACACTTCCTAGTGGGCAGTTCATCCAGGAATCTTAAAGATGTGTCGATATTTGTGATGCCAGTATTGGTTGCCTGGAATAAAACGCCAGATTGCAAGCATCATCACTAGTTGTTCCACCTGTAAGCATGTGAAGGTGGAACACCAGAGACCTGCAGGTTTGTTACAGCCACTGCCACTTCCGGAATGGAAGTGGGAATATGTTGATATGGATTTAATAGTTGGAATACCTAGGTCACCGAGGGGTAGCAATTCTATCTTGGTATTCATTGACCGACTAACGAAATCACCCCACTTAATTTCTTTTCAGGATACTTTCTCAGTTGATGATATTGGAAGACTGTATGTCCACGAGATCGTACGACTACACAAGGTTCCATGTACTATCGTTTCATATAGGGATGATCATTTCACTTCATGGTTCTGGAAGGGTTTTCAGAAAGCTAGGGGAAATTAGGTACTTCTAATAATAACTTTTCACCATCAGACTGATGGACAATCAGAATGGACAATATTGGTTTTAGAGGAAATGATCTGAGCATGTTCCCTTGATTTCGTTATTTCTTGGGTGAAGAATATCCCCCTCATCATGTTATCTTATAAAAACTTTTTTTAGGTGAAGATCCAGATGGATCCATTTGAGGCCTTATATAGTAGGCCATGTCGTTCACCTTTGTGCTGGCTAGAGGCAGGTGAGGTGGCCCTATTAGGACATCGTCTCATTTAGGAGACTTCAGAACAGGTCCAGCTGATCAGAAAGAGTATGACTACTACTTAGTCTAGAAAAAAATCTTACAATGATGGCCTTCAATGACCTCTTGAGTTCAAGGTTGGGAATCATGTTTTTCTTCGAGTATCTCCCATGCTAGGGCATAAACAGTTTTGGAAGTAGGGAAAACAGTCACCTCATTATGTCAGGTAGTTTGAAATTATAGATAGAGTCAATCTGGTAGCCTATCAGTTGCTACTACCTCAGAGGTACCATGCCATGCACGAAATATTTAATTTCTCATAGCTTTGCCAAAATCATGCTGATCCATCTCATAACTTTGATATTGAGAAAGTTGAGTCAGGTTATGATGATACCTTTGAGGAGTATATAGTGAACATCATTGACCGAAGCATGAAGGTTCTCCAAGGAAGGTTTTTCCCTCTCGTACGGGTGCTATGGAAGCACAACTGGGTAGATTATGATACTTGGGAGAGGTAATCTAATGTAATTGCTCAATGTCTTGAATTATTCTCAGACAATGTTTCCTTACCCTTGGAAGGAGAACTCGGGGGCAGGTTCTTTTAAGGGGGGAAGTCTATAAGAACCAAAGTTTTCATTTAGGCTTGTATCCTTTAAGATTTGGTCTAAATCATTACTTTGGACCTAATATAAATGAATAAAGAGTTAAAAAAGGTTATGAGGGTGTCTGGGGATTGTTTGGAGCTCAGAACACCTCTTTTTCGGAAAACATTCCAAGTCACATGGTTTGCGTACGGTTAGCGCACGATTTTCCTAACCATTTGGATTGTGTTTTTACGGAAAGTGCCACCTCGCATGGCTTTCACACGGCCGTGCAGCTAAATCGTGCGAACGCCCCTTTTTCCAAGGTTCGGGTAGAACCATCTCACACGGTATACACACGGTTTGAAAAACCGTGCAGACAAACCATGTGCAGGATAAAAACATGTGTAAAATGTATAAGAATACTTTAATGATCTATTTAAACAACCCCTTCCTCCCTAATCCAAGTTTATGTGGTATTGACCTAGTTCTCTCTCAATTTGGAGTAATTTTGAAGATCCAAACTTGGAATCAAGAGATCTACTTTGTTCGACACCTAATCGAGCTTTCGTTCATCATGTTGGATGCACACCCGTAATTAATCAAGTCATATTTATCCATTCTTCATTTATTTCTCTCTCAACCTAGATATCTCCTTGTGTGAATTTTTACCCATTTCTTAGATATACTCTGATTCGAGGAAACTTTAGGGCTGATACCGAAGGAGAAAAATCATACAACCCTAAGGTGGGTGGTCTATAACTCATCCTTAAAGTTCATTATTTTCGGAATATCCTTGTGGGGCCCATTTGTTTCATTGGAAACCATTTCTTAAATTAACATGACTTGATTATACTCGTTAAAACCATATAGTTATGCTCCTTCCAAATATGTGATTGGTTGATAGTGGTTTCACCCCCCAACTCAATTTTCCTCATGTCAAAGGTAAAACCTTAATTGTGTTTTTAGTGTTTTGACACATTTGAGCTACCGTTCTGTTGGGCCTTTACATGACGTTTCTAAAGGTAAGTCTTATTATAATAAATGTATTGTTATTACTGAGAATTTCATATTGAAATATACCATATATTCTCACCACTTGACACGCCAAAGGTAAGTGCTTACAAATATTTTTTTAATTTTAAATATGAAATGTGTAATAGAAAGTATACTAAGTATATAACTTGACCTTATTTAAAGAGATTGAATAAAGGTTACATGTTGGTAGCACCCCTTTCCTTGTTGATGGAAGGCAGCAGAGTGAACCTCAATAATTGATTATGACTTAATGGATAACTAAGATTTGACAAAATGGTTCAAACACTACTTGGCCTATCCACGCTAATAAAAGACAATTCTTGGACCAATGGTTTCCACTTTACTCGACCTATCCACACTATTCTATGTCAAGAGTTGAACCAAATGAATTATTACATGATTACAATATCAAATTGCAATGGACTAACTCAAGCTCACCTTGGATTTTGAGAGGAGAATACCATGGGTTTTGGGAACCCCATTCTGATTCAAGGATACAATTTTATTGGGTTGATACCCACCTGGACTTTGGTTCTTGTATATTACTTGGATTCTCGGTATACTACCATTGGGTACCTTTCTTTATTACAAGATACCTCAGATACACTCTTTGGATCCCACACTGACTAGTTGGGGCCATGGTTAAAGCCTATAGCGATCTGTCTCTGTATATCCCCGTTTTACCTTGGTCGATCACATTGGACCTAGTTGGCGCCCTATTGTAGAATGACTTGGATTACACTCCTTGGATTACACTCTTACCCCTTAGGTAGAATTGAATACTACTGATTTAGATTTCCGTGAGTTTACATTACCTTGATATTTACACTAGAACTTCCTCACTGGATATCATTTTCTGGTTGCCTTTTCACATACTAGAACCTTCACTACTTATACTATCATGAGGTGATGTTAGTGTTGTATATGCCTCATGTGACCTATTAACATTAAATGATAATTGATTTATTAATGAGCTGGCTACATCTTCAGACACTAGTCGAGGGATAAAGCAAGTACTTGGTTATTTAGTTATATTGTATAGCTAACTTTACATTACATATATGTCTACACACGACTATATTCCATTACACGAGCCGATGTTTTAGACACTCTTGGTGGTGGCCCACTTAAATTTATCTCACACCCTCTCCGGGCACCGTTCGGTACCCGGAGTAGATACATGGTTGTAGGTATTGACAAAGGGAAGAACATAGCTTCTAATACTTGATTGTGTGCTGATAGGATGGAGCTAGATATTATATGGATGAGTAGGATCTCGGGATGCTTGGAGTAGACTTTTTTTTCTTTTACCTTGTGGAACATGTTATGCTTATTTTCTTGAATCCATGATTTCTAGTTTTCTAGTTACATGACATTACATCATTATTATTCCAGTTGATACAATTATTGTGATTCTTGTTTATCTATAACATCAATTTTCTTCTGCTATTTATTCATATTTCTTTCGCTGTATTCTATTCATTTATATATCTTCAACTATGTTACACTCTAATAATGAGGTAATAGTCTTCCCACATACACTCCCTAGGTCCTCACTTTTAGTCGGTAGAATCTGGCGTTCGGGAATATGTACTTGAGGCCATTTGGCCATTGGGTTCGGTGAACCGTCAAGTGGCATCTGAGTCTGGGTCATCACACCATTCATAGTGATCAAAAGTATTAAATATATCTTGAATCATCTCACTTTTCACCATCATAGGAAGTAAAAAATATCCTCGTGGATTATGTGTTTAGTTTAAGAATGATAGAATAAGAATTGATATTCATAGAATAATATAAATTTCGTAATATATATAATAATAAACTCTTATAGAGAGATAAATAGAAGATAATAACTAATTAGAATTAAAATAAATTAACAAGGGTAAAGGGAAAATTGTCAAATCAACCAATAGGGATATAGTGTTCCATCAATGGAGAGATTAAATCAAGAGAGAGAAAATAATGATCGCTAGTTTAGAAACTAACCCAATAAATCAATGAAATCGCTTCTCCTTGAGTAAACAATCCCTCTCTTATAAAAATAATAACATGATTTGGGGACCCCTTTCTTGCTTAAGTTTCTACTTTTCAAATGTGAGTAAAAAAATCATCCTCCTTATCTTAAAATGATTCTAGTACATTCAAATTATTACTAAAATTCAGTATCCATAAACTACTTCTTTGATTTCCATTACATGTAAAGGATGGGGATAAAAATTCTTCAAGTAGTGCATATCTCACTTATTATCCTTAATTAGATACCTTCCCATGATATCCATATTACTCAAAAACTCAATTTATATTACATGGAACTTAAGAGTAATTTTTCCAATTTGGGATGATAAATAAATTATAATTAATTTTATGTCAGGCCTTAACACTTTTTTGGGAATTTAATATTTAATATTCTATGCTGGTTCCCTTATGTAGATTTAACACTACCTGTATGACCACCTTGATGCATGTGGTTAATGGGCATGAAATTAGTGGTTTAACTTTTTTGTTACCCTTTTGCAGCTGAACCAACTTACCTTTATGTAGTTTGTGTGAATATAATTAACTTTTATATAGAAACTAGTGCACTAGATATACCGTACCACAAGAACCTAATGACCTTTATTTATCTTCATTATGACTATTAATACCTTTACAGGGTCCTAATTACCTTTAAACATCTTGTTTGGTGTATCTTTATGACCTTTATATAGTATTAATGACCATTATGTGTCCAATTTCGTGAGATTTACCTCAATAAAACATCTATTATGTGATTATGGTATAAAATTCATGTAGAGTTGGTATAATAAATCTACCCTTAAATTAAATGTGAAATAGTTTTAGGTACCCTTCTGTAGTTATCTCCCTTATAAATTTCAATTACATACTAGCTTTGTGACTTTGACACAGTTCTAACATCACATATAAACTTTACACAACATGTTTGGTTTTCCCTTCACCATTACATGTACTTATGAGTAATTTTTTGTAGCATATGTTCCACAATTAATCATCTTGAAATATTTACTCTCTACCATTATACAAGTTAGTTTTTATCATATAATTGTGATGGGTTCTAGTCTAAATAATATGATGGGCCTGATGAAGTTTTATTGTGTAATTGCACACATAGACAAAATTCATATAATGCCTCAAATGAAAAAATACACAATGTTGCTAGGAAAAAGTAATTTGATACTTAGAAATTCATTTGATATAACCCTTTTTTATTTTGATCCCTATAACCACAAAAACAATGAACTAAGTGTAGGATTATTCATATTTATTCTATTAAATATTTAAATAATTAAAATTAGATTTTAGTGCCTATTGAAAAATATAATTTATAAATTAAAAACCAATATATAGATTTATTAATTAATAAAAAAATGAATAAAAATACAAAAACCATGTTTAATTCAATTTAATCATTTAATTAAATATTCTCAGAAGTAAAAAAATCAATTATTTTCCCCTGTTTTAATTAAATTGTGGGGTTAATTATGATTGAAAATCAATTAAAAATTTGAGAAATATTTAATCTCATTAATTATATTTATTTATATTAATATTTTAATGTGGTAATAGGATTGTTAGTTTTAATGGATACTAAATATGTTCATAATCTATTAATAACTTTCAAGATGGTAGGAAAATTGGATATTTCTGGAATTAATATTAGTGCATGACTACTTTTGGACATTGTTTTCTTGAAGCTTGTATGAATTGGTTTATATTCTATTGGTCGTTTATTGAAATTTTTTATTATTAAAATTATGATTTTTTGTGTGGTATATTTTATAGTATTACAAACCTTATTATGTCTCAAATTGGAACCTAATTATGGGTTAGTTGAAAAAAGGGGGTTGAGCTATTTTGATATTACCATGTCATTGAAATTTTGTGTTTGATAGTTGGGTAGTGTGGTTGGTGTGGATAATTTTTGTGAATTAAGTTGTGGTGGTGGACTTGAGATAGAGGTAGTGACTAACAATTGTTTTCTTATTTTCTTGATTATGTTTACTTGGGTGATCCACGGAGTTATATTTTTTGTAGCAAGGTAGTTGTGTCTTAGAAACCTTGATTTATGGATTGTTAAAATTACTAAAAAATTAATAAATTATGATATTTTAGGATAATTTTACAATGGTTTTGTAAGTAATTAATTGGA